>QTSX02000021.1:0-645939 GCA_014839935.2 Entomophthora muscae | reverse complement strand
TAAGTTCCATAATGTCGGGTATTGTCCGACCAAGTAAGAAGGCACGGAAGGCCAGAAAACCTGTATCAAAATTGACCGAGTTAACGGATTTAAACCAAACAGTCAATCAAAAATGGGTCACAGCTGCTCCAGTATGCCAGCTGAAACCAGCTCCCCCTTGTAAACTGATGTTGATAAATCAACGTAATATGAGGGTCACCCAATATAAGCTCATTAATTAGAATGGTTGTCAGAAACTGGTCACACAAGGGTTCTTTGCAACCTGGACTAGATACTTACTTGAAGATGCTGAAGAAATAGGAGATCAAGACTCAGATGGTATTGCTTAGTCAATTTTTCTGATACATATTGAATAATTTTCCCTGTTTCAACTCTAAGAGTTGAGTCCTCCTAAATTTACTCAATAAAAATCAATTATCCCAAGTTCTAATTTTAAATTTTAAAATGCATCCTGTGCTTGGGTTGTTGTGGTATATCCCGTACAATCTGATTCTAAACAGAAACATTTCAGGAAGATGGGGCCTGGCATTGGGAACTTTGTTGTTGGCGCCGTGAAATGTTAATTTCATGCCAGCCAATTTTGTAGCTCCTCCCTCCATTCCTGAAAATGAAAATCAGATCACTTCTCAATGCCCAGAATTCTACGCTGAAGATGCATTGATGCTTTCCCAGGTCATTTATCTTGGTTTAATCTGGTTAGGATTGATTGTTCTACTTAATCCTGGAGTTACAATTGGAAAATTCACAAAAAAATATCTGAAGCCGTGTTGGTGGTTAATCATCAATTCTATGTGGATTTGGGTGGTTATTCCCCATCATTTAGAAACGGCATCATATTATCCAGTTATTTCTGTCACACTAACAGCAAACAAACAGTGAAGGAAAATGAACGTCTGCAAAAAACCTTTGTCCCCATCTGCAATAGACATGAAGTTGGGGACAAAGTTTGGGTCATGAACATTGACAAGAGCAAACTACACCCCAAGAAAGTGGGGCCAGCAATCATTCTAAAGGTAAACAACAATAACACTTACCTTGTGCAAGGGCTTGGAAAACGCAAGCAAGACAAAACCCTATACCACAATTGCCTACAACCCTTCAAAGCAAGACAAAAGCAACGAGAAACTGCCCTGCCTGCCACCAAACAACAACTGATTCAATACAGTGCCCGGGCTCCTGACAACCTCCCTGACAACCTGCCCCCAGAGGAGGCCGACCTTCAGTCGGGGGGGGGGGGGTGTCAAAACCGCAGGCTTGACCCGTCAACAAGGTTCCAACCAAGCAGGTTTGTGACCTGCAATCCAATTACCTGTTCACTTGAAGCCAGACTAGGAAGTCAACTCAAATTACCAAATCTAACAACATGAAAAGATGATGATCCTTTATGATGGATACCTTGTTTTGGCGCTTGACTCATTACCAGGATCAAGCCACCCTCATCTTCCATCCAACCGTGTGATCAACAATCATGTTCCTGTTACCCATTGATTCACCATGACTATATAATCACTATCTCACAATAAAGATTATTACTAGCTTCTAAATATTTTCCCCCTTGTAACTCTGCTAAAATAGCACAGTTACAACATTTCTCTTATTTTAACCTTTTGAGGTTAGAAAAACTCATCTTGAATTTTCATGAGCCCTCTTTTTTACATCAAGCATTCATTTTCAAGAGGATAAATCTTTCCCCTTACTTTACCTAAATTTTCATGAAATCAATAAATACTGGAGCCATCATCTCTTGACACCAAGTTGAGATTATTTGACTTGCACCCCATAGGTACTTTTTGGTTCTTGGAGCTTCTATTATCTTAGTTTCAATTTTGATATTTATTTAATCACTATGATTCCTTTTGATTATTTATCCCATCATTTGAGTAACTTTTACAACCATGCTCAGTCTTTAATTGCTGAGTGTTCAAATCCTGTATTTGATTCTGTTCAGTATCCAGACCCTGAAATCAGTTTCCTAGACCAGACTTTCATTGTTAAGACTGGGTTCTACTTAATTTCCTTAGTTTGATCAATTGATAAAGCCCATGTTTTACTTCCTATAAACTTTTGGGAGCCTTATTCTAGTCACTTTTTCAAACCTTACCCACCTTTTTATATTTGACCTACATTAATGTATCAGGGCTTAAAGCATTAGTTTATATATATATCCCTAGAAGCTTCAGGCCTTAAAATGCCTATGATAAGCTATTAGCCTACATTGCTTTAGTGCCACAAAATTTAACAGCCCGTCATTTAGGGAGGTACTTTAGCAAGATATAGAAGTAAGTTGATCACTTGAAATCCTGTTAAAGAATTAATGATTGGGTATACAGTCAATACCCAAAAACCCTTTGTGTTGATGATAAATCTACCAAATTTATCAGAGAAGTACATTAAAACATAGTAGAGGATGGTGTAGGCTGCTATTGTCAAAACAGCAGGCTTGACCCGCCAGCAAGGTTCTTAGTAAGCAGGTTTGTGACCCGCAATTCAATTATCCAGACACTCAAAGCCAAGTTTGGAAGTTGGCTCAAATTTTCAAATACAACAACATTAACAGAAGCTGATCCCCTACAGGGGATACTTTGTTTTGGCACTTGACTCATTACAAGGATCAGGTCGCCCCCTTCACCATCCCACCGTGTGATCAACACTATCATGTTCCTCCTATCCATGATTCACAGTGACTATATAATACATATCTCTCAATAAAGAATATTATCTAGTTTCCAAATAATTTTCCCCTTGTAACTCTGCTAAAACAGCACATTTATGGCACTATATATGTGATGGAGTGGGGTGAAACAAATTGGGGCCAAGAGTTCAAATGAGAGGAGTTTAGTTGTGCCAACTCCTTGTAATATTACTTTTCTGTGGATTCTGGTGCAAGGCCAAATGTTTTGAATATGGTTTGATGGCCTCCAATTTCTAGGCATGCTGTAATAACAGCAGAGAGGATGAGGTGGCTCATCTTCTGCTCCTGAGAAGGGGTAATAAAGCTTAGTATCAAGGGCTTCTAGTAGTGTGAAGTGCTTTTTGTTTTATGTGATATAAATTGAGGATAATTCACTCAATGATAGCACAACCTTTCATCAAGAAATGAAGTTCTATTATATACTAGTTAGCCTGTAAGACAGGAAAATTTTAAAGCATTGAACTGGGGAACCAGGTGTCTTGGTGGTAGCTGAAATTCCCTTTCTGAGTTGGTATTGGTAATTGAGGAAGTTTGGCCAGTATCTAATTTGAATTGTTATGATGATTGTTGGCCCTTCTTCATGCACCCAAATCCAGTTACTGAATTTGGGGCATGAATAGTTGTTAAATTGCAATTATTAGTTATTTCAGCTTTTGGGACATTATCCTTTTGGGCATCAGTCTGACATATTTTTAAGTTTGGGGAAATTCCCTTTTTGGGATTCCCAAGCTGGGGAATCCAGACTGGCAGATATGGGAGTGGCTGGGTGGCTGCCACCCAAGGGGCTGCGTCTGGTGTATAAAAGGCTTCATCTTTTACTTTCTGAGGTTTAAAATATGTTTTTTAATCTCTGGCTTTATGTGGCAGTTTCCTCAATCAGGGGAAACTGTTGCCTATATTTTAAATTATTTTCCTCATTGAAAAAACAGCAATTTTGGCAGATTTAGTGCTGATTTAAGGAATATTCCTGATACAAAATAACTCTATCTTGGGTTCTGTAGGTTTATTAAGTGCCAGGAAAAGAGCATAAAGACCTTTCAGGAAGGTGTATAATTGATAAAAAAAGAGCTAGGTAGGTGTAGTGTTCCAGCTCCTCAGACACCAATAAATGACCTGGGTCAATTCCAGGAACCAGCTGGATGGGGTTGTTATTTTACAGATGGAGTGATTCCTTGGCCAAGATGTTGTATTTCACTTTAAGTACTGAAAATTCTTCTAACACTTTCCCAATGAACATTGTGATGATCCACATTTTTAGTGGTTTTGCAGGCAGAGCTGATATTGGCCAAGAAGAAAATGGTGGCCTAAGACAGGGAAATATCAATTGATTTATTGATATTTCTAGCTCTTGTGAATGAGGAGCAACAGTCTGAGTATGGGAATCAGATAAGGTGGCCCCTGGCTTGTGCTATGAAATGGTAGAGAAGTTTTGGATAGCTGTAGATGGATGGGCTGAGGTAGCACTGGGATCCTAACAACAACTGCAGGGGACAGGCAGTTTGTCATGAATAACATTTCAATACTTGTATTGAAAACCCAGGAATCAAACCCTGGGCCTCAGAAAAATCCTTGTGATGACCAGGGTAGACATGAGCCAGCAAGACTGCCAGTTGGGCCAAACCCTGGCCTGCCAGAGATGCCTTACCCCAACTTGTCAGGAATATTCCTGACATAAATCAAATTTTGACTGAAGGACAATTTTGGAAAAGAATAGGAGTATTTCCAGTCAAAGAGGCAAAATTTAATGAAGACTTTCCCCCTTTAATTGGGGGGAATAAAAATCAAACAAAGGAAGAAACGGAATTTAATAGCTGCCAGAATAATTTTTCATCCAGGCAGGCGCCCGCCACACCCGCCAGCACCCTCCGCCAGCCTCCCAGCCAGCTGCCAGCAGGCCTCCTGCCAACCCTCCGCTTTCCTGCCAACCCCCCACCACCCAGCCAGCTGCCCGCAAGCCCCCTGCTTGCCCAGCCTGGCACCAGCGGGCCCGCCACCCGATTGCTCCCCAGGTCCCAGTTGGCTGCCAGCCACCCACCTGGGTCCCAGGGCTCACCCCACAGCCAATCAGAAGCCACCATTACCTGTAGCCAATCAGAAAAGTTCCTGTTTATAAAGGGAAAAATATTGATTAATTCCTGCCCTTCAGAAAAAGGACAAATCCAGGGTTCAGATTCTCTAAAATATTCTGACTCTCCAGAAGGTGGAAAAAATCAGGTTTCAAAAATTAAGAATAATTCAATTCCAAACCAATGTGATTCAGAGGATCAAACCCCATGCTTGGGTCCAGACCCCAGCAAAACTAAGCCTTCCAAAACAAAAATAGATTTTGAAGGTTCCATGAGTCTTCAACATCACCTGACTCCACACCCAGGGAAAATCATTGGCTCCTGTCAAGAATGGCCAAACCCCCAACAGATTGCCAAAGAACAAGAATTTGGCCACCTTCTCAAACCCCAATTCCCAATCACCTTGTCCAAACTTTTGGGTTCATCAATCCCTTGCTTTCATTCCCACTTGAAAAACTTTGCAAGTGGGAAGCACTATAAATAAGGGACCCCTCCTCAGTAATAGCTTGTGCTATTATTGAGTTTAATACTAACAATAAAGCTAAATCTTACTTAAAACTTAAGTCAAATTTAATAGTTAGCCCCAGCTAACCCCCTCCAATCCAAGGAAGATGAACCATCTCATCTTCACAGCTGTGCTCACAGCTTGCCTTGGGATTGGAGGCTATCAACAGGGATCAGAGTTCTTTGGACCCTCACCAGAAGGGCTAGGTCATGATCCTCACTATGACCCTGGACAACTCAACTCCTCCCACACGGGTCCCTGGCCTCCCCTGGTATCTCCACATTCCACTCTGTCCATTGCGGTGTACACCTCCATGTACTATGTGTTAACCTACTTTGCCGGGAGCTTTGGAAAATACAACATCCATGCTAAGGTCTTCCGTTGGTTAATGACCATATACCCAATCATCACCGCCCTGACTGGTTTCCAATTTGCCAACCTCCTGACATACCTGCTGCAAGTAGTACCTACTGTATCTGGGTATTACAAACCAAGAGGAACAGGAACCTGCCAGCCTGCCAAGTGTTGAGAATGGAAGTTTGAAATCAACATTGGAAACCCCAGAATTGAACCCCAACCCTCCAAAGGCTAATTGAGTCACCCAAGGTGGACAGGAACCCACCAACTTATTAAGCTGCAGACCCGAGTTGTCAAATTACCCCAAGACCTTTCAGACTCTTAAGGATGATTCCCCAAATAGACATCAGATTGCTGCTAACCTCATGCCACCAAAGACCCAGACCTATGCTGAAGTTGTAGCTTTCCTAAAAGAGGTTACAACAAGGCCTCCTGCCAGTCCTGCCAATGATCACCAGCTAATGCCAGTCTCCAGTCCAGAATGGGTAATATAATTTGACTGCTCAGGTGATGTGGTGAACAGTAGCGGCAGAACAAAGCATCACCACTTCTGTTCATCAGAGCAAGCACAACTAGGATCTGCCACCCGCAAAACCAGAAGCCAAGTTCCAGGTCCTTCCAGTGAACTGTCCTCAGACCTGAAGTCCGCAAAAAGCAAAGAAGCAAAACCAACTGGTATAAGAACCCTGGCGGTATGGGGATTGTCAGGAAGCTAGGCATAGGTAGAGGCATTGGTTGACTTGGGTTGGAATACAGCCATGCCAAAGGGCAATGCCACCATAGGATGTGTGCTAACTTGATAATATAGGAAACATATTGCCCAAGAAAGGACCAGGGCCCTGAATTGGGCATCATAGAGTCTACCATTTCCTTCAAAGTAATGTAGAGTACTCTAAACAATTGAGTGGACGTGGTCTCAGCAGTGGTGGGGGGTTTCATTGGGCGGTCAGGTTGCAGGGTTAAGGGCAGAGTCATGGGGACAAAGTATGCAGGCAGATAATTGTACTTGTCTTTGAACAATAAGGGCGGCACCTCAATCCTCTTTTCTTCATGTCCTATATATTCAGTTTCTCTAGTCCTTGCCAAGGAATTGGCAATAAGGATGGTCTCCAAGTCTCAAGTAGGCAGGGTTGGGCGGGTATTTGGTAAAATACACAGGTCCAAAGGGGTTCCTGGGGGACGGTATAGTGCCTGGGAAGGGTTGGCAGGTTAGTCTCCAGAGGGGGCGGTTTCCTGATGGTCTACTTGGCTGGAGTTAAGATGGAAGATCACTAAGACTAGATAAGGTAAGATTTGTTTGAACCAAAGGTTCATAAAACTTTATTATTGAAAATGATAATATGGTCATCATCATACCGCTGGGGCTTTTATACCTTGGGTTTTTGCTTCTTCAATTTTTGCAGGGTCCAGGTTCACAGACAAGGCACTGGCGGGGCAAGGATCTTGGCTTAGAGTCTTGAGGGCAGCAGATCCAGGTTGTGCCTGCTCTGGTGAATAGAAGTGGCAGGGCTTTGTTCTGCCGCCACTGTTCATTACATCACCTGAGTAGTTCAATTTTACTACCCATTCTGGATGGAAGACTGGCAGCTGCTGGTAGTCATTGATAGAGTTAACAGTAGGTTTTTTTAACCTCCTTAAGGCAAGCTACAATCTCTGCATAGGTCCAGATCTTTGGTGACTCAAGGTTGGCAGCAATCTGGAGACCATTTGGGGAATTGTTCTCAGGAGACTGGCAGGTCTCAGAGTAACTTGACAACTTGGGTTTGCAATTTAACAGGTGGGCGGGTTCCTGTCTACTTTGTGTGACTTGAGTAGACTTTGGAGGGTTGGGGTTCAATTACAGGGTCTCCAATGTTGATTTTGAACCTCCAGTATTGACACTTAGCAGGTTGACAGGTTTCCATTCCCCCTGTTTGGGGTCATCTATCTCTGGTGGTCCAGGGCTTGACCCAACTAGCAGTTGGGCGGTTTCCTGTCCACTATGATCAACATAAGGTTTTTCCTGAGACCTGGGGTTTCAATTACCAGGTTTTCAATACAAGTATTGAAATGTCATTCATGACAGGGATGTCCCCATCAACATTTTTGATAATAAAGTTTTATGAACCTTTGGTTCAAAAAAATCCTACCTTATCTAGTCTTAGTGATCTTCCATCTTAACTCCAGTCAATTAGACCATCAGGCATCTGCCCCCTCTGGAGACCAACCTGCCAACCCTCCCCAGGCACTATACCATCCCCCTGGAGCACCCTTTAGACCTGTGTATTTTACCAAATGCCCGCCCAACCCTGCCTACTTGAGACTTGGAGACCATCCTTATTGCCAATCCCTTGGCAAGGACTAGAGGAACCAAATACATAGGACATAAAGGAAAGTACTACAAGGTGTTGCCCTTATTGTTCAAAGACAAGTACAGTTATCTGCCTGTATACTTTGTCCCCATGACTCCGCCCTTAACCCCACGACCTGAACACCCAATGGAACCTCCACCACTGCTGAGACCATGTTCACTCAACTTTTTGGAGTACTCTACATTACTTTGACGGGAATGGTAGACTCTATGGTACCCAACTCAGGGCCCTGGTCTTTACTTGGGCAATCTGTATCCTATATTATCAAGTTAGCACTTATCCTATGATGGGCATTACCCATTGGCCCAGCTGTACTCTGTCCTGAGTCAACTAATGCCTCTATCTATGACTGGCTTCCTGAAACAGTTGGATAATCTTACCTAGGATGGGGGTAAGGTTCCTCTTTCTATGTCTTCTTGGTAGCTTTGAGAAGGTCTTGAAGTTACTAGTCAAGCATAGTTATGCCCAGAACCATCATCAAGGTGGCTACCTAGAAAAACAGCTGCATAAATTGATGAGTTGGAGGGTTCTGGGAAGTAAATCTGGTTACTTTGCGCCTGAAAGCTCAAGCTAACCATTTAAATGATTAAAAACAGTGTCAAGACATGATGATTTTCTATTGTTGATGGCCTAAAGTATATTTCACTGATGAGGGTCAATTCTAGGTTGATTCACTTATGGAGACTTATTACCTGAGTCTGAGGTGTTGAACAATGGGGACTACCGTGATAGAAAAGTAAAGATAAAGGACATTTGTGAAGAATAGCAGAAAGAAGAAGTAGAAGAACTAGGTGAAGATCATCTTTGATGGCTGGAAAGAAAAAGTAAAGAAAAAGAGAGAAAATGTAAAGAGATTCAAAAACATAAAATAAACAGAGAAATAAAAAGCATATTAAAGAAATAACAAAGATAATTAATTTATAGTTAAATAAATAAGAGAAGCAAATAAAATACTTTTAAAGTTAAATAAAAGAAGTAAAATAATTATAAAAAAGATAGAATTAAATAAATAAGAATAATAAAATAAAGAATTTATTAAGTGACTGATTGATTTGAGTGTCAAGTATATACTTCTTGAAAATATAATGCCAAGATAAAGGGTAAAATTAAGGATAAAATGCCACTTTATTTGATATGGGTTTAGAGTATTATATAGTATCATGGGAAGCCTCATACTGTCCATGTACATCATGGCAGTCATGAGGCTTGTCCAAGTAGTGTTCTACTTAGGACCCAAAAGGTTTGATCCCTGTAATAGATGAGCAATTGATAAGAGTGCCACTGACTTAATGATTAGTCAGGGAATCACTCTGGAAGTTACTTCCCAAGAGAGAGTAATCAAAGATGTTGCTACATCTCCCCCTGGGGTATTGGAAGGTGAAACCTTATGAATTTTCTTGAGAATGTTGGGGATTTAGGCTTGGTATTGATACAGTTTGGTATTGGGTACAGGGAGCCAGGAGTTATGTTGTGCTGTTCTTGCCTTAAAATTGGCAGAGGCAGTCATGGTGCATATGTTTGAGTTCTGTTCAAGCCCCAATACCTTTGATGAGGTAAGTATTGTTGAGTTTGACTTCCATGACAACACCTGGTCTTTGTAATCCTGGATCCAACTTGTGCATGTTGTGGTTAACAACCCAGATCTTGTCCCCAACTTGGAAGAGTTCTTGTTGTAGTGGGATTTCTTCTCTTTCAACTCTTTCCCTTTCCTTGTCCTCTTGGTCCTTCCTGGCGCGCTGTACACCAGGGTTGCTGTCATCTGGCACCTTTTTGGGCAGAGGTAACTGTGGTCCTATGGTTGTACTAACAAGAGCGGGCTTATGCCCATAGACAAGTTCATACAGGCTTTTGCCTGTATTACAGTTGACCCGTGTTCTGCACACAATGAGTGCTGTTGGTGGCATGTCAACCCAGGCTTTTGAATTGCTAGCAGATAAATTACTGAGGGCTTCTACTAGCAAGCGGTTTAGTTGTTCTACACTTCTATTTGCTTGCAGGCAATAGGGACTGGATATGGTGTGTTTTATTCCATTCTTGGAAAGTTAGATATTAGTTTTGATGGCTTTAAGTTCAGTTCCTCTGTCTGTGATCAGGAGGTCAGGTTTGCCAAACTTAGCTATGATTTCTTTGCCAATAATTTGTCTCACATCATTGCCTTTGTGTTCTTTTGTAGCTTGTGCTACAGGCCACCTGGTTGCATAGTTGATAGTTGTTAAAATGTACTTTTTGCCTTTTTTATTGCCAGACATTAGTTCTACAATATCCAGTAACCACACTTTGAAGGGTTGTGTGATTGACACTGGTATTACTAATTTGGGAGGTGCCTTGGAGTGGGCATACTTTGCAAAGACTTTGCATTGCTCCAGTACTTCCTTGATAATGTCCAACATGTTGGGCCACCAGTAGCGTGTTTTGAGGTATTTGTGAAAGTTCCTGCTACAGGTGTGTCCCAGATCTCTGTAGTATCAAAGGATTGTGTCAACCTTTTGTGTTGACAGGACGTATGGTACAGTATCACCACTTGGAAGTATGTGGTGTAGCGTGCCATATACATTTTTGAACAGATGGTTGTTCTTGAGGAATTTCTCTTGGATGACCATTTGTGTACTAGTTGGGAACCCCTCTTGGAGATTCTCCATGATCAACATGGGCCAATCAGGGTTTCTAGCAGTGCATAGGATATGTTTACGGTATAGCCTTGATAGGGCATCTGCGGTAAGCATTTATTTGCCTGGTTTGTATTTGATTATCATGAGGTACCTTTGTATAAGGCTCTTCTATTCATATTGTCTTCTTGATAGGTGTTGTTGAGTTTTGAAGAATATCAGTGACTTGTGGTTGGTTAGCACTTTGAATATTTGTGCACCTTCCAGGTAGCATTGCCACTTCATTAAACAGTGGACAATAAGGCAACAGCACCCATGTTGACAATAAACATGACAACAGTGGCCATGTCAACACTTTGTTGACATGGTCACTGTTGACTCAAATCTCAAAATATCCTATATTTTTTGCTAGTCACATTAGCTTAATTCCCATTTTTTAAAGCGTTCAGGGGTGCAAACCCAGAAAACAGGGGAAAATTGTGGCCATTTTGACACAATTTAATATTAAGCTTGATCAAAAACTCAATTTAACCAGATTTTTCCTTTACATTTACTAATAAAAATTAGTTTATTTTTTATTTGTTTTCACAACTTAAAAGTGTCAATGTCAACACTTTTTAAGCCAAACTTATTTTTAATAATGAAACTGAAACATCTACAACAAAGAAATTAGGTGTGCATTTAAAAATATTTTTTATGAAATTAATATATAGTAAAAGACATTGCACATACAGTTGATTTTTAAAATGTTCATCTTATAAATATATATGTGGCACTTATTCCGGCTTTAATATATTAAGTGGATTGGTGGCTAACAGGGATCCAATAATTTAAGCGTGAATTACTATGTAAGTTACTATAGAATTTATTATTAAAAATAATGTTGACACTCAGAAATTTTGTCTATTTGCTTGTGATCATCTGCTGGGGTGGAGTTAAGCAAATTAGAGTGGCGCAATTAAGCTTAAATTAATATGTCACCTCCTATAAAGAATTTTGTAAGTGATGTTGTTGACACTTTACTCTTTTCATTACTGAAGACAACTTTCTTAACAACTTTTAATATACACAATGGTAAAATATCATATTACCACTACCCAAATATTATTTTTATAAAAAAATAAAGAACTTTGATTATTTTTTTACTTATTTTCATATATTTTTTTATTTTATTATGTGAGCAAAAATACACAGAAAATGGTTAATATTTGCTAGCCTGCTTAAATTTAATTAAGCGTACTATTTTTTTTCAAAATGAATTTTCAAAAAATTGTTGACAGTGTTAATGTTGTCAATAATAATGTCTACAATTTTTCTAATTGAAAGTGAGAATTCAGCTTTTTTTTTACTAATTGTCACTCATAATGTCAACACTTTTCATTTCTCACATATAAAACTTTATGTTTTACATAATAAATTCATCTGATTTTTGATAAGTTGTATTTTTCACTTTCTCTTTCATCTTTTCTAATTTTTAAAATAAAATCTATATCTAAACATAGTACTTTTACATAAATCTCTTTGCTTTTAACTTGTTATTTAAAACTATAATAAAATAAAAACTATACAAGTATTTTTTAACTTTTAAATGCCAATAAAAACCCTATAAGGTTTAACTTTTATTTTTTATGTTTTATAGCTGTTTTAGTTTTATTTTTTATGTTTTATAGTTGTTTTGTTTTGTTTTAAAAAATAAATTGCTTTATTTTAAACCCTTTTACTTATTATTTTAGGACAAGAACACCTCTAAGCAGCCCAAAGGAACCAAGCGCTCCTCTAATCCCATCAAAGCCATTAATAAGAAGCCTGTCTCATCAAAGAAGGCCACTCCCAAGCCTTCCCCAAAGCCCTACCCTGAGCCCTCTCCCAAGAAGAACCCAGCTCACTCCACTGGGGGAGATAAAACTGATGGTTCAGTTACTGACCACAGTTTCTATAACTCTGCTTCAGACAAGGAGCCTACCAAGAAGTGGCGCCAGGCCAAGAAGTCCCCTCCAAAGGATAAGTCTTCTACACATGAGGAGCACCAAGATAAACCCCCTTCTGCTTCCCCCCACCAAACTCCCCTCCTTCAAGTTCATCTGGGGATGATACAAAGCCCCACCCTGATTACTTCCCTGGCTTTCACCATGCTCCTGCTGGCCCATGGGACCCTCTTGTGGCCCACAATATCTGCAATGTTGATGGGAAGTTCAAGGTTCCTTCCACCTTGCCAAAATACTTCCCCATAATGAGTGGCAAAGGGGGGCCAGCCATGGTAGAAAATGGTTACATCTTAAGATGCAATAATGTCAACAGGGGCTTCAAGAGCCGCCACTATACCTGTGAGGACTGCTCCTGCCCTGTGCAGCTCAATACTGAGAATTGGGACTTTTTCCAAACAATTAAGGGTGAGCATACCTGCACCATGCCCAATACAACCATTGCATATCTCCTGAAATGGTATCTTGTGCAGATCATGCCTACACCCAAGGACCTTTCCCCCACCCAGCTGGCTGTGCTTGCCTGTAAGCACCTCTCCCCCACCAATCTGAAGAGGGTGCCAACCCACACCTAGTTGGTTAAGTTTGTTAGTGATAGGCGCCAAGCCTCAAACCCCCTGGCCAAGAGTGCCACCACAATTGAAGACCTGGTCCTTTCTGATGCCCTCAAGAAAGATGAGGATGGAGAGATGTTCCTGCTCCATGACAATGGGCAGGAAGTGGATGATAGGATCATTGCCTACGCCACAACCCAAAACCTGGAGCAGCTCAACACTGCTACCACCTGGCTGTGTGACGGCACATTTACAACCTGCCCGACCCTTTTCAAGCAGCTTTGGGTCCTGCACGGGCAATTTGATGCCCAGGTTATCCCCCTTGTTTTCTTTCTCCTGCCTGGTGCCAAGACAGAGGTCTATGCCAAAGCATTCAAAATTTTCCAGGATGCTTTGAGCTCCCTTCCTGCCAACCAGCTCCCCCCTCCCACCCACACCACAAGGGCCAATCCCTCCTCTGCTGAGAAGGATGAGTCCACCCTAGCCGCAGAGCAGCTAGCTCATGCGCACTCACTTGGGCCAAAGGTGATTATAATGGACTTTGATCAAGCTCAGTTCAGAGCCTTTGAGGCCACCTTTAATGAAGAAGTACAGGGCTGCTTCTTCCATTTTAGGCAGGCCCTAATCAAACACCTCAAGAGCAAGAATGAGCTTTTTGAGAAGTATCTCAATGATGGTAAAGGGAAGTGCTGCTTTGCCATGACCCAGTTTGCTGCCTTGGCTTTTGTGCAGCCAGAGCATACCGGGATTGGCTTTGAGGCCCTCCTGGAGGATGCTTATATAAGTAGCACTCCACCATTTTCAAGGGCTACCTTGATTACTTTAAGTGGCAATGGGTAAGCAAGAAGGTGACTACCCGGAGAGGAAAGAGAAGGGCCACAGCGCCATTGAACTGCCAGAGCGCCTGCCTTAAGGGGGAGATGAAGACCACATCCAGCCTGGAAGTGTGGCACAAGCACCTGAAGGTGAAGTTTGGGTCAAACCCCAAGTACAACAAGTTCTTCTCCAAGATGCAGGAGAAGCAGGCCCGGACTGTTTCCAAGTTTTGCAACCTGGCCAACCAGGTGGCCCCCAAGAAGAGAAAAGGTAAGGACCATGGCTACCAGGAGGACGTCTAGAAGGTGGTCAAGAAAAAATATAAGGTGGCAGAGATCAAGAAGTACTTAGAAGATGTTGCAACTACTCTTGCTGGTGGCTTTAATTAGCCCAATAAACTTTGCTTTGCCTGCATATTTTTTACTTTTAAATTTTAATGTTTACTTTATTTTTTTGGATAGTAATAATCTTTTTAGGAATAAATTGTAAGCTTAAGATACAGTTTCAATGTGGTTTTGTAAGAAATATCTTATATTTTGTTAATTTATCTTTAAGGTATGAGATATTTTCAGTTGTGCTTATATAAAGTACAATAAATTAAAATTGGAATTTTCTTATATTTTGTAGTTATTATGATATATAAAATATCATTATTTTTGGTTCATTGGAATTTTAATTTTTTGGGAATAAAAATAATTTTATAATAAAGAGTGTAATTTACATAGTAAATTTAAAAATAATTGCTTATATCTCCTTATTATTATTACTTATAGTAATTTTTTATTGCATTTTTGAGCTCTCTGGGGTCATTTTAGTATAATAAAGTATTTTAAAATATATTTTTATATTAAAAATGTTCAGGGTAAAGTGTGCTGTTACTTAAAAAAAGTGTCAACATCCAGGAGACAACATTATGTAAACCCAGGTTGTCACTTTGCTATAGTGTTGACATTAGAAGTGTTGACATTATTAGTTTCAACATGGCCACTGTTGCCAACAATAACTACCAGTTCTTTGTCATGTATTGGATATCTTTGCTCACTGTCAGACAGTTTTCTTGATTCATATGCTACAGGGAGGAAGTCCTTTTCTGCAGTTTGAATTTGGAGTACTTCTCCTATTGCGTAATCAGATTTACCAGTTTCTAGCTTGTATACTCCTTCACGGTTTGGATATTGTAAGATGGGGAAGTGACCCTGCGCCCTTTTAGTTGCCGGAAATGTTGATCTCTTAATGGTGTCCATACAAATTTGGTTGTCTTGCCTGTGATTGCAGATAGGGGCAGTTAAGGCACCCCAGTCAGGGATAAATCTTCTGACATAGGCCACCATGCCTAGGAATATACAAAGCTCACTCTTATTTTGCAGCGCTGGTATGTTGGTTATGGCTTGTATCTTTTCTGGGTCTGGTTTTATTCTGTCCTTATTGATAATATGTCCTAGGAATGGGAGTTTGGACAAGAAGTCACATTTTGAGGGTTAGGCTATAAGTTGGTTATCTTTGAGAGTGCAGAGGACCAGGCGGATGTCTTTTCAGTGTTGTTCTACAGTTGGAATGTATATGATTATGCCGTCTAGATAGATGATGGCCCTTTTTCCAATGTGTTCCTTGAAGACTTCGTTCATAAAGGCTAAAAAGGTTCTTGGGGCATTTTTCATGCCAAAGTTAAGGACCACACATTCAAAGGAACCATACTTTGTTCTGAAAGCTGTTTTTGGTATGTACTCTGGTTTAACACAAATTTGGTGATAACCTGCTGTCAAGTTGATTTTTGTGAAGACTTGGGACCCCCAGGGCATCGAAAAGGTCATCAATCAGGGGCAGGGGATACCTGTTCTTAATTGTGACCTTGTTGAGCGCCCTGTAGTCTGCAACTAGGCAGAGTCCTCCATCTTTCTTTGCTACAAAAAAGACAGACAAGACAAAAGGAGATTTAGAAGGTTGTATGAGTTCTTTTTCAAGTGCTTTGTCTAGTTAGGCCTTTAGGGCGTCATCTTCTTGTGGCGTTAGGCAGTAAATAGGGTGTGCTTTTGGCACACTTTCTTTGAGGTCAATTTAATTTTGTATGCCCCAATCAGGAGGTAATCCTGGTAAAGTTTCTTGGAAAACCAAAGGGAACTCTATGACTAGCTGTGCTCAGATTGGGTCTCTTTCACATGTGGTTTCTGTACTTTTAAAGTGGGTAATCTCATATGTGAAAGTGCTCCAGTCAATTTTGCTAGGGTCCTTTTCCTTTTCTGTTTCCATAATATTTATGGATACATGGTCCCTCATGAGTCTATCAAGATAAGTTGGGTAAACATGGTGATTCACCTTGTCTTTTTGTATGGTGAGGGTAGCACTGTCCCAGTTGATATGAGGTTTGGTCTTTCTCATCTAGTCCAGGCCAAGTATAACATCATACTTGGGGATTGTTATGATTGGGCCACTAAGCGTAGTTTGCATGTCTCCTATTTGGGCGTGGAAAGGTTTTGCTTCCTTAGTGACTGGTGTACTTATATTATCTGCCATGATAACTCTCTTGATATTGCTTTGGACCGTGGGTAGTTTAATGAGGTTGGCAAATTTCTTGTCAACAAGGGATTAGTCTGCTCCAGTGTCAAATAGTGATGTGCCCTGATATCTGCAAAAGAAGATGAAATAAGTGGGGAGTTTATTTCTGGTTTGGGAATCAAACAGTAGAGTATCACTGGAGGGTACTTGGATCATGATGATTGAGTCTGCATCTTGGTCCCTGTACAAGTCTTGTAAAGTGGGGAAGGGCAGCTTGCCTAAGCACTCCCCTGCGCTTTTCCTCCCTTAGTGGTGTTATCAGTGCTCACTTGATTTGCTTAAGCGGTGCAATATCTGTTTTGAGGATGGGGGCTATTGGCTTGGTTGCTCTGCTTGTTAGGTCAAGGGTCTTTCTTTGCTGTGAGACTTTCCTTTTGTTTGTTTGTTACATGTAAGTTGTCAGATTTCTGTGTGGTGTGTTTTCCTTCTAAGAACACATCCTGAAGGTTTTTGCAGTGTGTCATGTCAAACTGATGTCTAATGTGTGCAGGGAGGCCGTTGTAGAAGTACAATTGTGACCCAGCTTTGTCAAAGTTAATGGTGTTTGGGGCTTGGTCACATAGGTCTTTGTAGGCTGCAATGTCTCCTCAATTGTTCCTGTAATTTTGAAAGTTCTGATTTCTGTCATGATCACCACATCAGAGTCTTTTATGGCAAATCTTTTGAGGAAGATGGCTTTGAACATATCCCAGTTTTCATTGTGATCAGGATGTTGGTTAAACCATTTGCTTACAAATTGTGAGATGGCCCCTGTGACGTGTAGGGTAATCTTGATGGCCCAGTGTCTATGGGAATAGCCCACTTAGGTAAACTTGTTTTGTGTGCTTTGAATCCAGAGGTTGGTGTTCTCTTGGCGTAATCCTGCAAACATTCCAATCTCTGCTGAGTGTAGGCACTGGAATAAAATATTGGGTATTTCACTTGTCTGCAGGATTGGAGTTGGAGGTGGGTTCAGGAGTTTACAGGCGTTGAGAAGGTTATACTTTTTGGTGAGGACAAGGACGCCGTTGAAGATGACAAGGCCTGTGGGGACGTCTTGTCCTCTTTGTAGTCTCTCCAACCTGCAGGAAGGGCCATTTCTGGACTTTTTCCTTGGAAGGAATTTTTACTTTAAGTTGTGTAGGTATGGATAACCTACCTGTGCTACCACTGTCAATTATATACTTCTGGGAAGTATAATAAACAAGATAAAGGGGAAAATTAAGAAGAGAATAATAATTTATTGGATATTAATATAGAATATTATATAGTATCATGGGAAGCCACATAATGTCCATGTACGTCATGGTAGTCATGAGGCTTATCCAAGTGATTGTTTCTCTTAAGTCACAAGGCTTGTCCAAGTTATGTTCTGCTTGGGATTTGAAATTGTTGTAACTGTGCTATTTTAGCAGAGTTAAAAGGAAAAAAGTATTTGGAAACTAGATAATATTCTTTATTGAGAGATAAGTATTATATAGTCATTGTGAATTGTGGATAACAGGAACATGATAGTGTTGATCACACGGTGAGATGGTGAAGGGGGTGGCCTGATCCTGGTAATGAGTCAAGCGCCAAAACAAGGTATCCATTGTGAAGGATCAGCTTCTGTTCATGTTGTTGGATTTGTAAATTTGAGTTGACTTCCTAATTTTGCTTTGAGTGACTGGATAATTGGATTGCAGATCACAAACCTGTTTACTTAGAACATTGCTGGCGGGTTGAGCCTGCTATTTTGACACCCCCAAACTGAAGGTTAACCTTCTCTGGGGGCAGGTTGTCAGGGAGGTTGTCTGGAGCCTGGGCGCCATACTGGACTGTTGTTTGGTGGCAGGCAGGATGGTCTCCTTTTGTCTTTGTCTTGCCTTATAGGGTCTTAGGTGGTCATGATGAAGGACATTGTCTTGTTTGTGTTTCCAAATCCTTGCACAAGGTAAGTGTTGTTTTTGTTTACCTTTAGGATGATGGCAGGGCCCACTTTTTCTGGCTATAATTTACTCTTGTTGGTATTTATTACCCAGACTTTGTCACCAACCTCATTTCTGTCTTGGATGGGGAAAAAGGTTTTCTGTAGGCTTTTTCTTCTCTTTCCAGTTGGTTGCTATTGGCCTTCATGACCTGAGAGTCCAAGTGGGGTGGAACTTTACTGGGCATTTCCAGCTTAGGCCCTGATAGTGCTTGGATGATATTGGATTGTGTGCCATAAACTAGCTTTAAAGGGCTTTTCCCAGTGGATCTGTTCACATGGGTCCAGCATACAAGCAATGAAGTTGGTAGCTGATTATACCAGTCCTCAGGTCTCCCGGTGGTGAGTTTGGCCAGGGCCTGCACTAGGCTGCCATTCAGCTGCGCTAAGTGTCCATTGGCCTGAGGATAGTAAGGTGTTGTCACTGTGTGCTGGAACCTGTTCTTAGTGAGGTATACATTGGTATTTTCAGAGTTCATTTCTTTGCCTCCGTTGGTTATCAGGAGTTCTGGATTTATGAACTTGCTGATGATTTCTTTTCCTATGAATTGCTGTACATCATTGCCTGTGTGAGTTTTCACTGCTTGTGCCACTGGCCAACAAGTGGCAAAGTTGATGGCAGTGATGGTGTACTTCTTATTGTTGTGTTTTCCTGGCATGGGTCCCACAATGTTGAGGGCCCATACCTTGAAGGGTAGCTGTGAACAAATAGGCAGTACAGACTTAGGTGGGGTATTGCTTTTTGCAAAATTTTCACATACTTCACATTGGTCAAGAACTTCTTGGACATTCCAATATAGGGTTGGCCACCAAGCTTTATGTTTGAGGAATTTGTAAAGGTTGCGGCTTTTGGTATGTCCTAGGTCTCTGTGGTAGCGTAGAATGATGTCTACTTGTTGGTGTAGGGATGTAAGGGATGGTACTTCCATCAGTCATTTTGTGGTGTAAAGTCCTGTATACGTCTGCAAAGAGGTGTTCATTTTTGATGACCATTTCTTTTGTGATGTCAGTAGTGCCAGGGGGAAGCCTTTGTCCTTAGTTTGGAGTACCAGGAGGGGCCAGTCTGGGTTGAGCCCGTTCTTGCCCCTTGTGGCTCTAACATATAAGCGCAAGAGTGCATCTGCCATGGCAAATTCAGGTCCAGGTTTGTACTGTATGATCATATTGAACCTTTTTAGGAGTTCCATCCAACGTGCTTGTTGGCGGGAAAGGTTTTCCTGTGTTTTAAAGTATATGAGAGATTTGTGGTTGGTTAATGCAGTTAATTCTTCCTGTTGTTCTAGGTAAAAACGCCATTTGACCAGGAAGTGCACAATTGCCAACAATTCCTTGTCATGTCTAGGATATTGACACTTGCCGTCAGTCAGTTTACGTGACTCATAGGCTACAGACAGAAAGTCACCATCATTGTTTTTGATTTTTAGTACTCTCCCAATGGATGCATCAGAGGCATCTGTCTCCATTTGATATTTCCCATCACATTTGGGGTATTGCAGGATGGATGCAGTTGTGAGCGCCCCCTTAAGACGTCTGAAGCAAAGGTTGTGTAGGGGGTCCATAAAAACTTAGATTTGGCGCCAGTTATGGCAGACAGAAGTGCAGTCAGGACGCCACAGTTGGGGATGAATTGCTGTATGTAGGCAACCATTCCCAGGAATGTGCAGAGTTCTGACTTGTCCTTTTGAGGTGGCATTTCTCAAATGGCATGGATTTTCTGGCTTTCAGGCTTGATGCTGTCCTTTGAAACTATGTGTCCCAGGAAAGGCAACTGTTCATGAAAGAATTGGCATTTTGAGGGCTTGGCTAGCAGTTTATGTTATGACAGGATAGAAAAGACTGTTCTAAGTCCTTATGGTGTTGTTCTACAGAAGTGCTGTAGATGATAATGTTGTCCAGGTACACCAGGGCGTGCTTACCAATGTGGGGGGGCAAACACTTTGTAAATGAAAGTAAAAAAAGTTGATGGCACATTTTTCATTCCAAAGTTGGTTAAAACATACTCTTATAAGGTGTACTTGGTACAAAAGGCTGTCTTGGGTATGTATTCTTCTTTGATACGGATTTGATTGTAGCCTGCGGTTAGGTCAATCTTGGAGAAGACTGTGGCACCACCCAGGGCATTGAAGAGATTGTCAATGAGTGGGAGCAGGTAACAATTCTTGATGGTAACCTTGTTCAGTGCTTGGTAATCAGTAACAAGTCTAAGGGTTCAGTCCTTTTTGGCCACAAAGAATACGGCAGCCCCAAAGGGAGATTGTGAGGGGTGGATAAGACCTTTTTCCAACGCTTCTTTGAGGTAAGAACATAGTGTGTTGTCTTTTTTTAGAGTGAGTTGGAAGATGGGTTGCGCCTTAGGTACTTCTCCTTTAAGTTGGATGGAGTGCTGTATATGTTTCTCTGGTGGCAACCCTGGAAGAGCCTCTTTGAAGATTTCTGGATGGCAGGCTACAATTTTGCAATCCTCAGGCGTAGTGGTATCCTGATGGTCCTTGAAGTGTATGATCTCATATTGGCAGGAGTCCCAGCCAATTGCCTTGAGGTTCTCCTTTTTGTCCAAGGTTTCTGTAATGTGCACAAAGATGTGGTTGCGCAGGAGTTGGTCCACTGAGTCAGGGTAGATCTGATGATTGGTGCCTTCACGCTTGATGGTCAATACTGAGGTTATCCAGTCTACACAAGGGTTATTACTTTGCAACCAGTCCAGTCCCAGTACAATGCCAAGTTTGGGGAAATCAATGATGGGACCCTGGAAGGTGGAATGCAGGCTCTCTAGCATGACAGAGAAGGGGTCAGTTTCCTGTGTCACTGCAATGTGATGTTTTTCAGCTAAAACCATGTTCTTAATCCGCAAAGGGTTAGTGTTTAGCTTGAACTTGTTTATAAAGCTACTGTTTACTAAGTTCCAATCTTCACCAGAGTCCAGGAGTGCAGAGCCTGTGTAACTGCAAAAGCAGAAAGGGTAAGACATCAGTTTATTGGGATGTCTGGCAATGGTGTAAAGTACTGGGTCTTCTGAGGGTACTTGGATCATTGGACATTGATCCACATCCTCAGGTCAGTACTCATTGTTGGGCAAGTTGGGAGTTGTGTGGGAGAGCTTGGCTTGCTTAGTGCTCTCCCCGGACTTTTCCCTTGTCTTGATTGTCTTTTGAGGCAGTGATACAGAAATGGGTATGGTTTGAATGGCCGTTGTTCCTGTTTCCATGCCCATTTGAACCTGCAGGTTTGTGATTTGAGTTGTTGCTGTTGTTGTTCCCAGGAGGCAGGCATTTGGAACGTCCATCTGGGTGAGAGTCCTTGGGTTGCTCTCTTTTCCCAGTTTGCGCCTTGTGGAGAGCATTGGACATTTGTTCTGCTTTCTCTGCGTCAAAATACAGGCTTTTCAAGTTCGTCACCTGGTCCAGATTTACATGTCTCATCACATGTGATTTGAGTGCCTCATAGTACATGAGATGGGTAGCTGGAGTGTCAAAGGCCATATCTGAGGGGGCACATAGTTGGAGTTCCTTGTATGCCCAGGTGAGCTCTTTCATTGTGCCTGTTTGGGTGAGGTTCTTCACTTGGCGTATGATCATGAGCTCAGTGTCCTTCAGCACAAACCTTGTCAGTAAGTCCTGCTTGAAGGTGTCCCAATCCTTCTCGGTGTGGTCCTCATGCCACTTGTTGCACCAGGTACCAGTGTCATGTGTCAATCAAATGGAGATCTCTGCAATCCAAAACCTTTGAAGGCATTCCATTTGTGTCAGCTTGCTCTGGGCAGATTGAATCCATGCTGTGGTGTTGTTGTTGTTGGCTCCAGAAAAAGGTTCCAAGGTGGAGCTTTGGAGTCTCTGGGATATGTGGGCTGGCATAATGCTTTCATCAGTTGCTCAAGGGGTAAAAGCAGGTGCTTGAAAGCACCCCTGTGCCAACAAGGCGTTGAAGGAAGAGAGCAGTATTACCATGTTCTGGTAAAGCAAAAAGCTGCCAGGTATTTCAGCACCAGGTGTGTATGGTGCCCAGTCTAGTGGGAGGCCAGACATGATTCTATTGAGGATTTGTTGACTGCAGCAAGTACAGGCAACAGGCAGAATTTTGGGGGATAAAGTAGGATGGAAAACCTACTTCTTCTACCAATTTTGTAACTGTGCTGTTTTAGCAGAGTTACAAAGGGGAAAGTATTTGAAAACTAGATAATATTCTTTATTGAGAGATAAGTATTATATAGTCATTGTGAATTGTGAATAACAGGAACATGATAGCGTTGATCACACGGTGAGATGGTGAAGGGAGTGGCCTGATCCTGGTAATGAGTCAAGCGCCAAATTGAGGTATCCACCATAAGGGATCATCATCTGTTCATGTTGTTGGATTTGGAAATTTGAGTCAACTTCCTAGTTTGGCTAAAAGTGACTGGATAATCAGATTGCAGGCCACAAACCGGCTTACTTGGAATCTTGTTGGTGGGTTGAGCCTGCTGTTTTGACATTTTTTACCTTTTTAGTTGTAAGAATGAATACAAAGTATTCCATATGTCCATAATAATTTTCAATTTCAGATAAATTGTTTTAATTAAATTTTGAAAATTAAAAAGTGTCAGCTTGATCACTTTTAGATCCTCACTTTTGAATTCTCACCTTTTATGTCACAAGTGACAATTACCTACTATTGATCCACAAGACAGAATTCCATTCCTGGGATTTTAACCCTGGACCCATGCAGGCCACCCACGTTTTTCTGGGCTCAAGTCAAGAATATATTTGACCTAGGAGAAACCTCTAAAACCAGCCTATGAGGACAATCTATAATTGAACCCTGCCCTCTGAAGGATCCCCTTAGCCTAGCTAATAGGAGCACTGGCCCAAGAAATACTGTCAGGAATCTTCTGCAGGAAATTCCTGTCAACAATACCTTGGAAAAGCCAACTATAAAGGGGGATCCCAAGCCAGGGTTATTTAGAAATATTAGAAAAACTAGATTAGTTAGTAGTATTTGTGCTAATTTACCTTTTAAAACCAGTTCATATGAATTGGTTAGTTGTTTCAATTCAGGAACGGGGATTGAACCCGAGACTTCCCTGAACTTAATTGTTCATCTAAATGATAAAGTTAATGTTAATCTTCTTACTAACCAATCATTACTTTCCAAAGAAGGCTGCAGCCAATCAAGTGATGCCCAATCAACTTTGAAACTGCCCCAGAGTTTACATGGTGACATTCTTAAGGCAGTTGACGCTATCAATACTATCTCTAGTCTGGAAAACTCTGGTGCTGTTGTCTGTCTCTATCCCCTTCTCCAGCAATCAGCTGGGGAAGATGGGGACCTTCCCAGTGCTGATTCTTGACCTTTGATATATAATTTAAGCTAGGCATGATCATTTTGTCATTGAGGTTCTATTTCAGATAAGTCTTTTACAATCAGCCTTATTGTGAGTCCCAGTTTCCCCAAATTTTCCAGTTTAACCCCCCAGATTCCTAGATTCATCCCCAAACAATCTGATCTCCTTTACACTGTCTCCACATTATTTTAAAGCTACCATGCTATATAAAGCTGGTGAGCTACATTTTACTATTTATTCAATCAATAAAGTCTACATTCACCCAAGTGAATCATTTTGCCTATTTGTTAACTTGACTTAAAGCCTTACAATCCTAAAACATGAGATTACCCAAGACTCTTTTTATGGAGTCTCTTGGGTATAAATGGGTGTACTGGATGGTCTTGCTGCCAGCTGTACTGGCCAGTATTTTTATAGGCTCACATGCAGATTCTGGTACCTCTCCCAAGGCACAATTCTTAGACAGCTCCTGGCGCTGGGTGATACCAGGAGTATGGTATACTGCTACATCCTTACTGTAAATTCAGAACCTAAAGGTAAAAAAAGGGGATTTTCAAATTCTTTTGCATTAACTCACCAACTTAATGGATTAACTTTCATCCCAGAGCAACTTACTTTTTTATAAAAAAGGATGAAAAATATTTCAGTAAGTTGGTGAGTTCACGCAAAAGAATTTGACAATCCCGCATTTTTACCTTTAGGTTCTGAATCTACAGTATCACATAACCCACCTCACAGAGAAGAGACCAAGAACCATCAAACTGCCTACCAGAACCCTGAACCCCAAGTCTCCTGTCCTTTGGCTTCTGCCTTCCTCCTGTGTTACTTGGGGGCGTACTTCTTTAAAGGACGTTTCAACCCGCTGTTAGGCAGATATCGTTTATTTGGGGAATTATTCTATCTTGGAATGGTGTCCTTGCCCATAGAATCCTTGATAACTGGATTAAATCCTTATGCCATCATTCACCACTTAGGAAGATTACTTCCTAGCGGATAGGTGCCTGACAAATACCCCTGTGACAACCTGGCCTACCACTAATAGAGTGCTGCATGAATTCCCCCAAAAACAAGGCCCCCAGAAGATGCCAAATCTTATGTCTCAAAGAAGCAAATTGGGATTCCCCATTCCAACTTAGCCAATGATGAACCAACAACTTCAGATGCCACCAAAGATTTACAAACCCTGGTAAATGCTACCACCCAGCCCAAATAATTTTGCAAAACTTTTCCCACAACAGATGTGCATACTTATACTCTGAAGCTTCCAGAAAGTTACCCATTGCCATTTTTGCAATAAAGTGTTATGAACCTCTGGTTCTCTTAGGTCATTACATACCTAATTTTAGCACCTTTTTATTGCAGATCAATTTATCTGGTTCTGCCCCTTCCACCAGCCAACCCCAAGAAACTGCAGACCAGCCGCCCAAGTTATACTGCCCCCAGGAGCACCTTACGGCCCAATAAAATTCATAGAATGTCCCCTAATCTTGCCTATTCAGAGTTCACCTTGGAATATTTTCTAATCTACGGCCCTGAAGCCAGAAGCAGAGAACCCAAATCCACTGAGTGTGAAGGCACCTGGCATATCAAGCAACTATTACTATTCCGCAACAAGTATAACTACCCGCCTGCCCACCTAGTGCCCATGGCTCCTCCTGTGACCCCGCAGCCCATCTCCCCAAGAATCTGTGGCCACCAATGAATCCACCTCCACCCAACTATTTGATCACCTCTATATAATGCTCACCCGCCTGGTCAATTCTATGGTGCCCACCAATGGTCATTGGGCCCTGCTCAGAAAATCATTCTCCTATATTGGAAAGTTAGCTCCTATCCTGTGGTGGGCCCTTTCCCTCAGGCCTGCGGGCCATCTGCCCCCAGATCCCCCTGAACCTGCTACAGGCTGGATCCCTTATATTTTCATTCTTACACTCAACTTTTTCATAGTTGCCCTCCAGGCAGAACAAATAACACAGGCAAGGGGTCCGCAGGGCTGTCAGTAGGAGTGGTGGGGGCCTGTGAGCCTGTGGGAATGAAGTGGAGATGATAAAATACTAAAACTAGATGGGATAGAATTTGTGTGAACCAACAGTTCATTTAAACTTTATTATCAGAATGAAGATACTGCCATTCTCAACATAGCAGGGTCTTATACTTATCCAAATTTGTGTCACCAAAATTCACAGGCTTTAGATCTGCAGGCGTTTGAGGGAAGTGTACAGGAGGCTAATTCTGGGTTGGCTGGTGCTGGAGAATAGAATTGGCAACACTCTATTTCTCTGTCTCTATTCCCTGTATCATGCGGCCCAGCCAGATACATCATTGATTTGATGCTAGGGGCTGATGTTGGCAATTGTTCACTGGAGAGTTTATTTTTAAGTTTGGTCTTAATCTTCTTTAGGCAAGTGGCTACCTCAGCATAGGTTTGGATCTTCAGTGGCATAAATTTTATTAAGGTACATGTTCCATTCAGGAAATCTCTTTGGCTTTTCAGGCAGATCATTGAACAATTGTCATATTTGAGCTCAAAAAACACTGGCAGCCAGCTCCTTGGCCCTCTTGGCTAGCGGCCTGTATTTCCTGGGGACCAGGGTTCATTTCTTGGATTTGGCCCATGCTCAATATTAGATTTGAAATACCATTCATGATAGTAATGGTAAAGTCCTACTTGCTGATAAACTGGAAGAGTTCAATATGACTGATATGGCGGTGGGCATCTGACTTGTGATAATAAACCACATGTACCTTAGTTTTCCAGTCATCCCAGATAAAGAAAACAAGGTCCTGGTGCCAGAGTTGAGCTTCATCTCACAAAAAGGATAAAACTTCTTTCAAACGAGAAGTATGAGTTAAATGCAAATTGGTGCAATAGTCTTATAAGAACAGATCTATACTTTATATCCTTAATTCTTAAAATGATCACCATTTTGAGCAGCCCAAAAATTAATGGGAGTGGGGGGCTCAGCATGGATAGCCAAAGGGAGGGGGTAGAGAGGGAAACTACATTAGAAGAGGAGGCAGGAGAAGCTTCAGCAGGCTTGGCACTATGATGGGGTGACATCACGACCAGCACAGAGCAACAACGGCAAGCAATAACAGTAGAATCTGAGGAAGGAGATATGCGTTACCTTCAAAATTTTGTAGCAATGAACTACAAATATACCAAAATAAATGAAAGAGGATTAAGAAGGGTTTATTAAAGTGAACTGAATTCGCTTTTAAAGGTGACCGATAGCGTTAACCGATTTATTCAAATTCATCGATTTGAGGTTAACGCTAACACTGTACTAAGCACTGAAAGCAGTCTGCAATGTTATATTTGTATCAAGCCCCTACCTTAATAGTCCAAGCTAGGGCTGCTTCGGCCAAGCCCTGGGCAGCCGCGGCCAGTTTTTGGCTCCTGACCTTATATTTTCAAAGATATATTTCAATATGTTTAAATATTAGATATTTACGTCTTAGCTGAAGCGGCCATGAGCCGATAGCTAGCCGGGGCTAAGCCGAAGCATCCCTAGTCCAAACCAATCAAGGATCTTGATGTGATAGAGTGCAGGGATATTTTGGCTCAACCCCGGCTAGATTTCGGCTCGGGGCCGCTACACCCGAGACGGCTTTATAATATATTTAAAACATCTTAAATAAATCTTTGACACGCGTGACCTAGAGCCTGAAACTGGCTGCGGCTGCCTGGGCTTGACTGAAGCAGCCCTGTGCGAGTGGCACCTTGCCATTGCACTATTTTGGGTTATGAAAAGCAGTTGACGTTGTCAAACCAATTTCAAGTATATTTAAAGCTAGGTAAGCACTATAAAGATATATTACAAATACCCCATATAAATATTTTTTATTTATATCAACTATAATACATTGTAATAATATGTATCGTTTATATAAATCATAGTTTATAACAGCTATACGATGCTTCATGGTTTAGTAACCTGTCATTTAAATAAGTTAGTCTTTATGTATGCTTAACATACCATTAGTAAAATAGCTAAAACATATCAAATTCATTTAAAGCTTCAGCTTGTAAAAATTCCTGGTTAATCCATTAGAATCAATTCACTGGTACAATATTTTAAGTTCTAACAAAATCATGGCTTAAATCTTCACAAGATTAGATCGGGGTGGTTAAACTATATCTGGGGAATTTTCTGCAATAGGAAACACCATCCATAGAATCTTATCACTCGACTTCGCTAGATCTGTTTAACTGATAAAGTTGAGGCGGTTTATTTTAGTCTATCCTTAATTTTTCACAGGCTATTCAATATTTCTTAATTATGACTTTCTAAGCTTAAGCGTTGATGCTGCGCAGGAAAATTTCTTACATCGAGAGGGATATACTCATTTTAAAAATTTAAATATAAGGCCTCATGTACTATTTAGGCTTTACATTTATTTTCTTAAAATGTTTACTGCTAGGCTTAGTCGCTTTATGTGCATGAAATTCATCTTATCTGTTTTAATTGACCTCGACTCAGTGAAATCAATCTTGGAGGGCTCTAATTATTTTCCTCTTTAAAGATAAATATTGGTAGAAAGGCTTCCACGAAGTTAAATAATTTAGTATCACTTGATTTTTAAAATGGGTTGAGTATTCTAAATCACTAAAAGTCTTTAAAGCGTCTGATTTTTATTTTATCCAGTATAAACTGATTCTTTTGCTAGCATTTATTAAAGCTTATTACACATTCTATTCAGCAATCATGGGAATAGAGGCGCTAATTAACGGAGTAATCCCAGAAGAGAATCATGCTGATATCGAGGAAACTGGACTAGCCACAGATACCCAGGTAAACGCAACCGCATGCTTTTAACCTTCAAGTCGGCTTATCAACACACTGAAATCACTCGAGTCATCCGCAAGGTAAAATGGTTCATGGCATTATGCTCAGCAATCGCTAGGCAATCCTGACATACATGAAAGGCGCCAAGTATCAGCATTCCAAAGTCAAAGAGTGGCAGCAGCAACTTTCTGATCACTGCCTACAGAAGCTCACCATCCTTAAGCCGCCATTCCCCGCAGACGCTGTTAAATACATAGGTAACAAGCATCTCAACAGCAACTAATCGTACAGTAAGCTCTACAATCCTTCAAAAAGGAGTTTCTGGCTTCCAGAGCGCAACATCCTGCTTCTGGGACTCGGAACTTGATCGTAAGTTCACCACTTATACTTTACTTATCGTTATAGGGTTGATTACTTACACCCACGAAGATGAAGAGTTCCACGTCGTCGTCAATATTTTTGCCATTGCCATCTAAAATCATCGCTAATGTTACTCTCTTATATCAAGTCATGTGTTAAATCAGCCCTACAACCAGTCTTCATAATTTGTGATTTCAAATGCCGTGGCGCCATATTTTACTTTTCTACCAAAGCTACTTAGATTGATCACTGCTAAATCAGCATTCTATCATAGACCTGTGATGCCTCTACCAAAAAAGTCAAAGCCAGACAAGCTCAGAGAACTAAAGCCTGTACATGTTTTTTCTGAAGAGCAAGCTAGGAGCAAGTTACAGCTTGAGGGTGTAGCTGAGCAGCTCAGGTGCAATTACATCATCATTGATATATTTAAATCCATGGTTTAACTTTGTTTTAATTTCTCTATTTACATATGGTAGGCAGTGTATACTGAGAAACAATGGAGGGTTGATAATTAGCTTGATCAAGAATTTATGACCTCAAGTAATAGCTTAGCAGTCCTTATCAAGCACATAGCTACTAACAAATAAATTTATAAGCATGGATGCTTATTCCCCAGTTGCATCAAGAACTTAAACAATCATGTCAATTGAAACATCCAGCTTCAGTAATTTGTTCCCCCTGAAGTGTGCGAAAACTGCTCTCTCTTGAGAATATTCGGGTTCTAAAAATACATCAATTCTTTTATAAAGAATATTTTCAAGCATATTGACAAAATGATTATGCTATTCACAAGGCAAAAACCTAATGCGGAAACATGAAATTCCTCAAAAAACCCCAATCTGCATGAAGACCACTAGTAATAATCCAAACAGCCTTCCAAATGAGATGTCCCTGCATACCCTGAAGCACATGTAAGAAGCAACCAATAGTGTTATATTGAAAGATAACCATTAAATGGCAAACCATTATTATAAAAAATTATAATATATTGATCCACTAACTAATCAAGCACCTAGAAGCCATGTTTCCAAACCTATCATTGATATAAGACTATAAAAGCGGTATAATGTTAAGAAGGGCCATGTCACAAATTAAATTTTTCTCCTCATTATTAAGCAAACCCTCAGTCAAGAATCAAACCCTGGGCCATCATCCCCATAGCCTGCCTGCTCAATAAGGTTTTTGGCCAGAACCAAAATATAACCTGCCAATAACAGTTTCCCGATGTTGATCCCTGGTATTGAAATCACCACACATTTGACCAGTCTGCTAATTTTGGGAAGAAGGCTTATCAACAGAAAGCTTCCTGTATCTATTCTCTAGTGCCAGCCAATAATAGTCTATCTGAGCCTAAAGGCACCCTGCTGACCCAGATTCCTGACTCCAACCAGCCCAAAGTTCATAGTCTTGCCCAGAAGATAAAGCCTAGAAACTTGATATATATCCCTGTCAATCCATAAAAAGGCCTCATTGCCATTCTGATGATAAAATTGCGAGGAAACTTCAGTTCAACCAGATTTTACCATATCTAATTCTTGCTTTTTACCATTTTTGTACAGCGCCAACAGATCTTTACACTTCCCTCAATCTACCCACAGACCGTGTGGACCCCCAGTCTGAGTTAACTTGTCTCCCCGGTGCTACATTTGGCCCTGTGAATTTCACTGAATATTCATCAAACCCGGCCTATTTGGGGTTTAAGCTTGAAAACATTCTCCCAGCTGACCTCTTGGCCCAAACTAGAGTACCTGAACAGGTCAAATATCAAGGCATACAGTACACCATATAACCTAAACTATTAAGGACAAGTATAACTCCATTCCTGCATATCTGGTACCAAAGATCCCTCCTACCACCTCCAGCCCAACTGGCTGCAAGTTTTTGTTGTTACCAATAAGGACACTCCCACCCAGCTTTCTGCAGCACTATACATTGCTTTGATAGGGTTGGTGGATTCTATGGCTCTCTCTGGCCCTTGATACATTCTGGGGCAGCCTCTCTTATACAATAAGAGTGGAACCAATCTTGTGGTGAGCTCAGTCTGCACCTATGCCTGCTACACCACCCAGCAACTGGTATCCTGACAGGCCACTGGGGCGCTCATGCTGAAACTCTATATATAAATGTCAGGAACTCACCCTGCAGGGAAAAGTTGCCCAACATGGTGGATTAGTGCAGAAGGGTTCAACCCAGTGATCAGAGCCAATTGGCATGGAAACCATACCCAAGTGAAATAACTTCCTGAGGATTCAATATCTTCCCAATAAGGGATTGAATTGGCCAAGGAAAGCGTATGCGCCCAGGTAGGCAAGCAAAGAAACGGAAGCAAACAGACAGAAAAGACTATTTTGCACAAGATTGGGGATGCATATTGAGGTTTTTCTTGGTTTAAGGATTTGAAGAAAACAAGAAGGCTGTATACCATCTACCTGGGACCAGTGGTGCCCACTTCCCATTGTTGCAATACTCAGTGCTGGTTCCTGTTCCAGGGCGTGTTTCCATCAGAACAGTTGAATGTACCAAGGTACAAACCAAGATTAGAATAGCCCATTTAAGCCTTATTTCCCAAGGAGGGGAAGGATTGGGTGGCTCATGAGAATTTCCAAAAGACTTACAAACAACAAAAATATAAAGTAGGGTTTAAACTCTTTAATGATTGAGCAAGTGTTATAATCAAAACTCAAAATCTTATATAGGCATTTGATTGAGGGGAAATTTGGGATAGGGTCAATCTGTTATGTAACAGAAATAAAGGGAGGTTTCAAGATTACCAGTAGTTATTAAAACATCTCCATAACACTTTATTGAAGTCAACAGCTCCAACTTACTCAATTTGTCATCAGGAAACATTGGATTATCTCCAAACTTTAAAAATAGATTACTTAGCAGTCACCAAACTGACTTATGTGTTTGAGTAAATCCTGAGTACTTTACAGAGCCTGAACATTGGTAAAAATGTTGTCAAAGTCATCCAATGATTTCTTGGTGTCTGATTGGTTGCAGGAATACGCCTGACAAGCTTTTGCTCAAAATTCAAACTACTGGACGGGTCTTCTACAAGATGCAAAAGTGACTGGGAGGACCTAGGTTCAGCTTTTGGATTTGAAATAAAAGATAATTCATTATTATTGCAATTTAAGTCAATAACTTCAACTCTTTTTTTAGTTTTAAAGTAATTTCTTAACCCATTATTTCTGATACCAAAAGACAATGAATCAGGTTCTTTCACAACACAATTATCTATCAAATAATGGGTGTTGGGATCATCATAATTGATGATCCAGACAATAAAGCTCAGATGTTAAAGTAAGTGCCTTGTTGTAATACCATAAGGATAAGATCTGTTATGAACCTGAAAAATTGGTACAGTAGTTTTAGAAGCTATGGCGATAACCAAAAATACTTCAGATTTAAACAAAATGATTTCAGATTTGAACAAAATCCAAGTTGCGCGAGATTCAGGATTCAATTAATTTAAAAAATTTCAGTTAATAAATGAACTGTCAAACAAAAAACAAAATTTCACTAGCCCATTATACAAAATTATATCAAACATCAAGCAGTGTAGTTCAAACCACAAACAAAATGAACTGACACAATAAGTGAGATGAATGGATGCTATTCCAGAGTATATTATAATCCAATCAGGATTCATATGAGGCACCAGCAGAAGGACTAAAAAGAAACAAAATTGGAGCAATCTAGAAGCAAGATTCCACAAGCACAAAACAGAATAAACTCACACAAGATGTGTAGTATGAGCAGCCTAAATAGAAAACTATCAATTTAACAGCCAATCAACAGCTATTCAATGTAGGAACAGAGGCATTTTATGCATTTTCATGGATCCTAATTTGTGTGAAATAGTTTTGAGAACCTTCCAAATTTGGGACTCAAAATACAATAAAAATAAATCATTAAATTTTAAAATTTCTACTTTTAGTGATTTTATCCTAAGTTTTTTTCAATATGGTTTTTAACAGCAACATCTTCAACGGTGCCAGCAGCCAAGCCAGCTTCAATGGAGGCAAGGCTCAGAACATGGAGGCACCTTTTTACACCCAAGCCTTTGAGGCGGGTAACGAGGAAGCTGATCTGTACCTGACCACCAACCTCTATGGCTTTGACTTGTTCAGTAGACACGCAGTGTCTAGCTCTGCCCCCACTCCCGTACCCACCCCCACACAAGCTGCCCGCCAACCAACCAATCAGGATGGCAGCCTTGATTTGGAACATCTTCCTGCCACCACCCAACCTGCCCCCCTACAGCCAATCAGGCTTCAGCTCCCGCAGCCCAGCGCCCCAAACAACAAATCATCACTGCCCAAATTTTTCAGAAATTTGTGGCACTGAATCTACAGGGTCTGTCATGGGACCAGATTGCCGCCCAGTTGCAATTTACCCAAGCTACTGTCATGCAGGAATTCAACAACCTGATGAACAGGGGGAATCAGATTGGGGCGGCCAAGAAGCCCAAGAAGGCCCCTGAGTCATAAATATCTGAGGCATACCCAATCATGCTTGACCTCCTCCAGCGGGATCCCAAGCTTCCCTTGACCCAGGTTTGGAAGCAACTTGCACACCATGGCATTTGGGTCTCTGAACGCATGGTGCAGCTCGGGATGCACGGAAAGGTGGCTTCCATATTGGTTCTTACCAATTTTGCCGGCAACCAATGGGATGGCGCTGAGGATTCCCCGTATGATATTGCCATTAAGTCAACCCTGGTCCAATGCCTGACAAGTCTATTATATGACGTCATGTTTGTCTGGTATTATAAGCTATCAATAGCTTTTGACAATTTTGGTGTCCAAGGAAGAGCCGCCACCCAAAAAGGGAGGAAGAAGGTCAAGAAGGGGACTTTCATTGGTGCATTTCTGGCTGTTTCAGCCAAGGGTTTTGTCTACTATCAGAAAAACCCAGATTTCACCAATGGCTACAAGTACAGCCACATTCTTGGTGAATTACTTGACTCCTAGGATGGCTCAAATTCAAAGCATCGGGTTTTCTTGAGCCACCAAATGGAGGGTAGCTCCACCGCCCTTGAGGCCATTCGGAGACATGGGCACCAGGCCTCAGTATACCCCGCCGGCCACGCAGACATCCATCTGGCTGATGTTGTCTTCTTTAATATTGGATTCCCACTACGGGAGTGCCGCCCTCAGGCTTTCAACGGCCTCTATCTTGGGGTCCTTGATCACAATTCTCTCTTTGGCTGCCAGATGGTGGCTGACTTGTTTGCGCAAATTGTCTTCCACGTGAACATGGGCAACCAATCACACAAAGATAAGCACCTCCCACCTTGAACCACTGCCACCTACCAGCCCATCCAGCCAATGACTAATGAGGAATACAACAAGCGTTATATGACGGCCATCACACACAATAATCCTACCCCTACCCCCGCCACCAACACCCCCCACCGTCCAGCCCCATCCACCCAATCACAGACCCTTGTTCCAGCACTGGCTCTATACCTTCCTTCCCACTCTATTTTGCCTACTAGGAATCACTTTACCCTGCCCCAATAAACCCCCTGTTGCCAAACATTTTCTATTTATATTATCTTTTTTTGAATTTTGATTGTTTATGTTCTCTTTATTTATAGTTGGTTTTATTCTTTATGTTCAGCTTATTTCTATAAAATCATATATTTACTATGCCTTGTATCTAGATCCAGAACAAAGTTATTTTTAGTACCCAGACACAGCTCCTTGTGAAAATATTAACAACAATTTGGTGATCAGATAAACTTGAATTAGAAAATTATAGGTTAACTGTTTTTAGATAAAATTGTTACTGATCCAAATTCAAAACCTTAATGATAAACTTTAAGCCAATCAGGAGCTGAGTGATAAAGTGATTGTTGTGACATAAAGGGTCATCCAATAATTCTTTGATGCATGTGTGCTAATTAATATGATTGGCTGGATCTTTTGCTATTGTGCGTCATTGTTTCTGTGGCAAGTTGTTGGTGGACTAGTGCCCAATCAGCTGCTGGGTTAGCACTAGTTCATCAACAACTCGCCACAGCAGCAATGGCGTACAATGGCAAAAGATCCAGCCAATCATATTAATTAGCGCACATGCATCAAAGAATTATTGGATGACCCTTTATGTCACAACAATCACTTTATCACTCAGCTCCTGATTGGCTTAAAGTTTATCATTAAGGTTTTGAATTTAGATCAGTAACAACTTTATCTAAAAACAGTTAAGCTATAATTTTCTAATTCAAATTTAGCTGATCACCAAATTGTTGTTAATATTTTCACAAGGAGCTGTGCAAAGTGCCAAAAATAATATAGCAATTGAGGAAACAATGTCAATACAAAGCAAACAACACATATTGAGTTGCGCGTAAAACATATACACAATGGGTAAAAAAATGGGATAATGTAGCAAATGGGAAAACAAACAGGAATAAACAAAGAGGCAATAGTATCAGAATAACACAGAGTTTATTGGGGGTAAATCTATAAAAACATATGGAAAGGTTAGCAAAAAAATCAAATGAGAGATTTTGAAAAACTAATCAAAGACCTCAACTCGGCAATTTCCAAAATCAAAGACATTGACTGCAAGGTCAAGGCAAGAGTCAAGGCCGCCGTTCTTACAGGGGACAAAATTGAAAAGGTGTCTGCCAAGTCACTCATGGTCAAGATGCCAGACACCCCTGAAATAACAATTGAGCGTCTTCTTAACGTTCAAAAAACTGTAGTCAAGGGCCTCCAGTTCAAGTTGTTTGCCCTCTCCGCGCTGTCCGTCTGGGTCAACAATCCTGAGATGTATGCACATCTCAAGCCAGCCAGCCAAGCGAGCAAGAACCAAGGATACAGAATTGCCCGCCCAACTGCTTGCGCCAAGAATGGCTAAGCCTGCTGAAGCTGCCAGCAAGGAGGAGACACAAGAAGGTAACATAAAAAATAAAATTAATAAAATTTTCAAAAAAACTTACCTTTTTTTAGAAAACATTGATGGTGAACTCCGCCAAGTCCTGGTCCCCTTTGTCCCCGCCACGTTCTACGCCAACTACACCAATCACGTGGCTAGGCAGCTCTATCTGTCCCCCCTGTCTTGCGGGAGCTCAAAGACAGAATTCATGGGTCCTTCCCAATGACAAGGGACGTGCTAGCCGGGCTGACGCATTATGAGGGGGCATCTGAGTGGGCAGTTACTTCCTACAAGGATGCCCAACTGGTCTGCCTTGACCCAGTGATCCTCAGTGGAGTTTACTGTGTAAACTTCATTGAGCTTGTTTGGGACGTCTTGGAGACGCTCCTATTTAAGAATGTACTGGAGATGGGCTGGGCCCATGCGGCTGCTTGCTTTGGCTTTCTGGTAGAGCATACACTCTCTTACCTGCTGGAGAACTTCAGGCGCGCAGTAGAAAAACTGGCTGTTGCAGATGCAACAACTGTGAAGAAGACCAAAATCCTCCTTGCTGACTTTGGGCTGGCCTGGAGTGCTGATGAGACGGGGGTCCCTCTAGCAATGGAGCTCACGTTTGCCAAGACAAAGAACAAGAAGAAGATTAGTACCATGTATAATAAGCTCTGTGAGTTTACTGAAGCCTTTGCTGGGCAAAGGCTTCACCTTGTGGTTTACCTGGGGTTACTCTTTTACTTTGGGATGGCCACATCTGTAGAGGACCTGGACGGGTCCTCCTTGGGATCAACGAGGCCTGGCTCACCTTGGATGGAAAGAAGGCCCCCCTGGATATGACTCAGTGGACCACATCATCCAGGACGCCCTGGTCCTGGCTGGAATTTACGGGTTTGCAGCCCCGCCAGAGAAGCTGCTGCTTCACTCCCACCTGACCGTACTCCCTTTCACCAGCAGGCGGAAGTATTTTAACCAGGGTGTATTCACCATCCACGGTGTGGCGGTGGAGGTTGTGCACCACCTCCATTGCGGGGTGGGTACATACCACCAAACCCATTATAGGTGCGCTTAATTTTTTCTATGTATCAATAAACATCTTATATACTTAAGATTATTTTTATTATAAATAATTTTTTTAAAGTCTTATTTTAGCAAGCAAGATTTGCAAATATATCCCAGAGAAGGTCTTAATAAAAGCATAATAATATATGTCAATAAAATCTACTTCTAATTTGTACACTTTACATTTAACTTTTTTAATTTGATTTTTATATTTATTTGACAAAAGTGATATAAATATATTTGCGTAATCCAGTGTCAAGCGTTTGGGATACCCTTAGATGCCATAATAAAAAATGATTATAAATAAATAAATAAATTACTAACCTTCATTGATGGTCCCGCTGAATGTGATTGCAGGCTTGGAAACATCTAAATATAAAATGATAATTAATAAATCTTGAATAGTAAATTAGAGAATATAAAAAAGGTGGACAAGATAAGCCTTTAATTGATTGGCTATTTGACAAGGCACGCAGGGATGAACAAATCAGTGTGGCCATAGAATTTGGCCACAGTCTTGGCTGGGAGGGTGTGGATCCCGTCCTGCAGCAAATTAAACAGGTCCTTGGTCCCAGTTGGGGTTCCTTGCTTGACAACTTGCTTGAGCCACCCAAAGACTTCCTTGATGGGATTTAGAAAGGGCAAATAGGCAGGGAGGAAGAGAAGGCGCAAATTTGCTTTGGCCAATTGCTGGGGGCCCACTGCAATGCTGGTGTCAATCATTGGGAATTCCTCAAGAATATCAGCCATCTTATGGAGACCAACGTTGTCCAGCACAATGACGTTGGTGAAGCCCGGGCTTGTGCGCCTCAGGTGCTCCTGGACCAATCAGAGAAATGATAGGAAGGTCTGGCTATTATGTGATCCCAAAATCATTTGGTACAGCTTGACCCCCTTTGGACCAAGGAGAGCCACCATTGAATAGGCTGTGACGCGGACTGCAGCAAGCTGAGCCATCCCGTCATTGGAGCCTTTTGAGACATAACCATACCCATTGCACATTGACGAGGCAAATGCTTATTTGTCAATGTAGTAGAATTTGACTGTCTCCTTGGCTTTGAGGGCAGTGTACACCTCAGTGTATTTTTTTACAAATCTCAATGTTGGTTGGGATGTTTCTATTATAGGGAGATACCCCGAGCTTTTTCCAGGAAAAGCACATTCCCTTGAGTAGATGGTAGTAAAAGGAAATTGAGGCCTCAACCCCAAAAGTAGATTTGACCATGGTCTGTATATTTACCAGTTCAAGATAGAAAATCTCGGGTTATCCACTGGCGGATTGCCCATTTGTGCTCCTTGGTGAGCATGGTTGACACGTGCAAGGATTTCTCCGCGGCAAGGACTCTCCCAGTATTGATGAACTTGTGGAAGGTCTTGCTGGCGTACTTGGGATCCACTCCAACAATGGCTGCGGCTGCCTTGTAGTCACCAGATTCACGCATTAGCTTAAGCAGGATGATGTGTTTGATATCTGGGATGCGCTTCTGAGTGGGCTTAGTGGGAATAGTTGAATTGGGATCCTGCTCAGAGACTGGCTTGCAAGGCATGGGTACCTTGTTGTAGAAGGCTGCAACTTTCTTTAGCACCAACTGTCCCTCATCAGTTCTGAAGAACTCAGGCTCCTTGTCCTCTTCCTGATTGCCATCACTGACGTAGGGCTTGTAGTTAGTATCAAGTACAGGCTTCACCTTCTTCATCATGGCTGACGGGACCAACTCTTGCCAGTACACAACATCAAACACATATGAAGTAAGTTCTACCTCCTTGTTTCTAACTTTCTTGGTGAAGGTAACCTTGGTGGGCTTCCGGGTCAGCTTGGGGACCCAAGGGTTTATGCTCTGCACCCTAGCAGCTTGTGCTCCTTGAACCAGCTGTGTCAGTGCAGCTTCACTATTGAGCTCTCCTCTCCCATCTACTTCCTGAGTAGGCACTTGGGTTGCACTAAATATGTTCTTTGACCCGCGGGGGCAACCGCGACCTCAACCATGGCGCACAACGGGTGCATTGCTTCTCTGTTGTTGTGTTCCTTCCATTTTGAGAATTTAATAAAATATTAAATAAATTTCACTTAAGTTAGTCCCTAATTTTAATTTTTGCTTTTATCTGAATATGGATATTTAATTAGAGCTTTTCCCACCCAATATCCCAATTATAGATTTTTTATTTCATAATTAGTTGTTTTTGGTTTTACAACACCCATTTTAGAATGTCTGAAATATTTTACACCCTTTTTCCAAGATTTTACTGCCAAATTTCAACACCCATCACAATTTTTTAAAATTTGTGTTTCAGATTGTGTGTCTTATTTTAGATACCTTTGTATCATTTATTGATTACAGTACATTGTACACAACATTTGAGTGGTTTTGTTTCCATAGTGAGTTGCTATTGTGTTTTGTTTTTGGATTGAGTTTGATTCAGCGCGCTTGGGACTATTTTGTCACTGATTCACATAGTAAACATATGTACACCAAAAGTCAACTCACACCATTTTTTTGTGAATCAATGTATTTCGGATTGTATTTTGAATAATCTTGCTTGGCATGTGAGCAATTTGTTGCTGTTGTCAAGTTTATAATTCTGGGAAGTATAATAAACGAGATAAAGGGGAAGATTAAGAAGAGAATGATACTTTATTGGATATGAATATAGGGTATCATATAGTATCATGAGAAGCCACATGCCGTCCATGTATGTCATGGTGATCATGGGGCTTATCTGAGTAATGTTCCTCTTAAGTCACGAGGCTTACTCAAGTTGTGTTCCGCTTAGGAGCTGGATTGGATGATCCCCGTAATAGATGGTAAATGATAGTGGTGCCACCAACTTAATGATTAGTTGGTGAGCCATTTGGTGACTCATTTGGTGCACTACTCAGGCCTTCAATTCCCCAAGAGAGAATAATTGAAGATGTTGTGACATCTCCCCCTGGGGTGCTGGAAGGCGGAGCCTTGGGGATTTTCTTGAGTGTGTCAGAGACACGAGCTTGGTATTGATCCAGTTTGGCGTTGGGAACAGGGAGTCTGGAGTTGCGCTGAGCTGTTCTTGCCTTACATAGGCGGAGTCAGTCATGGTGCATACATTTTAGTTCAGTTTGGGCCCTAATTCCTTTTATGAGGTAGGTATTGTTGGGCTTGACTTCCATGACAATGCCTGGTCCACGTAGCCCTGGATCTAACTTATGCTGGTCATGGTTGAAAACCCAGATTTTGTCCTGACTTGTAATCTTTACTTCTGTAGGGGGATTTCTTCCCTCTTGACTCTTTTGTGTTCCATTTCATCTTAGTCTTTTCTAGCGCATTGTACGCTGGGGTCGCTGTCATCTGGCACCTTTTTGGGCAGAGGTAACCGTGGTCCTGTGGTTGTACTAACAAGAGCGGGCTTTTGTCTATAGACAAGTTCATAAGGGCTTTTACCTGTGTTACAGTTGACTTGTGTTCTACAGACCATGAGTGCTGTTGGCAGCATGTTGATCCAGGCCTTTGGATTGTTAGCAGATAACTTACTGAGGGCTTCTACAAGCAAGCTGTTTAGTTGTTCTACTTGTCCATTTTCTTGAGGGTGGTACAGGCTGACTGTGATGTGTTTTATCCCATTTGTGGCAAGATAGATATTGGTGTCAATGGCCTTAAGTTCAGTGCCTCCATCTGTGATCAGGAGGTCAGGTTTCCCAAACTTATCTATGATTTCTTTCCCAATAAATTGTCTCACATCATTGCCTTTATGTTCTTTTGTAGCATGTGCTACAAGTCATCTGGTTGCATAGTCAATAGCTGCTATGATGTACTTCTTGCCCTTGTTTTTGCCAGGCATTGGTCCCACAATATTCAATGACCATACCTTGAAGGGTTGTGTGATGGACACAGGTACTACTGACTTGGGTGGTGCCTTGGTTTGGGCGTAATTTTAACAGATTTTGCATTGTTCCAGTGCCTCTCTGATATCACCTAGTATGTTGGGCCACCAGTAGTGTGTTTTGAGACATTTTTGCAAGTTCCTGCTACAGGTGTGTTCCAGGTCTCCGTGATATCAGAGGATTGTGTCAATCTTTTGTGTTGATAGGACGTAAGGTACAGTGTCACCATTTGGAAGTATTTGGTGCAAGGTACCATATACAATTTTGAACAGATGTTTGTTCTTAAGGACCTTTTATTAGATGTCCAATGGGGTACCAGGTGGGAAACCTTTCTGGAAATTCCCCATGATTAACATGGGCCAGTTGGGGTTGCCATCAGTGCAAAGGACATTTTTGCTGTATAGCCTTGACAAGGCATCTTAAGTAAGCATTTCCTTGCCTGACTTGTATTCAATTTGCATGGGGTATCTCTGTATGAGACTCATTCATTTGGATTGTCTTCTTGACAGGTGTTGTTGTGCTTTGAAGAATATCAGTGATTTGTGGTTGATGAGTAATTTGAATGTTTGTGCCCCTTCCAGATAGCATCACCATTTTATGAGGCAATGTATGATGGCTACCAACTCTTTATTGTGTATGGGATATCTTTTTTTGCTGTCATATAGTTTCCATGACTCATATGCCATGGGGAGGAAGTTCTTTTCTGCTGTTTGGATACAGATTACTCCTCCTATAGTGTAGTCAGATGTGTTGATTTCTAACTTGTAGACCCCCTCATGATTTGGGTATTGTAGGATAGGAGTGTTGACCATATGTTCTTTTAGTTGAAAGAAGTGCTGGTCTCACAGTGGCGTCCAGACAAACTTGGTTGTTTTACCCGTAATGGCAGACAGGGGGGCTGTTAGGGCACCCCAATCAGGGATGAACCTTCTTATGTAGGCTATCATCTCAAGGAATGTACAGAGTTTGCCCTTATTTCTTAGGGCTGGCATTTCAGTTATGGTGTGTATCTTGTCTGGATCTAGTTTGATCCTGTCCTTGCTGATAATGTGACCAAGAAATGGAAGTTCAGCCAAAAAGAATTCACACTTTTATGGTTTTGCAATTAGTTGGTTTTCTTCAAGGGTGAAGAGGACCAGGTGGACGTTTTCCCAGTGTTGTTTCAAGTTTGGGCTATCCATGATGATGTTGTACAGGTAGATAATTGCCTGTTTTCCAATGTGTTTTTTGAAGACCTCCTTCATGAAGGTCATGAAGGTGCTGGGGGCATTGGTCATCCCAAAAGTGAGAACAACACATTCAAAGGATCCATATTTAGTTCTAAATGCGGTCTTTGGAATGTCTTCAGGCTTTAAGCAAATTTGATGGTAGCCTGCTGTCAAATCAATATTTGTGAAGATTTGGGACCCCCCCAGGGTGTCAAAAAGGTTGTCAATGAGGGGCAGGGGATACCTTTTCTTAATTGAGACCTTGTTGAGCGCTCTGTAGTCTGTGGCTAGGCAGAGGCCTCCATCTTTCTTGGCCACAAAGAAGACAGCAGCGCCAAAGGGCAACTTTGATGGTTGTATGAGTCCTTTCTCAAGGGCTTCATTGAGGTAAGTCTTTAAGGCGCCGTCTTCTTGTGGTGTAAGGCAGTAGATAGGTTATGCTTTAGGTACACTCCCTTTTAGGTTGATCTCATGTTGTATGCTGCGGTCTGGTGGTAAACCTGGTAGTGTTTCTTGGAAGACAGAGGGAATCTCACTGACTAGTTGATTGCAGATATAGTCCTCTTCACGTCTGATCTCTGTATTTTTGAAGTGGATAACTTTGTATGTACAGATGTTCCAGTTGATCTTGCTAGGGTCAGTTTCCTCTTCTGTCTCCACAATTTTCACAAATACATGATCCCTCATAAGCGTTTCAAGATGAGTTGGGTAAACATGGTGATGCACCTCACCTTGTTGTATGGTGAGGGTAGTGCTATCCCAGTCAATATGAGGTTTTGTCTTTCTCATCCAATCCAGATCAAGTGTAACATTGTACTTGGGGATTGATATGATGGGGCCGCTGAGTGTAAGGTCTTGCCCATAATGGTGCAAGATTATAAACTAAAGTGTGTAGAGCATTAGGATTTAGATTCAGAAGGTATAAAAAGGTAGGAACTTTCTGTAATATGATTTTACATAATCCTGCTAAGAACTTATACTGGGTCACAAAAGGAGTGATAGAGTTTAAAAACCCTAAAAAAATAAAATAAAACAAGGTATTTAATAGTGAACAATTAGTAACTAAGGGAATGTCAATATTGGGATACTCTCCATCAGCAAACTGGTACATATAACTATTAAAAGATTCCTTAAGGAAAAATAATGGATACAACAAGCCTAAGGCTTGATGTTTTACAACTTCCATTTATTCAAGAAGAGAAAAGACAAAACTTAAAAATGAATTAATAAAAATGTATAAATTTCTAAAAATTAAGATCTCAAGTTAAAAATTGATAAATATTTGAAGAGTAGAAATCACTTAGAATTTTGGCTTAAAACCTACTCTTCAAAAGCTCTTTATTTATAGAAAAAGCCTTTCCAGTTGAAGATTGATAGCCAGGGAGAAAGCAGCCAAGAAGAGGAGCAACTGGGGAAGTTTGGAGATGATCAGGAAAAGAAAGGAGAAACAGAAGGCCAGTTTGAAGTAGATCTGCAACGTGAAGCTGGGGGGAAAGCGGCAACAATGTAATCAGGAGTTTTGAAAGGTAAGTGAAAATTAAAATTCTCCAACTTTAAAGTAGAAAATATATAGGCTAATAGAAGAGAAAGACAACAACGACAATGGCAATTTGAACACAAATTGACGTAAAACAAGGTAAATTATATTATAATACTTAAATATTAACTCTTAATTTAAAATTCCAATATTTAAGAATATAGAAAGACTAAACCAAGCAAAAAATTAAATATAGTAATTTAAAGAGCCTGCCCTTTGGGGCAGGGCATGACACTGAGCGTAGTTTGTGTTTGTCTCCAATTTGGGTGTGGAAAGGTTTTGCCTCTTGTGTGACTGGTGTGCTTCAGTTGTCTGCCATGATAACTCTTTTGATGTTGCTTTGGCCTGTAGGTAGTTTCACAAGGTTGGCAAATTTATTGTTGATGAGAGATTGGTCTTCTCCTGTGTCAATTAGTGAGGTGCCCTGATATCTACAAAAACAGAAAGGATAAGTGAGGAGTTTATTTTCAGTTTGGGCAGCAAACAGTAAAGGGTTGCTGGAGGGTACTTGGATCATGGTGATTGAATCCACATCCTGGTCCCTGTACAAGTCTTGTAAAGTGGGGGAGGGCGGCTTGCCTAAGCACTCCCCTGAGCTTTTCCTCCTTATTGGTATCTTCAGTACTTGCTTGGTTAGCCTGCACTGTACGGTTACCAGTTCAAGGATAGGTGTTGTTGGCTCAATTATTTTGCTTGTTTGGTTGAGGATCCTTCTTGGCTGTAGGGATCTCCTTGCGCTTGTTTGTTGCATGTAGGTTGTCAGACTTTTGATCTGTGTGCTTTCCTTCCAAGAATACATCTTCAAATTTCTTGCAAAAGGTCATGTCAAACTGACACCTAATGTGTGTGGGGAGGCCTTTGTAGAAGTCCAACTGTGGTCTGGGCTCATCAAAGTTGATGGTGTTGGGAGCACGGTTGCGTAGATCCCTGTATGCAGCAATGTATTCCTTGATTGTTCCTGTCATTTTGAATGTTCTGAGTTTGGTCATGATTACAATGTTGGAGTCCTTCATGGAGAACTTTTCAAGGAAGGCGGTTTTGAATACCTCCCAGTTTTCCTTCTGTTCAGGGTGCTGGGCTAACCATTCACTTACAAAATGTGATGCAGTTCCTGTGACACAAAGGGCAATCTCACTGACCCAGAGTCTGCGGGGGTAGTCCACTTGCTTGAATTTGCTTTGTGTGCTGTTGATCCAGAGGGAGGCGTTTTCCTGACGTAGCCCTGCAAAAGCTCCAATTTCTGCTGAGCGTAGGCATTGGAATACAATGTTAGGTATTTCAGGTTGCTGTGGTTCTGTTGCGGCTGGGCTGTGGGTAAAAGTCTTTGGGCTTTGAGAGTGTTGTACTGTTTGATGGGTACAAGGACGTTGTCATAGATGGCGAGGCCTGCAGGAACATCTTGTCCTTCTTCATAGTCTCTCCAGCCGTTAGGGAGTACCATTGCTTGGGTCCTTTTCTTAGGAGGAATTTTTCCTTTGAGTTAGGTAGGTATGAATAACCTATCTGTGCTACCACTGTCAAGTTTATACTTCTGAGAAGTATAATAAACAATATAAAGGGGAAAATTAAGAAGAGAATGATAATTTATTTGATATGAATATAAAGGATTGTATAGTATCATGGGAAGTCACATATTGACCATATACATCATGGTAGTCATGGGGCTTATCTGAGTAATGTTCCATCTAAGTCACAGGGCTTGTCCAAGTGTTGTTTCAGCTAGGGTTTGAAAGGTTTGATCACTGTAATAGAAAATCAAATGATAGTAGTGCCACCAACTTATTGATTAGTTGGTGTTGTAAATGTGCTGTTTTAGCAGAGTTACATGGGGAAAAATATTTAAAAACTAGATAATAATCTTTATTGGGAGATAGTGATTATATAGTTCATGTGAATCAAGGATAGTAGGAACAAGATTGGTGATCACACGGCTGGATGAAAGAAGGGGGTGGCTTGATCCTGATAATGAGTCAAGCGCCAAATCAAGGTATCCACTGTGAAGGATCATCATCTGTTCATGTTGTTGGATTTGGTAATTTAAGTTGACTTCCTAGCCTGGCTTTGGGTGACCGGATAATTGGATTGCAGGTCATGAACCAGCTTGGTTGGAACCTTGCTGGCGGGTTGAGCCTGCGGTTTTGATACCCCCCCAGCTGAAGGTCAGCCTCCTCTGGGGGCAGGTTGTCAGGGAGGTTGTCAGGGGCCCAGGCGCTGTACTGAACCAGTTGTTGTTTGGTGGCAGGCAGGGCGGTTTCTCGTTGTTTCTGTCTTGCTTTGCAGGGCTGTAGGCAATCATGGTGTAGGGTCTTGTCTTGCTTACGTTTCCCAAGCCCTTGCACGAGGTAAGTGTTATTGTCGTTTACCTTCAGAATGATTGCTGGCCCTACTTTCTTGGGTTGTAGTTTGGTTTTGTCAACATTCATGACCCAAACTTTGTCCCCAACTTCATGTCTATTGCAGATGGGAACAAATGTCTTTTGTAGTCATTCTTTTTCTTTGGCTTTTTGCTTGCTGTTGGCCTCTACTACTTGAGGATCTGAGCGAGGGGGGACTTGACTTGGAACTTCTAACTTAGGTCCTGTCAATGCTTGAATGATATTTTGCTGTGTGCCATATACCAGTTCAAACGGGCTTTTTCTGGTGGATCTGTTCACTTGGGTTTGGCACACAAGTAATGCAGTTGGTAGCTGCTTATACCAGTCTTCAGGTCTCCCAGCGGTGAGTTTGGCTAGGGCTTGCATGAGGCTACCATTAAGCCGCTCTACACGTCCATTGGCCTGTGGGTGGTATGGTGTTGTGACAGTGTGTTTGACCCCATTCTTGGTGAGTTATACATTGGTGTCTTTGGAGGTCAACTCTTTGTCTCCATTGGTTATCAGTAGTTCTGGCTTTCCAAACTTGCTGATTATTTCTTTGCCAAAAAATTGTCGGACAACGTTGCTGGTGTGTGCTTTCACCACTTGGGCTACTGGCCACCTTGTTGCAAAGTCAATGGCTGTGATGATGTATTTTTTGTTGTTGTGCTTTCCTGACATGGGGCCCACAATGTCAAGAGCCCATACTTTGAACAGTAGTTGGGTCCAAATGGGGAGTACAGACTTTGGTGAGGTTTTGCTTTTAGCAAACTTTTCACATACCTCACACTGTTCTAACACTTCCTGGACATTGCGGTATAAAGTTGGCCACCAGGCTTTATGCTTTAGGAACTTGTATAGATTTTGGCTCTTAGTATGTCCAAGATCTCTGTGGTAGCAAAGAATGGTGTCAACTCGCTGATGTGTGGGGATATAGGGAATGGTCGTGCCATCTGTCATTTTTCTGTGAAGAGTCCCATATACGTCAGCAAAGAGATGTTCATTCTTGATGACTGTTTCTTTGGTGATGTCGGTTGTGCCTGTGGGGAATCCTTCATCTTTTGTATGTAGCACTAAGAGAGCCCAGTCTGGATCAAGCCCGTTTTCTCCTCTTGAAGCACAGACATACAGGCGGGACAGGGCGTCTGCCATGGCGAGCTCAGCCCCGGGCTTACATTGGATGAGCATGTTAAACCTTTCTAATATTTCCATCCACCGCGCTTGGCGGCGTGACAGATTTGCTTGCATCTTGAAATAGATGAGCAACTTGTGATTGGTTAGTGCTGTGAATTCTTCCTGCTGTTCTAGGTAACAGCGCCATTTGACTAGGCAGTGTACAATGGCCAGCAGTTCCATGTCGTGGATAGGGTATCAGCACTTGCCATCTGTCAGTTTGCGCAATTTGTAGGCTACAGGCAGGAAGTCACCATCACTATTCTTAATTTGTAGTACTCCCCCAATGGATGCATCCTAGGCGTCAGTTTCCATCTGGTATTCCCCGTCTTGTTTGGGGTATTGTAGGATGGGAGCTGTCGTGAGCTTTTCTTTGAGGCGTCTAAAACAGAGGTCACGTTGGGGGGTCCATACAAACTTAGACTTGGCGCCAGTTATGGCAGACAAGGGGGCAGTCAGGACGCCACAGTCAGGTATGAAGCGTCTTACATAGGCCACCATTTCCAAGAAGGTGTGTAGTTCTGACTTGTCCTTGGGGGTGGCATCTTGTAGATGGCCTGTATCTTTTGACTGTCGGGTTTGATGCCATCTTTTGAGACTATGTGTCCCAAGAAGGGTAGTTGCTCCTGGAAGAACTGGCATTTGGAGGGTTTGGCCAACAGTTTGTGTTGTGCCAAGGTCACAAAGACCTCTTCCAGGTCTTTGTGGTGTTATTCCACCAAGGGTCTGTAGACAATAATATTGTCTAGGTACACTAGGGCATGTTTGCCTATGTGTGGCCCAAACACTTTGTTCATGAAGGGTACAAAGGTGGACAGGGCATTGGTCATGCCAAAATTGAGTACCACACATTTGTAGGAACTATACTTAGTGCAGAAGGCTGTCTTGGGAATGTCTTCCTCCTTGATATAAATCTGATTGTAGCTGGCAGTTAGATCAATTTTAGAGAAGATGGTGGCTCCTCCCAAGGCGTCAAAAAGGTTGTCAATCAGTGGCAGTGAGTAACAATTCTTAATGGTGACTTTGTTTAAGGCGCGGTAGTCTGTGACCAGGCGTAAGGTACTGTCCTTTTTAGCCACAAAGAATATGGTAGCCCCAAAGGGAGACTGTGAGGGGCGGATAAGTCCTTTTTCCAATGCCTCCTTGAGATAGGCGCATAGGGCATCGTCCTTGTTTGGGGTCAGCCTGTAGATGGGGTGTGCCTTGGGTACAGTCCCCTTGAGTTGGATGGAGTGTTGGATATGCTTCTCAGGGGGCAGCCCAGGTAACACTTCCTTAAAGATTTCTAGATGTTGGGCCACAATTTCGCGGTCCTAAGGCGTGTAGGTATCCTGGTGATCCTTGAAATGTATGATCTCGTACTGGCAGGAGTCCCAGTCAATTGCCTTCAGTTTTTCCTTTTTGTCTAAGGTCTCTGTGATTTGCACAAAGACGTGGTTGTGTAGGAGTTAGTCCACTGAGTCAGGGTAGATCTGATGGTTGACACCTTCACGCTTGATGGTCAACACTGAGGTTGCCCAGTCTACGTGAGGGTTGTTTTTCCGTAACCAGTCTAGTCCCAGTACAATGTCAAATTTGGGGAAGTTGATGATGGGACCTTAGATGGTGGAGTGGAGGTTCTCAAGCATGACAGAGAAGGGGGCAGTTTCCCTTGTCACAGCAATGTGGTGTTCATCAGCCAGGACCACGTTTTTAATCCGCGAAGGATTAGTGGCCAGCTTGAATTTATCCACAAAGCTGCTGTTGACTAAAGTTTGATCTGCGCTCAAGTCCAGGAGTGCTGAGCCTGTGTAACTGCAAAAGCAGAAAGGGTAAGACATCAATTTATTGGGATGCCTGGTAATGGTGTATAGTACCGGGTCTTCCGAGGGCACTTGGATCATGGGGCATTGGTCTACGTCCTCGGGTCGGTATTCATTGTTGGGCAAGTCAGGAGTTGTGTGGGGAGAGCTTGGCTCGCTTAGTGCTCTCCCTGGGCTTTTCCCTCATCTTGGTTGCCTTGGGTGGCGGTGACACGGAAATGAGTGCAATTTGACTGGCCATTACTTCCATTTCCATGCCCATTTGAACCCGTGGGTTTGTGGTTGGTGTTGTTTCCGTTGCCCCCAGGAGGTGGTTGAGAAGAGCGCCCACTTGGATGGGAATCCTTGGGCCTTTCTTGTTTCCCAGTCTGTGCCTTGTGCAGAGCGTTGGATGTTTGTTCCTCTTTCTCCGCTTCACAGTACAGGCTTTGAAGGTTGGTTACCTGGTCCAGGTTCACATGCCTCATTACGTGCGACTTGAGGACGTTGTAGTACATGAGGTGTGTAGCTGGGGTATCAAAGGCCATGTTGGATGGGGCACGGAGACGGAGTTCCTCGTAGACGCGGGTGAGTTCTTTAATGGTGCCTGTCTGGGTCAGGTTCTTTACTTGGTGTATGATCATGAGTGCTGTATCTTTAAGCACAAATTTTGTCAGTAAGTCCTGCTTAAAGGTATCCCAGTTCTTGTCAGTGTGCTCTTTGTGCCACTTGTCACACCAGGTGCCAGCGTCATGGGTCAGGCAAATGGAAATCTCTATGATCCAGAATTGCTGTGGGCATTCCATCTGAGCCAGCTTGCTCTGGGCAGACTGGATCCATGCGGCAGCGTTGTCGTTGTTGGCCCTGGTAAAGGGTTCCAAGGCGGCGCTGTGAAGCCTTTGTGCTACATAGGCGGGCATGGTGGTTTTGTCAGCTGGTTGCGGCATCAAGGAAGGAGCCTGAAAGAACCCTTGCGCAGACATGGCATTGAAGGCAGGTAGCGGGATCACTGTGTTTTGGTAGAGGAAAAAACTATCAGGTATCTCAGTACCAGGAGTATATGGAGTCCAGTTGGGCGGGAGGCCAGACATAATTCTGTTGAGGATTTGTTGGCTGCGGCATGTGCAAGCAACAGGCAGAATTTTTCAAGATAAGGTAGGATGGAAAGCCTACCTGTGCTACCAATGTTGTAAATGTGCTGTTTTAGCAGAGTTACATGGGGAAAATATTTAGAAACTAGATAATAATATTTATTGGGATATAGTGATTATATAGTTCATGTGAATCAAGGATAGTAGGAACAAGATTGTTGATCACACGGCTGGATGAAAGAAGGGGGTGGCTTGATCCTGATAATGAGTCAAGCGCCAAATCAAGGTATCCACTGTGAAGGATCATCATCTGTTCATGTTGTTGGATTTGGTAATTTAAGTTGACTTCCTAGCCTGGCTTTGGGTGACCGGATAATTGGATTGCGGGTCATGAACCCGCTTGGTTGGAACCTTGCTGGCGGGTCGAGCCTGCGGTTTCGACATTGGGGAATTGTTTGGAAGGTTAATTGGGGAATTTGTTTCCTGAGAGGGAGTAATCAAAGATGTTACAACAATAGCAAATTGAAACATTGGCTGCAGCACTGTGGAGTTATGATGGGTTTACATAGGGTTGGGACGGGCACCAAAATTGACAATTGGTTTTGTGATCAAGCTTTGCTGTCACAATTGGTTTGAAAGTTGGGTAAAAATCATTTTGTGACCTTTATGTCATATCAAAATCCATGCAGATTTGTTTTGGGACTTTCGGAAAAGGTAACCATTGCAACTATCACATGTCTTGCCCTGCTCCTAAAGTCACAAAACAAATATTCATTAATTGTGATGTGACCAAGCACAATCTCATGTGGTTTTGTGTTGTGTCCAATCATAAGTATGCAAGCTATTCCTTTCAATTGAAGTAGATATTTATAAATATTTTGATTGGCGTTTTACTATATTTATCTAAAGCAAACCGTGGTGCAATTAAAGCTATCATTATGAGATAATGTCAGATAAAGCTTTAATAAATTTTAGTTAAAAGAATAAGATCCAACAACTGAACCTGCTCTAATCTTTCATCCTGTGCCTTGCACAAAATGAAATCATCTATTTCAGATTTGAAGCTGCCTTCCCTTTATATTTTATGATCTATATAATGGAGTGAGGCACAAATTTTGACTTACCCCAAATTTTGCAGCACAAATTCACATGCATTGTTTTGTGACCCAATCCAAAACATCAAAAAAACGGTTTTGTGACACTGTGTTTACACAATTGCTGTTCCCGTCCCTACCTTTTTAAAGTAGGGCTGGGCCAAAATATTATCAAACTTAATACCTTTCATTAGCTTTGGCACAGAAGAGGTAAGACTAGGCTGCTTCGGCCAAGCCCTGGGCAGCTGCGGCCAGCTTCTAGCTCTGAGTCGCTCGTGTCAAAGATTTATTTTAAAAAGACAAAATATGATGTATTTCCGTTCTGGCTGCAGCGACCCAGAGCCGGAAGCTAGCCGGGGCTGAGCTGAAGCATCCCTAATTGTGACCAACTCCAAATCATAGGTAAGCTAGTGGAGATTGTATTCTAGCTATCAGGATGCCTGGATTGAAGAGCTGTGAAGTAAGATCTAAACTGAAAGACTTTCATCCTCAGATTCCCTGAAAAAGTCTCCAGTTAGCTCCTGCCCCCTGAATCAAAAAGCAACTTCTTCCTTCAGGAGTTATTTTCCCTGTTCATTTTAGACCCAAACACCAAATCCTTGTTCACGTTAAAGGGATTAAGAAAATTTCAAGCTTCAATTCGTATATTGGATTTATTTGACTTAAAAATGGTTGAAACACGATAAGAATTGCAAGCTGGATTGTTTGCTTGAAAGGCACAGTCTAACATTGTTCCAGTTATCTGGATTAACCCCAGTCAGTTGAATAACAAATATATATCTAAATTAAAAAATTTAATGTTTAGGTTGTTTATCAATTAAGGGTAAAACCAACCTAATGCACATCATCAAGCTATCAATTATCCTTCAGCCATAACAGCAGATCTGAACTGATTCCAAGTGCTATGTTTTTAATAATCAAGTCTGCGTTTAATGGATAGCCTAGTGAATAGATCTGGCGATCTGACTCCAGCTTATTTTCATCATTTTAAATATATATACATGTCAAACGTCTAAATATTTGATTATTTCCACCAGAACTTCCTCCTTGAAGCTTTTGAGCTGCAATGCTACTTCCCAGCTTACTTTTAGACGAAATCTTTTCCTTTTTGGATACTGATGATATTCATACCCTCCTTCCAGTTTGCCATGAGTTCTATCACTTGGCCCTCCCGAGACTGCTCCACGTACATACGCTCAAGGGAAACAAGGAAGCTAGATATTCAGATTTCATCAAGAAGAACGGCAGGTTTGTCAAGGGCCTGGTCATCAAAGAGTTCATGGACTTCATCGAGTTCCAAAGCTCAGGCTTGACCCTTGCCTCGATTTTCCCAAACCTCCGATCAATTTCCTTGGAAAAAGTATGCGCAGCCTGGGGGGGTGGGTTGACAGAGTTCTGCAACCAGTGCATAAAGCTGAAATATCTGAAGCATCTGGGTTTAGATAAATGGGAAGAAGATAAGCCCTTTGCGGGCCTATCTGCAGTTGTGAGCAAGCTTGACTCCCTCTATGTTAACTTCTACCCGCATAAAATACTAGAAAATCAACAACAATATAAAGGGCTAAAGAGGCTGATGATGCCAGTTGAATTTTATTATTTCTATGGTACCCTCAAAGATTTCACATTTCCTGAACTTTGGCTGATCAATGCCAATATTCCCATGATCTGCTCCAAACCCAACCCCAATAGCTCTCGTGGATGGCTTGAATATACTGGTGTAGGCGCGAAGGGTTATTTTAAGATGCCGTTTGGTCGTCAAAGTTCTGGTCTCAAGATACTAACAGAGAACCCTATGGTTTACCCCATTTTCCCGTATACTTTTTATCTCACTGGGTCTTATGATGCTTATGTTGACATTAGTGCGACCCCGGATTTCGTCGAACATTGTACACTGATATACTCAACCACTAAGCGGGAAAGAAATGACGTTCTTTCTCCTATTAGAGATATTCCTTCTCTTGACATGATCTGCAAGTTCAAGATGGATTCTTTATGGTTTAAAGAGCAAATATTCCAGGCCACCAAACTTTCTCTGCTTGTGCACAATCAGAATTTTCCTGAAACATTTGCATGGGCTGTTAGATGTTTCCCTCACCTCCAACATCTTTATGTCGCCAACACGTTCTCTGAAGAAATGCTTCCATTGGTCAATAACGCGTTTCCGAACCTTACCCACTTCTACTCAAGGGCCAAGCAATCCGACTGGTTCTGGACTGAACTTGTTAGGACAGCTCCCAAGCTCCTTTACGTTCACACTAATTCCATTGAAAGTGACATCACGGCGTTTGAAAGCCTAAAGCCATTTCTTAGACTCAAGCCCTACAAGAACATCCTCGAAATCCCCAACAACTTCTATGGAAAGTCTGGATTCAACCAATGCCTAAAGCTGTAACCAAAATTGGATATTATTTTATTAACTCTATAAAATGTTATTTTGAATGGTTCCGTTTTAATGTCAGGGGTCTTAGTGTATGAACTCCGCACAAATTTTGCATACTAACCTCATGAAGTTAAAAACTATATGTCACTACACCTTTGACATGAATTTAGCTATGTATCTACCTTAGAAAGTGCACTTTTGAATAACTATCAAGAAATACTCTTAACAACCACAACCCTGCTATATATAAAAACATATTCATCACACTTTAAGACACATTAAAGCTTTTCTATAAAGAAATAATCAGTTGTAATTACTGTAGTTTTACAAACCGCAGTGAAATCCAACCATATCGCTGCACCCTCCGATCAAAACAAAGGAAAACCAGGAAAGTTTTCACAACCGATCAATTGATAAGCACGATTTGATCTGAAGCAAAAACAGCTGTGCAACCAGTTTTAACATTACAAAACAGGTCTTGAACATGGTGCCGAGTGTATACTTCTGAGAAGCATAATAAACGATATAAAGGGGAAAATTAAGAGAATGATACTTTATTTGATATGAATATAGATGATTATATAGTATTATGGGAAGTCACATATTGACCATATACATCATGGTAGTCATGGGGCTTATCTGAGTTATGTTACATCTAAGTCATGGGGCTTGTCCAAGTGCTGTTTCAGCTAGGGTTCAAAAGATTTGATCCCCAAAAAGATGGCTGAATGATAACAGTGTCACCGACTTATTGATTGGTTGGGGAATCATTTGGAAGGTTACTTGGGGAATTACTTTCCTGAGAGGAAGTAATTGAAGATGTTGTGACTCTCCCCCTGGGGTGCTAGAAGGTGGAACCTTGGGAACTTTCTTGAGAGTGTCAGGGATTTATGCTTGATACTGATCCAGTTTGGTGTTAGGTACCGGGAGCTGGGAGTTTCATTGTGTGTTCTTGCTTTGCAAAGGGGAGGTGGTCCTGGTGTATGTGTTTGAGTTCTGTCCTGGCACCAATCCCTTGATGAGGTAGGTATTATTTGGTTTGACTTCCATGACAATGCCTGTTCCACGTAGTCCTGGGTCTAATTTATGAGGGATGTGGTTGACAACCCAAATCTTGTCCTCGACTTGGAATCTCTCTTGTTGGAGGGGGATTGACTCTCTCTCAATCCTTTCCTTTTCCTTGTCTTCTTGATCTTTTCTGGCTCGCTGTATGCCTGAATTGTTGTTGTCTGGTACCTTCTTTGGTAGAGGTAATTGGGGTCCTACAGTAGTACTAACAGTGGCGGGTTTTTGCCCATAGACAAGCTCATACGGGCTTTTTCCTATATTACAGTTAACTCAGGTTTGGCACACCATGAGTGCTGTTGGTAGCATGTCAACCCAGGCTTTTGGATTGTTGGCAGACAGCTCACTGAGGGCTTTTACAAGGAACTTGTTCCAACTTTCTACTCTTCTGTTTGCTTGTGGGTGATAGGGACTGGCTATGGTGTGTTTTATTCTGTGTTTAGAAGGATAGACATTGGTGTCAATGGCTTTAAGTTTGGTGCCTCTGTCTGTGATTAGAAGCTCAGGTTTCCCAAACTTAGATATGATTTCTTTACCAATAGAACATATTATGTCATTTCCTTTATGTTCTTTTGTAGCTTGTGCTACAGGCCACCTAGTCGCATAGTTGATAGCTGTGATAATATATTTTTTGCCTTTGTTATCACCAGGTATTGGTACCACAATATCCAGTGGTCACCCTTTGAAGGGTTGTGTGACTGATACTGGTATCACTGATTTGGGGGGTGCCTTGTGTTGTAACTATGCTGTTCCAGCAGAGTTACAAGGGGAAATATTTGTAAACTAGATAATATTCTTTATTGAGATTTGGGTATTGTATAGTCATTGTGAATTGTGGATAACAGGAACATGATAGTGTTGATCACACGGTGGGATGATGAAGGGGGTGGACTGATCCTGGTAATGAGTCAAGTGCCAAATCAAGGTATCCATCATAAGGGATCATCATCTGTTTATGTTTTTGGGTTTAAAATTTTGATTTGACTTCCTAGTTTGGCTTCAAGTAACTGGATAATTGGATTGCGGTTTACAAACCTGCTTGCTCGGAACCTTGCTGGCAGATTAAGCCTGCTGTTTTGACACCCCCCACCCCGACTGAAGGTTGGCCTCCTCTGGGGGTAAGTTGTCAGGGAGGTTGTCAGGAGCCTGGGCACTGTACTGTACTAACTGCTGTTTGGTGGTGGGTAGAATGGTCTTTCATTGCTTCTGTCTTGCCTTGCAGGCTCTCAGGCAATCATGATGGAGATTTTGTCTTGTTTACGCTTCCCAAGTCCTTGCACAAGGTATGTGTTATTTTTTTTACCTTTAGGATAATGGCCGGGACCACTTTTTCTGGTTGTAGTTTACTTTTGTCAGTGTTCATGTCCCAGACTTTGTCGCTGACCTCATGCCTGTTTTAGATGGGGGCAAAGGTCTTTTGTAGCAGCTTTTTTTCTCTTTCTGATTGATTGCTATTGGCCTGTATGACCTGGGGATCTGAGCAAGGTAGAACCTTACTTGGAATTTCCAGCTTAGGTCCTGATAGTGCTTGGATGATGTTGGGCTGTGTGCCATAAACTAACTCAAAGGGGCTTTTTCTGGTGGATCTGTTCACACAGGTCCGGCATACAAGCAATGCAGTTGGTAGCAGCTTGTACCAGTCTTCAAGTCTCCCGGAAGTGAGCTTGGCCAAGGCTTGCATGAGGCTTCCATTCAGCCGCTCTACGCGTTCATTGGCCTGAGGATGGTAAGGTGTTGTCATTGTGTGCTGGACCCCATTCTTGGTGAGGTATACATTGGTATCTTCAGAGGTCAATTCTTTGCCTCCGTCAGTTATCAGGAGTTCTGGCTTTCCAAACTTGCTGATGGTTTCTTTCCCTATGAACCGCCACATGTCATTGCCCTTATGTGTTTTTAATGCTTGTGCCACTGGCCACAGTGTTGCAAAGTCTATTGCAGTAATGATGTACTTCTTCTCATTATGTTTTCCTGGCATGGGGCCCACAATGTCTAGTGTTGCAACTGAACCAATGAGGATTCAGTATTTGGAATTGGGGAAGACAGCAATCCAATAGAAAGGACAGAATAATAAGAATAAGGTGTCATTTATTTTGGAATATTATGATTAATATACCATATGGGGAAAGCCACACGGCCATAAGGGAGGTGGCATAGTGGCTTGTTCCAAGTAAGGATTAGAGCTGAGTAATAACTTGTGCAGGGATCAGCAGGTCAAATTGGTAGTTCTCCTAATTAGGAGAAAGTGCCCGCAATTTGATATTGTCATCGGATTGGTCCATGGTGTTAGATACGTCAAGGAACGTCTCACTGAGCGCCCCCTGTGTATTGTAAGATACATTGACAGGAAAGTTGGGAAACTTAGTTGCAACACCCCCCCTTTTTAAAGTTATGCCTCCCCCTTAGGCCTCCACTTCAATTCCTGCCAAATGCTTGGGAATTTCTACCCAATTATGTTTGAATATTTATCTAAAAGGTTACTAAAAAAGCCCAAGAAATGCCATCAATTTAATATTTTGGAATTATTCTGAAGATGCCCCCACCTAACCTGCCCAAGAGACACCTCTGGTTAAATATCATGTGCAAGAGCGGCCAGGAGCAGTGGTAATTGCATCCAAAGCATATTCCTGATGTTATTTGGTTTGGTTTTCCTTTTGACTACGTCCATTCAAAATTTGTCAAGATCTTCCTGCCTCAAGAAATGCATCTGCATCTGCTCATTATTGGTCAATTGGTTTGTGATATTAAATCTACCACCCCAATACTATCCTATCCCTTAAATGAATGCAAGAGTTTTAAAAGACCTTGCTTCATCACTCTCTAATCTAATAAAGTTCAAAATTTGTTAGTAAAACTGGCCATTTGGTTTTGTCTGTTGCTTTGTGTGTTCAGTTGATCCCATCTCCCTCTTTGGCCTCCCAGGAATTGTTGGTAGCAACCATTTGGTTGTTGCTGAAACCATGATTTTATTATGGTTAAGAGCATGGTTTTATTTCCTCTTAACCTGCTCCCCAATTCTTACACCCTTGCCCCCTGTTTGTTGTCAGGCACCAGGATCAGAGTCTGCGGGAGATCTGGGAAGATCTGCACAAACAACCTTTGTATGGGAATGACACAACAGGGGCGCAAGCAATTGTGGTGGAGCGTCTTGGTGTTTACTTGGACATCTTCAAGCCAATGAGTGTGATTGTCATAGACTGCAGCTATCTTGAAGGGCCCTAGGTGGTTGGGCTCCAACTTAGCCAAATTGGGGTTGAGGGTATAGATGGGGTTACCTACAGTGTATCTGGCTTCAAGTTTCTTTGTCCCTCCTTCAATTTGTTTATGCTCAACTTCCTGGGCTTTGGCACGCCATTGATTTAGGGATGGAGTTGTCAACAGGGGGGCTTTTTGGGAACTGTAGACCATAGCTTCCCCTGTTCCACTCCTGCCAGACTGTCAGGCGTCCCAAAGGCCAAGGCGCTAGGGCTGAACACAGTGCCTCAATTGATTCTTGCTCGTAGGATAAGTAGAACGGTAGGCAAGTGTTCAGTCCACGCGGTATTGGGGTGCTCCTGCAAGAGCTTGGCAATCAGTTGGACTAGTGAGCCGTTTAATTGCTCCATGCGCCCATTGGCTTGCAGATGGTAGGGAGTGGTGACTATCTGTTGGAGGGCATTCTTGGCACAGTACGCCTTCATGACCTGGCCAACAATTTTGGAACCACCATCTGTGATGAGACGTTTGGGCTGCCCAAAACAGGCCACAATTTCCTTGCCAATGAAGCAGATGATGGTGGTGGCAGTATGGTTAATTGTTGCCCAAGCCACGGGCCAGCAAGTGAAGTAGTCAATGGCAGTTATGATGTATTTCTTTCCCAGTCTGTCTTTGGGGAGGGGCCTAACCACATCAAGGGCCCACTGCTCAAAGGGTTCCATGGCTTTGATGGGCAGGACAGACTTGGGGGGTGCAGGTTTAGACATGTTCTTTTCACACAGCATACACGTTTCAAGGAGATCCAAGATATCTTGGCGCATACGCGGTCATCAAACCTTACGTTTCATGATCTCAAAGAGGTTACATCCTCTGATATGACCTAAGGTGCGGTGGTAGTACAGTATTGTGTTGCCTCATTGTGTGGTGGGGATGTAAGGCGTCTTTTCACCTGTCTCTTCCCGGCAGCAGACGTTGCCAGCATTGGTGATGAACTGGCTTTCATTGTCCTTCAGCTTGGAGATAATTACTGAGTTAAGGCCTTTGTAATAAGTTGCCTCAGGACAGAGATAGAGCATTGGCCAGTCTGGGTCTAAACCATTATCCCCGGTGATAGACACTACATAGAGCCATGAGAGGGCATCAGCTGTGACAAGTTCCTTCCAAGGCTTGTACTCAATGCACAGCTGGTAGGGGGATAGACACTTGACCCAGCCTGCTTGGCGGCGTGTCAAGTGGGACTGCATGTTGAAGTACTGAAGTGACTTGTGGTCTGTCAGGACGCGGGGTGGAAAGGTCTCCCCTTCCAGGTAACAGCACCATTTCTCAACATAGTGCACAATTGCGGCCAACTCTTTATCATGTATAGGGCAATGTTGTTCAGAGTCAGAGAGCTTCCTGGACTCATACGCCACGGGGAGGAAGACACCTTTGTCAGTTTCTACTCGTAGTATGCCCCCTATGGCCCTATCAGAGGCGTCATTCTCAAGTTTGTACTGGTGGGTTTGATTGGGAAACTGTAATACAGGCACAGTTGTAAGTCTTTGCTTCAACATCTCAAAGGCTTGATCTCTGACAGGAGTCTAATGGAAGTGCTGTTTAATGTTTAGGAGCTCAGTGAGAGGTGCAATTTGTTCCCTGCAATTGGGGATGAACTTGCGCACATAGGCAACCATGCCCAAGAAGGTATGCACCTGACCAACATTGGTGGGGGTGGCATGCTGGTGATTGCCTTGATCTTGGCAGGATTGAGCTTTATCCCTTGAGCAGAGATGGTGTGCCCAAGGAACAGCAGCTCTGACTTAGGGAACTCACATTTGGAGGTGCCATAAATTGCGCAATTAATGCTATTTTGATCTGGCCTTCAAATATTGATAGTTACAAAGATTTGGCTGGTTTTGCCTTCAAGTTCAGAAATTCCCTGCCTTCTGTAAATGGGTCTGGTTCAATATCCACCCATTCTGGATTCTTGTACCTGTCTGTGATAGATCCTAGTATGACCTCATCCCAATGTGACCCCCTCAGCCATTCTGTCTTCCTAATGAGTGATCACTGTTCCTTGTCTACTATTTAAAGTAGAATCATTACTCCTAATAAAGACAAGTTTATCCACGTTTGTGTTGGCTTTTATAATCTTCAAGCTTTTCCTGTCCTTTCTGCCAAAAGGACTTTTACATCTTATTTTCCAGGAAATTAAGGTACATGCCCTTAATTTTGCCCTGAAGGCTAACCCAAGGCTAGCTTTGAATCTCAAATCTTTTGTAATAAAGATTTCCTGCCGTGTCCTCCAGGATGTTGTCCCCTGGAGCTGAACACAACAAAATGGTGCTCACTACAGGGGCTGCAAGCCCCGCGGTTACCCTGTTCCCACGCGCATTCTCTGGTCCCTCTCCCTTTGTTTCCAAAGTACCAGATCAACTTAAAGTTTCTAGTCCCCCTCTAGAAGAAGACATCACTGATGCTCCTGCAAATTCTATGGTATTGGTTCTGTCTCCCGGGCCCTTGTGGGCCCCCTTCCTGCTTTCTCTCTCAACTATGAGCAAGCCTGTGCTGCTGCCCACTCCCTTCTTCACTCTGGCACGGTAGCCATGTACTCTATCCCTGATCTCTGTCCCAGGTACGCCTCAGAAGACCTGTACTCCTTCCTTTTGGACTTTGGTCTCCCCCAGTGTTGATGGAATCCATGGATACTATTGGCGTGTTGGTCAACCAGTTCATCCAACCTGCCCTAGTTCACCATCAACTTGCCTTGGGATCCCAAAATCAACTGTTAGTTGCTGTAGCCACTGCCGTCTCAAATAACCACGCTCAAAATATGGCCTACCAAGAATGGTCACATAGTCTCTTTGCTTGTATTTCTGACATCCAGCGCAACTCGTTGGCGTCACAGAAGTATTTAATTGCCTCCCTGAAATCCCTTTATTACTTGCTCCCTGGTTACATAAAGAATCAACTATGCAAATTGGATGAACATCAGGCCGCATGGCGTGAGCAAATTGAGGCTTTTCTGCTTAACCATCAGCAGGATTTTGAGACTCTGGTTAGTGAACTCAATCAATTCAGAGAGCATGTCAACTTGCAACTTGAATTGATAGGAGCTCATGTTGATACTTGAGGTCACCATCTGCAGCATCAATACGGTCTAGATAAGGCTGCACTAGGCAACACTCTATACCAGGTGTGAAATTATGTGGATGACAGGGTAGCCTCTATTGAGGTGACTCCTCTCGCTGCCTCTGTTGAGACCCCATCTGATTTAGAAACCAAAGTATGGGAGGCCATTGCCAAGCTCAAGGCTACCACTTGATGCCAAGCTTCTGTGCAGAACCTCCCTCCAGTCAAACCTATGTCTGACCCTTGTATTGCCTCCCTCACTGATCAGGTGGCTACCTTACAAGGTGAAATTGAGTACTTAAGACAGCGCCTCTCTAATTCTGAAGATTTGTCATCTGGATCTAAAGATGAAGAAGAAGGTGAAGTCATTAATACTTACGCTCATGACAATCAAGGTTGTTGCCCTGGTCTAGAAGGTCAACCCCAGATCCACTGTGCGCATGCTCTAGATCAACTTGCTGAAGTGACAAATGATGTAGCTGATAGACAAGACGCATTGAAAAGAGAGGTCCAAAACCTCTCCCGCTTTACAGAGACCCTAAATGGACAAGTCGCCCCTTTGGTTGCTCAGACCACCTCTCTGGCTACCCATGTCAATGGGATTGATGGCACCTTGGCAGTACAACAACTCAAGATTGATGAATTTGGGACTGCTGCCGCCACTGCCCGAGACATTAGTGGGAAAAACAGCTCTACCTTGGACACTTTAGAGGAAAGCCTTTGACTCCTCTAGGCTAGACAACCTTCTGCTGAATCCGAGTTTGAGGGCAACTCTTCTATTAATGTCCTCAACCCTGGTGAAAATAGTCAGTCCTCATCTTCCTCTATTGACCCAAACTATAAGCCAACCTTCAAACAGATATTCAATCCCAAAACCTATACTATTGCTGCTTTTCTGACCATTTACAAAACTGCGATGTGTAGGGCTACTAACAAGCTTAAGAAGGAACACATCCTCACCTGTCTCCATCCCACTTGCCAGGAAGTTGTGGTCCCTGAGCTCCCTTCTATTGTCACTTGGGAGGATATGAAGCGCCTCCTTGTTGAGGAGTTTGGAGGAGACCTCAGCTTGGAGGTCAAGAAAGATGCATTTATGCACATTGCTTTCAAACCCAAGGAAACCCTGGCTGAGTTTGCAGATTGTTTCTACATTGAAGGCCAGAAGTTAATCACTAGTCAACAGTTAACTCCCCCGGGAAGCCTACACGGTTTGTTCAAATGCTTTGAAGGTGAACCAGCTTCTATGCCTACACTTTAAGGCACACAAGGCTTCACTCACTTCCATGAAGAGTATTAAGACGCTCTTGCAAGACATGCATTTGACACATGGAGGTATAGTGGTACGTGAGAATAAAGCCAATAATGCTGGGACTACCTCTTGTACGCCACACATTATGACTCTGGGTACTAGTAGGCAGGCTAAGAGACAAGGCTGCCATAACTGTGGCAAGATTGGACACCACTTGCGCACTTGCACTAATCCCCGAGTGGAAGGTTGCAAGCCCAAGGAACAGGCAGGAAAAGAGAGGTCAGCTTAAAAACAGAGACACTCTCTGCTGACCAATCTCCCCGTCTCCTCCTGATCCTCCTTCTGATGAGGAAGCTCCCTCCTCCTCTGGCCCAACTATCCTTCATCTGTTACACAATCTCTCCAGTGATTCAGAGCCTGAAGATTCTGATAGTACTGTAAATTCAGAACCTGAACATAAAAATGTGGGATTGTCAAATCCTTGGTCCAAATTTTGAATCACTTTTGCAGGATAGCCTTTTTTTAATTAAATTGATTTTTTGAGTATTTATTTGAATATTTGAAAATGCGGGAACTCATAGACACTTTGCAAAGTTCAAGTCAAACTGCATATTTCCAATGGATGAAATGAATTAACTGGAATCAGATTTGAAGCGTTCAAATCCATCAGCCATTTTCGTTAAGTTTACTATGTTTTTTGAAATTGCAGGATTGTCAAATACAAGAATCAAATTTCAAATCACTTTTGAATGCCACTAGTAAACTCAGATATTAATTGCGGGAACTGGAACCCAAATTTAATGTACAATAAACACACTAGGAAACACCAACCCAAATCAAGAAGCTCCACCACAACTAAAATCAAACTAAAAATTTAATATCAATAACCATGTTTAGACATAAAAAGTTATTAAACTTTAAAATCATCCAAACCCGGAAAAGATACAATATTATTCACTTCAAATCACAGATATAGAAATTCTGTTACTATTCAAGGCTAACTCAAGAGAAAATAACTACCCACAAATAAACCAATAAATCCAAATAAATACATATTTAATATAAAATATATTTTTTATTTTATTTTTATGGACTGTCAATCACATTCCCAACCCGCTCCTGCACCAGCCCGCGGGGCAGCCTGTCTACGAGGGCGTCCCAGAGGGTCCAAGAACAGACCCAGAACCCAACTCAAGGGGAGTCATGCTGATACACAGGCCTCCCAAGGTGTCATTGCCAGCCAACCACCTCCTGCATCTCAAGCCAGGAACAGTAGCCTTAATCCAAGACAGAAGCCACTCTCAAGGCCTGCAACCAAATTCTCATACACAAAGGTCACCGGAAACACTGAGTTTACTTACACCTCCACTGTATACCCAGTTGTCACCCGGCCCCGTACTCTTGACCCAAGAGTTGCTACTTCCTGCCCCTGCGTCTTTGACACCACCTATGAGCCATTGGCCACAACTGAGGAACCATCTGCGCCTATTGTGTATTCAACCATTGATGGCACCACTGCAAGCAAGCGTGATCCCACCCTCTACACAAAAGTCCCCATCCCCTGTGTCAATCCTGGTAGCCAGGATGCCGCGGTACCTGCCAAGGGCTGGCGTCGGTTGACAGATAGTGAGTGTGAAGCTCTCCTCAACTGCTTGAATGGGGTAATGGCGGTTTGGGATATTGCATCCCAATTTGGTGTCACAGCCAGATACATTGCCAACATCAACATCAAGTATGGCAACACTGGGCAAATTGCCAAATCCACCAAGGCTAAGCGGCAGCCCAAACTCCTTCAGCCCGTTCATATTGATTCAATCAAGCAGTGGGTAGCCAAGAATTGCCACCTGGACTCACTTGCTGTCCAATCAATGCTTGCCACAGAGTTTGGGCTTTCTGTTTCTAAAACCCTTGTTTACAAAACAATGGTTGATTTGGGCTTCTCTTGGAAGGTGCTCAGAGTTTCTCTGTATAATAGGAACAGTGAAAAGACCATCAAGGATTGACACATTTATGCCGAGACATATCTGGCACTAAAAGAGACTGGAAATGTCCAGTTCTTCTATATCAACAAATTGTTGTTTTCCTCCTCACTCAGGTCCAGGCATGGATGGGTCAAGAAGGGGTCCAAGGACGGCATAGCCCATTGTGCAGCTGTCTGTTCCCAGACCTATTCAATGGTTGCGCTTCTTGGTCCTCACAGGTTAGATCAATACCAGATGATTAAAGGCTCCCATAACAGCGGGACCTTTCTTGATTTTCTCCAAGCTGTCAAGGAGTACCTTCAGATAAATTATAGCGGCACAACCAACGTTGTTGTGCTTGATAATGTCAGGCTCCACAAAGTGGATCTGGTTGTGTCTGAGTTCCCCCCCATTGACAAGAATAGCCACTTCTCCAGCCACCGCCTTGCTGATTGTCCAATGAGACTTCTCTTCCTCCCGCCGTATTCCCCATTCCTGAATCCAATTGAGGAGGTGTTTGGTTGGATCAAGAATAAGGTGAAACAAGGCTTTTCTCAGGACACTGAGGACCTATTCAATATTCTTGAGGTCAGCCAATTTGCGATGCCACCCAATGTGGTGGCAGCTTTCTACAAGCACTTGGAATTATTCCTCCCAAAAGCCCTGGCCTCTGAGCCAATCAGATAAATGGGCACTCCGGGTTTTATTTGTTTTTATTTATATTTATTTTGTTTTTATTAGGTCTCAAAAATTATTATTTATATATAATAATGTGACATTTGATTGTATTATAGACATATAAGAATGCATAGAAAAGGTAAGTAAAATTAACTATACTAGGTATGAAGAATATATTTTTATTATAATGCACTAAATATTGTATTGACTGTTGCGCTAACAAATGAATAAATTAAAAAAAGATAGAAATAGAATTATTTTATTTAAATAATTGTTAATTGTTGATGGTACTTTGGCTTTTTTACGCCACAAATTGGACCTTGCGTGTCATCATATGATCCTTGTTATTTCAGTGCCACTATAGCCACACAACACGGCAACCAATGGTTTTTATGTATTCCTTACTAATTTGTACTTAGGACGCAGTTCAAGTATATCATATATGTTTATCAAATCATATTACAAGGGAAAGGTAATTCAGATTCTAAACAACTATTTGTTTAGAACAATAGTGGAGCGGGCCACATGATGCAGATAAATTCAATTCTCCATGTTTATCTTTGTGATAAATGGACCCGTACTCAACGAGTAGTAAATAAAAACATTTTTAATTCTTTTTTATTTGATGTATTGGCAACTATAACTAATGTCTTTTAATATACTTAGATATATTAATATTATAATTTAAATACTAAAATTTAAAATAAAAATTAAAATATTAAAAGTAAAATATTAATTATAAATCTTAAAAATTAAATATTAAAGTTTAAATAATTGAAATATAACAATTTTATTAAATTGTGATTTATTCAATATCAAAATATTTGATATTAAATATGTCAATATTAAAGATTTTAACAGTGAATATTTTAATATTTAAAATAAAAAAATAAAATAAAAATTTTAAGTTGCAAGAGAAAATGATTTATTAGGGGAATGCAAATTGCAAGGGGAATGTGATTATTCTGGGGAATTATACCCCAAAATTAAAATTTCAGCTAATGCATCCAATTGGGACCACATACTCTTCTGTATGTGGTGGATGACTCTGGCGCCAATTGCTAGAGGGGTGGCGCTCAACACCCCAGTGGTGGCCAAACATCTTATAAAAGGCAATCAGGTGACAGAATTGACTAGGAGATTTTTTTGGGGGGGCACATAGTACCTGTATAGTGTTGCTATTGCAAATGAGTCATATAGGACGTGCTCAACTGTCCTGTATCCCCGTGGTGTTTTCTGGCGGTCTAGGGCTACGCGGCATATGTCAATCTGTATAGGTACATCTTCTAATTTTTCACGTTGGCTTTCAGTATGCAATGGAGCAGGATTCCCAGGTACACCACGGCGTGGATCTTTGTGAGGTATATTTTTCCAAAAACATGCACAGTTTTTTGAACGTTTGTACTAACCTATTGATATAGGATGTTTGGTTGAACTTGAAGAGGGTTCTGGGGGCGCCTGACTTGTATTAGCCCCCCAGGCCTCGGAGAACAATATCAATAAAGGCTTAAAATTATTCACAAGGACTGCATCCCTAACTTTATTTGATAGAGCTTTAAAAATTTCATTAAAAATTGCAGATTTCAGATATTCATTTCCAATTTGAAAGTCAGTTTTTATTAATTTTTTTTGTATTTGTTGATATTTGTGAAGGGGAACCTTTGAATGCTTTCATATATGTATTCATCAAAGTTCAGTTTTATATCCCCGCAAATTTCATTCATTTCTTTGATTTTGATTGTTGATCCTAGTTTGTATGCTTCCCTTATCCATGGCAAGCACCCCACGGGTGGTTGATATTCCCTATCTTGAGCTTCACTATTAAAAAACATATTCATATTCTGTTGAACTATTTTATTTATTTGATTTTTATTTATTTGTTTTATAGGGGCCACCAGTGACTTGTAACCCCCATAAAACCAACTCGGCGTAAAAGCCGCCACTTCCGCGACCTCATCACCATCCCTGGTGATGACTAAAATAAATATAAGTTAAACATAAAAATACTTACTGATTGTTTCCCCTGTGGCCCCCTCAGTCACAGGAGCCATATCAGCAAACTTCATGAGCTTTGGATGCTCTTCATTAATTTTTCTTAGGCTTAAATTTTTCTTATTTTTCTTGCAACTTGTGCTTCCTCTTGATTTTTCATTTGATAAAGCTTCTGTATTTCTTGATGTGCTTCTGCTTCTTGCTTGTGTTTCATTTCTCATCTGTTTCCATTTGGTTGGTTTCCTCTTCATTGGTGTTAATTTCCTTTTGAATTTCTGTTCCTTCAATTAGTTTGATCTTCTTATTGTTTTCTTTGGCCCCCTGCCAGAACTCCCACAAATTGTAGGCCGCGTTGTTGAATTCAAGACTTGATAAAATAGTTCCCTGTAGATTAAGTAATTTTTCTTTATTTTATATCTATAATATTTCCCAACTTATCTAGAGCATCTTCTTTTGACTGTATTAGTGGCTGGCCCTTGTTATCCAGCTTCCCTGTCACTATTTCCATGATATTTCTTTCTATCTCAACAAACTTTTGAAGGTGTGCTTCTAATTTGTTGATTAAGTTATAGATTGTTAACATATTGTTCAAATTCCATTAAAAAACTGGTTTTATAGTACTATGTTCAGCGCATACATATTTTTCATCATCATTAATAAATTAAAGCCAATAAACATAAATATTGGATTAAAATATTGCAATTAGACGTCAACTCTTGATATTTTGATATTATGTGCATAACTCAATGTATTTAATTTAATAAAATACATTGTAAACTTAGCCTTTTTTCATTGTAATTTATCAAAATGGATTGTGTTTATATTAGAGAGCCATTAACGCTTAGTACAAATATTGATACATAGTGCATTTTACAGCCTATATATTTACCTATTGGTAATAATTCTATAAACTTTTCAGTTGGATTTTACAAGGTAATAATAATGTAATGTGTTATAAATTACAGTTTACTGTCATTAATTGGCTGATTTTCTTTGTTGTGGCAATTGTGCATTTTCTGATATTTCTGCACTAGTATCCAATTGGTTGGCTTCACATCCAATCACACAGGCGATAGGAAAACAAGCCACCACCCCAAGACTGGATGTGGTTGGGGTGGTGGCTTGTTTTCCTATTGCCTGTGCAATTAGATGTGAAGCCAACCAATTGGATACTAGTGCGGAAATATCAGAAAATGCACAATTGCCACAGCAAAGAAAATCAGCCAATTAATGACAGTAAACTATAATTTATAACACATTACATTATTATTACCTCGTAAAATCCGACTGAAAAGTTTATAGAATTATTACTAATAGGCAAATATACAGGCTATAAAATGCACTATGTATTAATATTTTTACTAAGCGTTAATGGCTCTCTAATATAAACACAATCCATTTTGATAAATTACAATGAAAAAAGGCTAAGTTTACAATGTATTTTATTAAATTAAATACATTGAGTTATGCACATAATATCAAAATATCAAGAGTTGACGTATAATTGCAATATTTTAATCCAATATTTACTTTTATTGTCTTTAATTTATTAATGATGATGAAAAATATGTATGCTCGTAATTTTAAGCTATTTGTAAAATGTACAACATTGTTTTAATTATGGGAAATGTCAATAATGTAAAAAAAGTATTATTAATTGTAAATTGAAAGAGAGATATAAACTTTAATAATTTATCACAAAGAAAAGGTTTATTTACTAATCAAAGGACAGGAAGGGAAGGGAATGGGCGGAATGGACGTTGCCTTCATCTGCGCCTGTGAAAGGGGCAGCATCAGAGATAGTGGGGAGGGAATGGGTGGTGGCTTGATGGGGGGAGTTGGGGAGGCAGGGTTTGTTGACTGGGAAGGGGAAGCAAGAGCGGTTTGCTTCAATTGCTCAAATTCTTCTTCTGTCACATATACTGGCTTGACAAAACAGATGGACTGGCATGGGGGGAGACAGGGGTCCTTTCTGGACTTATCACTATCACTTGCATAGAAGATGATGAGATCAAATAAGTCCTGGACAGACGCAGAAGGGAAAAGCTCATACCCCTTATCAATTTGGGTGTGTAGTTTGTTGTAGGTGGCAGGCTTCAAGCGCCTGAGGGCGGAACCAAAATTATAAGACATACATCTGCAAGATGCATGTTGGCATAGTTGATGGGGTAGAACCAGCAGGTATGCCCTGCAGCCCTGATTTCTTGGGTAGCCCATTCCTGCTGCTCCATCTCTGCACTCAGTACAACTGTGTATACGGTGTTTTGTGTGGCCCACTCCTCCAGCATGGCCTTGAGCTCTGTCTGGTAGGCATACCCATCTGCGGTGTTTGATATGCCAAGTAATAATTGACGCCCAATGGGGAAACTGCCAATAAAACCCCAACAAAACAACACAAGATTGGGCCGCGCTTGTACACGTCAGATTGGATGTGCTTCTCTCCAAAGTCTTGGATACTGGCCAAGATCTTAGCGTATGATAGGAAGATGACATCATTACGGGCACTCATTGCCCTCCCTTTAATAAAATTAATAATGGTTGCATTGTATGGGTTGGTATCCACTAAAATGGGGCCACCAAGAACCTGATTGGATAGGATTCTGGCGGCAACCACAACTCTGTGCATCTATGAATTCACTGTTCTTTTGTTGGTGAAGATGATGTGGATTCCCAACTGGAGACGTATCTGGACCAGGTGCATCTGCGGGTCACGTTCCATAATGGCAATCATGAGAGAGTGGGCTTTTTCATCTTCAGTTGAAGAACGAGCACCAGTTAGGGTCTTCTTGGTAGGGGGACCACAGTTGGCATGGGCTCTCAGGGTTGCAGCCACAGTTGACTTTGCAAAACCCATTGCGGCCGCAATTTCCCCAAGGGACATAAACTTGCCTTGCTTTTCAACCATTTCCAGAACAATCTCCGGGGTGATCAATTTTCTTCTGCGTCTTGCAGGCTGATTGGCTGGAGGAGGAATATGTCCATCTTGGGAACTGGTCAATGCCATCTGATTGGCTGTTTCAGGGTTCTGGGCTCTCTGGGTGACCCCATGGCTAAAATGGCTGGTTCCAGATGCCATTGCTGATAAGGGATTTGGGTTGGCAGCTGCCTGTGCATGGTGGGCAAACAGGGCCATGCTGGAAGTTGCAGGGGAAAGAACAGACTCCTGTGTGGCGCTTGCAGAGGGGCCTGCAGGTTGGGAGTGGCCATAGACAGAGGCTTCACTGTTAAGAGACCCAGTGTAGCCCTGCATAATTTTGTCAAGGCCAGGGAACAGCTTGTTGACTTGGTTGTTGTTGAAAGAAGACATAATAAAAAATTTTATTATAATTTTAAGCTCAAGAAGAGGAATGTATATTTTAGTCAATTTTATTGTTATATATGTCAATTTTGTGAATATTACAATCTAAATTTTAGCCAACCTAAAATGGAATAGGGTGATTTTTGATAATGCCTGTGATTCCTAAAAGAATTTGCACAAATTCACTCTAGATCATTTGGCATCCTTTTTGAGACACCCATAAATTATATTTATTTCAAATTCATTGCAATTATGATTTGAAACTTGGTTCTTGGATTTGACAATCCCACAATTTCAGATTTGTTAAGTTTTAAATGATGTCTATGATTTGTTTGAAATCCAGGAAATCTCAAATTGTACATAAGAATCCTGCATTTCTGATTCATGTATCCTGCATTTGTTTGCTGAGTTTTGTCTTTTGTTAGTTGAGTTATCTGCTCAAGAGATTTGAAATTTGCCAATTTAAATAAACCAAAAAAAGTCAAATTAAATGGTTAATTTTATTAAATATTTTATTTTTCACTCAGCTGAGTTGCCCGCAAAAGTGATTTGAAATTTGGACCAAGGATTTGACAATCCCACTTTTTTACGTTCAGGTTCTGAATTTACAGTAAAGACTCTGATAGTTATGGCTATTCCGTCCTGGCTGTCCCGGAAACCATCCCAGTACCATACAAGCTTTGCTCTGGGAAGACTACCACCACTTCCTGAGTACCTGCAAGTGAAGCTAAAGCCATGGTGGCTTGCTCTTACCTAGCCCAAGCCCACCAACCTCCCATCTTGGTTGACTCTTCTGAGGAAGCAGCCAAACTAGCCAAAGCTCTCTTTCAAATTGTGACTGTATCCCTCCCGCTACAGACTGTATACAAGGAAATTTCTGCGTTACAGTGCATGTTAGCTAAATAGGAAAAGGAGTTAGAGGCTGCACAAGATGTGTTGGCAGTCTTGCCCTCCTTTGGAAAGGATTCAACCCAAGTGGAAGTATTAATCCAAAAATTTAAGATCAAAGCTATCTTGGACATGGGTTCCCCAGTCAATGTGGTATCTTCCAAACTAATGAAGAAACTTAAGTTGGCCCCTGACCTCAACTATACACAGTTGTATGGCACAGCTGGCATGGCCCAAACTTGAGCCATTGGTGCCTACTCTGCCCTACCCATGAGGTTTGAGAACTCCTTATTGCTTCCCCTGCTGTGGTCCTTGAGATTGAAAGATATGACCTCTTGGTTGGTATTCAATTCCTCTGAGAATATAATGGGATTGTAAACTTACAAGATGGATATCTTTTGCTCTTGGGATATGAGGTTCCTTTGATTTTTCAAGAACCTCCACACCTTCCAGGAAAACGTCTTAAAACTTATGTGCTTGAATACCCTACATGTATCTTCTCTCTCAAGTATAGGACCCAATCCTCCAACATGTGTACCCCTCCTCCTTCCTGCCCTGCGGAAGAAGGGGTACCTCTGCTAGCACCAGCTGCTATAACCATCCCCCTGGGCTCTCAGTTGGTGATTGATTCCCAGATTTCTTATGAGCTACCCAAAAAGTCCTTCTTGGAACTTTACTCACCTGAATCCTTAAGTCTTACCGAGCCCTGCCTGTGTCCTGGGATTTTAGACCAAACCCACAAAGAGCCTGTACAATTACTGCTTGCTAACCTGACGGCCCTGCCCATGCAGATGACCAGAGGCCAGGTTGTGGGACATGGTCGTATACTTGGAGAAGAACAAGTATCCTCCCTCTACCCCTTCAAAACTTTCAGTGATTTCAATTTACAAGAAGACAATCCTCAAGTTCTTTCTTTGTTCACCGCTGCTGATTTCCCCCAACTGTCCCCTGTTCAACAAAAAGACATGTTGGACTTGCTCAATCAATTCAGCAACATCTTTGCCTCTGGACCTACAGACTATGGCCTAGCTAAAGGAGTCATCCATCAGATTGATACTGGGGATGCACCCCCTTTTGTGCTAAACCATACCGCTGTAGTAGGGTGGAAGATGCACAGGTGTCTAAAGAACTCAAAAAACTTCTGGACGCCAGGTTACTAGCCCCTACCCAAAGTCCTTGGGCTTCCCTGTTACTGATTCTCAAGAAGAAAGATGGTGGACACCACATTGTAATGGACTATTGGTGCCTGAACTCTCTTACTAAGAAAGACTCATACCCCTTGCCCAGAATTGACAATGCTCTCAGACAGCTGGGTGGTTCCAAGTTTTTCTCTGTCATGAATCTAGCTTTAGGATACTGGCAGGTTGACTTATCTCCTGATGATCAAGAAAAGGCTGCGCTTATTACCTCAGAAGGCCTCTTTGAACCCATTTGTATGCACCAAGGACTCTGCAATGCCCCTGCCACATTTCAGCGGGCTATGGACTCCATCCTACGAGATCTAAAGCTCTCTTGTGTCCTCCTGTACCTTGATGATATCACTGTATTCAGCGCTACCTTTACTGAACACTTGGACCACCTCAAGGCTGTCTTTATCAAGATTTGCAAAACTGGCTTGAAACTCAAACCCTCCAAGTGTTCCTTCTTCAAGGAACATCTTGAGTTCCTAGGGCATGAAGTCACTCAAACTGGAATCTGCCCCATGAATAATAAGGTGGAAGCCATTGACAAGATGCTACCTCCCACAAATCTTTGAGAGGTTCAAGTATTCCTTGGTATGATGGGCTACTACCGACAGTTCATACCTGACTTTGCTGAACTGAGTGAACCCCTCATCCAACTGCTTTGCAACGTCCCCTTTGAATGGACTGACAGCCAACAACAAGCATTTGAAGCGCTGAAGGCCAAGCTCAAAGAGGCTCTTATCTTAGTCTATCCTGATTATGATAAAGAGTTCATCTTGTATACTGACGCTAGTGGAGTAGCTGTGGGTGCCATCCTTGCCCAACTTGATAATGAAGGTGTGGATTGACCTGTAGCCTACTTTTTAAGAGTCTTCAATAAGCACAAGAAGAACTACAGTGTCACTGAGAATGAATATCTGGTGGTGCTGCATGCAGTGAAACAGTTTTGGCATTACATCTATGGAACCCGCTTACTGGTATTCACAGATTACTCCTCCCTCAAATGGCTACAACAGCTAAAGGAACCTTAAGGTTGACTAGCATGTTGGGCTCTGCGTCTACACGGGTATGATTTCACTGTGGTACATTGTCCTGGAGCCCAACACCAGAACGCTGATGGTCTGTCTAGAATGCCAATCCTAGCTATCCATCCTGCTGATACTGATTGTCTATATGAGTTAATAGGGTATCCTGACTCATGAACCACTGAGCCAGAAGACATCCGCTGGGCACTACATCCCCTATCCAAGGACACTATAATTTGTGATAGATAACTCTTCAAAAAGGTTAACAATGCCTACCTACCCTATGTTTGCCTGGCATGAGGATAGCCATTATCCTCCAAGCACATATTGACACTGGCCATGGAGGCACAGCCAAGACTCATGACTGGTTGTGAAAAAACTTCTATTGGGAAAACATACGCCTCTTGATCCCTGATTTCCTAGCCTCCTGTCATTCCTGTCAGCTCCAACGCCCTTGCCCGTCCCAACACCAGTTCAAACTCATCCCTCCAAAGCATGCCTTTCACACGGTGAGTATTGATGCTGTTGGGCCTTCCCCCCAGTCTAGGTTGGGATGCTGGTTTATCTTGGTTGCTGTAGACCACTTTAGCAAGTGGATTGAAGCCAGAGCAACAAAAAATATAACTTCTAGGACCACGGCTACTTTCTTGCTGCAAGACATTTTCTATTGACATGGCTGCCCTCAAGTCCTGCTCTCTGACAATGGTACCAACTTTAAATGCTTGGATTATCACTTCTATTGTCAAAGCTATGGGGACTCACCAGTTGTTCTCTGTGCTATATAATCCCTCAACTAATGGAACTGTCAAACAAGCAAACTCCACCCTGGTATCCATCATGAGAAAACTCACACTCTCTGACGCTGCCAATTGTGACATGTTGCTCCCTGCTGCCCTCTTTGCTTACCGCCTTAGTACACACCAGGTGACTGTCTAATCCCCTTTTGCCATGCTGTATGGATGTGAGGCCGCTAACCCCTCAATCTTGGGACCCCATTTGATTGAATTTGATACATCTGGGAATCCTGAGGCCCACGTTAAAGACTTAACCAATTGTATCATTGACATCCAGGCAACTGCTTACTCCACTGCTTATAAGGGTAAGGCTCTAGAGCTCTCCCCATCCAATGCTGCTAGAGCCCCTATTCCTGAGTATCAAGTAGATGATCTAGTTCTCTACTACCAGAATCATACAGGTGGTAGAGCCCATAAGCTGGATTCCCTATGAGTTGGGCCCTGTGAGGTCACCTATAAGAAGGGCGTTGAGTACACTGTGAAACTAATGTCTTCTGGACGTCCTTTTGCCTGTTTTCACTCCAAATTCCTCTGCAAATATCAACTCCCTGTGTCCAATCTTGAGGGGTGAGATGTTGTAAATTGCGCAATTAATGCTATTTTGATCTGGCCTTCAAATATTGATAGTTGCAAAGAATTGGCTGGTTTTGCCTTTGAGTTTGGAAATTCCCTGCCTTCTGCAAATGAGTCTGGTTCAATATCCACCTGTTCCAGATTATTGTACCTGTCTGTAGTTGATCCTGGGATGACCTCATTCCAACGTGACCCCCTCAGCCACTCTGTCTTCCTATTGAGTGATCACTGTACCTTGTCAACTATTTAAAGTAGAATCATTAATCCTAATAAAGACAAGTTTATCCACATTTGAATTGGCTTTAATATTCTTCAAGCTTTTTCCCGTCCTTTCTGCCAAAAGGACTTTTATATCCCGTTTTCCAGGAAATTAAGATATGGGCCCTTAATTTTGCCCTGAAGGCTAACCCAAGGCTAGCTTCAAACCTCAAATCTTTTGTAATAAAGATTTCCTGCTGTGTCCTCCAGGATGTTTTCCCCTGGAGCCAAACACAACACACCTTCTTCTGTTGTACCAGAGACAGCTGCAGGAAATCTTGATCAATGAACAAGGATAGGACTTGAGGCTTGTCTTCAGGTAAATTAAAGTCTTGGAACGTACCAAAGGGATGTAGAGATAGGATGCCAGGAGCACTCAACAACTTGCCATAGCCAACAACCTGTCCTCTAGACACATGTATGGGGAGATCAGTTAAGTTGGCGACCAGCAATTGAACAGGGTCTTTATGAGAGACATCCAAGATTTCTGGGCAGAGGTAGGGTTTGTTGTGTCCTAGCAAGGGAGGAGAGTGCAACTCCAGGAACGTACGCTCAGGTAACTCATATGATATTTGGGAGTCTAGGATAGCTTGAGATCCAGGGGAATGGTTACAGCAGAAGTGTCCAGGAGAGAAATCCCCTCAGACGCAGGGCAAGCCATAGGAGGACACTTCATGTTGGATGAGTAGATACAGTATTTTAGGGTGAAAACACCAGTGAGATATTCTAAGGCACTCTTGAGGCGTTTCCTGGGGACTTTAACAGACTCTTCAAAAGACCAGGAGAACTTTGTACCCTAAGATAGGGAGTAAAGCCATCCTTTAAGTTGATTTATTGTATTCTCTAAGGAACTGAGTATCAACTAGGAGATTTTAACTCTCATTCTCCAAGACAACAGCATTTGCAGCCAGGAGTATCTTGCCAAAATGCATGGGAAGAGCAGAATAAGCCCCTATAGCGTGAGCCATAGATAGCCCAGCTGTACCATATGACTGGTGGTAGTTAAGGTTGGGGGCAAGTTTGAGCTTCTTGACAAACTTTGAGGAGCCAACATTAACAGGAGATCTAGTGTTCAAGACGACCTAATTTTCACCTTTTGTATGGATGTCTCCACACAAGTGTTAGTACAACCAAAGGGGGGAGGACAGCCAGAATTTCATGGGCTTCTGCTAGCTCTCTGTCCCATTTTTTGATCATGCATCTCAATCCTGGAAATTTTTATAGACATTCTGGAGAGGAAGCAAAACTGAAACATTCTTGAATACAGCGTCAGCAACCTCAGCAGCTTCTTTGAACGGCTCTAAAAGAACAGGGACATCTTATTTTGAGTGAGGTATGGACGAGAGATAACCTCCTTGGCTTTTGGCAGAGGCTTAGCAGTTGTTTTAGTTTCCAAGAGCGTAACTTATAAGGGACCAGAATGGTTTTGGGGACATCAAGAACTGAATACCTGTAGGCTTCAAGATCATCAACATCTGAATCATCCATGTCAGATTTGTAAGAGATGTTGTGGAATAGTAGCAGGATGGGAGGAGCCTCAGTGTCAGCATGCTCAGAGTCAGCTATAGAGGGGGAATTAAAGGAGACTGTGAAGAATTGTCAACCAAGAGAGTCTCTGCCTCTAGGTTGAAAGCTCTTTATATGCCTGGTCCTTGGGATCAGCTCCTTTAACCCAAGGATTGGTGAAGAATTGTGAGTGGTGATCTATCTGGCCACAGTTATGGCAGCCTTGGCGTCTAGGAGGATTCTGTAAATTCATAGTGAGGATGTGAGGGACGCGGGAAGAAAAACCAGTGTTAGAGGAAGCACAATTCTCTCACAAAACTTCTCCAAAATGGATAAGGTGCATATCCTGCAACAGTGTCTTTATGCTCTTCATAGAAGAAAGCATGGATTTATGAGCCTTGAAGTGAAGACACAGGAGCTGATTAACCTTAAGAGCTTGAGCGCAAGCTATATAAGCTTTGTGTGCTGTCAATTGTCTGCTTGTTATCAGTTGCTGTCCTTCCATGTAGGATATTTCTGCAAATTTAGCTAGTGTTGCAACCAAGTTTCCAGACTTGCCTGCCAACATATCTTACAATACACAGGGGGCACTCAACAATTTGCCCCTTGATATATCTAACAACATGGGCCATTCTGATAGCAATATCAAATTGTGGGCATTTCTTCCTAATTAGGAGTGTTGTCAATTGAACTGATGATCCAGCACAAGTTATTCCTTGGCTTCAATTTTTACATGGAGCGTGCCACCATGCCACCCCCTTGTGGCCCAGTGGCTTTCCCATACCGTATATTAATTGTATTATTCTGCAATAAACAACACCTTATTCTTACTATTCCTGTCTTTTCTATTAGACTGTTGTCTTCCCCAACTCAAATACTGAATCCTCATTTGTTCAGTTGCAACAGTGGTAGCAGCAGTAGGTTGACAACCTACCTAAAGAAAAAAATCCCCCCTAAGAAAGGACAGAGTACGGGCCGTATGGCTACTTCCCATCAAGAGACTTTCCTGCCAATCCCTGAGGGGGACATCCCCAACAGGTATGTTATCTATCAAGACCAGTTAGTTCTTACAAGTGTGTACAATTGGCTCTGACTTGGACAGCATGACGTCAGTATCACCCTGCCTCAGTTGGACCTTTCATAGTGCATGCTCAACCTCCAACTGAAATCCTTTGTGGTTGGGGTCAAAGGAGCCAACATTGTCAGTTGACTTCACTCCACCGAGACCCGCCTTTGTATTGCCAAGTTCCTGAGCCCATGTGGGTTGCTACTGCATCAGGCGCCTCACTGGGCCCTCTGCAGTATGGTTTACTAACTGGGCCAGCCAAGAATTTGAGGTCACCTGGGCAGCATTCAGGGACTCCGCAAAGTCCTGCTACAGCAAAACCTTCTCACCTATTGTGGTGAGACTCCCCTTCTGGAAATTAAGCAGACTGGATCTGTTCTTAAATACCTTGCCTCCTGGCAACAAGCTCTTTCTGCCGCCCCAGAAGCTGTGACCAATGGAAATGCCATGCTTCTTACCTTGATAGTCAATGGGCTCAAGCCCCATATCTGTAAGTGGGTCCCTGTAGGTTGCTGCACCTCCATCAATGACTGCTATAAGGCCATTGTGGAGGCCAACAACCAGGCTTCAATGTGTTTCTTCAGATCTAATGATGCAGCACCCCAACCTTGTCCTGCACCTGGCAGAACCATAACCAAGTAGGTTGCTGCCAGTCCTGTCAACAGATAAAATGTAGTTAAATGCCCCCACAAGGGGGAACTCCAGCTAGAACAAATCGAGGACCAGGGAAAAGCCTGGGAGTTGTAGCTACAAGATGTACCACAACCCCACTTGACCCCCACTCTCAATCCCTCCTTGCAAAGAACCCCTGCAACTACAACATTCACAAAGTTGAAATCCTCAACATCTTCTAAGTTCATGGCAATGACCCCATACTTCAAGCCAGTCACTCTTCAAATAAAATAACTTGCTTGGCCTACCTCTTTTGTTTCTGTGGGAACACCCACAGACTACTGGTAGATACTGGGGCCAATCACACTATGGTCAACCAGACGTTTGCAGACGCTCAACAGCTGGACCAAGTGCCAAGCAGGTTCAAGGCAGTACAAGTGGCTGATTCCAAAAATGTGGAAATTACCCATGAGATAGTACCTTTCTCCATGAGAATGGGGAACATCCATATTAAGCTCTCTGGGCCAATCATGGCAGGGCTCAGCCACAATGTAATTGCTGACCTTGAATGGCTTTGGCACAATTGTCCTTACATCAACTGGGATACATATGTTATCACTCTCAATAGAACTGGGGTGGTTTTTCAGATCTACCCTATCAAAATGAGCAAGTTACTCCATAATGCTGTCTTTGTCAGAATAACTGAAACAGGCTAGTACAATTTCAAGGAGGGAAATAGACTTTAACAATCTCAGTCAAAGTTATCTGTGCTGAAACACCTGCAGCCCCTCCCTTGACCTCTTCACCTCCACCAGAGCTTGCCACACTCCTCAAGGAGTATAAGGATGTCTTCAGTGAAACAATAGACCAACTACCTCCTCTCTGAGAGATTCAGCATGCTATACAACTTCAAGGGTTGTTACCCAAAGCACATCCCTTATGTTGTCTTACACCAAAAGAAGATGAGACCCTATGCTAGCACCTTGTGGATGCACTTGACAAGGGCTTTATTTGCCTTTTGCCCTCTCCATATGGGATGGCTGTCTTATTTGTAGCCAAGAAGGAAGATTCCCTTTTCTGGTCACAGATTACCATGCCCTAAATAAGGTGACAGTTAAGAATAAGTACCCCCTGCTGTTAAATGACAACCTGCTTGACACACTCACGGGTGCAAAGGTCTTTAGTAAGATTGATCTCACAGCAGGGTACAACCAGGTTTGCATTGCACCAGGGGATGAGGCAAAAACTGCCTTCTGCACACGCTATGGGTTGTTTGAGTCTCAAGTCATGAACTTTGGAATGACCAACGCTACTTCCACCTTTGCCATGTTGATGAACAAAGCATTTGAAAAAATTGATTGGGAAATTTGTGGTTCTGTACCTTGACAACATTATTATCTTCAGTCAAGATCAAACCACTCACCTCCAACACCTCTGTGCTGTCCTTGACACCCTTTGAAAAAACCAGCTAAAAGCTAAACCCTCCAAATGTGAGTTCCTCAAGTTGGAGCTGTGATTCCTTGGGCACACCATCTCTGCCCAAGGGATAAAGCCTGTCCCTGCAAAAATCAAGACAATCACCAGCATGCCACCTCCCACTGATGTTGGTCAGGTACATACTTTCTTAGGCATGGTTGCCTATGTGCGCAAGTTCATTCCCATTTGCAGAGAACTAATTACACCTCTCACCAAGCTCCTAAACACTAAACAGTGCTTCCATTGGACTCCTTTCAGAGACCAAGACTTCAAGAATTTGAAGCAAAGACTTACAACTGCGCCCGTATTGCAGTTCCCTAATTGGAACTGTCAGTACAAACTTGAGACTGACACCTTTGACAGGGCTATAGGGGGTGTACTACGGGTAGAAACTGACAAAGGCGTCTTCCTCCCTGTGGCATACAAGTCCAGGAAGCTTACTGACTCAGAACAACATTACCCTATACATGATAAAGAGTTGGCCACAATTGTGCATTGTGTTGAGAAATGGCGCTGTTACCTGAAAGGGGCTACCTTTCCACCCCGCGTCCTGACAGATCACAAGTCACTCCAGTACTTCAACACGCAGTCCCACTTGGCACACCATCAAGCCAGCTGGGTTGAGTGTCTATCCCCCTACCAGCTGCGCATTGAGTACAAGACTGGGAAGGAACTTGTCACAGCTGACGCCCTCTCACGTCTCTACATAGCCTCCATCACTGGGGATGATGGAGTGGATCCAGATTAGCCAATGCTGTACCTTTGTCCTAAAGCAACTTGTTACAAAGGCCTTAACTCAGTAACCATCTCCAAGCTGAAGGACAACAAAGTCAGTTTGCCACTGATGCTGGCAATGTCTGCCACCAGGTGGAGACAGATGAGAAGACGCCTTACATCCCCACCACACAACAAGGTGATACCATACTGCATTACCACCAAACCCTGGGTCACATCAGAGGGCGCAACCTCTTTGAGATTATGAAGCAAAAGATTTGTGGCCGCGTGTGCGTCAAGATATCTTTGATCTCCTCAAAATGTGTGTGCTGTGAAAAAATAACACATCTAAACCTGCACCCCCCAAGTCTGTCCTGCTCACCAAGGCCATGGAACCCTTGGAACAGTGGGCCCTTGATGTTGTTGGGCCCCTCCCTGAAGACAGCATGAGGAAGAAATACATCATAACTGCCATCAACTACTTCACTTGTTAGACAGTGGCCTGGGCAACAACTAACCACACCACCATCATCCGCTTCATTGGCAAGTAAATTTTAGCCTGCTTTGGGCGGCCCAAGCGTCTCATCACAGATGGTGTCCCCAAACTTGTTGGGCAGGTCATGAAGGTGTACTACGCCATGAATGCCCTCCAACAGATAGTCACCACTCCCTATCATCTGCAAGCCAATGGATGCGTAGAGCAGTTAAATGGCTCCCTGGTTCAACTGATTGCCAAGCTCTCACAGGAGCATCCCAATACCGCATGGACTGAACACTTGCCCACCGCTCTACTTATTTTACAAGCAAGAATCAACAGAGGCACCTGGTTTAGTACCAGAGCTTTGGCCTTTGGAATGCCTGACAGTCTGGCAGGAGTGGAACAGGGGAATCTATGGTCTACAGAACCCCAAAAAGCCCCCCTGTTGACAACTTCATCCCTAAATCAATGGCGTGCCAAAGCCCAGGAAGTTGAGCATAAACAAATTGAAGGAGGGACAAAGCACCTTGAAGCCAGATACGCTTTAGGTAACCCCATCTATACCCTCAACCCCAATTTGGCTAAGTTGAAGCCCAATCACCTAGGGCCCTTCAAGATAGCTGCAGTCTATGACAATCACACTTATTGGCTTGAAGATGTCCAAGGAAACACCAAGACACTCCACCACAATTGCTTGTGCCCCTTTTGCGCCATTCCCATACAAAGGTTGTTCATGTGGACGTTCCCAGATCTTCTTCAGACTCTGATCCTGGTGTCTGACAACAAGTAGGGGGCAAGGGGGGTGTTGCAACCAAGTTTCCATACTTGCCTGCCAATGTATCTTACAGTACACAGGGGGCGCTCAACAAGTTGCCCCTTGACGTATCTAACAATATGGGCCATTCTGATAGCAATATCAAATTACGGGCACTTCTTCCTAATTAGGAGTGTTGCCAATTGGACCTGCTGAACCAGCACAAGTTATTCCTTGGCTTCAATCTTTACATGGAGCGTGCCATCATGCCACCCCATTGTGGCCTGGTGGCTTTCCCATATTGTATAATAATTGTATTATTCTACAATAAACAACACCTTATTCTTACTATTCCTGTCCTTTCTATTGAACTGTTGTCTTCCCCAACTCAAATACTGAATCCTCATTGGTTCAGCTGCAACACTAGAGTCTCCTTTGGTTTGAAAGCAATGTGCATGAAGGGGTCCTTATTCACCTCCAAACTAAGGTTGTCACTGAATTTGTCAATCATAAGCTGCTTCATATCCTCCCAAGTCTAAATGATGGGCAACTTGAGCACTGCTACCTCCTGACATGTCAGGTGCAGGCAGGTTAGAATGTGTTCCTTCTTAACCTCATCAGAGGCTTTCCTTATAGCAGTTTTGTAGATAGTTAGGAAAGCTGCAATGGTAGATGTTTTGGGGCTGAAGAATTGCTTAAAGGTAGGCTTAAAGTGTGTTTTGGGAGTTAGGCCACCATTGTTGCAATCAAGTACATTTATGCGCAGGGAGAATTCTACTTCAGATTTGGAGGGGGCTGCCTGGACCACAGCTGACAAATACTCTCTTCAAGAGTAGTCAAGGTCTCAGCAGTGAGGGCACCCGTAGTATTAGCTAAGGTGGTCTGTTACTCATTAACGTCTAGGCATTGGCCGTGTGTAGCTACTACTGTAGAAAGTTCAGCCAGTCAGGAGATAAGAGAAGGACCCACAGAGAGGAATGGGGAAAACCTGTCATTCACTGAATTAATTAATATACTCATCTCTTGCACGTCTTTATCAAGAAAAAGTGTGGTCCCAAATTTCAAGTGGTCCACCTTATTAGCTAGAGCTATTAACTCTCTAGCACAATGAATACAGGGGCTCCTGAAAGGCCAGGGAAACAGCCATTTTTCTTGATAACCCCAGTTAAACTAGCAGCAGCTGCCACCATTTTGCGTAAGCAGCAACCTCTTGTTGTAATTCAGCAACTTGAGTTGTCAAAGCAAACACTTGAGGATCTGGCTGAGGTGCTTCAGTAGGGAAATCTTGACTGAGGGTAGACGCTCACAGCTCTCAAATGGCATCCCATAGCCTCTGTTCTCTATATACCAAATTGCCAGATGGGGGAAGGCAGAACATCTGGCTTGGGAGTAGACAATTTGTTCACTTGAGTCTGGAGCTTGGTAATGGCAGCAGCAGTAGCAACCTGTTCTTGATCAAATTCTTCACCACGCCTGCAAAGGCCTTTATAAGCAAGGTCTGCTACTTGTTATGGCTGTCAAATGAGTAAGCACTGAACTCATTGAGCTGTTGTACCAGTTGTTTAAAATTGGTGATATAGGCATTCAGGGTGGAATCTACTTGGGTTCACCAGGGCTGTTCCAACTGGTAAAACTCATGTAGACGCTCTCTGACGTATTTGGGGATAGACTGGCGCATTTTCTCAATGGAATCAACCAAGCAAGTTTGGGAAGTGACAGAGTTGAGTTGATTGTCTGAAACCAAAAAAAAGAATGTATCCACTGTTGATAGGTACCAAACTGATCCTGTTGATGAGTGAAAGATGCTTGTAGAGACAAAACCTCCTGAACATGGAGCCCTAAAACCATTTGATGGTGTGCTAAGGCAGGCTGTACAAAGAATGACAATAGGTGCTCAGCGGAGCCAGCTGCTGAGAGGAGATGTTGTGGAAATTGCAGAGCCACAATCAATTTGTAGTATTCTGCTTGACTGAACTGTAGCTAGAGGCGGGGGATGACTCCATCACGGGCTAACCCAAGGGCTACTGCCATGACTTGTTCCAAGTCAGGGGTACCCAAAGGGTAGGCCACTAGGCAGGGACCATTCTCAAGTTTTGCACAGTAGGAATTATAGATGGGTCTGCAATGTCTTCCTCAATAGGAGGACTGGTGATTTAAGGTAAACTTGGATCTTGTATAGGAGAAGGCAAAAGACCTGAAAAAGAAGTTGCAAAAGGGATAATCAAGAGGCTTACAGTCCTTGTAGCAAGCACCATTTTTGTTGTGTTCTGAGGCACTGTACAGACACACAACAGGGAATCCTAACCTTATGATTGGATTTGTACTAAGTCTTGGCTAGAATGGCAGGGAAGGCTATGTCATTACCTTGTGCCCCTGATTGAATAATATCTTCTAGATGTGGCTAGAGAGGTGCCAAAGTACGTAAAGATACAAAGATAAAAATGTGAATAGAACTTGATTTTTATTGGTAAAAGTGAAATGTAATATATACTGTGTAGCTTTACCACAAAACAGTAGATGGACGGTAGGATCACTTGTCACAAGCCTGAGTGGGGCAAGTGAGTAGCACAGAATCAGAAAACTGAACAATTGAATTCCCCAATTTGGAGACAGACTCATTTCAAAGGGCAAAAGTGAAAGAGAGATTTGTCCTCAAAATAACCCATCAAAGGCAAAATCAAAACATGGTGAATGACAGCATTCACAACATTGCCCCCTTTAGATTGGCCTTAGGGGATAGTACTTATGGAGGAATTTGGCATGACTCAGGCAAACAGGCAACCACTTGAGAGGATTTTCACAGTGTACTCTGACCCTAGCTTGAAGCTCACTTCTAAAGTTCCAACCTATAATGTATCTAGCTTTTGAGTGTGTCATTCTACTCTATGCTGGTAATAGAGAACGTGGTCCCCAATGTTGAACTCAGGCAAGAGAGAGTGGCCAGCATTGTCAGGGGAGAGCTCAAGCATTGTTGTAAATTGCGCCATTAATGTTATTTCTATATGGCCTTTTGAATTCTGATATGTAGAAAGATTTGGTTAATTTCACTTTTGACTTTGGAAATTCCTTGCCTTCTGTAAATGGGTCTGATTCAATCTAACCCATTCCAGAATAGCATACAAGCCCTTGTCTGATCCTGGTATGACCTCACCCCAACATGACCCCCTCAATCACTCTGTCTATCTAATGAGCAATCATCAACCCTTGTCTACTATTTAAGTAGATTCAGTTCTCCTAATAAAGACAACTTTATCCACATTTGTGTTGGCTTTAATATTCTTCAAGCTTTTTTCTTTCTTTTTTGCCAAAAGTAATTTCTCATATTGTATTCCTGAAAATTAAGGTATGTGCCCTTAATTTTGCCCCAAAGGCTAACCCAAGGCTAGCTTCAAACCTCAAATCTTTTGTTATAAAGATTTCCCGCTGTGTCCTCCTGGATGTTGTCCCCAGGAGCCAAACACAACAAAATGGTGCTCACTACAGGGGCTGCAAGCCCCTTGGTCGCCCTGTTCCCACGCACATTTTCTGGTCCTTCCCCCTTTGTTTCTGAAGTATATAATCAATCTAAAGTTTCTAGTCCTCCTCTAGAAGAAGATATCACCAATACCCCCTCAACTCCTATGGTAATGGTGTTGTCTCTTGGGCCTGCTTGGGTCCCCTTCCAGCTTTCTCTCTCAACTACAAGCAAGCTTTTGCTGTTGCATGCTCTCTCCTCTACTCAGACACTGTGGCAATGCACAATATCCCTGGTCTCCATCCTGGGTATGCTTCCAAAGATCTGTATTCCTTTCTCTTGGAATTTGGTCTTCCCCCTGCACTGATGGAGTCTATGGAGACTATTGGCGTGTTAGTTAACCAGTTTATTCAACCCGCCCTGGTTCATCATCAACTTGTGTTAGGATCTCAGAATCAGGTTCTGAATGCTGTAGCCACCACTTTCTCAAACAACCATGCACAAAATATGGCCTATCTTTAATGGTCTCATAGCCTCTTTGTGTGTATTTTGGATAACCAGCGCAACTTGCTGGCTTCCCAGAAGTATTTAACCTTGTCATTGAACTACCTTTGCTCCTTGCTCCCTGGATATATAAAGAATCAACTGTGCAAACTGAATGATCACCAAGCTATGTGGCGTGGACAGATAGAAGTAACCCTTCTAAATTATTGTCAGGATTTTGAGACTTTGGTTTCTGAGCTCAACTAATTTTATGAACATGTTAATTCTCAACTCAAGCTGGTTGGGACTCACATCAATAATTGGGGCCACCATCTGCACCACCAATAAGGTTTGGATAAGGCTGTGTTAGGAGATACTCTAGATCAAGTTCAAAACTATTTTGATGATAGAGTAGCTTCAATTGAAGTGACTCCTCCTGCCCCTTTTGTTGAGGTCCCATCTGAATTTGAAGCTAAGGTATGGGAAGCCATAGCTGAACTCAAAGCCACTACTTGAAAACAATCTTCTGTTCTAAACCCTCCTCCAGTAGAGCCTATTCCTGACCCTTGCATTGCCTTGCTAACCAACCAAGTGGCTACCTTGCAAAGAGAGATTGAGTATTTGAGACAACACCTCTCTGACCCTGATTTTTCCCTCTGACATGATGGTGAACAGGAGGCTGAGGTCACTGATACTCCTATCCACCTTGATCATGGGTGCTGTCCTAGCTTGAAAGGCCAACCCTGTGTCAACTGTGCCCTTGTCTTGGATCAGTTAGTGGAAATAAAAAATGCTGTTGCAGATAGGCAAGACGCCCTAGAAAGGGAGGTACAGAACCTCTCTTGCTTGACAGAGATAATAAATGGACAGGTTATCCCTTTGGCTTCTCAAGCAACTTCCCTAGCCACTTTTATCAATGGGCTTACTGGGGCAATCACAGTGCACCAGATTAAGATCAATGAATTTGGGGCTGCTGCTACTGTCAGATATATCAGTGGATAGAACAGCTCTACATTGGATACCCTGGAGGAGAGCCTTTGACTTCTCTGGGCTAGACAGCCTGCTGCCAAATATGAGTTTGAGGGCAACCCCCACATCAATGTCCTCAACCCAGGTGGCAACAGTCAGTCCACTTCATAGTCCATTGATCCCAACTATAAGCCTTCCTTCAAGCAGATATTTGATCCCAAAACCTCTATCATTTCTGCATTACTGACCATTTACAAGACTGCAATGTGTAGGGCTACTGTCAAGAACAAAAAGACCATATTCTTACCTGCTTGCACCCTACATACCAAGAAGCTGTGGTCCCCAAACTCTCTTTCATTGTCACTTGGGAGGACATGAAACGCCTCCTGATTGAGGAATTTGGAGGATCTCAGCTTGGAGGTCAATAAAAATGCATTTATGCACATTGCCTTTAAGCTCAAGGAAACCCTAGCTGGGTTTGCTGACTGCTTCTATATTGAAGGGCAACAGTTACTCACCAGTTGTCAGTTAACCTCCTGTGAAGCCTACACTGCATGTTCAAATGCTTTGAAGGTAAATCAGCTTATGTGCCTGCACTTTATGGCACACAAAGCTTCTATTATGTCCATGAATAGGATTAAGACCCTCTTTGCAAGACATGCATTTGACCCACGGGGGTACTGTGGTACATAAAATAAGGTCAACAACGCTGGAACCACCTCTTGTACTCCGCCCATTATGACTCTGGGCTCAAGTGGACAGCCTAAGAGACAAGGATGTCACAATTGTGGCCAAATAGGGCACCACTCACATACCTGTACCTACCCTTGGGTAGAAAGTTGTGACCCAAAGGAGAAGGCAGGAAAAGAGAGGTCAGCTTAGAGGCAGAGATGCTCTCTGCTGAATCATCTAACCCATCTCCTCCTGATCCTCCCTCTGACAAGGAATCTCCCCTGTTGGCTGGCCCAACTATCCTTCACCTGTTCCACAATATTTCCAGTGACTCCAAACCTGAAGATTCTGACTGCAATGAATAAGAAAGTTATGACTACTCCGTGTTGGCAGTCCCAGAAACTGTGTCCGTCTCTTACAAGCTTTGTTCAGGGAGAACTACAACTACAACTCGCCCACCTTAAAGCAAAGCCAGGGCCATAGTGGCTCGCCCTTATCTAGCCCAGGCTCATCAACTTCCTGTCTTGGTAGACTCTTCTGAAGAAGCTACTGAGCTAGCAGAAGCTCTCTATCAGAATGTGACTGTATCACTCCATTTTCAGACTGTGTAAAAGGAAATTCCTACCTTACAGTAGTTTTAAAATCTATGGTGACAACCAAAAATACCTCAGATTTAAACAAAATGATTTCAGATTTGGACAAAATCCAAGTTGCGCAAGATTCAGGATCCAATTAATTTAAATATTTTTGGTTAATAAATGAACTGCCAAACCAAAAATAAAATTTCACTAACCCATTATGTGAAATTAAAGCAAATATCAAGTAGTGTAGTTCAAACCACAAACAAAATAAACTGACACAACAAGTGAAATGGATGGATGCTGTTCCTGAGTATATTATAATCTAATCAGGATTCATATGAGGCACCAACAGAAGGACTAAAGTGAAACAAAACTTGAGCAATCTAGAAGCAAGATTACACAAGCACAAAACAAAATGAACTCACACAAGATGTGTAGCATGAGCAGCCTAAAATAGAAAAATAACAGTTTAACAGCCAATCAACATCTATCCAATTTAGGAACAGAGGCATTTTATCCATTTTCATGGCTCCTGATTTGTATGAAATGGTTTTGATAACCTTCTAAATATGGACTTGAGATTACAATAAAAATAAATCATTAAATTTTAAAATTTCTACTTTTAGTGATTTTATCCTAGGTTTTTTTCATTATGGTTTTCAACAGCAACATCTTCAACGGCGCCAGCAGCCAAGCCAGCTTCAATGGAGGCAAGGCTCAGAACGTAGAGGCACCTGTTTACACCCAAGCTTTTGATGCGGGTAACAAGAAAGCTGACTTGTACCTGACCACTGACCCCTATGGCTTTGACTTGTTCAGTAGTCACATAGTGTCTAGCTCTGCCCCTGCTCCCATACTCACCCCTGCACAAGCTGCCCACCAACCAACCAATCAGGATGGCATTCTTTATTTGGAACAACTTCCTGCCACCAGCCAACCTGCCCCCCTACAGCCAATCAGGCTTCAGCTCCCCTGGCCCAGCGCTCCAAGCAACAAATCATCAAAGCCCAAATTCTTCAGGAAATTGTGGCGCTGAATCTACAGGGTCTGTCCTGGGAACAGATTGCTGCCCAGTTGCAATTTACCCAAGCTACTGTCATGCGGGAATTCAACAACCTGATGAATAAGGGGAATATGATTGAGACAGCCAAGAAGCCCAAGAAGGCCCCTGAGTCACAAATATATGAGGCATACCCAATAATGCTTGACCTCCTCCAGCGGGATCCCAAGCTTCCATTCAACCAGGTCTGGAAGCAACTTGCGCACCATAACATATGGGTGTCTGAGCGCATGGTGCAGCTCTGGATGTATGAAAAAGGTGGCTTCCATACTGGTTCTTACCAATTTTGCTGGCAACCAATGGGATGGTGCTGAGGATTTCCCATATGACACTGCCATCAAATCAACCCTGGTCTAATACCTGACTAGTCTAACTGATGATGCCATGATTATCTCCTATTACAAGCTATCAATAGCTTTTGATGATTTTGGCAAGCAAAGAAAAGCTGCTGTCAAGAATAGAAGGAAGAAGGTCAAGAAGGGGACATTCATTGGTGCATTTCTAGCTGTTTCAGCCAAGGATTTTGTCTGTTATTGGACAAATCCAGATTTCATTGATGGCTACTCATACAGCCACATCCTCGGTGGATTACTCAACTCCTGGGATGGCTCAAATTCCAAGTACCAGATTTTCTTGAGCCACCAGATGGAGGGTAGCTCCACCTCCCTTGAGGCCATCCAGGGACGCGGGCACCAGGCCTCAGTCTACCCCGCCGGCCATGCAGACGTCCATCTGGATATGCCGTCTTCTTTAACATGGGTCCACATTACAGGAGCGCTGCCCTCAGGCTTTCAACAACCTCTATCTTGGGGACCTTGTCCAAAATTTTCTCTTTGGCTGACAGATGGTGGCTGACTTGTTTGCTCAAATGGTTTTCCATGTGAACATGGGCAACCAATCACGTAAGGATAAGCACTTTCCACCTCGGGCCACTGCCACCTACCAGCCCATCCAGCCAATGACTAATGAGGAATATGTTGAGCGTTATATGGCAGCCATCACGCAAAATCCTCCTGCCTCCACCCCCGCCACCAACACCCCTAACTCACAAGCCCAACCCACCCAATCCCAGACCCCCCAGGCCAGAACCGCCTCTATGTCTTCCTTCCCGCGTTATTCTGCCTCCTAGGCATCACTCTCCCCTGCCCCAATAAATCCCTGTCACCAAACATTTTCTATTTATGTTATCTTTTTTTAATTTCAATTGTTCATGTTCTCTTTGTTTATAGTTGGTTTTATTCTTTATGTTCAGGTAATTTTTATAAATTCATATATTTACTATGTTGTGTATCTAGATCCAGAACACAGTTATTTTTAGCACTTAGTCACACCCCTTGTGAAAATATTAACAAAAATTTGGTGATCAGCTAAATTTGAATTAGAAAATTATAGTGTTAACTGTTTTTAGATAAAGTTGTTACTGATCCAAATTCAAAACCTTAATGATAAACTTTAAGCCAATCAGGAGCCAAGTGATAAAGTGATTGATGTGACATAAAGGTTCAATCAATAATTCTTTGGTGCATGCGCTCTAATTAATATGATTGGCTGGATGTTTTGTCATTGTATGTCATTGCCACTGTGGAAAGTTGTTGGTGGACTAGTGCTAACCCAGTAGCTGATTAGGCACTAGTCCATCAACAACTTACCACAGGGGCAAAGGCGTACAATGGTAAAACATCCAGCTAATCATATTAATTAGTGCACATGCACCAAAAAATTATTGAATGACCCTTTATATCACAACAATCACTTTATCACTTGGCTCCTGATTGGCTTAAAGTTTATCATTAAGGGTTTGAATTTGGATCAGTAACAACTTTATCTAAAAACAGTTAACACTATAATTTTCTAATTCAAATTTAGCTGATCACCAAATTTTTGTTAATATTTTTACAAGGGGCTATGTCAAGCGCCAAAAATAATATGGTAATAAAGGAAACAATGCCAACACAAAGCAAACAACACATATTGAGATGAGCGTAAAACATATACAAAATGGGTAAAAAGATGAGATAATGTAATAGATGGGAAAAAAAGGAATAAACAAAGAGGCAACTGTATCAAAAATAATACAGAATTTATTGGGGCAAAAGCTATAAAAACATATAAAAAGGTTAGTAAAAAAATCAAATGAGAGAACTTAAAAAACTACTCAAAGACCTTGACTTGGCAACTGCCAAAATCAAGGACATCAACTGCAAAGTCAAAGCCAAAGTTAAATCTGCCGTCCTCACTGGGGACAAAATTGACAAGGTGTCCACAAAGACACTGATGAAAAAAATGCCAGACACCCCAGAGAAGACCATTGAGCATCTTCTCAACATCCAGAAGACAGTGGTCAAGGGCCTCCAGTTTAAGGTGTACAATCTTTCTGCACTGTCTGTTTGGGTTGACAACCCGGAGATGTATGAACATCTCAAACCTGCCAAGCGTGCCAGGGCAGAGGATACTGAATTGCCAGCGCAATTGCTTGCACAAAGAATGTCCAAGCCAGCCAAGGCTGCAGGCAAGGAAGAAACACACAAAGGTAGCCTAAAAAACAAAATTAATAATTTTTCAAAATACTTACCTTTTTTAGAAAACGTAGACAGTGAACTCTGCCAAGTTCTGGTCCCCTTTGTCCCGGTCACCTTTTATGCAAATTATGCCACTCATGTGGCCAAGCAGTTGTATCTGTCCCCCCTGTTGTGTGGGAGCTGAAAGACAACATCCACGGGTCTTTCCTATGTCCAGGGAGGCATTGGCTGGGCTGACGCATGGAGAGGGGGCATCCAAGTGGGCAGTTGCTGCCTACAAGGATGCCCAAGTGGTCTGCCTGGACCTGGTTAACCTCAGTAGAGTTTACTGTGTAAACTCCATTGAGCTTGTTTGGGACGTCCCGGCAATGTTCCCATTCAAGAATGTACCAGAGATGGGCCAGGCTCATGTGGCTTCTTGCTTCTGCTTCCCGTTGGAGCATACCCTATCTTACCTTCTGGACAACTTTGGGCGGGCGGTGGGGAAATTGGCTGTTGCAGATGCAACAGCTGTCAAGAAAACTAAAATCCTCCTTGAAGACTTTGAACTAGCCTGGAGTGCAGATGAGACAGGGCTCTCCTTGGCAATGGATCTTACCTTTGCAAAGACCAGGCACAACAAGAATATCAGCGTGGTCTATAATAAATTATGTGAGTTCACGGAAGCCTTTGCTGGGAAAAAGCTTCACTTGGTGGTTTACCTCGGCTATATTTTCTTCTTTGGGATGAGCGCCAGCGTAGAGGATCTAGACAGGGTCCTTCTGGGAATCAACAAGGCCCAGCTTGCACTTGATGGGAAGAAGGTCCCCCCTGGATATGACTTGATGGACCATGTAATCCAAGACACCCTGGTCCTGGCAGGGATTTACGGGTTTGCAGCCCCACCAGAAAAGCTGCTCCTCAGTTTGCACCTTACCCTACTCCCCTTCACCAGCAGGAGGGAGTTTTTTAATAAGGGTGTATCCACTGTCCACAGTGTGGCAGTGGAGGTTGTGCGCCACCTCTATTGCGGAGTGGGTACATACCAAAGAACTCACTACAGGCATTCACAATAAATTCTCTATTCTAATAAATATCATTTCAATTCATATTATTTTTATTATAATAAAATTTTCTAATTCTTATTTCAGCAAACCAGTTTTGCAAAATATATTGCGGAAATGGGTTTCATAAAAGCATAAAATTTTACGTTAATAAAATAAATTCCAACTTGTACATTTTACGTTTAATTTTTATAAGACTATTTTATATTTATTTGACAAAGTGGTATAAGTCTATTTTTATAATCCAGAATTGAGCGTTTGGGATTACCTCAGATGGCATAATAAAATAATATATAATAAAATAAATAAATTACTTACATCTATTGATGGTCCTTCTGAATGTGATTGCGGGCATAGAAACATCTAAATATAAAATGATAATTAATAAATCTTGAATTTTAAATAAGATAATATAAAAAATTGGACACGCTAAGCCTTTAATTGATTGGCTGTCTGGCTAGGCACGCAGGGATGAAAAAATCAGCGTGGCCATAGAATTTGGCCACAGTATCAGCTGGGAGGGTGTGGATCCCAGCCTGCAGCAAATTAAAAAGGTCCTTGGTCCCAGTTGGGGTTCCTTGCTTGACATCTTGCTTGAGCCACCCAAAGACTTACTCAGAGGGATTTAGGAAGGGAAAATAGGCTGGGAGGAAGAGACAGGTAAAATTTGCCGTGGTCAATCACTGGGGGCCCACTACAATGCTTGTGTCAATCATTGGGAATTCCTCAAGAATATCAGCCACCTTATGAAGACCAACATTGTCCAGCAAAATGACGTTGTTGAAGCTAGGGCTTGTGCGCCTCAGGTGCTCCTGGACTAATTGGAGCAATGATAGGAAGGTCTGGCTATTATGTGATCCCAAAATCATTTGATAAAGCTCAACCCCCTTTGGAACAAGGAGAGCCACCATCAAGTAGGCTGTGGTGCGGACTGCAGCACGCCAAGCCATCCCATCATTGGAGCCTTTGGGGACATAGCCATACCCATTGCGCATTGACGAGGCAAATGCAAATTTGTCAATATAGTAAAATTTTACCGTCCCCTTTGCTTGGAGGGCAGAGTACGCCTCTGTGTATTTTTTCTGGGTCTTGACATTGGCTGGGCTGTTTCTGTTGTAGGGAGATACCCAGAGTTTTTTCTAATAAAATTGCGTTCCCTTCACCAGATGGTAGTAAAAGGAAATTGAGGCCTCAATCCCAAAAGTAGATTTGACAATGGCCTGTATATTTGCCAGTTCAAGATGGCAATCCCGGGTTATCTACTGGCAGATTGCCCATTTGTGCTCCTTGGTGAGCATGGTAGAAACACTCAAGGATTTCTCCTCAGCAAGGACACAACAAGTATTGATGAATTTTTGGAAGGTCTTGCTGGTGTACTTGGGATCCACTCCAACAAGGGACGCAGCCGCCTTGTAATCACCTGATTCCCGCATTAGCTTAAGCAGGATGATGCGTTTGATGTCAGGGATGCTGTTCTGGGTGGGCTTTTTAGCAGTGGGGATTGACTCATTGCCATTGGGCACAACACAGGGCATAGGTACCTTGGTATAGAAGTCTGCCACCTTTTTTAACACCAGCTGTCCCTCATTGATTTGATAGAACTCGGGCTCCTTGTCATCCTTCTGATTGCCATCACTGAAGTAGGGCTTGTAGCTAGTATCAAGTACAGGCTTAACCTTCTCCAGCATGGCTGACGGGACTGACTCTTGCCAGTACACAACGTCAAACACATACAAAGTAAGTTCTACCTCCTTGTCTCTAACCGTTTTTGTTGTGGTTGCCTTGGTGGGCTTCTGGGTTAGTGTTCTGCACCCTAGCAGCTTGTGCTCCTCAAACTGGCTGTGTCAGTGCAGTGTCATTATGGAACTTTCCTCTCCCGTCTCCTCCTTGAGTAGGCACTTGGGTTGCACTAACTCTATTCTTTGACCCGCGGGGCAACCGCAACCACGGCGCACAATGGGTGTATTGGTACTCTGGTATTGTGTTCCTTCCATTTCAAAATTTAATAAAATATTAAATAAATTTCAATTAAGTTACTCCCTAATTTCAATTTTTGCTTTTATCTGAATATGGATATTTAATTAATATTTTTCCCCACCTGATATCCCAACTATAGATTTTTAATTTCTTAATTAGTTGTTTTTAGTTTTACAGCGCCCATTTTAGAATACTCAAAAAAAATCCACCCATTTTCCTAGATTTTACTGCTAAATTCAAACACCCAACACAATATTTTTATAATTTATGTTTCAGATCTTGTGTCTTATTTTAGATACCTTGGTATCATTAATGATTACATTCCATTACACACATTGTGTGAGTGATTTTTTTACGTATTGAGTTGCTATTGAGTTTTGTTTTTGGTTTGAGCTTTGACACATCTTGCTTGGGTGTATTTTGTCACCAATTCACATAGTAAACATATGTACACCAAAAGTCAACCCACACCATTTTGTTTGTGAATCAATGTATTTTGGGTTGTATTTTAGTTGGTTTTGCTTTGCGTGTGAGCCCTTTGTTGCTGTGTTGACTCATTTTGCTCATTAACGCCAATAAACCCTGTTAACAGAGTGTATATTTTAACCTGAGAGTTGAATTTTGTTTAAATCTGAAATCATTTTGTTTTAATCTGAGGTATTTTCAGTTGTTGCCATAGCTTTTAAAACTACTGTACAATGCATGTTAGCCAAATGAGAGAAAGATTTAGAAGCTGTACAAGACGTTTTGGCTGTCTTGCTCTCCTTTGGGAAAGATACTACCCATGTGGAAGTGTCAATCCAAAAGGTTAAGATCAAGGCTATCTTGGACACGGGCTCTCCAGTCAATATGGTATCATCAAAGCTAATGAAGAAGCTTAAGCTGGCCCCTGACTTCAACTACACTCAATCATATGGTACTGCTGGCATGGCTCAACCTGAGCCATTGGCGCCTACTCTGCTCTGCCAATGAGGTTTGGAAAGCTTCTTATTGTGTCCCCTGCTGTTGTCCTAGAAAAAAAAAGCTAAAATCTCCTGGTTAGTACGCAATTCCTCCAAGAATATAATGGAATTATAAAACTTCAAGATGGGTATCTATTGCTCTTAGGATATGAGGTCTCTTTAATTTTGGAAGAGCCTCTGCGCCTACCAGACAAAGACCTTAAGACTTGTGTGCTCAAACACCCCATGGGATCTTCTTGCTCAAGTACAGAACTTATTCCTATAATATGTGTTCCTCTCCTCCTTCCTTTCCTGCAGGGGAAGGTGTGTCTCTTCTTGCCCCTGCAGCTGTTACCATCCCTCCAGGCTATCAAGTGATTATAGACTCCCAAATATCTTACAAACTTCCTAAAAAGTCATTCCTGGAGCTATACTCTCCTGAATCTCTCAGCCGCAAAGAGCCTTAATTATGCCCAGGGATCTTAGATTAAACTCATAAGGAGCCTGTACAGTTGCTACTAGATAACCTAACTACTTTGTCTATACAAGTATTTCATGGCCAAGTTGTAGGGCACAGCCGCATATTAGGGTCAGAACAGGTGGTGTCCCTCTACCCTTTTGGAACCTTCAGCAAATTTAATTTACCTAAAGAAAGCCCTCAGGTTCTCTCCCTGTTCACTGCTGCCAACTTCCCACAATTTTTGCCATCCAAAAAAAGTTTGTGCTGGAACTGCTACACCAATTCAGCAATATCTTTGCCTCAGGACCTACAGACTATGGTCTAGCCAAGGGGGTTGTCCATCAGATAGATACTGGTGATGTGCTTCACTTTTGTGCCAAGCCTTACTGCTGTAGTAGAGTAGAAGATGCCCAAGTTCCTAGGAGCTTAAGCAACTCTTGGATTATGGGCTCTTGGCTCCCTCTCAGAGCCCTTGGGCCTCCCCCTTGTTGATCCTCAAGAAAAAGGACAGAGATCACCACATTGTTATGGATTACTGCTGTCTAAATTTTCTCACAAAGAAGGATTCATACCCGTTGCCTGGAATAGAAAATGCTCTCAGACAATTAGGAGGCTCAAAATTCTTTTCCACTATGGATCTAGATTCTTGATATTGACAGGTTTACTTGTCTCTAAAATACCAGGAAAAGGCTGCCCTTATCACTTCAGAAGGAATCTATGAACCCACTTGCATGCCACAAGGGCTCTGCAATGCCCCAGCTACGTTTCAAAGGGCTATGGACTCTATTCTACGGGATCTGAAGCTCTCCCATGTTATCATATATCTTGATAATATCACTGTGACAAGCTCCATCTTTACTGACCATTTGGATTACCTCAAAGCTGTATTCATCCAGATTTTAGAAGCTGGTTTAAAGCTCAAACCCCCAAGTGCTCCTTCTTTAAAGAGCAACTTGAATTCTTGGGCCATGAGGTCACCTAAACTGAAATATGCCCCATGAATAATAAGGTAGAAGCCAATGGCAAGATGCTGCCTCCCACAAACCTACAGGAGGTCCAATTATTTCTCAGTATGATGGGGTACTATCAACAGTTCACCCTGATTTTGATGAAAAAAGAAACCCCCTTGTTCAACTCCTTTGCAATGTACCCTTTGAATGGACTGACAGCCAACAGCAATCCTTTGAAGCTCTGAAAACCAAGCTCAAAAAGGCTCCCATCCTAGTCTACCCTGATTATGATAAGAAGTTTATCTTGTACACTGACGCTAGTGGAGTAGCTGTGGGTGCCATCTTAGCCCAACTTACCAATGAAGGCGTGGATTGACTCATGGTCTATTCTTCACAAGTCCTCCACAAACATGAGAAGAACAAGAATGTCACTGAAAAATAATTCCTAGCAGTTTTACATGCAGTAAAACAGTTACAGCACTAAATTTACGGGAATCACTTTACTGTAGTCACTGACCACTCATCCCTTAAGTGGCTGCAGCAATTAAAGGAGCCCAAAGGTTGGCTAGCCCGCTGGGCCTTACGCCTGCAAGGATACAATTTCACTGTAGTACATTGTCCTGGTGCACAACATCAGAATGCCAATGGTTTATCAAGGATGCCTATTCTAGCTATTCATCTTGCTGACGCTGATTGCCTATATGAGTTGATAGGGTACACTGACTCCTGGACCACTGAGCAAGAAGACATCTGATTTTCACTGCAGGCCCTATCAAAGGATACTGTGATTCAAGATAGGCAACTCTTCAAGAAATTCAAAAATGCCTATTTGCCCTACGTCCGCCCAGCATGAGAATAACCATCATCCTCCAAGCCCACATTAATACTGGACATGGAGGCATAGCAAAAACTCATGACTGGTTGTGCAAAAACTTCTATTGGAAAAACATGCGCCTTCTAATCCCTGATGTCCTTGCCTCCTATCATTCTTGTCAGCTCCAACAATCCAATCTTCCCAACATCAGTTCAAATTCATCCCCCCTAAGCATGCCTTCCTTGCTGTGAGTATTGATGCTTTTGGGCCTCTTCTTTGTTCTAGGTCTGGGTGTCAATTCATCTCAGGTAGCTGTAGACCATTTTAGTGAATGGGTCAAAGCTAGAGCAACCAAAGATATAACTGTCAAGACCACTGCTAATTTCTTGCTGCAAGATATCTTTTACTGTTATGGTTGCCCTCAAGTACTGCTTTCTGACAATGGGACCAACTTTAATGTCTGTCTCATAACGTCCATTGTAGAAGCTATGGGCATGCACTAATCCTTCTCTGCATCATATAATGTAAATTCAGAAGCTAAAAGTAAAAATGTGGGATTGTCAAATTCTTATGCATGAACTCACCAACTTACTGAAGTAATTTTCATCCTTTTATATAAAAAAGTAAGTTGTTCTGGGATGAAAATTACTCCATTAAGTTGGTGAGCTCACGTAAAAGAATTTGACAATCCTGCATTTTTACCTTTAGGTTCTGGATTTACAGTAACCCTTCAACCAACGGGACTGTTGAACAAGCAAATTCCTCCCTTGTGTTCATTATGAGAAAACTCACCCTCTCTGATGCCGCCAACTGGTATATGTTCCTCCCTGCTTCTCTCTTTGTGTATAGACTTAGTAGAAACCAAGTGACTGGCTAGTCTCCCTTTGCCATGCTATATGGGCGTGAAGCCATAACTTCCTCAATCTTAGGACCCCCTTTGATCAAAGTTGATGTGTCTGTCAATCCTGAAGCTCATGTCAAAGACTTAACTAGCTGTATCATTGACATTCAGGCTACAACATATTCAACTGCTTACAAGGTCAAGGCTTTAGAACTCTCACCTTCCAATGCTTCCAGAGCCCCCTCCCTGAGTACTAAGTAGGTGACCTAGTCCTCTACTATCAGAATTTTACTGGAGGCCAAGCCCATAAGCTTGACTCCCTCTGGGTTGGACCTTGTGACTTCACCTTTAAGAAGGGCGTCAAGTATACTGTGAAGCTGCTGTCATCTGGCTGCCCTTTTGCCCAAGTTCATTCCAAATTCCTCCACAAATATCAACTCCTTGTGTCCAATCTTGAAGGGGGAGATGTTGTAAATTGAACAATTAATGCTATTTTAATATGGCCTTTGAATTGTGATATGTGCAAATATTTGGTTAAGTTCACTTTTGACTTTGGAAATTCCTTGCCTTCTGTAAATGGGTCTGATCTAATCTCCACCCATTCTGGAATATCATACCTGCCCTTGTCTGATCCTGGTATGACCTCACCCCAACGTGACCCCCTCTGCCACTCTGTCTACCTAATGAGTGATCATTGACCCTTGTCTACTATTTAAGTAGAATCATTTCTCCTAATAAAGTCAAGTTTATCCACATTTGTGTTGGCTTTAATAATCTTCAAGCTTTTTCCTTTCCTTTTTGCCAAAATGAATTCCTCATCTTATATTCCAGGAAGTTAAGGTACATCCCTTAATTTTGCCCTGAAGGCTAACCCAAGGCTAGCTTTAAACCTCAAATCTTTTGTTATAAATATTTACCGCTATATCCTCCTGGATATTGTCCCTGAAGAGCCAAACACAACAAGCATCTTTGTCTTATACACAGAAGTGTAAGCAGTAGCCTGTATATCAATGATGTGGTTGACTAAACCTTTGATATAGTCACCTGGTGTGATGCTCACGGGAGATTGATGAAGAGGGTGAGAAAGACCTCTAATAAGATTCTTCCTGAAAAACTAAAGAACCAATAATACTGGGCTACAGTTGCAGGAGACAGTAGCGTGCTTGGATCAAGCCTAGGGCATTAACTCTAAACTTTTAGTACAGCAGGGAGATATTATTGTTACCTGTAGTAGAAGAGGCAACAAGAAATCAGAGTCTTCTAGAGTATGGTGTGAATCTTGAGTCTTTGGAAAATTAAGATCAAGCTGAAGTGCACAAGTAGTAATGGTAAAAAGGTATCTTTATTGATAAGAAAGGAGTCCATTTTATACTTTTATTATTCCTGCATATTAACTTTGTGCAGGAATTGGGAAGGGATCTGAGAATAGACTGAACTACTTTCTATCCAGAGGTAGTCAGGATCATACCAGTCAACTGAAAGAACTGCACCCCCATTTTTCACCTCATGGGTGAGTGAGGATAGGATACACAGTCATCACACATCCCTCTCTTGAAAAGACTACATAAGAGATGTGGAAACTGATGACTGGTGCATGTCTTTTTATTGCGCCAGATATCACAAAGCAACTCAGGGTATAAGAGATAATACCCTAGAGCTCAAGATGCTTCTGGAAGAGTTGCTTCAGGAGAACGCCTACCTCAGGAGGGAGAACCAAAAGAATAAGGAGCTGGTAGATGAGGCCAACAAAATCTTCTCAGTGGTGCAAGGTTGGCAAGGTTTAGGTTCCAGAAGGAGCCATGTCACTAACAGGGCTGTAAATTTAGGAGCCCAAGAAGAATTACCTGACCTGATGGATGAAGTGGTCATGGAGCCAGCAGATGAGACTGGCACAAACCAAGAAGAAGAAACAGCAGGCCAAGGGCAGTCTCCAACTGGCACTTTGGAGGGCAACAACACACCCATATTTTTGACAACTGGAAGGGAACAACAGGAGGGAGCAAAAAGAGCACTAAGTCCTGCAACTACCAGTGACTGGGAGGTGGTTGCCAACCAGGCAGGAAAATAGAGCAGCCAACCAGAGAAGAAACACAGCCAACCAGAAAAGCAAACCAGCTAACCAGCAGAAAACAGCAACCACCAACCAGGAAAAAACAGCAAGACCAACCAACCAGAAAAGAATAACAAGGGATAACCACCTTACAGGACAGAACCACGCCATCAGGAGCAAACAGGCAAGGCGCCACTACGCAATGGCTCTTTAGATGAAAGAAAGCCGTTGAATAGCAAGGGTACGCTACACAGCAAAAAATTGCTATGTAGTGTACCTACGCAACAAAGCAATCCGCTCCTGGCAAGCAGATTGAATTGCTGCGTAGCTACACATTGTAACAATCCTCTAGTAAGTAGTGGATTGTTATAAAGCAATGCTTTGCATTGCAACAATTGTACTGCTGGTGCAAACAGGGGCTACTTAAGTAGCCCTTTGTTATGCATTGCACCAGCAATACCAAAAGGTAAGCTTAATAATTAATTATTCTAACTAATCAATTGTGTCTTCCTCTAGGTATGTCAAGAGACAGTATCTGGGCCAACTCCAGCAAGAAAAAACCAGTGTGTAGTCCCAATGTATTCAAGGAGAACAATAAAGATTCCATACAGCACAAGAGGGACAGGAATTCAGGAAATTTACCCATTTCATCTGACACTCATGCAAATGAAAGTTCTGGGAACCTGGAGGTGATTTCTTCAGATGAAGAGGCAATACCCAAGAAGAAGTTGTGTAAAGTACCCACACCTAGAATCCCAACTCTGATTATCTACCAGGAGGAAGAAGAGGTTTCCAACCAAGAGGTGGATGTCAATCTAGAAAATGCTCCTAACCAGGTCAAACTTGCCAGGATGAGGTCTAGCTTCTTAGGCCTCAAGGATAATTTTAAAATGACTCTAAAAATCCTTCTTCCCTTTCAGATAAGTAAATAGCTTATCTTCTTATAATATTTCTAAGCCTTCCAACCCAGTTACTCACATAGAGGCGTTGGGTCCACTGGCTTTGGAGCATATTAGCTTAGAAAATATACATCTGGTTTTAGTTGACCAGCCTATGGAAGAGATGTATGTAAAGCCATATCCATGGCTGGTGATCAGTACTACCATGTAACTGAGAAAGATCTCTTGGAGGCTCTGGAAGGGGAGTTGCTTGTTTGTCACCTTACACGGTACCATCCCAGGGAGGCCAACACCATTATGGAGGTATTCAAGGCTATAATCAGTGCCATGGTAAAAGCACCTGTGAGGTCTATCTCAGACAAGCTACATACTGGAAAGGGCCGTGGTATTGAGGAAAAAATCTGTTTTGCACAGAACATAATCCTTGATGGGTACACCAACCCAGAAGTCTCCACAGACTTCTTCCTTTTGCGCCTACATAACAGGGGGCTCTATCTGGTCCTATGCCATAATTTCTGGTCAAAGATTGAGGCAGAGACAGGGTGTTATGCCAACATGGCACTTTCTTGCCAGATCCTAATAACTAAGACTGGGAACAGGAAGATAGCCAAACTCCTGCTATACTGGCAGCTAGCAATGATTGCACTTTTTGGAACATCCCTGTCAGGTGTCAGGCTTATAGGAGTACAATGGTCACAATTCTTTGTAGAAATTTATACATTGGTGGCCTTTCTCCAGAGGGACCTCAACATGATAGGGATAGCTGCTACCTACCTAGGTCAACTACGTAAGCAGTTAGTGAAAGCAGATCTTCTACGCGCCAGAGCCAAAGTTCTTTCCCACAAGAAATAAACTGTCTTTTCTCTTTATTACTTTCTTTTGATATTTTTTATTTTTATTTTTTCTTCATAGCATAATAAAAGAAAGACCTCACCATGACTATACAGTCTTAGCTATCCCTATAAATGAGTGAAGCTAAACCTACCTCAGTAGGCTATTCATCTATAGGGGCCCTCTTAAGGTACTTAGCATGTATACTATTGAGGATGTTCCTATGCATGAGGTCCTTAAAAGTGTATACATCCATACCAGTTTTTTCTAGAAACTCATGAGGTTCAGTCCACAAGCTTTGTAGCTTGTTAGATTTTCTACCAAGGTGTTCTCTGTACATGAGGACTCAGTCACCCACCTCAAACTGAGGTAGAGGGAGCAAAGCATCCTGGTCCCTAAGAAAGGACTGTACACAAGAGTTAACAAGGCTCTTAAAGGCTTTGTTCTGAAGAGCAGCAATGCGTCTTATGAGCTCAAGGATGTCCTTTGAATGGTTCACCTTGTTGGCCTTGGGTGGGATAGGGACTAGGTAACCTGGGAGTACAGCTTTTCTGCCATACAGAAGCTTAACGGGACTCTCCTTGGTTACTGTGTGGGAGGTAACCCTGTAAGCCATGGCAGAACAAGTGAGGTAGTCATCCCAGGAAGAAGGCTTATCTGCTGAAAGCTTCTTAATGATACCTACCAGGGTGCCATTAGCCCATTCAACCATACCATTGGTTTCTGGGAAGTAGGGGGCAGAAGAAACCCCTACTATCCCCATGAGTTCATTCAGTCTTGGCAGGATATAATGTAAAATTTTTGTGCCATTATCTGTTAGCAAGACACTTGGACAACCATGACGGGCTATTATGTCTGTCAGGACAAACCTAGCAGTCCTCTGTGAGGTTAGACCTGGGACAACAGCGCATTCAATCCACTTAGTTAGGTGGTCAATGGCTACCAGGATATATCAATTTTTCCTGGGGGTAAGTCTAGGTCCCATGGGTTCTACCACATCTATACTCACAGTGTGGAAGGCATAGTTAGGTAGAATCAACCAATAAGAGTGAGGAGGTGGCTTTCTATGGAACTGTGCGCACCTCGCGCAAGATTTGAAGTAATTGTCCACATCAGAAGCCAGGTTCTCCCAGTACACATAGTCTTTCATGGTATCATACATCTGCCTGCTACCCGCGTGAACAGTACTATTGTGAAAGTCAGCCAACTTCTCCTGTTGCTCTGAGGGCCTGACATATGGTAGATAGACCTCTCCACAGCGTTTTTAGAGTATGTCTTTCTCTACCTTAGTCTTTCTTGAGAGTTTCTCAAGAGCAGCATTTAGTCCTGGAGCCAGGGCAGTCCATTTTTCTGACTTAACTATGAGCTCATACACTGAGTCTAACTCAACCTGGAGAGCTGCTACTAGTGGAAGGTGTGACAGGCATCAGCGTTCCCATGCTTACTGCCTGGTCTATGCACTACCTCAAAGTCATAGCTCTGCAGCTTAGCTGCCCACCTGGACAGAAAACCTTCAGGATCCTTCATGTGTTACTAAGCAAGGTAAGAGAGCTATGGTTGGTCATCAAAGTTAATTTGGTACCATGAAGGTATGGCCTGCGTTCTGAAATAACATACAGAACTGCCAGAAAAAACTTCTCTGTTGTGGAGTAGTTCCTCTTGTGCTTGTTGAGAGTGCAGGAATGGTAGGAGATGGGGTGCTCTTCCCTCAAAAAAATTGTCTGTGACAACACCACACCAACAGCTACCATAGAGGCATCTGTATGTAGTCCAAAAGGTTGCTCAAAGTCTGGGTACACCAGCAGGGGTTTGCTGGTTAGGACTTCTTTTGGGGCTTCATATGCCTTGTCACACTCATCAGACCAGATGAATTCTGTGTCATTCTTCAGTAGGTGGAACAGCAGTTGTGCTATCTCAGCAAAGTTGGGTATAAACCTGCAATAATACCCAGCCATCCCCAAAGTCACTTGTACCCCACGTACATCAGTGAGGGGTGGGAGCTTGGAAATGACCTGTCACAGATCCAGGTCTAACCAGTCAAACTTACTGTTATCTTGCCCTTGACTCTTGTTACTGTTAACTTCCTGTGACAAAGCTTCAAGGGGCTTTGCCTCTAGGGAGGCAATTTTGTGAGACAACACTTTATTGTCATCTTGCCAACAAGCCATAATTTCAACACTCTTCTCCTCCCTACTTCTAAACACCTCAATTTCACAATTGGCTCTATCCTTCACCTGTTGTAAAATTTTATTGAACACTAACAGCAAGCTCCAGGAGTCCCATGCATAAACTTGATTTCCTTGTGCAGGGGTTCCCTCCTTGGAAAAATAGTTGGAATATAGTTCTTCAAAAGCTGCTTCCACTTCTACCAAAGATTCCTCAGGTGCTATCTTAGAGACCTCCAAACTTGCCCAAGCCTCCTCAAGTGATCTGATAGGAACTTCCTTTCTTGCAGCAGCAGTCTCTAACAAAGAAGCTCAAATTTTGCTCTTTCAAATAGTAATAAAGAAGACATGATAATTAAAAAGAAGTTGAGGGGTAAGCATTGAAATTGACAATATAACTTTATTTAGAATTAGCTGTTTTTGCTTATATACCATTTGGGGTATATTCAGCTGAAACCCCTCTGCTTCCTGAATCAACCTATGATTCATATCACATGGTCTATGACATTTGAGTCATCCAAACCTATATCTTTACCTAACAGATCTCTTGTAATTCTCAACCTATTAGAATTAACCTACAATGAGAAGGAGTTACCTGACGCCATTCATCTCAATGTATCAACTCAGCTCCTGGCGCCAAAACCCTGTGGATTACACATACCAAAACTCAGCTATCAATGTTCCAACTGGGAACCAGCTGATCAAACCTGAATTCCTAGGCATCCTTGCCTTTATTTAGTTATCTTTGCATTTAATGGTTTTTTGCATTAAAACGCTTTGAAACTTGAACCAGGCGCCACCAAGGCACCCAGCAATTTTTCCAGACGGCGCCCCAGCGCCTGAAAAATTCACTGGGCGGCGCCTTGGCGCTTCTAACCTAATTAATTTGCCAAAACAGCGCTTTAAACCCAAATTTGGGGGCTTACTTTTGATTAACCTTAACCAAACTTCTTGACACCGTCAAGGCAATCAACAAATATAATCAAATCCTCATTAATTATATCCTCATGTAATTATTAATTAATCTTCCTGGTTAAATAAATTGTTTTTGAGACGCCTAGTTTCCAAGATTGATTTGGCCAATCTTGCCTTCTGTTCTTTTATTGAATATAGATACTAAGTTTTCAGGAATCTTTATATGAAGATTTCCAGCCAAATCTATCTACATAAACAAACAGCAAAAAACAGAGCAACTTTATATTTCAGAGTATTTATTTGGCTAAATACTTAACAGTGACTGCTGTACAGTCACAAGTGACTCTCAGATTATGTCAATTTATCAGCATCAGCTTGCAAGGGGGAATCAAATCCATATGGCAAATTGGAGTAGCAGTACCCACTTTTATCACCTGTTTGATTTAAATCTATCAAATCAGTCAGTTTGGTTAACAGCCTCCCAGTTTTTTTAGCTTTCTAACTCAGGAAAATAATTACTGGCATTATGGAATATACTGTGACAGGAGCTGGCAGCAGGGTGGTTGGATTGATAATATTCATAAGCAATCTAGTCTTCACCCTAATGGGTAAGATGCTAATGAAATATTTTCTTGGGAAGTTCTCACATGTAATACAAAAAGGTCTAGTACTTGAAAATATGCTGTTATATAAAAGAAGCTCTACAGAGTGGAAAAAGACAGGAAATATAAGAGGTCTATTCTATATATAGTTAATAGTGATTTGAATCTTCTTTCCCTTAAAAGAAGTTAAAGTCTTATATTGGGCTTAGGATACTCTCTTTCCATGATAATGTATGATTGTTCTAACTCCTACTTGGCTAGTTTGTCTGCTTTCCGGGCTTTCAGTTTTGACCTCAGAGTTAGACATCCACTCTCTAGGTAGTGTAGGATAACAATCATTCAAATTCTTCTTCCTCCTTCTAAAATTACTAGTATTTAGGATAATAAAGTGTGGTGTAACTTTTTTCATCATGCGGGACTCCATAATATAAATAAGGGATAATAAATTTTGGCTTGGGAAATAGGGATCTTTGGGCAGGTCTTTATCCTTGTATAATTAGATTATATTACAAATTGATGCTTAAAATCAGTGTCCTGATGGCGGCTTGTCCAAGTGCCTATTTCACAGCTTGGATTAATTGGTCTCTGTTGAATTCTGGTTGTGATCATCCTATAAAAGATTTATGTATACTTCTTAGAACTTTATGGCCTATGAGCAGGGTCTTATCAATATATTTGAATTTGTTGATAGACTTGTGAGTATACCTTCATTAGTGTTGATGGGCAAAGTGCTGCAGTGCCCTACTGGTTAGATCATGGGAAAGAAATGATGAGCTAGATAACACAAAGTATTTAGATTTCTTGACGCCTGGGATTCTTTTGAAAGGTAAAGAGACAAAAACTTGCTATATTTGATATTTTAATTTCTTTATTTTAGTCACTAGTACTTACTGCTTCCTTAGATATGCACTAATAGTTCATTTGTTTTAGTTCAAAAACATATTTGCAATTTATTTGTTTGATTTATTTTTAAATTAAATAAATGACAAATGATTAAACGTAGAACCTCGATAAATATTCAAATTCATGCAGATAAATCAATCTTTAAGCTATCCCTGAACAAAATAAGTCTGGTTTCTGAATAAGGGGTTTGGATTTGAACTTGTACCATCTAGATCCTATCTTTCCCTAGTTGATTATAAATCTCCACTGAAGGCCGAGCCACTTAATAAGGAAGCTGCAAGTGCCCCTGAGCAATTGAGTTTGATTTGAAAAATATTAAATAAAACATCAAATGCCGTTTACTCAGCTGCAGGTTAGCATTATAAAACGAATCCAGACATATAAATTCTAAATTAAACCTCATTTTAAATCAGTGAAGAGTAATATCCCTTAGCAGAGTGCTAAATTGGTTGAATTTTATTTTCAACATCAGGCCCCATGGATGAAGTGGCTTGGTGGGAGAAGGAATTTTGATGGGAAGCAGGCTTCCAGCGATATGTCCACGCAAAGAGCATAATGCATGCCGAGGTTGAGATAACCAGGAGACACCTACAAATAAGTTAAAGCTTAAATCATAAGTTACCATAAAAAGCCAATTGTATCTATAAAGCACCCGACCTTGGGAATGCCTGGCTGAGCCTCGCGCAAGGCTGGAAGGGCAAAGATTAGACTAAAGGCACCGGCAATGAACTCCGCTTCAGTTTCTCGGTTGTAGAAGAGAATGTCAATGGCAATATTCAGCATGGCAAGGGCCAGAAACCACATGATAATTAAAACAAAGATACTGATTAACTTGGAGTACCAGGGCCGCTCTAAGGAGATGTTGAATTGCTTTTTTGATTCGGTTGTAGGCATGTGGTCATAGTTAATGATGAAGTCTTTGTTTGCCTGCTTGATGGTAAAGTCAAAGGAGACGGGTAACTCTCCTACTTTTGCTTCAATCAATATATCCTGTGAATATTCATCAACGGGGTATTTAGCAATACCTTCCATTTCGTCAGCAGTAAGTGGAAGTGTTATTTGTTTTGCCTCATCCAGGATAACAGCATGTTCTTTACCATCCAAAACTATTTTTAAGTCAGTTTTTTTCCTTTGAGCTTTTTGATGGCTTCGGATTCCCCATCAGATAGATTTTGGTTGGTTTCATAAAGAGATACTGTGAGGTCAAGGGAAGCCTGCTCAGTTGTAGGTTCAAACCCTCGGTAAACCAAGCCAAGATGTAAGAGGACTGGCTTAGCTACGCTTCCAGTGTCTTTGTCGTGTCCGTCCCAGTTCACATCATAGGATTCCTTAAATATCTTAAAGTCTGTAAATGTACTGACACCGATCCACACAATAGTGAATAACAGTGCATTCCCTGTCCGGCGCACCCAAATTTTTTTAAACCAAGCTAACATTAATAAATTTCAGGCTGCTACTCATCTTAAATAGCTTGCAACCTTTTCCTGTCTTCAAAACGCCAGTTCCAAGTTTGAACGCCGTTTAAGCGTAAGTGGACAAGCAGTGCCACAGCAGCTATTTTTAACTTTACTTTTCTTGGTTGGGTTTATAAATATTGTGGCGTAGAAAGGATGAGGCACTTATTCTCCAGAAGAGGCGTTATTTGACTAATTCTCCCATATGTCTGCCAAAGCTTAAAGATAGTTTTAAGTGAACCCCCCCAAAAAAACTCGTTCTGGAGCTGGATTTTTCAATGGGGAAATCCGCTCAAACCAAGTCCTGTTAAAATATCCATGGAGGATATCTACTAAATAAATTAAGCATACGAGGCACATTTATCTTGTAAAGCTTTATTGATAATTGAAATAATATATTATTAAGGATTTCCTCTACTTATACAACTAAGGTCCAAGCTGTTGCAACTGAACCAATGAGGATTCAGTATTTGAGTTGGGGAAGACAACGATCCAATAGAAAGGACAAGAACAAATAGAATAAGGTGTTGTTTATTGTAGAATATTGTGATTAACATGCTGTATGGGGAAAACCACAAGGGGGTGACATGGTGGCGTGTTCCATGTAAGGTTCAAAGCTGAGGAATAACTCGTGCAGGGATCAGCAGGTCAAATTGGTAGTGCTCTAAATTAGGAGGAAGTGCTCGCAATTTGACATTGCCATCAGATTGGTTCATGTTGTTAGAAATGTCAAGGGGTGACTCATCAAGCGCCCCATATGTATTGTAAGATACTTTAGCGGGCAAGTCTGGAAACTTGGTTGCAACACCCCCCTTGCCCCCTGTTTGTTGTCAGACACCAGGATCAGAGTCTGCAGAAGATCTGGGAAGGTCCACACAAACAACCTTTGTGTGGGGATGGCGCAGCAGGGGTGCAAGCAATCATGGTAGAGCTTCTTGGTATTCCCTTGTGTTATAACTATGCTGTTTTAGCAGAGTTACACAGGGAAAAATATTTAGAAGCTAGATAATAATCTTTATTGAGAGATAGTGATTATATAGTTATAGTGAATCAGTGGATAGTAGGAACAAGATTGGTGATCACACAGCTGGATGGAAGAAGGGGGTGACTTGATCCTGATAATGAGTCAAGCGCCAAATCAAGGTGTCCACCGTGAAGGATCATCATCTGTTCATGTTGTTGGATTTGTAATTTGAGTTGACTTCCTAGTCTGGCTTTGGGTGACCAGATAATTGGATTGCGGGTCACAAACCTGCTTGGTTAGAACCTTGTTGGCAGGTCAAGCCTGCGGTTTTGACACACACACCTGGCTGAAGGCCGGCCTCCTCTGGGGGCAGGTCATCAGGGAGGTCATCAGGAGCCCAGGCACTGTATTGAATCAGTTGTTGTTTGGTGGCAGGCAGGGCAGTTTCTTGTTGTTTCTGTCTCACTTTGCAGGGTCATAGGCAATTGTGGTGTAAGGTCTTGTCTTGCTTGCATTTCCCAAGCCCTTGCACAAGGTAAGTCTTATTGTTGTTTACCTTTAGAATGATTGCTGGCCCTACTTTCTCGGGTTGTAGTTTGCTCTTGTCAACATTCATGACCCAGACTTTGTCCCTGACTTCATGTCTATTGCAGATGGGAACAAATGTCTTTTGTAAGTGTTCCTTTTCTTTGACTGCTTGTTTGCTGTTGGCCTCTACTACTTGAGGATCCGAGCAAGGGGGGACTTGACTTGGAATTTCCGGTTTAGGTCCTGTCAATGCTTGAATGATATTTGGCTGTGTGCTGTATACCAGTTCAAACAGGCTTTTCCCAGTGGATCTGTTCACTTGGGTTTGGCACACAAGTAACACAGTCAGTAGCTGCTTATACCAGTCTTCAGGTCTCCCAGCAGTGAGTTTGGCTAGGGCTTGCATGAGGCTACCATTAAGTCGCTCTACGCGTCCATTGGCCTGTGGATGGTATGGTGTTGTGACAGTGTGTTTGACCCCATTTTTGGCGAAGTACACATTGGTGTCTTTGGAGGTCAATTCTTTGCCTCCATTGGTTATCAGGAGTTCTGGCTTTCCAAACCTGCTGATTATTTCCTTGCCAATGAATTATCAGACGTTGTTGCCGGTGTGTGCCTTCACCGCTTGGGCTACTGGCCACCTTGTTGCAAAGTCAATGGCTGTGATGATGTATTTTTTGTTGTTATGCTTTCCTGGCATGGGGCCCACAATGTCAAGAGCCCATACTTTGAATGGTAGTTGGGTTTGAATGGGGAGTACAGACTTAGGTGGGGTTTTGCTTTTGGCAAACTTTTTGCAGACCTTGCACTGTTCTAACACTTCCTGGACATTGCGGTATAAGGTTGGCCACCAGGATTTATGCTTTAGGAATTTGTATAGATTTTGGCTCCTAGTATGTCCCAGATCTCTGTGGTAGCAAAGAATGGTATCAACTTGTTGATGTGTGGGGATGTAGAGAATGGTTGTGCCATCCAACATCTTTCTGTGAAGAGTACCATATACGTCTGCAAAGCAATGTTCATTCTTGATGACCGTTTCTCTGGTGATGTTGGTTGTGCCTGCAGGGAATCCTTTGTCTTTTGTACGTAGCACTAGGAAAGGCCAGTCTGGGTTGAGCCCATTCTCTCCCCTAGAAGCGCAGACATACAGACAGGACAGGGCGTCCACATGGCAAGCTCGGCCCCGGGCTTATACTGGATGAGCATGTTAAACCTTTCTAAGATTTCCATCCACCGCGCTTGGCGGCGTGACAGATTTGCTTGTGTCTTGAAGTAGATGAGCAAATTATGATTGGTTAGTGCTGCGAATTCTTCCTGCCGTTCCAGGTAACAGCGCTATTTGACTAGGAGTGTACGATGGCCAACAGTTCTTTGTCAAGGATTGGGTATCAACACTTGCCATCCTTCAGTTTGCGCAACTTGTAGGCTACGGGCAGGAAGTCACCATTGCTATTATTAATTTTTAGTACTCCCCCAAATGGATGCATCTGAAGCGTTGGTTCCCATCTGGTACTCTCCGTCTTGTTTGGGGTATTGTAAGATGGGAGCTGTTGTGAGCTTTTCCTTGAGACGTCTAAAACAGAGGTCATGTTGGGGGGTCCATATAAACTTGGACTTGGCGCCTGTTATGACGGACAAGGGGGCAGTCAGGATGCCACAGTCAGGTATGAAGCGTCTTACATAGGCCACCATTCCCAAGAAGGTGTGGAGTTCTGATTTGTCTTTGGGAGGTGGCATTTTGCAGATGGCTTGTATCTTCTGACTGTCAGGCTTGATGCCATCTTTTGAGACTATGTGTCCCAAGAAGGGTAGTTGCTCTTGGAAGAAATGGCATTTGGAGGGCTTGGCCAACAGTTTGTGCTGTGCCAAGGTTGCAAAGACTTCCTCCAGGTCTTTGTGATGCTGTTCCACCAAGGGGCTGTAGACAATAATGTTGTCCAGGTACACTAGGGTGTGTTTGCCTATGTGTGGCGCAAACACTTTGTTCATGAAGGTTACAAAGGTGGACAGGGCATTGGTCATGTCAAAGTTGAGTACCACACATTTGTAGGAAACATACTTAGTGCAGAAGGCTGTCTTGGGGATGTCTTCCTCCTTGATACAAATCTGATTGTAGCCTGCAGTTAGATCAAACTTGGAGAAAACAGAGCACCTCCCAAGGCTAAAAGAGATTGTCAATTAGTGGCAATGGGTAACAATTCTTAATGGTGACTTTGTTTAAGGCGCGGTAGTCTGTGACCAGGCGTAAGGTACTGTCCTTTTTAGCCACAAAGAATATGGCGGCCCCAAAGAGAGACTGTGAGGGGCAGATAATTTCTTTTTCCAGTGCCTCCTTGAAATAGGCGCGCAGGGTGTTGTCCTTGTTTGGGGTCAGCCTGTAGATGGGGCATGCCTTGGGTACAGCCCCCTTGAGTTGGATAGAGTGTTGGATGTGTTTCTCAGGGGGTAGCCCAGGTAACGCCTCCTTAAAGATTTCTGGATGGCTGGCCACAATGTTGTGATCTTGTGGCGTGGAGGTGTTCTGGTGGTCCTTGAAGTGTATGATTTCATACTGGCAGGAGTCCCAGTCAATTGCTTTCAGGTTTTCCTTCTTGTCCAAAGTCTCTGTGATGCGTACAAAGACGTGATCTCGTAGAGATGGTCTACAGAGTCCGGGTACATTTGGTGGTTGACACCTTAACACTTGATGGTCAACACTGAGGTTGCCCAGTCCACGTGGGGGTTGTTTTTACGTAACCAGTCCAGCCCTAGTACAATGTCAAACTTAGGGAAGTCAATGACAGGACCTTGGATGGTGGAGTGGAGGTTCTCAAGCATGACAGAGAAGGGGGCAGTTTCCTTTGTCACGGCAATGTGGTGTTCATCAGCCAGGACCACATTTTTAATCCGCAAAGGATTAGTGGCCAGCTTGAATTTATCCACAAAGCTGCTGTTGACTAAGGTTTGATCTGCGCCTGAGTCCAGGAGTGCTGAGCCTGTGTAACTGCAAAAGCAAAAAGGGTAAGACATTAATTTATTGGGATGTCTGGCAATGGTGTATAGTACCGGGTCTTCCAAGGGCACTTGGATCATTGGGCATTGGTCCACGTCCTTGGGTTGGTATTCATTGTTGGGCAAGTCAGGAGCGCGTGGGGAGAGCTTGGCTTGCTTATTGCTCTCCCCGGGCTTTTCCCTCATCTTGGTTGCCTTGGGTGGCAGTGACACAGAAATGGGTACAATTTGACTGGCCGTTATTTCCATTCCCATTCCCATTTGAACCTGTGGGTTTGTGGTTGTTGTTGCTGTTGCCTCCAGGAGGTGGTCAAGAAGAGCGCCTGCTTGGATGGGAGTCCTTGGGCCTTTCTTGTTCCCCAGTCTGTGCCTTGTGTAGAGTGTTGGATGTTTGTTCCTCTTTTTCTGCTTCACGGTACAGGCTTTGCAGGTTGGTAACCTGGTCCAGGTTCACATATCTCAGCATGTGCAACTTGAGAGCGTTGTAGTACATGAGGTGTGTTGCTGGGGTGTCAAAGACCATGTTGGATGGGGCACAGAGACAGAGTTCCTTGTAGGCGCGGGTGAGTTCTTTAATGGTGCCTGTCTGGGTCAGGTTCTTTACTTGGCATATGATCATGAGTGCTGTATCCTTGAGCACAAACCTCGCCTGAAGTCCTGTTTAAAGGTGTCCCAGTTCTTGTTAGTGTGCTCTTTGTGCCACTTGTCACACCAGGTGCCAGCGTCATGGGTCAGGCAAATGGAAATCTCCGCAATCCATAATTGCTATGGGCATTCCATTTGAGCCAGCTTGCTTTGGGCGGACTGGATCCATGCAGAAGCATTGTTGTTGTTGGCCCTGGCCAAGGGCTCCAAGGCGGCGCTGCAAAGTCTTTGTGCAACATAGGTGGGCATGGTGGTTTTTTCAGCTGGTTGCGGCATCAAGGAAGGTGCCTGAAAGAACCCTTGGGCAGACAGGGCGTTGAAGGCGGGTAGCAGGATCATTGTGTTTTGGTAGAGGACAAAACCATCAGGTAACTTGGTACCAGGAGTATACAGAGTCCAGTTGGGCAGGAGGCCAGACATAATTCTGTCAAGGATTTGTTGGCCACGGCGTGTGCGGGCAACAGGCGGAATTTTTCAAGATAAGGTAGGATGGAGAACCTACCTGTGCTACCAATGTTGTAACTGTGCTGTTTTAGCAGAGTTGCATGGGGAAAAATATTTAGAAGCTAGATAATAATCTTTATTGAGAGATAGTGATTATATAGTTATAGTGAATCAGTGGATAGTAGGAACAAGATTGGTGATCACACGGCTGGATGGAAGAAGGGGGTGGCTTGATCCTGATAATGAGTCAAGCGCCAAATTGAGGTGTCCACCGTGAAGGATTATCATCTGTTCATGTTGTTGGATTTGGTAATTTGAGTTGACTTCCTAGTCTGGCTTCAGGTGACTGGATAATTGGATTGTGGGTCACAAACCCGCTTGGTTAGAACCTTGCTGGCGGGTCAAGCCTGCAGTTTTGACACTTGGACATCTTCAAGTTAATAGGTGTGATTGACATAGACTGTGGCTATCTTGAAGGGCCCTAGGTGGTTGGGGTCTAATTTGGCTGAATTGGGGTTGAGGGTATAGACGGGGTTGCAATAGAATATCTTGCCTCAAGGTGCTTTGTCCCTCATTCAATTTGTTTGTTTGATTTCTTAGGCTTTGGAACGCTATTGGTTTAGGGATGGAGTTGTCAACAGGGGCTTTCCCGGGAACTGTAGACTGTACCTTCCCTTGTTCAACTCCCATCAAACTTTTGGGCTTTCCAAAGGCCAGGGCGCTGGGGCTGAACCTGGTGCCTCTGTTAATGTAATACCCTGAAATGGTGGGCACCACTTGGAGTATGTATGGTAGCAAATTGGAGAACTGGAAACCTGTCAGGGCGTTGATTATGGAATACACTGTCATCAGCCAACAGAAGACCTTGGTGTGTATGTTGAAGCGTCCAAAACTCCTGGAGAAGTAGGTGAGGATGTAGTAAGCAGACGTATACATGGCTATGGAGATTGTCAAATGGAGAGATACCAGAGGCGGCCAGGGTCCAGTTTTTGAAGAGTTAAGTTGGCCAGGGTTGTGGTATGGGTCATAGTCTAGTCCTTCTGTGGAGGGGCTGAAGAACTCTGAACTCTGTTGGTAGCCTCCAATCCCAAGGCAAGCTGTGAGTACAGCTGTGAAGATGAGGTGATTCATCTTCACTGGATTGGAGGGTTGTCAGGGGCTTGATCTGTAAGTTTTAACTGTAGTTGAAGTTGAAATTTCACTTTTATTGAGGGTATTAGTCTCAATAATAGCACAAGCTATTACTGAGAGGGGATCCTTTATTTATAGTGAGCTCCCACTTGCAAAGTTTTGCATATGGGAGTAAAAACAGGGGACTGGAGTCCCCAAAAGTTTGGTCATGAGACTGGGGAATTGGTGTTTGAAGGGATGGTCAAACCCTTGTTCCTGGGCAATCTGTTGGGGTTTTAGACAGTTCTGCTTGGGACCAATAATTTCCTCTGGATGGGTGGTCAGGTGGTGATGACAACTCTTGGTTTTAAACACTTCTATTTTGGGTGTGGGGATGCTAGTTTGGTTGGAGTCTAGGCCTAGCTGATTGTTGCCATCCACCAGGTTCCATTGGCTGTAGGTCATATTATTTTTATCTTCTGAAGCTAATTTTAGCTTTTCCTCTACACTTTTAGAATTGAGTTTGGTTTTTGAAACATGAATTTGCCCTTCTTCTTGGGCCCAAGAATTATTCCTAATTTTTTCCCTTGTTTCAAGGGACTTTTCTGATTAGCTGGGTGTCATGGTGGGGTTTGGTTGGCTGGGGGAGTGGGCCCTGGGACCCAGGTGGGCAACTGGCAGTTGGCTGGGGGCCAGGGAGCGGGTGAGTGGCCTGGGGACTGGCAGCAGGCCCGCTGGTGCCAGCCTGGGCAGGCGGGTGGCTGGCAGATAGCAGGCTGGGTGCGGGGAGGCTGGTGGAGGGGGCAGGCGCCTGCCCGGATGTTAAATTATTCTGGGTTTCATAAAAAACTGTTTTACAAATTTTGATTTTTCTTTTTCCCTGATAGTGGGGGTAATCCCTAACAAATTTTGCCCCTCCTCTTGGGCATTCCTTTACTTGTTTACAACATTTTTCCTCAGTCAAAATCTGGTTTATGTCAGGAATATTTCTGACAATTAATCCTTGCTCATAAAATAAGTAGAGCAGTAGGCAGGTGTTCAGTCCATGCAGTATTGGGGTGTTCCTGTGAGAGCTTGGCAATCAATTGAACCAGTGAGCCATTTAATTGCTCTACGCGTCTATTGGCTTGTGGATGGTGTTGGGTCATGACTATCTGTTGGAGGGCATTCTTGGCGCAGTGCACCTTCATGACATGCCCAACAAGTTTGGGGCCACCATCTGTGATGAGGTGTTTGGTCTGCCCAAAGCAGGCCACAATTTCCTTGCCAATGAAGCAGGTGATGGTGATGGTGGTGTGGTTAGTTATTGCCCAGGCCACTGGCCAACAGGTGAAGTAGTCAATGGCAGTTATGATGTATTTCTTTCCCAGTCTGTCTTCAGGAAGGGATCCCACAATGTCAAGGGCCCACTGTTCAAAGGGTTACATTGCTTTATTGGGCAGGACAGACTTTGGGGGTGCAGGTTTAAATGTATTCTTTTTGCACAACACACATGTTTTGAGGAGATCCAAGATGTCTTGATGCATACGCGTCCACCAAACCTTCTGTTTCATGATCTCAAAGAGGTTAATCCTCTGATGTGACCCAGGGTTTGGTGGTAATGCAGTATGGTATCACCTTGTTGTGTGGTGGGGATGTAAGGCGTCTTCTCACCTGTCTCCACCCAGCGGCAGATGTTGCCAGCATCAGTGGTGAACTGACTTTTGTTGTCCTTTAGCTTGGAGATGGTTACTGAGTTAAGGCCTTTGTAACAAGTTGCTTTAGGGCGGAGGTACAACATTGGCCAATCTGGATCCAAGCTGTCATCCCGGTGATGGATGCTACGTAGAGGCATGAGAGGGTGTCAGCTGTGACAAGTTCCTTCCCAGGCTTGGTCTCAATGCGCAGCTGATAGGAGATAGGCGCTCAACCCAGCCTGCTTGGCAGCGTGTCAAGTGGGACTGCATGTTGAAGTACTGAAGTGACTTGTGGTCTGTTAGGACGCGGGGTGGAAAGGTTGCCCCTTTCAGGTAACCGCGCCATTTCTCAACACAGTGCACAATTGCGGCCAACTCTTTATCATGTATAAGGTAACATTGTTCTGAGTCAGTGAGCTTCCTGGATTCATATGCCACAGGAGGAAGACGCCCTTGTCAGCTTCTACCTGTAACACGCCCCCTATGGCCCTGTCAGAGGCGTCAGTCTCAAGTTTTTACTGGCAGTTTTGGTTGGGGAACTGCAGTACAGGTTCTGTTGTAATTCTCTGCTTCAACGTCTCAAAGGCTTGATCTCTGGCAGGGGTCCAGTGGAAGCGCTGCTTGGTATTGAGGAGTTTGGTGAGAGGTGAAATTAGTTCCCTGCAATTGGGAATAAACCTGCACACGTAGGCAACCATGCCTAAGAAGGTACACACCTGGCCCATATCAGTGGGAGGCAGCATGCTGGTGATTTCCTTGATTTTGGCAGGGTTGGGCTTTATCCCTTGGGCAGAGATGGTGTGCCCAAGGAACAACAACTCTGAATCAAGTAACTCACATTTGGAGGGTTTATCTTTTAGCTGATTTTTCTGAAGGGTGTCAAGGACAGCACAGAGGTGTTAGAGGTGTGTGGTTTGATCTTGACTGAAGACAATAATGTTGTCAAGGTACGCAACAACACATTTTCCAATCAGTTCTCAAATGCTTTGTTCATCAATATGGCAAAGGTGAAAGGAGTGTTGGTCATTCTGAAGTTCATGACTTGAGACTCAAACAACCTGTAGTGTGTGCAGAAGGCAGTTTTTGCCTCATCCCCTGGTGCAATGCGGGCCTGGTTGTACCCTGCGGTGAGATTGATCTTGCTAAAGACCTTTGCACCCACAAGTGTATCAAACAGGTTGTCAATCAGCGGCAGGGGGTACTTATTCTTAACTGTCACCTCATTTAGGGCGTTGTAGTCTGTGACCAGGCATAGGGACCCGTCCTTCTTGGCTACAAAGAGGACAGCTGCCCTGTATGGAGAGAGCGAGGGGCAAAAGAAGCCCTTATCAAGCGCGTCCACAAGGTGTTGGCGGAGGGTCTCATCTTCCTTTGGTGTAAGACGGTATAATGGTTGTGCTTTAGTTAACAATCTCTGAAGTTGTACAGCGTGTTGGATCTCCCAGGGAGGAGGTAGTTGTTCAAGTGTCTTCCTTAATATGTCCTTGTACTCCTTGAGGAGGGCAGCAAGCGCTGGTGGTAGTGAGGAGGTCAAGGGAGGGACCACAGATGGTTCAGCGCGGATAACTTTGAGTGAGTATTGGTTAAAGTCTAGTTTCCCCCTTGAAATTGTATGAGCCTGTCTCTGTTATTCTGACAAACACAGTATTATGGAGTAACTTGCTCATTTCCACAGGGTAGATCTGGAATCCCACCCTGTTTCTGTTGAGGGTGATGACAGAGGTATCCCAGTCAATGTAGGGACGTTTGTGCCAAAGCCAGTTGAGCCCAGCAATTACGTTGTGACTGATCCCTGCCATGATTGGCCCAGAGAGCTTAGCCTGGATGTTCCCCATTCTCACAGAGAAGGGTACTGTCTTGTGGGTGATTGTAACTCTGCGGGCATCAGCTACTTGTACTGCCTTGAATCTGCTTGGCACACGGTCTAATTGTTGAGAGTTGGCAAACACCTGGTCCACCATAGTGTGGTTGGCCCCAGTATCTACCAGTAATTTGTGTGTGTTTCCACGGAAACAGAAGGGATAGGACAAGTGTGTTACTTTATTTGAGGAGTGACTTGCTTGCAATACGGGGTTGTCACTGTGGACTTGAAAGACATCCAGGGTTTTGACTTCATTAATGTTGTAGTTGCATGGATTTTTTTGCGAGAAGGGATTGAGAGGATGGGTCAGGTGGGGTTGCAAGGCCTCTTGTCGCTACAACCCCCAGGCTTTTCCCTGGTCCTCAATCTGCGCTAGCTGGAGCTCTCCCTTGCAGGGGCATTTAGTCCTGCTATCCTGCTGACGGGCTTAGTGGCGGCCTACTTGATTGTGGCCATTGCCAGGTGCTGTACATGGTTAGGATGGAGCGTCACTGGTACGGCAGAAGCCCATTGAGGCCTGATTGTTGGCCTCCATAATGGCCTTTTAGCAATCATTGATGGAGGTGCAGCAACCTAAATGGACCCACTTGCAGATATGGGGTTTTAACTAATTGATGATGAGAGTGAGTAGCATTGCATTTCTGTTGGTCACGGCTTTAGGGGCGGCAGCAAGAGCTTGTTGCCAGGCAGCGAGGTACTCAGGAACAGAACCAGTTTGTTTGATTGCTAGAAGAGGAGTCCCCACAACAATGGGGGAGAAGGTTTTGCTGTGGTGGGACTTGGCGGCGTCTCGGAATGCTGCCCAGGTAACGTCAAGTTCCTGGCTGGCCCAGTTAGTGAACCACACAGTGGCGGGCCCCGTGAGGTGGCCAGATGCTGTGGCAACCCACATGGGCTCAGGAACCTGACAGATACAGAGGCAGGTTTCAGTAGATTGGAGCCAACTGAAAATGCTGGCCCCTTTGACACCACCAGAAAGGATTCTAGCTGAAGGTTGAGCATGCGTTGGGACAGGTCTGACTGGGGCGGGGTGACGCTGGTGTTGCGCTGCCCGAGGCGGAGCCAATTGTACATGCTTGTGAGAACTAGCTGGTCTGGATAGATGACATACCTGTCAGGGATGTCCCCCTTGGGGATTGGCAGGAATGTTTCTTGTTGGGGAGTAGCCATACGGCCCGTACTCCGTCCTTTCTTAGGGGGGAATTTTGTTTTAGGTAGGTTGTCAACCTACTGCTGCTACCACTGTTTCAACTGAACTAATGAGGATTCAGTATTTAGGATTGGGGAAGACAACAGTCCAATAGAAAAGACAGAATAATAAGAATAAGGTATTGTTTATTGTGAAATATTGTGATTAATATACCATATGGGGAAAGCCACAAGGGGGTGGCATAATGGGAAGTTCCATGTAAGGTTTGAAGCCAAGGAATAACTTGTGTGGGGATCAGCAAGTCAAATTGGTAGCGCTCCTAATTAGGATGAAGTACTCGTCATTTGATATTGCCACCAGATTAATCCATGTTGTTAGATACAACAAGGGGCAACTCATCAAGCGCCCCCTGTGTATTGTAAGATACGTTAGCAGGCAAGTTTGAAAGCTCTGTTGCAACACCAGGAGGCAGTGCAAAAGGTGGTGAATAAGAAGTATAAGGTGGAGGAAATCAAAAAATACCTTGAAGATGTCACAACTGCTCTTGCTGGTGGATTTAATTAGCCAAATAAACTTTGCTTTGCTTTTCCTGGATTTATTTTACTTTTGGGTTTTCATGTTTTTAATTTATTTATATAGTACTAATTTTTTTAGGTATACATGGTAAGTTTCAGATACAGTTTTAATGTGGTTTAGTAAGGAAAATCTTATATTTTGTTAATTTATCTTTAAGGTATGAGATATTTTCAGTTATGCTTAAATAAAGTATAATAAATTAAAATTAGAATTTTCTTATATTTTGTAGCTATTATGATATATAAAATATCTTTATTTTTGGTTCATTGGGATTGTTGGGAATTTTGATCAAGCAATGATGCCAATTATGACGGAGCTCGCAGATATGAATTGCAGCTACCAAATAACATAAATTGATAGTATAAGCTACATGCAAATTGGATTAGCAGTAGTCTACTGACCTAAGCCTAATACTAGCCAATGACAAGCGCCACGGCGCCGCCTAGCAATTGGATTAAGCGCCAAAGCGCCAAACTACTTTTACGTCAAGTGCCGCCGCGCCAACTGAAAATTATTGCTGCGCTGCCTGGAAAATATTACAGGCGCCACAGCGCCGCCTTACCTTTACATTGAGCGCCAAGGCGCAGGGTTTAATTCCCCATAATCTCAAATTCCCTTAATTGTCACATTAACAAGCATTAAGCTGCAGTATGCTAAGAAAGCAGGAAGTGATCCTGAAGTAACTAAATCATTCCAAACCAGCAGGATCACCTGTGCTGGGTGAAGATGAAGATATTCTATTGGTTAACGTGCAAGCAGCGCCAAACTTAGATTAATAATTACCCAAATTTGGGGTGTGTTAGAATGTCCTAGAAGACATTGCTACCATCCCAGAGATTACCCTGGTAGTAGGTATAAGAAGAATTAATCATTTACAATAAACTCAATTTTTGAACCATCTTTATTTTATCCTTAATCTGGTTGACCTTTACCTAATCCTTAAGTGCTTCTGCGTGATCAGAAGCCATTGCTGGGTGATAATTGTGGTTCTGTTCTACCCTGACTCTTCTGATACAGTACTACTGATATCCTCATATATGACTGTATCTGGTAAATGTCCTATGCCCTATCATCTCTAATAATTGTTGTGCTGTAATGCAAAAAGCGCAACAGGTATTTTAATTTTTATGGTAATAAAAAATAATTTTATAACAAAGAGTGTAATTTACATAGCAAATCAAACAATACTTACTTATATCTCCTTATTCTTATTACTTATAGTATTTTTTATTGCATTTTTTTAACTTTCTGACATCATTTTAGTATAATAAAGTATTTAAAAATATATTTTTTTATTAAAAATGTTCAGGGTAAACTGTGCCATTACTTAAAAAGTGTCAACATCCAGGAGACAACATCATGTAAAACCAGGTTGTCACTTTACTATAGTGTCAACATTAAAAGTGTCAACATGGGCGCTATTGCTGTGTTGAGCACCAGAAGGATTGCTAATGAGAAGCACACTGCTGACAGGAAGAGGCTCCTCAAACATGGAGTCCTCATCAGGTAAATCTCTAGCACTGGAGTTTGGCGCAGTACTATGCTCAGAGCCAGCCACAGTGGTTGTGCAGTCCTGTTTGCAAAACTGAGAGTCACTATGTCAGGAATATTCCTGACATAGACCAGATTTCAACTAGGGAAAAATGTTGGAATCAGGTGGATAAATGCTCAACAGGAGGGGCAAAATTTGATAGGGAATTTCCCCCACTATCAGGGGAAAAGAAAAATCAAAATTTGGGAAAAACATATTTTTATGTAAGCCAGAATAATTTAACATCCGGGCAGGCGCCTGCCACCCTCCGCCAGCCTCCCGCACACCCAGCCTCCCACCCACTTGCCCAGCAGACCTGCCGCTCGCCCCCAGGCCACCTGCCTGTTCCCTGACCCCCAGCCAACTGCCAGCCGCCCACCTGGGTCCCAGGGCCCACTCCCCAGCCAACCAAAGCCCACCATGACACCCAGTCAATCAGAAAAACCCCTTGAAACAGAGGGGAATTCTAAAAACAATTCTGCGGCCCCAAAAGAAGGACCAACTCCTATTTTTAAACCCAACCAATATTCTAAAAATAATGAGGACAATCCAAAAATAACCCCAGGAGATAAAAATAACTTGACCTACAGCCAATGGAACCAGGGGGATGCCAACAATCAGCTAGGCCTAGACTCCAACCAAAATAGCATTCTTAAGTCAAAAATAGAAGTGTTTAAAACCAAGAGCTGCCATCACCACCTGACCACCCATCCTGGAGAAATTATTGGCCCCAAGCAGAACTATCCAAAACCCCAACAGATTGCCCAGGAACAAGGGTTTGACCATCCCTTCAAACACCAATTCCCCAGTCTCATGACCAAACTTTTGGGGACTCCAGTCCCCTGTTTTTACTCCCATATGCAAAACTTTGCAAGTGGGAGCTCACTATAAATAAAGGATCCCCTCTCAGTAATAGCTTGTGCTATTATTGAGACTAATACCCTCAATAAAGTGAAATTTATAACTACAACCACAGTTAAGCTTACAGATCAAGCCCCTGCCAACCCTCCAACCCAGTGAAGATGAATCACCTCATCTTCACAGCTGTGCTCACAGCTTGCCTTAGGATTGGAGGCTACCAACAGAGTTCAGAGTTCTTTGGCCCCTCCACAGAAGGACTAGGTTATGACCCATACCACAACCCTGACCAACTTAACTTGTCAAACACTGGACCCTGGCTGCCTCTGGTATCTCCCCATTCAACACTCTCCATAGCCATGTATATGACGGCTTACTACATCCTCACCTACTTTGCCGGGAGCTTCAGGCGTTTCAACATACACGCCAAAGTATTCCGCTGGTTAATGACAGTGTATCCCATAATCATCGCCTTGACAGGTTTCCAGTTCTCCAATTTGCTACCATAAATACTCCAAGTGGTGCCCACCATTCTAGGGTATTACACACTAGCCCAAAGTTGATTCAAGAAACCAAAAACAAACTGAGTGCAACATTTTTAAAAAGCACTACGCTCTGCTTTGTCCATTGAAGCCATCATTTTGTTGTAGGCTTGGCGCATATTGTTGTTGTTGCTGCTGGAGTTGGGATTCATCTGATGAAGAAAAAAAGTAGTGGTTGGTCAAGTGGGGGGATATGTTGGAAATTTTGACCAAGCAATGATGCCAATTATGATGGAGCTCACGTATTAGGATTACAGCAGCCAACTCATACATTAGCAGTAAAAAATCAATGATGCCAATCATGACAGAGCTCACAGAATAGAATTACTGCAACCTCATTGTCATAAATTTATAATATAAAATTTATATAAATTCAATTGGCAGTAGATTTTGGATCATTACTGCAGAATACCCAATGGCATGCGCCACCCAAAAAAAAACTCCAGGCGCCGCGGCGCTGCCTTGCATATATTTTAGATGCCAAGGCACCACCTTACTATTATATCAAGCGCCGCTGCAGCGCCATTTTTGAATCCCCAAAATGTTAATCTAATTATTAATCATATTTCTAAGCTCTAGTCTCAATAGGATAATCAAAAAAGATATTTTGGATCAGCAGTAGATTTATAATTGTAATGACAAAATCCAACCCACTGAAAAGCAGCACCACAGCAACTAAAATATTTGCAAGGTGGCGCCTGGAGTTTTTAATTGTTAGCGCCGTGGCACTTGGAATAATTTTCTGTTGGCGCTGTGGCGCTATCTTTGATTTTGTTTGTCTATACAATCATACTTTTATGTGATAAATCCAAGCATTTTCCTTTTTAATTGGGAATAAAGTATAGTATTAATTTAAGACTCAAATAAAAAATTAACCTAAATTAGCGCCACATTTATAGTACTACCCCCTATATTACAGCCATTCAAAAAACCATGTTTAATATTCTAGCCTTATTCCTTATCATAGTATAAGCTTTGCTATTTGGGTTTCAACAATACAATGTTTTACTAGTGATTTTATTTAGTAATGAGGGTATTTCTGTTATGCAAAATGCGCCCATTACAAAATCTACTAAGCTTCTAAGTGTCCAATAGGAGTGGCGCCCACCAATGTGGCACTAAGAATTAACCTGTTTTAACATATGGTGCCATAGGACGCTATAAAAAGCAAGCCATCACAAATTGACTGTTTCAACTTTTAAAAAGTACAATTCAGCGCCAAATCTTGCTTAAATAAAAAATATAAGCAACCATCTGAAACTTTGCCTATATATATTTTTTAATCTCCTCTAAACAACTGGGTACTTTTTAGCCCCAGTTGTATAAACTAGTTTTAAAAATATTCAAGTTTTACTCTTTGACCCGGTTGAGGTAGCTCCATAGAAGATTTCTAATTTAATATAAAAAATGGTTAAAATCACTATATTTTTGAGCTACAGCATCTTAATTACATCATCTTGAAAACGCCATTTCACTTGCAAGTTTTGACTGAAAACTCACAGTTTTGCATACTTGCACTACTAATAAAATTTAATTTTTACAAAATAAAAAAAACACTAAAATTTTGATATTATATATTTTAAGATATTCTTTTTAATTTTATGTAAAACAAAAGTTCTACTTTTTTATATTAAAAACATTCTCATTTTTCTCTTTAAAAAAATCCCAAATTTCCCATATTTTGATACTAATTCACCTTTAGATGCCTCCCAAGCCTACCACCAAAGCTGTGCCCAAGGCCTCCAAGAGCACAGCCGCTCCCGCTCAGGCAAGAAAGACCAAGGCTACCCTCTCCAAGCAGCCTCCTAAAGAAAAAATGCCTGCCAAGACCCTCACGCCTTCCCCTGAGCCTGAGGCTAATAGCCCCACCCCTACCCACTCTCCCTTTATATACTCCCTCTCTGACCCCCAGGAGGAGCACTTCCACTCTAATGATGAAGATGAGAATGAAAGAGTCCCCAAAAACAACTCTGGTGACCATGGTTCCGCAGCCTCAGAGAAGGAGCCCATCCTAGAGTGGGACTTACACGCAGTTGCCAATATCTGCAACATCAACGGGCAATTCAAAGTTCCAGCTGTTTTCCCTGACTCTTTTCCCATTATGACCAAGAAGGGGGTGCTGGCTTTGTCAAGGATGGCTTTTTTTCACCTGCAATGACCAGAGAAAAATATGGTGCACCATTACTACCGGTGTGATAGTCCAGGCTGCCCCGCGCAACTAACTACAATTGGATTTACCCAAGTCAAGGAGCTCACCATTGAGCATGACTGTTTGGGCTCTGATATGATCCTCTACTATCTTATGCGCTGGTACCTTTGCCAAGCCATTCCTTTCAATAAGGACTTGACTTCAACTGAGCTGGTAACACATGCTCTCCTTTACCTGAATGAGGATCAGAGAGAGAAGGTTGGAGAAAAGACCATACTCTAACAGTATGTGACTAATCAACAGTCAATTAATATCAATATTAGTGTCAGCACTAGAAGCATCAATGAGCTTGTACTTTTGGAAGTCCAGAAGACTACCATGCCTGGAAAGCTCTTTCTGCTACACAACAATGGGCAAGGTTCACCAAACTGCATTTTGTGCTTTTCCACACAAGAGGATCTTGTATGCCTTCTAAAGTGTGATACCTGGTTTGCCAATGGGACTTTTGCCTCTTGTCCAAAGCTATTTTATCAGCTTTGGACCATCCATGGTCAGGTCAATTAACATACCATCCCCTTTGTCTTCTTCTTTCTCCCTAATAAAAGGGAAGAGACTTACATTCACACCTTGGATATACTCAAGAAAAAACTGGATACCATCTTGCCTACGCTTGAAGAAGAGCCAACTGAGAAAAGGGGCCGCAAGAAGAAGAAGATCAGCCCAGAGGCCATCAAGGAGCAACAGGCCACAACCAGAAAGGCGCCAGAGTCCCTTTCCTACCATACCATGTTAATGGTTGACTTTGAGGCTGCACAGGCCAACACCTTTATCAAGGTATTTAGGAGCAGGCCCCAAAGCTGCTTCTTTCACAATTGCCAGGCTCTGCGCAAGAACCCGATAAAACCCAGCCCTCAATAAGCTGGTATTCAAAGATGGCACAAAGGAGGCCAGAAAGATCTTCAATTGATTTGCTGCTCTGGCCATGGTCAGAAAGGAAGAGATTAACCTTTTTTATGGCAAGCTTCTCAACAACAATTACATTATTAGGAACCAAGAAGCATTTTCTCCTTTCATACAGTATTTTGAGCACCAGTAGGTGGGTGTATTCCAGGGACATTGTTGCATCTGCAAGGGCAGCAACTCAATTAATTGGAACTGCTATAAGCAGATGAAAGAAGGCGTAACTAAGACCACCTCATCACTTTAAGGTTGGCACAATCAATTTTCTCTCCTGGTTAAGGTAAAAAAGCCTATGTTCAATGTGATTGTCAACAAGATGAAGATTCAGCATGCTCATGGAGATCAGCTATACTCCCAGGCTGCCAAAGGCAAAGCTTTTGTAGCCAGGCATGCTGGCCAGCAGGTCAAGTTTGCAAGTGTTACCAAAGAGGTTTTGGCCTTTTGCACCAGAGAGGGCCACCTTACCCATCTCAAAGGCATTTTCACGGCCCTTGAATCTAATGTATAATCCACTTTCTTTAAAAATAAATTTCTTTCTTCCAAATATTTGATTTTAACTTTATTTTTAGTATATGGGCTTTTATCAATATTTTAAGTTATCTGGCGCGGTTTAGCCAGAAATCCAAGATAGAGTACGAGATGGTGTCTTTCTAAATGGCGTTTTGGACACATTTTTGAGATGGCGTCTTTCAAGATGGCATATCCCACCAAAAGAACGTCATTTCCTGGCATGCACCTGTCTGTTCTGTTGTGTACTCTATGGTAGCCCTTCTTGGTCCCCTTTGTATTGATCTATACCAGATGATCAAGGGTTCCCACAATAGTACAATCTTCCTTGAATTTCTCTGATTGGTTTGAGAGCACCTGAGGCGCACAAGCCCGGGCTTCACCAACATTATTGTATTGGATAATGTTGGGCTCCATAAGGTGGCCTATATTCTTGAGGAACTCCAGGTGATTGAGCCTGGTGTTGCCATTGCCTTGCAACAATAGGCTGCAGTACCTTTATGTATTCTCTTCCTCCCTGCCTATTCTCTATTCCTCAACCCAATTGAGGAGGTCTTTGGGTGTCTCAAGAGATTTTTCAAGAAAGGGGTGCCACCTGGGCCCAATAATTTGTTTAATTTGCTGCAGGTTGGTGTCCATACCCTCCCAGCTGAAACCGTGGCCAAATTCTATGGTCACACAGATTTGTTTCTCCCTGCGTGCCTTGCTCAGCAGCCAATCAATTGAAGACTTAACTATTCCAAATGTTTAGGAATTTAATTTTTTAATATTTGTTTTTATTTAGTTTAATTTAATTCAACTTTATTTATGTTATTCCGCATATTGCGTCAGGTATAATAAAATTAACAAGGCAAATCCAATTGAATGAATGAATAGACAAATAAAACACTAGAATATATATATATATATTATTATGATTTTATTTATATTAGTGTCTTCACGTTTTTATATGATTTCAATTATATACTGCCATATTTATAAAAATTAAAAAAGCAATAAAGGTGAATGGATGAATACACAGAATATTTTTTATTATGTATTTATTTGTTGAATATATATGGGTTGAGTAGATAATTTTTAAAATAAAAATTTATATATAAATTTAAAATAGTATTTGGGTGAAGACTTTTATTGGGGGTCAGAGCTGCGGAATTCCAGGACATTGCGTTGAAACAAACTAGCAATTTCTATTGACATCAAGTATGTTGACATTGGACCTGTACTAAATAAATTGCGGCAGGTAGAATACGGGAGCATTGTGACACAATTGTCTAGGTGGATTTTTCTGGTGGAGCAGCCATCCCATAGGTGGCAGCAATAATAACTGAATCCTGAATAACATGCTCTATTGAGATTTTTCCAGGGGCAATTTTTTCTGTCTAGTAAATGGTGTAGTACATCCAGTTTTATTATCACATCAGACCAGTTGCAGGATTCTGCTTTAAGCCACATCAGTACAACAAGACCTAGGTAAACAATAAAGTGAAGTCTCTGCCCTGTGAACAGGACAGAGAACTCATAAAGTTTATTATACAGAGTATTAATTTTATTCTTAAAGGACATAGTGGCAAAGGGTTTTCCATTGTTTTTGGTATACCAGCATCTTTGGAGCACCAGGAGGCCCCAAAGTCTCCAAGGACGCCTACAACAGCAGGCATTATGGTGACAGAACTATAGCTAAGTTTTGTTATTTTTTATTGAAATTTTTTAGGATATTCAATAGTGTGTGCTTGGTGGGGTAACAGAAACGGACTTCTTCTTGTCCTCTTTCCATCTTGTGTAGGTTTTGTTACAGCATAGTTTGGATGAAATCCCAGACAAGCATGACAAAGAGTTTACAGAAGCCAGGGAGCAGAAAGTACTGATTGAGTTGTAGGTTGGGGGCCACAGCCAAAGCCAAGACCCACCATTCAGTGTTGTCTTGCTTTGGTTGGAGTGATGTAAGTTATTCTTGTTTAATAGGATAATTTTTTAATTTATTAATCATTTCAGAGGCGGTGGCTGGCGTCAGGACCAGATGATGCCCTATGTGGGGGACACAGTTGCTGTAAAATGTTTTCAATATGTACAGTCTTAGATACTGGCATACTTCTCCTTCTGTTTCTTCTAAATAAAAAAGTTAGTAATATATTTTTATTTATTTGATGTTTTTTACCTTCTTCTATATCTTTACTTTTTGCTTCCTTGACAGGGGCTGCTTCACGGGACTTGTCACTAGCTGGTTCCTGGTTATCTTCTGTTGGTTTTTGTTTCTTTTTATTTTTTAGCTGCTCAAACATCTTGGGGTCCTTTAACCACGCCTCTGCAGTTGCAAACTCCTGTTGCTTGAACTGTAGATTGGCAAGAACATCTTTTTGTACGTTTAAGGGCCTAGTTGCAAGTTTGTCAGTAGTATTGGGAATCTTCTTTTTCACAGTTTTCATGGTAAGTCTGTCAAGTTTATTGCCTTCTAACACCAATTCCTTAATCATGTCCTTCACATTATGATTAACTTCCTTGATTTTAGTCACTGCCACGTCCAACTCATTGTTTATCACCTCAAATTCCGACATTTTTTCCTTGTTCTTACCCCAACCCCTTATATACCAATAAAATGTCCCAATAAACTATATATATTCTATTGTAGCTAATAAAGTTTAAATAAATATATCTTGATTTTACTTATGATTTTTTATTGGCTTTAAGTGCTATCATTCATTTGATATTATGTATATTTATTGTATATAGCAACCCATTCCTAGTATCATGAACAACATATTTTGTCATGCATATGTTCTGTCTAAGTAAAACACAATTCATTCTTGAATCAATATGCCAAGTTTGACCCAAAGTACATATTTATTAAAAGATTTCCACTTTCACAGGTTATATGTAGATCATTTATTTTAGAGATATATGCGTTGCAGAAGATTATTTCAATTAATTCTATTGTTTCTATTATAACTTTAATATATCTGAAGCGCTAAAATAAAGAAAATTTTAAAAACTACAAGTGTTATGGACCAGCCAATTAGAATGGGCGCACATGTGGTGTCTTTGTGCTTGGCTCAGATCAGACACGTCTCAGTTAGTGCAACCGGTTTAACTTAATGAAACAAGCCTGGTGAAAAAAGACATGTCTTTGTTTTCAGATTGGCACGCCAACTTGTGGTCACTCTAGCACCAGACCACTGGGTTCTCTGGTGCTAGATTGACCACAAGTCAGAATGCTAATTTGCAAACAAAGATATCTCCCATTCTCAACAGGCTTATTTCTTTAAGTGTTACTTTCACTTGTAAAACTCATACTAACACAAAGCAATAAAAATTTTATTAAAAACATAAAAGCAAATAATTTCTAGGAAACTGATTTTATTTAAGTGGGTGCTCCTATTTGAGACATTCTCTCAGACATATATGTCCAAATTTAGATGTACGTACATTGAAATTAATGCTTTAGTTTCCTGAATAGATTTTGGTGGATTCACTCCTGAAATCCACTATTTCCCATTTGAGTCCCAAAAATAATCAAAATTTTCAAAAAAATGAGTTGTTTCATGTTTGAGTTAATCACTTTTGTGACTGAACCTCATGTGTTCTTAGTTTGTATAATATTTGCCACACACTCATAATCAAATTTGATGTAGAATGCTTCAGTAAGTGACTGTGTCAGGAATGCCTTTGCTACCTTTCCTGACAAAAACAAGGAAATATTGGCAAATCCAGGGTCTGAAAACCCTTCTCCTAAATTGGACTGTATTCCAGGTCCTAGAAATGAATTATTAATATGTAGTACCTGTCCTCAATTACCTTTGGTTGCCCTTGAATCAAGCCAGGAGGCCATTCCCTGGGACAACACGGGAATCAAACTTGGGTCCTCTCAATTGTTGATGTATCATCTGGATAACATTATTAGAGCAAATTCAAACTTACCTTTCTCAATAAGCAAGAGGGCTTACTGCAGCCAATCAGAGGATGTAACAGGGACAGAGCTTTTTGAAACCACATTTGCTTCAAACAATGATAACGTTAAAGAAACGTTAAGCTCCGTACTTAAATATAATAATGATAAGAATTGTCTATCCTCTTCTGGTGATGCATTTGCACATCAGAAGCCCCCAAGCTGTTGCTTCTCCAACAGCTGGGGTAAATGACATCTAGATGTTAGAGAAGGCTCAGAAGGGACCAGTTAGGATATTATTTTAAAAGAATATTTTGAAACATTCAAGTCCAAACTCCCCCTTCCAAGTTTTCTTCCCCAGTATCCTCAATATTTCCTCAATTCCCCTTTAAACTACAGTTTTAACAGCGCTTGACAGTCTATAAAAAGGCACCATTTGTCAGGTTATTTGATTGTTCAGTTAATAAAGTCAATTTACCCAATTAATTGATTTTCCTTTTGCCTGCTCTCAAATCCTGGAATCAAACACCATGATGCTACCCAAGTCATCCCAATGGGGACCATTTGGGTATAAATGGTTGGTTTGGTTGCTCCTTGTTCAGTCCCTTACTGCAAGCCTTTCTTTTGGAACCAGAGCAGATTCTGGTTCACCTCTTCCTGGTCACTTGGACAAGTTGTGGCGCTGAGTGGTACCAGGAGTATGGTACACCGCCACCCCACTGTCATCAAATCCCCCCATCAAGGAGGAACCAAAGGTCATGGGTTCCAGTCCACCCAGTCCTTCTTTATTTCATCCTATGGCTTTGGTTTTCCTCCTAAGTTGTCTTGGAGCTTACTTCCTACTGGGAAGATTTAATCCCCTTTTGGGCCAATATTGTTTATTTGGAGAACTGTTCCATATGGGGATGGTCTCCCTTCCAATTGGTTCTCTAATCACCGGGTTGAACCCATCCGCGGCCATACACCTTTTGGGTGATATGTTTCTGAGCGGATGGGTTCCTGACAGTTTAACTGAACCCATTTTTGAGGCTCTTTTTGGGACCTCAAAACAAACCAAATCTGTTGAAATAGAATTCCAGCTAGGATTAGTTAAAACCTTGGCCTTAGTTTTTTCCCTTGTCTTGGTCTGTGCCACCACTGTTCTTATCACCAGATCCTACCACCAAGCCAAGTCCAAACAGGGGGATACAACGCCACTTCAGAACCAGGTTCAGACTGTGGTCTTGAACAACATCTCGTCAATCCAGTCTGAGGACGTGAAGTCAAATGAAATTCTAATGCTTTTGGCCTTTTCTCAATCCCTCTTTGACACATCTCCAGACCAATTTCACACTGACGCTCAGAAAGTACATCATGTAGCTGAGCAGCTACAAGGTAAAGCCCAACAATGGTATGCAAAGTCTACCCTGAAAGGGGAAAAGCTTCTTCACAATTACCCTGCATTTTGTGACTCCCTCCTTGCCATAATTTTGCCAGCCTTGTCTAAAGAGGAACTTTGTGACCAGATCTCTAGCCTTTATCAGGGCAAGATGGCCACAAGTGAGTTCCTTGAGGAGTTCACCTGTCTCAAGGAAGCCATTGGCATGGACAATGAGGAAAGCTGTTATTTGCTGCAGAAACGCCTATCTACAGACATGAAGGCCTTCTTAGCTCATCACATTTTACCCAATACCTACAATGAGCTTACCCAAGAAATTCTTTGTTAGGCTCCCCAAGTTAAACAATTCCCAGCCTGGAAACCCAACCCTTACAAACCTGCCATCTCCCATAAGATCTTTGGGACCAATACCCTCCCAGCAGGGTTGGTCCTCAAGGAGGGAGGTGGGCACCAGCTATCCGAGGCCAAACATAAACGACACATGGACAAAGGATGCTGCCTTTATTGCGGGAAGAAGGGACATCAAGCAAAGGACTGCTTTGCCTTGAATTGTGTCCAGCAACATCCTTCTGCGGTTCTTGCTGCCTCTTATCCCAATAAAGCCACCATTAAGTCTTACACCACCTTTCCCGTGATAATCATTAAGTTCATGGGAAACTTTCAACACTAGCCCTTTTAGATACTGGAGCCATGGGCAACTTCATCGACAACTCCCTTCTAAGTCTTCTAGGGATATCTGGAGTTTCCCCTTCTTCTGTGTTATTGGCCAACAAAACTCAGATAACAGTTCAAAAATTGGCGCTACCTCTCCAAACCAACATTGTGGATGCTGAATTTCATCTTGAATTCTTGGCTATTCCAGGCCTGGCATGCCCTCTGATTCTGGGCTACTCTTGGTGCAAGCAAGCTCATATGAACATCAATTGGGACTCCCATCATGTAGATTTTTCCAACCATGGGAAGTCCTTTTTGGTACCCATCAACTTGGACACTTCCTTATCTGCCTCATACCTCCGTGGAATCTTGACCCTCCTGCACATCAAGGGATCCCTGCCTGAGAGTCTAAAGGAGTACGAGGGTCTTTTCAGTGAAGCAAGTTGCAATGAGCTCCCCATCCACCAAGCCTCTGACTTAAGAATTGATCTTATCCCTGGTAGCACACCAACATGGGGAAAGTTGTACCCCACCAACAGAGCCCAGGGAATTGAACTCAAGGAGTATCTAGACAAAAATCTTTGCAAAGGGTTCATCCGTAGATCAAACTCTTCTTGCTCCTCTCCCATCTTCTTTGTTAAAAATTCTGATGGCACTCTTTGCCCTGTGGTTGACTACGCTAAACTTAACTCAATCACCACCAAGAATTGCAACCCCCTTCCTGCTGCAGAAACCCTCACAGACAAGCTTACAGGGGCGTGAATCTCCTCCAAACTAAACTTGCAAAACGCCTATAACCAGATCTGTATTTCCAAGGGGGATGAGTGGAAACCCGCCATTAGAACACCCTTTGGCCTGTATGAGTACCTAGTCATGCCCTTTGGTCTCAGCAACACGCTGGCAGCCTTCCAAGGACTCATGAATGAGGTGCTATTCCCATTTCTTGATACCAGTATGGTGGTATATCTTGACAACATCCTCATTTACTCGCCTGATAAGGAAACTCATGTTGAACACTTGAAGGAAGTGATGGATGCTCTTACCAGGGTCAACCTCTTTTGCAAACTATCTAAGTGTGAATTCTTTGCAACAGAAGTCAATTTCTTAGGTTACTCCATCAAACCAGGAGGCTTTGCAATTGCTCTGTCCAAGGTGGAAGCTGTTCTGAACTGGCCTGTTCCCACGTCTTGCACTAAGCTCAGAGGTTTCCTTGGTCTAGCCAATTTCTGTAGGAAATTGATCAAGAATTTCTCAGCCAATGCCTTACCTCTCACTGCTCTTACCTCTAGCAAGGTGCTGTTTGTTTGGTCCAAGTCTGCCCAGGAATCCTTTGATTGCTTGAAACAGTCTTTTACCTCTGCCCCAGTACTCCTACGCCCCAACCCAGAACGCCAATTTTTTTGGAGACAGACGCATCCGACTATGCCTTGGGGCGGTACCTATCCAGCTTGGGGAGGATGGCGAAAGCCACCCTGTGGCTTTCTACTCCTATAAGCTCTTGGATTGAGAGCAAAACTATCATGTTTATGAGAAGGAGTTGTACGCAATAGTAAACTCTCTTAAACACTGGCGTTGTTATCTTGAGGGAAGCAAGTTTCCTACCATCATCAGGACAGATCATAAGAACCTTCTCTACTTTTCAGAAAAAAGGAAGATAGCACCTTGCCTCACCAGATGGGCAATTGACCTCCTGGCTTTTGACTTCACAATTGAATACACCCCTGGCAAAATGAACGTGGTTCCCAATGCCATTAGCTGACGCAAAGACTTGAAGGACAACAATACCCAAAATCATGACCACAATAATCAATCAGTGCTGACGGCTTCCCAATTCCTTTCCAGCATTATTGAAATTTTGGCACATACTTCCTTGGACCAGGAGATCATGGAAGCACAGATGCACTCAGACTTTCAAACAGAGCTTGAGGGAATGCTAAGAAGCTCACCAAAGACCAACACTATCAACAACCAGGGTATAACATATGTCAAAGGTGCCTTGGTGGTCCCCAAAGGGGGACTCCAAACCAAGGCAATTCTACACATGCACGAGGGACCCTTGTCTGGACATGGTGGGTTGCTCAAAACCTTGAAGCGTCTCATGCGTCAATACTGGTGGCCTGGAATGAAGAAAGACATCAAGACTTGCATCTCCAGCTGTCTCGGTTGTGGGAGAAACAAACCCTCCAACACTAAGCCCCAGGGATTCCTCCGTCCATTACCCATACCTTCTCAACCATGGTCTTCCATATCAATGGATTTCATAGTGGATTTACCTATGAGCAAAGGGAACACCGGCATTATGGTGGTGGTAGACCGCATGACAAAATATGCCATTTTCATTCCCTTTGCTTCATGTACCTCGAAGAGAGTAGCCAGCATGTTCTTCCGCAAGGTGGTCAGTGATCATGGGCTTCCTAAGGACATTGTTTCTGATTGAGGTGTCCAATTCACCTCCTGGTTCTGGAAGGCTCTTATGGACCAAATGGGAGTGACAGTGAACCTATCAACTTTGTTTCACCCCCAAACAGATGGTTGAACCGAGCGTGTTAATCAAGTATTGGAGGGATACTTGCAACATTACATAAACTCATGACAAGACAATTGGGTCCACTATTGCCATCTAGCTCAGTTATGTTATAACACAACATACCATAGCTCAATTGGTATGTCTCTCTTCTTTGCCAACTTTGGGTTTGACTTGGAGTCTTTCCCCTCTGATCTCAAGGAATCAGCCCTTCCTCAAGCTGACAAAATAGCCAACAGGATGAAGGAAGTACACTCCAATCTCACTGAGTTCCTTACCAAGGCCAGGTCCGAGTACAAGAAATATGCTGATTGTCACCGTTCACCAGTAAGGGAATATCCTGTGGGGTCATATGTCTACCTCAATGCCCGTAACCTGAAGTTGAAGATTCCAAGCAAGAAACTGGGTCCCAAGAAGATTGGTCCCCTCAGAGTCCTGGAACGCCTCTCCAGCTTGAACTATCAACTTGAGCTCCCAGCTGGTTCCAGTATGCATGATGTATTCCATGTGGATTTACTTACTCCTTTTGAGGGTGATCCGGAAGTCTTGTCCGGGAGGAATCCAAATCCTCAGATTGTCTCAAACACCTTTGAATGGGAAGTGGAGGACATCATTGCACATTGCCTAGTCAAGGATAAAGCACAATACTTGGTCAAATGGCTGAACTATGGAGATGAGTCAAATTCCTGGGAACCTGTGGAGAACCTTGCCAATTGTGAACAGGTCCTGAGCAGATTTCACGCCCAGCGAGAGCTTCCTTTAGGTGAGGGTAGTGTCAGGAATGCCTTTGCTACCTTTCCTGACAACAACAAGGAAATATTGGCAAATCCAGGGTCTGAAAACCCTTCTCCTAAATTGGACTGTATTCCAGGTCCTAGAAATGAATTATTAATATGTAGTACCTGTCCTCAATTACCTTTGGTTGCACTTGAATCAAGCCAGGAGGCCATTCCCTGGGCCAACACGGGAATTGAACCCGGGTCCTCTCAATTGTTGATGTATCATCTGGATAACATTAGTAGAGCAAATCAAACTTACCTTTCTCAATAAGCGAGAAGGCTTACTGCAGCCAATCAGAGGATGCAACAGGGACAGAGCTTTTCAAAACCACATTTGCTTCAAACAATGATAACGTTAAAGAAACATTAAGCTCTGTACTTAAATATAATAATGATAAGAATTGGCTATCCTCTTCTGGTGATGCATTTGCACACCAGAAGCCCCCCAAGCTGTTGCTTCTCCAACAGCTGGGGTAAATGACATCTAGCTGTTGGAGAAGGCTCAGCAGAGGCCAGTTAGGATATTATTTTAAAAGAATATTTTGAAACATTCAAGTCCAAACTCCCCCTGCCAAGTTTCCTTCCCCAGTATCCTCAATATTTCCCCAATTCCCCTTTAAACTACAGTTTTAACAGCGCTTGAAGGTCTATAAAAAGGCACCATTTGTCAGGTTATTTGATTGTTCAGTTAATAAAGTCAATTTACCCACTTAATTGATTTTCCTTTTGCCTGCTCTCAAATCCTGAAATCAAACACCATGATGCTACCCAAGTCATCCCAATGGGGACCATTTGGGTATAAATGGTTGGTTTGGTTGCTCCTTGTTCAGTCCCTTACTGCAAGCCTTTCTTTTGGAACCAGAGCAGATTCTGGTTCACCTCTTCCTGGTCACTTGGACAAGTTGTGGCGCTGAGTGGTACCAGGAGTATGGTACACCGCCACCCCACTGTCATCAAATCCCCCCATCAAGGAGGAACCAAAGGTCATGGGTTCCAGTCCACCCAGTCCTTCTTTATTTCATCCTATGGCTTTGGTTTTCCTCCTAAGTTATCTTGGAGCTTACTTCCTACTGGGAAGATTTAATCCCCTTTTGGGTCAATATTGTTTATTTGGAGAACTGTTCCATATGGGGATGGTCTCCCTTCCAACTGGTTCTCTAATCACTGGGTTGAACCCATCCGCGGCCATACACCTTTTGGGTGGTATGTTTCCGAGCGGATGGGTTCCTGACAGACTGGGTTGCGTGCATTTTGAATTTGAGTTCCATGTGTTTGCTATCTCATTTTTGGAATTTTTTATTTATTTTATTTTTGTTTTGTTTTCTGATTGACTAATTTTTATTTTCCAGCCCTAGATAAATAGAAGCTTTATTGAGTAAATTAACATTCAACTGGTTTCAGTTGAAATACGTTTTGTGACTGAGTTCATGGATCTAAACTGAATAATAAATGTTTATCTCAACAGGTTTGATAACTACTGTATCAATTTACAATAGATTTAGGGTAATTTCAATTTTTTACATCTGAGTTATTTTTGCTTGGCACTATAGCTTTTAAAACTACTGTACAGTGTGGCTAGAATGAACACTGATGCTGTAGAAGTTGTCAAGCAAGCTTTCTTTTGGATTTCACCCCTCAAGGTTGAGCCCCCTGCTGTATCACCCTAATGCTACTTCAGTTTCAATCTTAGAATTGTAAGCTAACCTGGGAAATGTGGGCAGCTGGCCAGCCTCAATATTATTCTATGAATAAAGACAGGTATTTCATATCTGTTACTATTAGACTTTACAATGAAGCATAGTCTATTATGTTTCCAAATCCCTTCTTCCCAATCAAATTATAATATAAGAGCAACAGAATATACTGTTGTCATAGAGCATAAGTTCCTATATTAATATATAGAGCCAAAACAATGAACCTTAATCCAGAAGTTAGAAGAAATGTCCCATTACCTTTAGGCAGGGGCCTACTAGACTTGTTACTCCAGTGACTACAGCAAAATAATCTGGGCTGCAGGTTAGACCAAAGCCACAGGTTCTCCTGCACTTTCCTAATGTTAGAAGAGTTAGGATATCATCATGGGGATGATAAAATACCAAGTCCCGGGATTACTGAAAAGGTTATATCTGATTTGGGTTAATCCTTGTCCATCTAAAGTCTTTTTTAGCAAGGTAACCGATATACGGCATCCCAATATTCACAAGAAAGGGTTTATCGCCTCTTAAGTTATCCTTTGGAGTTAAGTTTCTTCCTCTTTTCATAAAACATTAAGCTTAATGAACTCTACGGTCGGCATATAAAAAGGCTGTAAGTTTAACTATAGACATCCCAAATAGCTAAAAGCTGGACTTGACTGTGTATAAGGACACTCGAGATATTTTTCAAACGGAGTAGTGAGAAGATTGTTCTTTGGGAAGAGCTGCTTTGAAATCATTAGAGTGAGCAAATTTACCATATAGCGCTTTAATCAAACCCTCTTAAGGCTACAGCCATTTTTTGAAGAGCTATTGATTTAGTGTAAAAGAAAGACTCATTTACATTCATGTAAGCGTAGCATATATCTTATACCTGTAAATTAATATACATCATTGTTAAACTAAATAAAATGGAGAAATATATAAGCTGAGCAATACACCTGAAGCTCAAGTATTTATAATGCTTTGATCAGTAGCATATGCCACATGATTGAAGCTAAGGTTTATTCGTAGTAATTCTATAAAGGTAGCAAAAATTTAGCTCATAGTTCATAATAGAAGGCTAATATTCATGCTGGTATGTCTGATGGTCTGGAATAAGGTATTATCTTTGGTGGGGTTATATGCTCATAATGGAGCACAAGTGAATAGCTTAATATGGGAGATGTTTGACAAAGTTGTAAATTTCGTAAACGTTCCCATCATGACCATTGATGTTCCTGTACGGCATCAACTGAACATCAGAATTTATCGTCATGAGTTCAGTAGAGTTAGAATGGAAGTTATCGGCATGAATGTAAGATAGATTTGGGGCTGCCTTGACAAGTTCAGACCAAAAGAAGTCGGGCTGTTCGATACTAGAATAGAAGTGAATGAGATTTGGGAAAGAGTTTCTCGTCAGCGGTAGTATTTGTTCGGAAAAGATGTTATTGACATAAAAGTGTGTAAGACGCGGAAAGCAACCGACTACCCATTCGAAGTAGACAGCAAAATGCTTGTCAGCGACAGCTAAACTTAAACTAGAGGACTTGAATTCAGCTTGGGCAAAGACAAGCGGGTCATAAACATCACTTATGTTTAAATCGAGTGAATCTATATCAAGGAAAGGAAGCAAAGAAATATCATCAAGTCTTCCAAAAGTTGCTATCGCACAATGCTCTACAAAGTTTGGTACGCTGGCGATTTTTTTGAGTTTTTCACAGCATTTGGTGCTGTAGTATTGCTCTGAGAAAAATGCTTTCAAATCGCCCCTTCTCAAGCGCAAGTTTGTTTCCTCGAAATTGATTGTCGCTGGATAATTTGAGGAAATACTGTGCATTATCTCTTTCACACTGAAGCCAAATTTTTGAGCAGTTAGCTTCCAAGTTCAATAAAATTATAGGCGCATGAGCATCGACTAGTGCAATCTCAAATGGAATAGTGTAATACATGGTCGTTTTCCTTATGCATTTAGCCTCCGATAGGGGCATCAACAGCAACTTTAGGCCATAGAAAGAATACGGACACTCAATTATAGTATAGGGGTAAAATTCGACATAGAGAGAGTCAAGGGTTTTGATGAGTGGCTTTAAGCAAGCTAGCAGTCCATTCCATAATCTTTCACCGTAGATATGAAGATGTTTAAGCTCCTTTAAGGCAATGCACTCATACGTCAAATCTTCTAGATCAACGCTTTGAGGGAAGAATTCCATATCTAAATATAACGCCTGCAGGCCAGGAAAGCTGGTCGAAAGAGATAGGTTGTGCTCACGGAACTTTATAAAGTCTTCAAGCCTAGTAATTTTCAATTCTCTGACGTATAGCCCTCTTTTCACTAGAAAGTTTTGATACTCTTCGCCCATGCTTTGGTTTAAAGTGACGAAGCGGAAAAGGGAAGGTATAGATGCCTTATAGAAGTCCTTACAGGTGGTACAAAGTTTTGCGATGGAGGGTAGATCTAAACATGAGACAATCTCAGTCAAGAGCCATTTGGGAATCTTTGCCATGTTCAACCAGCATAGGGGTGAACCAAAAATAATTTTCTCAAACCTCACAGGAAGAGCTGTTAAATAAGGGCGAAGTGCAATACTTCAGATGTTCAATATCTACAATGAAAATGATCTTATTTTAATAAGCGAAAATCAGTATTAAAACGACTTGCAAAGGTTTGCATTGATTTTTAGAATGTTTGGGTGAATTTCGAAGTGTGAGAAAATCCGATTACTGGTGCAGATTCGGATCCAATGTTGTGAACAACTATGAAATGGTTAAATTTACCAAACAAAGAGACTAAATTTTATCATCATCTAATTTGGTATTTAAGGACTTTTTAGGGTTTGTGGGTTATGAAATGAAAAAAAAATCAATTGCGTTCACCACAACACTTCCCCCTTTTAAATTAGTCCTGGTATACTTTCAAGTGGGTGCCAATGACTGGGTATTGACACCCTGTGAAGTTCTTGAGGAAGTAGTTGTGATGTGGTCCCACCTTGTAGACAGTGTAGGATCCTTTCCATATAAAACTTTTTTGATCTGGTGGTTGTCAAGGCGTTAATGAACTTTAAAACTTTTTGACCAGTTTCAAAGTTAGGCATATGGATTCCGTTTCTTCTCTGGATCATATCGATCCTTTCTGCCACAACTCACAAGTTGTTCTGTGCTTTGTGGCAGCTCTGTTCCCAGCTGCTATTGCTCCAATATTGATTTACCTTTTTAAGGACTTGGGCTTGATTTGGTCTGGTTCCAACAATAGCTTCAAGTGGTGTCATTTTGGTTGGGATATGGTTTTTAGAGCGGTAGCTCCATGGGACTGAGGGCAACATGGCCTCCCATGTAGATGTTTAGAACTGTGGGGGTTTCTTGAGAAATTCTACCGGGGTGCGGTTGAAACTTTCAGTGAGGATTTTGCATTGTAGGTTATAGGTGGTTGAAAACTTATGATTAATGTTTACTTTGGTTGCCAAATCAGAAACTAGCTGGTTTCTAAGGTGGGTTCCTTGGTCAGACAATAAAGTAGTTGGAGGTGTCATGTTCTGAGGCGCGGCACAGACACACAACGGGGAATCCTAACCTTAGGATTGGATTCGTACTAAGTCTTGGTTAGTTGCAGGGAAGGTTATTGGATTACCTTGTGGCCCTGAATGAATAATCTCTACTAGTTATGGCAAGAGAGAGGCGCCAAAGTACATGGAGACATAAAGACAAAAATGTGAATAGAACTTAATTTTTATTAGTGAATATGAAATGGAATATATAGTGGTTGGCAATACCACAAAACAGTACCAGGACAGTAGGATCACTCGCCACAAGCAAGAGTGGGGCAAGCGAGTTGCACAGAATCAGGAAACTGAACAATTGAATTCCCCAATTTGGAGCCAGACTCATTTCAAAGGTTAAAAGTATAAGAGAGCAATTTGTCCTCAAAATAACCCATTAAAGGCAAAATCAAAACAGTGTGAATAGCGGCATTCATGACATTGCCCCCTTCTAGATTGGTCTTAGGGGATTAGTACTTGCAGAGGAACTTGGCATGCACTTGGTCAAACAGACAACCACTAGAGAGGAGTTTCAAAGTGTACTCTGACCCTTGTTTGAATGTTGCTTCTAAAGGCCCAATCCACAACATATCTAGTTTGTGAGTGTTTTCTCCTATCCTATGCTGATAGTAGACAAAATGATATCCAATGTTAACCTCAGGCAGGGGAGAGCGTCAAGCATTGTCAGGAGAGAGCTCAAGCATCTTGGTCTTATACACAGAAGTATACACAGTAGCCTGTATGTCAATTATGTGGTTCAATAAGTTCTTAATATGGGTATAAGGGTCCATGGACTTATCAGAGGAGAGTAGGGCCCCCCAGGAGCAACAGAGTAGTGGCCTTGCGCCCATACAGCATAGTAAAGGGGGAATACCCAGTGACACAGTGTTTGCTGATGCAATAGGCAAAGAGAGCAGTGGTTAAGTATAAATCCCAGTTGGCAGCATTGGAGTAAGTGATCTTCCTCATGATGGAAACCAAGGTCACGTTAGCACACTCTACAGCCTGTTAGTAGAAGGGTTATAGGGGGCTGAGAAGGATTTATGAGACCCAAGAGCCTCAACAATGGAAGTCACCAGCTTGGCATTGAAGTTAGTTACATTTTCTGACAACAACACTTAGGGGCATCCATGGCGGTAGAATACATCTTGCAGAAGGAAAGCCACAGTTGTCTTAGCAGTGATATCCTTGGTGGGGTGAGCTTCTACCCATTTGCTGAAATGATCAACTGCAATCAGGATGAAGCAGCAGCCTGAGCAAGAGCAAGGTAAAGGCCCTACAGCATCAATACTGACAGTATGAAAGGTGTGCTGTGGAGGGACTAGTTTGAACTTGTGAGAGGCAGCTCAAGGTTGTTGGAGTTGACAGTCATGAAAACTGGCAATGACATCTGGAATCAGCCGGTGGAGGTTCTCCCAGAAGTAATTCTTCTGGAGCCAGTCATAGATCTTGGCAATGCCTCCATGTCCAGTCTAATTATGAGCTTGGAGCACTAACAAGAGGCAAAGGCTAGGGCGTACATAGGGCAGTTATTGATCATGCACATTTTTGAAGAGTTGGTTGTCACAAATGTGAGTATTCTCAGATAGTTTAGACAGGACAGTTCAAACCTCTTCAGTCTTGTTTTCCCAAGAAAAAGGATACCCAATTAGTTCATATAACCAATCAGCTTCAGCAGGGTTTAGGGCAAGGATAGACATTCTGGACAATCCATCAGTGTTTTGGTGTTAATCCTGGGGCAGTGTAGCACTGTGAAGTGATAGCCCTGTAAGCAAAGGGCCCATCTAGCTAGCTGTCCTTCTGGTTCTTTGAGCTGTTGCAGCCACTTGAGCAAGGCATGGTCAGTGACCACAGTGATATTGGTGCCATAAACATAATGACAGAATTTTTTGACCACATGCAGTACAGCAAGGCATTTTTTCTATGTGACACTATAGTTTTTCTCATGTTTGTTGAGGACACAAAAAATATACACTACAGGGTGATCCAATCCTTCATCATCTAGTTGAGACAGGATGTCCCAATAGCTAGGTTGCTAGCATCTGTGTAGAGGATGAACTCCTTATTGTAGTCTGGATACACCATAATGGGTGCCTCTTTGAGTTTTTGCTTAATTATCTCAAAGGCCTGTTGTTGAATACCAGTCCATTTGAAGGGGAGATTGTGTAACATTTAAACCAGAGGCTCACTAGTGTTGGAAATATCAGGAATAAACTGTCTGTAATAACCCATCATACCCAGAAAGGCTTGTACTTTACGCAGGTTGGTGGGTGGAAGCATTTTGTTAATGGCCTCAACCTTCTTGGTATTGGAAAAATCCCAGTTTGGGTCACCTCATGGCCCAAGAATTCAAGACATTCCTTGAACAAAGCACAATTTGATGGTTTTAGTTTGAAGCCAGCTTCCTGAATCTTTAGGAACACTTCCTTGAGATGGTCCAGTGTGACCGTACAACAGTCACTGTTAAGTATTTAGCTGAATATATACTCTGAGATATAAAGTTGCTCTGTTTTTGCTGTTTATTTTATGTAGAAAGGTTTGGTTGGAATTCTTCAGATAAAGGTTCCTGGAAACTTAGTATCTATATTCAATAAAAGAACAGGAGGCAAGATTGGCCGAATCAATCTTGAAGACTAGGTGTCTCAAAATTGATTTAATTAACCAGGAAGATTAATTAAAAAGATACATAGGAATATAATTAATGAGAATTAAATTATATTGGTTAATTGCCTTGACTGTGTCAAGAGGTATGGTTATGGTTAACCATAGATAAACCCCCATTTTTGGGTTTACAAACACTATGGTGGTGTTTTATTTGGGGTTCAAAGCATTTTAACGGGTTTAGAAAACGCTAGAAAACCATTAAATGTAACAATAACTGAATTAAGGTAGTGATACCCAGGAATTCAGGTTTGATTATGTTGCAACTGAACCAATGAGAGTTCAGTACTTGGAATTGAGGAAGACAACAGTCCAATAGGAAAGGACAGAATAATAAGAAGAAGGTATTGTTTATTGTAAGATATTGTGGTTAATATACTAAATGGGGAAGCCACAAGGCCACAAAGGGGTGGCATAGTGGGGAGTTCCATGTAGGGGTTGGAGCCAAGGAATAACTTGTGCAGGGATCAGCAGGTCAAATTGGCAGCGCTCCTAATTAGGATGAAGTGCCCGCCATTTGACATTGCCATCAGATTCATTCATAATGTTAGATACGTCAAGGGGCGACTCATCAAGCGCCCCCTGTGTATTGTAAGATACATTAGCAGGCAAGGTTTCAACCTCAGTTGCAACAATTAGCTGGTTCCCAGTTGGAACATTGATAGCTGAGTTTTGGGATGTGTAATCCACAGGGTTTTGACGCCAGGAGCTGGAGAAGCATCATTCTGAATTGGTACATTGGGTTGAATGGAGTCAGGTGATTTCTTCCCATTGTAGGTTGGTTCTCATAAGTTGAGAAATATTGGTGATCTTTTAGGTAAAGATCTAGGTTTGGATGACTCAAATGTCATAGACCATGTGATATGAATCATAGGTTGATTCAGGAAGCTGAGGGGTTTCAGCTGAATGTACCCCAAATGGTATATAAGCAAAAACAGCTAATTTTAAATAAAGTTATATTGTCAATTTCAATGCTTAACCCTCAACTTCTTTTTAATTATCATGTCTTCTTTATTACTATTTGAAAGAGCAAAATTTGAGCTTCTTTTTTAGAGAACACTGCTGCAAGAAAGGAAGTTCCTACCAGCTCACTTGAGGAGGCTTGGCGAGTATGGAGATCTCTAATATTGCACCTGAGGAATCTTTGGTAGAAGTGAAAGCAGCTTTTGAAGAACTATACTCCAACCATTTTTCAAAAGAGGGAACCCCGGCACAAGGAAATCAAGCTTATGCATGGGACTCCTGGAACTTGCTGTTAGGGTTTGATGAAATTTTGCAGCAAGTGAAGGACAGAGCCAATTGTGAAGTTGAGGCGTTAAGAAATAGAGAGGAAAAGAGTGTCAAAATTATCGCTTGTTGGAGAGATGACAATAAATTGTTGTCTCACAAAATTGCCTCCCTGGAGTCAAAGCTCCTCAAAGCTTTGTCACAGGAAAGTAACAGTAACAAGAGTCAAGGGCAAGATAACAGTAAGTTTGACTGGTTAGACCTGGATCTGTCACATCCAGGTGAGCAGAAAAGGTAGCGCTGAAGACTTTTATATCATCCAAGTAAACCATGACACATGAGAGCTTCAGATCACAAAGGATGAAGCCCATGGCCCGTTGAAAAGTAGCAGGGGCGTTTTATAGTCCCTGAGGCATACAGGTAGACTCAAATAGCCCTTTAGAGGTGCTAAGCACAGCTTTTTGCCTATCCTCTGGAGAGAGGTCAACTTTCCAGTAACCACAAGCCAAATCCATTGCTGAGAAGAACTTTGTCAGGAAGCCAGGCATAGATAGAGGCATTGGTTGACTTGGGACAGAGTACAGTTGGGCCAGTGGGTGATGCTCATCATAGGATGGGTACTAACTTGATAATATAGGATACAGATTGCCCAAGCAAAGACCAGGGGTGTCAGGAATGAAAAATTGGATGCTCCTGAATCCCAAAATACAGAACCAGAGTAAAACCCTGAACAAAACCCTTTTCAGACCACCAGACCCATAGGCTGGGAATTCAATAACCCACTAATGATTGATAAAGTTGTTGCCAGCCTGCCAGGACCCGAACCTTTAACTGTCATGCAGGATTATGCAAGAAAACTGCCAGTGCAAGACACCAGGAATTCCCCTGAGGTGCCAATGCCTGACACTGGCAGTTTGCCTGGTGAAATGCACAAGCTTCCCAATGAGAGTTATTCCAAACTCCCCAAAGACCAGGAAGAGGCACTGAACCTGAAGAGGCACCCAATACCTGAATCAACAAACAGAAGGATTTGAAGTCTTCTTAGCCCAAAGCAGCCAGTGGCAAACTGCCAGTGCCAAGCGCCACACTGCCATCTAAGACCCCCAATGCCAAACCACCCAAGCCCAGAAAACCCAACCAGGGAATGAAGCCTGACAGTGTGATATAAATACCTGCCAGGCCAAGATCAATCCCCATTGTCATTTTTAAATAAAGGTTATGAGATATTAGTTTCCCCAACTACTGCCGTATTTTATTCTTGTCATCTGCCAGTTAACCCAAAGATCATCTGACCCTCCTGCCAGCCTGCCAGCCTGCCAGCTACGTAACGCCCGCCAGATGTCCCCTTTGGTCCTGTCTATTTCACAGAGTACCCATTAAAGCCTGAGTACAAGGACTACACCGCCAACAACATACTAGCCCGGGATTCCTTGGCCAGAACTACATAGTTAACCATATACAACTGAAAGGGCCCTTGGTACGTTACCAAAACCTGACTTTTCAGAGATAAATACAACTTCCTTCCTGCTTACTAATTAGACATGAAACCACCTGTCATCCCCAAACCAATGCCTGCCTCCGCTGCCAATCTCCTGCTGGACCATACCAACAAGCTTTTTGAATTGTATATATTACTATCACAGTAGTAATAGATACTATTGTCCCCACTACTGGTACATGGTTGTGGGTGGGCAAGTCAATGTCCTACCTCATTAAGTTAGCGCCAATCCTTTGGTGGGCCTTGCTCATCCAGTCTGCAACCCGCCAGTTCCTAAACGCTAGCAAGCCGGCAGATCAGGGTTGGTTTCCTGACAAGGGGCTGCAGTTAGGCACCATAGAATCCACCAATCCTGTCAAATTAATGTATAGTACTCCAAACAGTTGAGTGGATATGGTCCCAGCAGCAGTGATAGGTTATATTGGGCGGTTGGGTTGCATTATTAAGGGCGGAGTCATGGGGAAAAAGTATGCAGGCAAATAATTGTACTTGTCTTTGAACAATAAGACAGCGCCTCAATCCTCTTTCCTTTGTGTCCTATGTATTTGGTTCCTCTAGTCCTTGCTAAGGGATCAGCAATGAGGATGGTCTCCAAGTTGTAATCCAAGTAGGCGGGGTTGAGTGGGTGTTCAGTAAAATGCACAGGTCTAAAAGGTGCTCCAGGGGGACAGTATAGTGTCTGAGGAGAGTCAGCAGGTTGGTCTCTGGAGGGGGTGGTTGCCTGATTGTCTACTTGGGCGGAGTTAAGATAGAAAATTACTAAGACTAGATAAGGTAAGATTTGTTTGAACCAAAGGTTCACAAAACTTTATTATCAAAAATGACAATGTAATCATCCCTATACCACTGGGGCTATACTAGGTGGTTTTTCTTCTTTTCTTTTTGCGGACTTCAGAACTGGGGGCAGCTCACTGGCAGGGCTTGGATTTTGGCTTCTGGTTTTTTGGGAGGCATATTGTGACAGTCCACATTTTTGGTGGTTTGCAGGTGGGGCTAATGTTGGACAAGCAAAATTTTGGTTGTTTGTTGAAGGTAGAGGCCTAGTAGGGAATGATAGCTACTAGGGACAGTAAGGCCTAGCTAGTAGGTGTAAAGACCACTAGAGGCAGATGTTGCCTCTACCCAACAGAAGATATTGGCTGCTGTGGGCTAGAGTTCTTCACCTAGCAGGGAACTGTGGCTGCAAAAGGGTGAAGAATAAGATAGATAGCAGGGAACTTTGTCTGTTTGAGGTGAAGAAGGTTTTGGACCCCTGGCAGGTAATGCGGGCTGCCAGGGAGGGGAAGAGCTCTGAGGGCTCTATGTACCCTGATACGCTTACAGGAGGTCTGTGAGCAAGAATTCTACCTAATATACTGGTAGGGTGTCCTTGTTTATGCCCCCATGGGAGCTTTGGGGGAACCCAAAATGAGCATTGGAGGGCATGAATTTTCTCAGAGGTGTCATCAAGGTGGTTTGCTTGGGAAAGCAGCTGCAGAACTTGATGTGATCAGGCCTCTGGGAAGTAGAGCTGATTACTCTGCAATTAATAGCCCAGACTTAATCACCTGGGTGAGTAAAAAAAATGCATAGGCATTGATCTATGGTTGGATGGCCTAAGTGGATTGCCACTTGCAAGGGCCCAGTCAAACACCAGTTCATAGTAGACTCATGCCTGGGTCTACAAGTTCTGGTAACAGGGACTGAGATAAAGAACCAAGGTGGTTCACAGAATCAGCAGAGAAGACTAGTGAGAGGAACTGTTTGATCAAAGAGAAAGCTAGTTGAAGGACTGTTGGTTCATATTGAAGTTTGGAACCAAAATGGTTCATTGTGCAGGTGGAACCAAGATGGTTCCTAGTGAGGATAAGTGGAAGGGCTCAAAGATCATGATGCAGAAGTAGCTGGTCATGATAAAGAAGTAGCCAGAGGAGTGATAGGCTGTTTGAAGACCGGAAAGAAGCTGTTCTGTGAACTAAGATGGACTGTTTGCTGGTTAAGCTGAAGAGCTGGAAGATGTGGTTGAAGAGCTGACTGAAGAATCTGAAGATGATGGTGAATAACTGGTGGTCTGGAGAAATGAGCCAAGATTTTGCCAAATTGATTTGCTAAAGTGAGAAGATGTGGAATATTTTGCCTTGGTTTAGTATTAAAATCAAGAAGGAATGTGGATATAAGTGTGGGTAAGATATTTATTTATTAAGTTCCTAGGATAGATGAAGGGATGCTGCTATGAGAGCTGGATACAAAGTTTTTTTAGTGAGACATTTTCCTTGGATTTTACAAGATTTGTATGTATATGGGAAAAACGTTGAAGAGGTCCAGAAAAAACAGTTTAAATAGTATTCTACTATTTAAATGGGTTTAGGTTGAATGCAGGGAAGACTGGTGCTGGAATAATGGACCGGTTAACGCTTTGGTGCGCAAAGAGTTGTTGATTTGAGCGGTTTGAGCGGTGGAAATTATTTTCATAGTTGGGTCCCAGTGGAACTTCAGAAATGTTCTATTTCTGCGCTCTGCATTAATTGGTTGAGTTCTGGCAGGTTTCCTGATGAAAATGATTGGTTGGAAGCCAAAAGCTTAAAGTATAAGCAAGGAAATAGTGAATTAATACTTTAAGCTTTTGAGAAAGTAAGTATGTAAGCTTAAGTTATTATAAGAAAAATGAGCGGCAATGGTTTAAGCTTCTGAAGAAAGCCATTTTGAAGGTGGAACTGTTGGGAAAAGGACACTATAAGAAGGTGGCTGGCTGGAAAGTTACAGGGTCTTTTGGAAGATCTTTCTGGGTCTTTTTGGAGGTCTTCCCCAGGCCTTTTGAGTTTCTGCCAAGAGGCTTTTGGAAGCCTTTTGATTACCAGCAGGAGCTTGGTTGTACTTATACAAGTGGAATAACAAGGCCACTGGAGCTATAAAGAGAGCTAAAGCCCAAGATAACAGAGCAGGAGCCCAAGAATAAGGGGCTGGATCCTAAGTGCGGCGCATAAGTCTGATTCTAAGGTTCAGGAGTCCAAGTTTAAGGAGCAGGAGTCCAACTCTAAGGAGCAGAAGTCCAAGACCAAATACAAGGAGTCCAATATATTGTTAGAGGACTCCAAGTATTGGCAAATCCATATTGTTTTCTTGACTCCCTGGGCCATATACCAGAAGGTTTCTAAGGGGATCTCCTGTCTGAGAGTGAATAAAAGCCCATTTTGACCCCTATACATATTTCTGAGATACACTTTCCCTTACTAGAGAATAACAATCCCTTCCAGCCGGTCCCTGGCTACAATCTAGGACACACTTTGAGGACTGGTGGACAGGAACCCCACACACATCCTAGTTGTGCTTTCTCAGATAAACAGAAGTGACAATGCTTTGTTCTGCTGCTACTGTTCACCACATCACCTGAGCAGTCAAATTGTATTGCCCATTCTGGACTGGAGACTGGCATTAGCTGGTGATCATTGGCAGGACTGACAGGAGGCCTTGTTGTGACCTCCTTCAGGCAAGCTACAGCTTCAGCATAGGTCTGGGTCTTTGGTGGCAAGAGGTTAACAGTAATTTGATGTTCATTTGGGGAATCATCCTTAAGAGTCTGGCAGGTCTCAGAGTAATTTGACAACTTGGGTCTGCAACTTAAAAAGTTGGCAGGTTCCTGTCCACCTTGGGTGACTCAATTGGCCTTTAGAGGGTCAGGGTTAGATTCTGGGGTTTCCAATGTTGATTTCAAACTTCCAGTCTTGACACTTGGCAGACTGGAAGGTTCTTGTTCCTCCTGGTTAGGGTAAGACATCTCTGGCGGCCCAGGGCTTGACCCAACTGGCAGTCTGGCTGGCTCCTGTCTACCCTGATCATCACAAGGCTTTTTATGAGACCCAGGGTTTGATTCCCAGGTTTTCAATACAAGTATTGAAATTTCATTCATGACATCATCCCCTTCCTTCCTGGGAGTCCCTTCTTTCCTAACCTTTTTCTCAAGGTATTATTGGATGGCTAGCTGGGTGTTAGGTAGGTTGCTTAACGGTTCCCAAGTGCTTTTCTCAGGTGTATATCCCTTCCATTTGATGTAGTACTGTGGGGTTTCTAGTAGGTGCGGTCTCCATGAATGTATTCAACTTTGTACTTTTCAGAGCAGCTTAATTGAATGGGAGGAGGGTCAGTCTTGAGTTTCTGGTGGCGTAGGGAGTTTCTTTCTTTCTTGAATAGTAGCACACAGTGGAAGACGTTATGTATTTACCACAAGGGGGTAGCTCTAGTTTGAATGCTACTTCACCCACTAGCCTTGTGATCATGTAAGGACCACTCCTTCTGTGGGCTAACTTCTGGCATGGGACTGTCAGAGGCACGTTTTGCTAGTCCAAGTTGACCTCATATCCTATCTTAAATGGTTTTCCTGGAATCCTCTTTTTGTCAGCAAAAGCCTTATAAGTTTGAACAGCTCAGGTCAGGTTCTTAAGACAGGTTTCTTGGGTGTTGTGTATCTGTTCAATACAGGTTTGCCCTGATTTGTTTGTCTCATTACTGCCAATGCTGGGGTCCCAAGATGGGTCAAAACCATAAATGGCTTTAAAGGAGGACATTCCAGTGGATGTGTGGTCTTTGCTGTTGTAGGCGTACTGTGCCATGGGTAGCATCTCAGCCCAGTTATCTTGGTTGGCATTGGAGTAGCATTGTAGGTATTGTTCAAGTATTTGATTAACTTGTTCAGTCTGGCTGTCAGTCTGCAGGTGATAGGAAGTGGATACACAGCACTTTACCCCTAAGTCTTTCATCACCTGGGTCCAGTAGTTGGAGGTGAATTGGGGGCCCCTATCAGTGATGATTTCTGCCAGGGTGCAGTTTTGAGTTAGAATGCAGTTGTGGAAATGTCTAGCTGTCTCTACAGCGGTGCAGTGGGTGGTGGTAGGGACAAAGTAGGACATTTTTAGTAAACCTATCTACTACAACTAGAATGGCATTAAACAAATTGAAAGGGGGCAATTCCACAATATAATTCATTGAAACTAACTGCCATGGTCCTGCTAGTATGTCTAGTGGTCTTAGCAGGCCTTCAGGTTTGAATCTACAGGGTTTGTTCCTCCCGCATGTCTCAGTCTTCACTGTAGGCGGCAACATCTTTGTCCAGTCAGGGCCAGGCATAATTCTTGATTACTTGGAGTGTCTTGAGTCTGCAAGGGTGACCGGCCATCTCCAAGTCATGATAGTCTATGAGTATTTTGGTCCTTGTCTTGCCTTCTGGTACATAGATCCAGTTATGTAGTAACAGGGTAGTTCCTTTCAATGAGAATCCTTTCTTGTGGTGGTGGCTCTCTGGTTCTGAGGTCAAGTTGGCAATGAGTTCTGATGAGTACTTGTTTAGTTTCTGCATCTCAATTATGTCAGGTTTACCAACCATGATCTTCATGCACATCAGCTGGATGCCTAGTACAGCATGGTTGAGGATTACATGGGTGTTATGGTATTTGGTCTCAGATGTGGAGGGAATCATGTCTGCTCTTCTGCTCAGCGTGTCAGGTACTATATTGACTTTCCTGGGTTTATAGTCAATTGTCAGGGTGTAGTTGGCCAGTTCTAGGGCCCATCTGGCCTGTCTCTGATTCAGCTGTCTGGGTTTAAAGAAGTAAACCAAGTTCCTGTGGTTGGTTAGGACCTTTACTGGGAATTCAGCGCCACATAGGTACTGGCGCCAATGTTTAAGGGTCTTCATTATTGCGAGCATCTCCTTATTGTAGATTGGGTAGTTTCCTTTGGCTGGTAGCATCTTCTTGGAGTAATATGATACAGGATGTAGCATACTATCTCCTCCTTCCTGAAGAAGGACTCTGTCCACCACAAAGTCAGACACGTTGGTTTCCAGTACAAATGGTTTGGATGGATCTGGCATGGCCAGGACAGGGGCAGAGGTGAAAGCAAGCTTCAAGGCTTAAAAGGCAGTGGTACATTCAGGGGTCCAGACAAACATGATCTTTTCAGAGCAAAGACGGGTCAAAGGCAAGGTAATCAGAGAAATTTTTTGGATTAAATCCCTGTAATAATTTGCCAGACCCAAAAAACTTCTCACATTTTTTCTGCATTTGGGCACCAACCAGGCTTTTACTTCTTCTAATTTTTCCTGTGCCATGGCAAAACTGCTGGTCTTCACTATGTATCCTAGGAATTTGACCTCAGACTGAAAAAATTAACATTTCTTAAGCTTTGCGTGTAAGTTAGCCTGGGAGAGTTTTTCCAGTATAAGATCAAGGTGTTGAAGGTGTTCTTTGTGACTTTTTGTATATGAAGATGCCGTCCAAATATGCAACATAAAATTGGTCAAGGTACTTGCCTATGATAGTGTTGATCATCCTTTGGAAAGTGCTGGGGGGCGTTGCACAGGCCAAATGGCATTACTAGGTATTTGTACAACCCATATATATGATTTTGAAAGCCCTCTTGTATTTGTATCTGTCTTTGATTTGGATCTGGTTGAAGGTGTTTCTTAAGTCAATTTTTGAGTAATAATGGGCTCCAGTCAGTACATCACAGAGGTCATCAGTGTTGGGGATGGAATAGCAGTTCTTCACCGTAATGTTGTTCAGTTTCTGGTAGTTTACGCATGGACACATTCCTCCATCTTTCTTTCCTACAAACAGCATGGGTGACAAGCAAGGGGCCTTTGACACTCGGATGAAAACCGTTTTTCATGTCCTCTAGGTATGTCTTCAAGGCTACTTGTTTGTGGTGGTTGCAGCTGTAGATGGGCCATGGTGTGCTTAGGTCCCTGATAACAGGTCTATGACATGATTTTAGATTGAATGGCTGGGTAGTTTTGTGGCTTCTTCTTTGCTAAACACATGGTCCCATTTATGTAGGGGGGTAGGTAGTATCCTGACACTAGGTTCTATCTTTATGGTTAAGAGTTTGTTAGACAGTGTTCTTCCAGGGCTTATATAGAAGGGAACAGTGTCACAAGATTCAGGTTGTCCTAAAATAGAAGTCTATTCACAATAGTTCAAGATCAGGCTGTGTTTGTCAGACCAGGAGTCACCCAGTATTAGGGGGTGAGGTAATCCTGGTAAGAGGATAAAGGGGTTGGGTACATGCTCTGTCCAATTGTCAAGGGAAGTTCTTGTCTGCATTTGTAACCAATGTTCAGAGAATTGTTTCCCATGATTACTTGTAGGCTGCGTTCTGAGACTTTCAAGACTAGTTCTTTTGCCAGGCTGGCGTCAATGAAACTTTCATCAGATTCTGTATCAATATAGGCTTTGATCTGACGCGTGTTTCCCAATAGTTCTATGGGCACTTGGATGAATTTGTAATGTTTAAACAGCAGGCTTGACCCGCCAGCAAGGTTCTGAGTAAGCGGGTTTGTGACCTGCAATCCAATTACCCAACCACTTGAAGCCAGACTAAGAGTTCAACTTTAATTGCCAATTCCAACAACATAAACAAATGCTGATCCCCTACGGTGGATACCTTGTTTTGGCGCTTGACTCATTACCAGGATCAAGCCACCCCCTTCACCATCCGACCAGTGATCAAGGGTATCATGTTCCTGTTACCCATGATTCACACTAACTATTTAATCATTATCTCTCAATAAAAAATATTATCTAGTTTCTAAATATTTCCCCCCTGTAACTCTTCTAAAACAGCCAGCTACAACATTGGTAGCACAGGTAGGTTCTCCATCCTACCTCATCTTGTAAAATTCTGCCTGTTGCCTGTACTTGCCGCGGCCAACAAATCCTTGACAGAATCATGTCTGGTCTCCTGCTTACTGGACTCTGTACACCCCTGGCACCAAGATACCTGATGGTTTTGTCCTATACCAGAACATGGTGATTCCACTACCCACCTTCAACACCATGTCTGCACAAAGGTTCTTCCAGACAGCTGCCACCATCCTGCGACCAACTGACAAAAACACCATGCCCACCTACGTAGCCCAAAGACTCCAAAGCGCTGCCTTGGAACATTTTTCCAGGGCCAGCAACAACAACGCTGCCACATGGATCCAGTCCGCCCAGAGCAAGCTGGCCCAGATGGAATGCCCACAGCAATTTTGGATTGCAGAAATCTCTATCCAACTGACCCACAACGCTGGCACCTGGTGCAACAAGTGGCTCAAAGAACATGCAAGAACTGGGATACCTTCAAACAAGATTTCTTGGCAAGATTTGTGCTTAATGACACTGCGCTCATGATCATACGTCAAGTAAAGAACTTGACCCAAACAGGCACCGTGAAGGAACTCACCTGCACCTACAAGAAACTCTGACTACGCGCACCCTCTGACATGGCCTTAGACACCCAAGCCACACACATCATGTACTATGATGCCCTCAAATTGCATGTAATGAGGCATGTGAACCTGGACCAGGTGACCAATCTACAGAGCCTGGATTTCAAGGCAGAGAAAGCAGAAAAAACATCCAACACTCTTCACAAGGCGCAAACTGGAAAATAAGAGAGACCCAAGAACTCTCACACAGGCAAGCGTTCCACTCAACCACCCCCTGGAAACAACAAGAACAACACCAATCATAAACCCACAGGTTCAAATGGAAATGAAAGTGGGAACAATAGCCAGTCAAATTGTACCCATTTCAGTATCACTGCCACACAAGGCAACCAAGACAAGGGAAAAGCCCAGGGAGAGCATTAAGCAAGCCAAGCTCTCCCCACACAACTCCTGACTTGCCCAATGATGAATACTGACCTGAGGACGTGGTACAGTGTCCAATGATCCAAGTATCCTCAGATGACCTGGTACTTTACACCATCACCAGACACCCCAATAAACTGATGTCTTACCCTTTCTGCTTTTGCAGTTACACAGAATCAGCACTACTGGACTTGGGCGTGGACTGAAACCTAGTCAGCAGCAGCTTTGTGGACAAGTTCAAGTTAACCACTAATCCTTTGCGGACTAAAACTGTGGTCCTGGCTGATGAACACCATATTGCTGTGACAAGGGAAGCCGCCCCCTTCTCTGTCATGCTTGAGAACCTGCATTCCACCATTTAAGGCCCCGTCATTGACTTTCCAAAGTTTGACATTGTACTGGGTTTGGATTGGTTACAAAAGAACAATCATCACATAGAATGGGCAACCTTGTTATTGACCATCAAACGCAAAGGCGTCAACCACCATATCTACCCTGACTCAGTGGACCAACTCCTACACAACCACATCTTTGTGCGCATTACAGAGACCCTGGAAAAAAGAGAGAACCTCAAGGCAATTGACTGGGACTCCTTCCAGTACAAGATCATACACTTCAAAGATCATCAGGACACCACTACTCCTCAAGATTGCAAAATTGTAGCCCACCATCCAGAAATCTTCAAGGAGGCTCTACCTGGGTTGTCTCCAGAAAAGTATATCCAACACTCCATCTAACTTGAGGGAACTGTACCTAAGGCGCAACCCATCTATTGCCTGACCCCAAAAAAAGACAACTCCCTACATGCCTATCTCAAGGGGGCCTTGGAGAAAGGACTCATTTGCTCCTCATAATCTCCTTTTGGGGCCACTGTATTCTTTGTGGCCAAGAAGAATGGTACCCTGCGCCTAATCACAGATTATTGAGCCCTAAATAAAGTTACCATCAAGAATTGTTACCCGCTGCCGCTCATTGACAACCTCTTTGATGCCCTGGGCGGTGCCAAAGTCTTCTCCAAGATTGACTTAACACAGGCTACAATCAGATTTGTTAAGGAGGAAGACATCCCCAAAACAGCCTTCCACACTAAATACAGCAACAGCGTCCATGTTGACACTTTGTCAACATGGCCACTGTCAACTCAAAACTCTAAATCTCCTATGTTTTTTGCTAGTTGTGCTAGCTTAATTCTTTTTTAAAGCGTTCAGGGGTTCAAACCCAGAAAAAAACAACAAAATTGTGGCCATCTCAGCACAATTTAACATTAAGCTTAATAAAAAACTTAATTTAACCAGATTTTTCCTTTATGTTTACTAATAAAAATTAGTTTATTTTTATTTGTTTTCTCAACGTAAAAGTGTCAATGCCAACACTTTTTAAGCATAACTTATTTTTAATAACAAAACTAAAGCATCTACAACAAAGAAATTAAGTGAGAATTTAAAAATATTTTTTATTGAATTATTATATTTAAAAGATAGTGCACATACATTTGATTGTTGGAATGTTCATGTTATAAATATACAGTAGTTTTAAAATCTACGGCAACAAACAAAATGAATTCAGATTTAAATGAAATTGAAATGCACCCAAATCTATTGTAAATCAATATAAATTCATTTATTTTTAATTTCGTTTAAATCTGGATTGTTTTTGCTTGTTGCCATAGCTTTTAAAACTACTATATGTGGCACTTATCACAGCTTTAATATATTAAGTGGATTGGTGGCTAACAGCAATCCAAAAATTTAAGCATGTGTTACTATGTAAGTTACTATAAAATTTATTATTAAAAATAATGTTGACACTTGTAAATGTCATTTATTTGCTTGTGATTATCCCCTGGGGTGGAGTTAAGCAAATTAGAGTGGCACAATTAAGCCTAGATTAATGTCACCTCATATAAAGAATGTTGTAAGTGACGTTGTTGACACTTTACCCTTTTCAATATCTACCAACAACTTATTAACAACTTCTTATATACATAATGGTAAAATATCATATTACCACTACCCAAATATAATTTTTAATAAAAGAATAAAGAACCTTGATACTTTTTTAACTTATTTTCATATGTTTTTTTTTAAATTTTTATATGTGAACAAAAACACACAGAAAACAGTTAATTTTTGCTAGCCTGCATAAATCTAATTAAGTGTACTATGAAAAAACATAGTAAATTTTTAAAAAAATGTTAATAGTGACAATGTTGTCAAAAATAATGTCTACAATTTTTGTAATTGACAGTGAGAATTCATCTTTTTTTACTAATTGCCACTCATAATGTTGACGCTTTTCAGTTCTCACATAAAAAACTTTATGTTTTACATAATAAAAACTTCTCATTTTTTGATATGTTGTATTTTGACTTTGCTCTTTTATATTTTTAAACTTTTTAAATAAAATCTATATCTAAACATAGTACTTTTACATATTTCTCTTAACTTTTAATTTGTTATTTAAAACTATAATAAAATAAAAACTATACAAGTATTTTTTAACTTTTATATGCCAAGAAAAACCACCTAAGATTTACTTTTATATATTATGCTTTTTAAGTTGTTTTGTTTGTTTTTTACATACTTTGCTTTATTTTGAAACCATTTTACTTATTATTTTAGGACGAAAACACTTCCAAACAGCCCAAAGGAACCAAGTGTCCTTCAAAGCCAGCCAAACCCACCAAAAAGAAGCCTGTCTCATCAAGGAAGGCCACACCAAAACCATCCCCAAAGCCCTCCCCTGAGCCCTCTCCTGAGAAGAGCCCTGCTCAATCAACTGGGGGAGAGGAAACTGATGGCTCTCTTACAGAGCACAGCTTCTACAACTTGGCTTCTGACAAAGAGCCAACCAAGAAGAAGTGGCAAGGCAAAAAGACCCCACCCAAAGATAAGTCTCCTGCACATGAGGAGCACCACAATAAGCCCCCTTCTGCTTCCCCGCCCCTGCCAAACTCCCCCCTTCAAGCTCATCTGGGGATGATTCAAAGCCCCGCCCTGATTACTTCCCTGGCTTCCGCCATGCTCCTGCTGGCCCCTGGGTCCCTCTGTTGGCCCATAACATCTGCAATGTTGACGGCAAATTCAAGGTTCCCTCTTCCTTGCCCAAATACTTCCCAATCATGAGTGTAAAGGGTGGGCCAGCCATGGTGGCCAATGGGTATATTTTCTCTTGCAATAATGCCAACCGGGGCTTCAAGAGCTGCCATTACACCTGCAAGGACTGCTCCTGCCCAGTGCGGCTCAACACTGAGCGCTGGGACCTGGTCCAACCCATCAAGGGCAAGCATACCTGCATCATGCCCAACCCCACCATAGCCTGCCTCCTCAAGTGGTATCTCTTCCAGGTGATACCCACCTCCAAAGATCTTTCTGCCACCCAGCTGGCCGTGCTTGCTTGCAAGTACATCTCCCTAACCAACTTGAAGAGGGTTCCAACTCACAATCAGTTGGTCAAGTTTGTGAGCAATAGGCGTCAAGCCTCAAACCCCATGGTCAAGAGTACCACCAACATCAAGGACCTTATCCTCACAGATGCCCTCAAGAAGAAAGAGGATGGTGAGATGTTCCTGCTCCATGACAATGGGCAGGAAGTGGAGGATAGGATTGTAGCCTACGCCACAACCCAAAACCTGGAGCATCTGAGCACTGCTACCACCTGGCTGTGAGATGGCACATGTGCTACTTGCCTCTACCTATTCAAGCAGCTTTGGGTCCTGCATGGGCAGTTTAATGACCAGATTATCCCCCTTGTCTTCTTTCTCCTTCCTGGTGCCAAGACTGAAGTCTACACCAGAGCCTTCAAGATTGTCTGGGATGCTTTGAGCTCCCTTCCCACCAACCAGCTCCCCCCTCTCACTCCACCACAAGGGCAAATCCCTCCTCCTCTGAGAAGGATGAGTTGACCCTAGCCGCTGAGCAGCTAGCTCATGTGCGCTCACTTAGGCCAAAGGTTATTTAATGGACTTTGAGCAAGCTCAGTTCAGAGCCTTTGAGGCCACCTTCAATGGAGAAGTACAGGGCTTCTTCTTCCATTTTAGGCAGACCCTCATCAAGAATCTCAAGAGTGAGAAGGACCTTTTTGAGAAGTATCTTAACAATAGTAAGGGGAAGTGCCGCTTTGCCTTGACTCAGTTTGCTGCCTTGGTTTTTGTGCACCTGGAGCATACTGGGCTTGGCTTTGAGGCCCTCCTGGAGGATGCTTACCTGAAGAAGCACTCAGTCATCTTCAAAGGTTACTTGGATTATTTTGAGCTCTAATGGGTGGGCAAGAAGATGACTGCCCAGAGATGTAAGAGCAGGGTCACTGCCCCTTAGAGCTTTCAAGGCGCCTGCCTCAAGGGGGAGATGAGGATCCCCTCTAGTCTTGAGGTTTGGCACAAGCACCTGAAAGTGAAGTTTGGGTCAAGCCCCAAATACAACAAGTTTTTCTCTAAGCTACAGGAGGAGCAGGCCTGGACTGTCTCCAAGTTTTGCAACCTGGCCAACCAGGTGGCCCACAAGAAGCAAAATTCCAAGGAGCAGGACTACCAGGAGGACGTTCAGAAAGTGGTAAAGAAAAAGTATAAGGTGGCAGAGATTAAGAAGTACCTTGAGGACGTTCAGAAAGTGGTAAAGAAAAGTATAAGGTGACAGAGATTAAGAAGTACCTTGAGGACGTTGCCACTGCTCTTGCTGATGGCTTTAATTAGCTTAATAAACCTTGCTTTTCATATATATTTTTTACTTTTAAACTTTTAATTTTTTAATTTAATTGTATATTACTAATATTTTTAGGTATGAAGGGTAAGTTTCAGATACAGTTTCAATGTGGTTCAGTAAGAAATATCTTATATTTTGTTAATTTATCTTCAAGGTATGAGATATTTTAAGTTATTCTTATATAAAGTATAATAAATTAAAATTAGAAAGTTCTTTTATTCTTAGTTATTATGATATATTCAAATATCTTTATTTTTGGTTCATTGGAATTTTAATTTTTATGGGAATAAAATATAATTTTATAATAAAGAGTGTAATTTACATAGTAAACTGAAAAATAGTTGCTTATATCCCCTTATTCTTATTACTTATAGTAATTTTTTTTGCATTTTTGAACTCTCTGGGGTCATTTTAGTATGTTAGTGTATTTTAAAATAATTTTCTTATATTAAGAATGTTCAGGGTAAAGTGTTTTGTTAATTAAAAAAGTGTCAACATCCAGAAAACAACATTAAGTAAACCCAGGTTGTCACTTTACTATAGTGTTGACATTAAAAGTGTCAACATGGCCACTGTTGACATTTTTAATGTCAACAAGGGCTCTGTTGCCCTAAATACAACACATACAAGTGTGTGGTACTTAACTTTGGTATTACAAACGCCCCTTCAACCTTTGTGACCTTCATGAATGAGGTGTTTGCCCCGCACATAGGCAAGCATGCCTTAGTCTACCTAGATAACATCATTATCTATAGTACCTTGGTAGAGCAGCACCACAAAGACCTAGAGGCAGTCTTTGCTACCCTGGCACAACACAAGCTGCTGGCCAAGCCCTCCAAGTGCCAGTTCTTCTGTAAGCAACTGCCTTTCCTGGGACACATAGTCTTAAAATACAGCATCAAACCTGAAAGTCAAAAGATATAGGCCATCTGCAAGATGCTACCACCCAAGGATAAGTTGGAACTCCACACCTTCCTGGGGATGGTGACCTATGTATGTTGCTTCATACCTGACTGTGGCGTCTTGACTGCCCCCTTATCCGCCATAACTGGAGCCAAATCTAAGTTTGTGTGGACCCCCCCCCCCCAACATGACCTCTGTTTTAGACGTCTCAAAGAGAAACTCACAACGGCTCCTATCCTGCAATACCCCAAATGTGACAGGGAATACCAAACGGAAACCAACGCCTCAGACGCATCCATTGGGGGAGTACTACAAATCAAAAATAATAATAGGTGACTTCCTGCCTGTAGCCTATGAATCACAAAAGTTGATAAGTGGCAAGTGCCAATATCATATCCATGACAAGGAACTGTTGGCTATACCCCATGTGCACTGCCTAGTCAAATGCCGTTGCCACCTAGAATGCCAGGAAGAATTCACAGCATTAACCAATCATAATTCACTCATCTATTTCAAAACTCAAGAAAATCTATCTTGCCGTCAAGCCCGCTGGATGGAACTCTTGGAGAGATTCAATATGCTCATACAATACAACCTGGTTCAGAACTTGCCATGGAGGATGCCCTCTTGCGCCTGTATTTTTGTGCCACAAGAGGAGAGAATGGGCTTGACCCAGACTGGTCCCTCTTGGTACTATGGACAAAAGGCAAGGGCTCCCCCTGGCACAACCGACATAACAAAGGAAACAGTCATCAAAAACAAACACCTATTTGCTGACGTGTATGGAACCTTGCACCAAAAAATGTCCAATGGTACTACTATACCTTACATCCCCACACACCAGCAAGTGGAAACCATCCTACGGTACCATAGAAACCTTGGATACGCCAAGAGTTGGAACCTATATGAGTTCATTAAACACAAGGCCTGGTGGCTAACCTTACATTGTGACGTTCAGGAAGTCCTAGACCAATGCAAGATATGCAAAAAGTTTTCTAAAAGCAAAACCCCTCCAAAGTCAGTACTACCCATCTGCACACAACTACCCGTCAAGGTATGGGCCCTCAACGTTGTTGGCCCCATGCCAGAGAAACACAATGATAAGAAATACATCATCACTGCTATAGACTTTGCTACACAATGGCCAGTAGCCCAAGAAGTAAAGGCGTACACTGGCAATGATGTGTGGCAGTTCATAGAAAGAGAAATAATCAGCAATTTCAGAACAGCCAGAACTCCTGATAACTGACAGAGGGAAAGAATTGACCTCTGAAGACACTAACATATACCTTGCTAAAAATGGGGTCAAACACACCGTGACAAAACCATATCATCTGCAGGCTAATGGACGTTTAGAGCGGCTAAATGTCAGCCTTGTGCAAGCCTTGGCCAAGCTCACTGCCAAGAGGCCTGAAGACTGATTTAAGCAGCTATCAACTACACTACTTGTGTGCCAAACCCAGGTGAACAGATCCACCAGGAAAAGCCCTTTTGAGTTGGTATACAGCACACAGCCTAATATCATTCAACAATTGACAGGACCTAAACCGGAAATTCCAAGTCAGGTCCCCCCTTGCTCGGATCCTCAAGTAGTAGAGGCCAACAGCAAACAAGCAGTCAAAGGAAAAGAAGTCTCTGCAAAAGACCTTTGTCCCCATCTGCCAGAGACATGAAGTTGGTGACAAAGTTTGGGTCATTAATGTTGACAAAAGCAAAATACAACCTGAAAAAGTAGACCCGGAAATCATCCTAAAGGTAAACAAAAATAACACTTACCTTGTGCAAGGACTTGGGAAGCGCAAACAAGACAAAATCCTCCACCATGATTGCCTGAGACCCTGCAAAGCAAGACAAAAGCAACGTGAAACCGCCCTGCCTGCCACAGAACAACAGCTAGTCCAGAATGGTGCCCAGGCTCCTGACAAACTCCCTGATGCCCTACTCCAAGAGGAGGCCAACCTTCAGTTGGGGGGGTGTCAAAACAGCAGGATTAACCCACCAGCAAGGTTTCAAGTAAGCAGGTTTGTGACCTGCAATCTGATTATCCAGTCACTTGAATCCAGACTAGGAAGTCAACTTGAATTGCCAGATCCAAAAACATGAACAAATGATGATCCCTTACAGTGGATACCTTGTTTTGGCATTTGACTCATTACCAGGATCAAGCCACCCCCTTCACCATTCGACCAGTGATCAAGGGTATCATGTTCCTGTTACCCATGATTCACACTAACTATTTAATCATTATCTCTCAATAAAGAATATTATCTAGTTTCTAAATATTTTCCCCTTGTAACTCTGCTAATATAGCACAGTTACAACAGTAAGATTGTACAGAGGTGTTTAGTTGTGCCAAAGATACAGGAGAGGTATTTTTTAGGGGAAGATCTGGTGAGATGTCCTGCCTCATGGCAGTAGAAACACAACTTATCTCAATAGTGGTATTGTAATTCTTTGGAGGACATTCCTGTTCAATTTGGCGTCTTGGTTCTGCCAACATGGGTGGGGTACAGGTTTGGGTCTTTCCTGGTTTAAGTTCAGTCTTTTGCATAGGGGCAGTAGTTCCTCCAGGCTCAGTGTGGGTGGATGGTGTTTCAACAGGTCTTTCATGGCTACATTAACTCCTTTTCTGAAGATAATGGCAACTAATTAATCTTTAAGTTGGGTGCAAGTCTTCAGTTTAAGGAACTCATCAACATAGGCTTAGATGGGGCAGTTCCCTTGTTGGATCTCTAACAGAGTGTTCAGAGCATAGTATCTGGTGTCTTGGTTGTTGCCAGTGCTCATGAGTTTGGCCTCAAATCTCAGGTATCAGGGCAAAATTTAACATCTTCAGTGGTGGCCTTTCCAAACCAATCCAGTGTGTCTCCTGAAAGCATGGCGGACACCCCCAAGACCTTCTCAGTGTCACTGGGGCAGGCGTTGGCGTTGGTTTGTTTGGAAGTGAAGGCAGGGGACTGATATGGCTTGGCAAGCTTCTTCTAAGGTGAGTTTGCCCATCTGGGGAATGTCCACCTTGGTTGTGGTCTGGTTCACTGTCACATTTTGTACTTCTGACGTGGCTGGGTTCTGGGGTTCTGCACCAAGTGCAGGGTCTTTCAGTTCTTTGGCAGGTCAGTTCTTCATCCATGAGAGTATCAGGGGGGTAATTGCTTTATGAGTGTAATAAGTGATTATCACAAAAAAAGCATACAGGTTGCCCCAAGTGTTAACAATATCTTGGGCCTAGGTTACCATGTTTGTAAAAGATTTTCATAATGTAAGGAAGCCTGGAGTAGGTAGAGACATTGGTTGACTTGGGGTAAAGTACAGCCGGGCCAGTGGGTAATGCCCACCATAGGATGGGTGCTAACTTGATAATATAGGATACAGATTGCCCAAGAAAAGACCAGGGGCTGCAGTTGGGCACCATAGAGTCCACCAATCCTGTCAAAGTAATTTATAGTACTCCAAACAGTTGAGTGAAGGTGGTTTCAGAAGCAGTGATGGGTTCTATTGGGCAGTTGGGCTGTGGGGTTAAGGGCAGAGTCATGGGGACAAAGTATGCAGGCAGATAATTGCACTTGTCTTTGGACAATAAGGGTGACACCTTGATCCTCTTTCCTTTATGTCCTATGTTTTGGTTCCTCTAGTCCTTGCCAAGGGATCAGCAATGAGGATGGTCTCCAAGTTGTACTCCAAGTAGGCAGGGTTGGGCGGGTGTTCATTAAAATGCACAGGTCTAAAGGGTGCTCCAGGGGGACAGTATAGTGCCCAAGGAGGTTAAGCAGGTTGGTCTCTGGAGGGGGCAGTTTCCTGATTGTCTACTTGGCCAGAGTTAAGATGGAAAATCACTAAGACCTAGATAAGGTAAGATTTGTTTGAACCAAAGGTTCATAAAACTTTATTATCAAAAATGACAATGGGGGACATCCTCATATTTCCAGGGTTCTTATACCAGGTGGTTTTGCTTCTTTGCTTTTTGAAGACTTCAGTACTGGGGCATTTCACTGGCAGGGCTTGGATCTTGGCTTCTGGTTTTGTGGGCAGCAGATCCTATTTGTTCTTGCTATGATGAACAGAAGTGACAATGCTTTGTTCTTCTGCTACTGTTCACCACATCATCTAAGCAGACAAATTGTATTGCCCATTCTGGACTGGAGACTGGCATTAGCTGGTGATCATTGGCAGGACTGGCAGGAGGCCTTGTTGTGACCTCCTTCAGGGAAGCTACAGCTTCAGCATTAGTATGGGTCTTTGGTGGCAAGAGGTTAACAGTAATTTGATGTTCATTTGGGGAATCATCCTTAAGAGTCTGGCAGGTCTCAGAGTAATTTGACAACTTGGGTCTGCAACTTAACAAGTTGGCGGGTTCCTGTCCACCTTGGGTGACTCAACTGGCCTTTAGAGGGTCAGGGTTAGATTCTGGGGTTTCTAATGTTGATTTTAAGCTTTCAGTCTTGAAACTTGGCAGTCTGGAAGGTTCTTGTTCCTCCTGGTTGGGGAAAGACATCTCTGGCGGCCCAGGATTTGGCCCAACTTGCAGTCTGGCTGGCTCCTGTCTACCCTGATCATCACAAGGCTTTCTCTGAGACCCAGGGTTTGATTCAAAGGTTTTCAATAAAAGTATTTAAATGTCATTCATGACAAGTTTAGAGCCTCCAAGGCGGTAGAGTGCATTGTCAATATGCGGAAAGGGGTAAGAATCCTTCTTGGTTAAGGAGTTTAACCAACAATAGTCCATCACAATGTTGTGACTTCCATCTTTCTACTTCAGTATGAGCAAAGAGGAGGTCCATGGACTTTGGAAAGGAGCAAGTAACCTAGTGTCTAATAGTTGTTTGAGTTCTTTAGATACCTGAGCGTCTTTCACTTGACTACGGCAATAAGGTTTAGCCCGGAAGGGGGGAGCATTAACAGGGTTGATTTTATGAATAACTCCTTTAGCTAGGCCATAATTGATGCTATATTTAGAAAATATTTCTGAAAACTGATCTATCAGGTCAAGCACCTCTTTCTGTTGGACTGGGGACAGTTGTGGGAAGTCCTGAGCAGTAAACAGAGATAGGACCTGTGGCTTGTCCTTTAGGTAAACTGAAGTCCTGGAAGGTACCAAAGGGATGTAGGGATAGCACATCAGGAGCTTTCAGCAACTTGCCATAGCCAACAACCTGACCTCTAGAGATATTTATGGGGAGAGCATTTAAGTTAGCTACCATTAGCTGGACAGGATCTTTGTGAGAGACATCCAAATCCCTGGGCAGAGGTAGGGTTTGTTGCAGCCTAGCAAGGGAGGAGAGTACAACTCTAAGAATGTGCATTAAGGCAACTCATATGATATCTGAGAGTCTGAGATGGCTTGAGAGCAAGGAGGAATGGTCACAGAAGAATTTGCCAGCAGAAAAACCCTCCAGACTCAGGGCAGGCCATATGAGGACACTTCATGTTGAACAAGTGGGTACAGTACTTTAGCGTGAAGACACCAGTGGGATATTCCAAGGCACATGTCTTGAGGCGCTTTTCAGGAACTTTGACAGGCTCCTCAAAGATTAGAGGGACTTCATATCCTAAAATAGAGAGATAGGCATCTTTTAAGTTGATGATCCTATTTTCAGGATTCTCCTTTATTATTTTATTTCTGGTGTTATGATGCTCCTTCACTTATTTTTTCTTTGTTGCTAGTTATTGGTTATCATGCATTTTCCATAGCTCACAACAACCACAAATTTACTTCATCAAGCTTCCCTATCTTTCCCTCATCCTTATGAGTTAAATCAACCTAAATTAACAGTTAGTTTTCACTTTTGAAGTTACCTTATGCTCTGGACAATTCCTGAACCTGTTATCTTTTTGCTAAGGTTAGTTTAAACCAAATCCAAACTGTTTACCTTTTGCTTTTGCTTTAGCTTACGCAAGCAACTTTGGAACCATTTTTTCCCGCTCTATGTCTACTTCCACACTTCTGGCTTCATCTCTGGTTGCAAACACCAACTTCCTTCTCCCCCCTTTACACATGGACTTAACCTTCAAAGTATAAACTTCCCAAAAAACCATGTGCTCTGGCTTCTGATTCAATTTAAGTCACCTAACCCATTTTGGTTAGTTGATCTCCCCTTTAAGTTTACCTCAAAACCCAAGCTGAAATAAAAGCTTGTGTTCTGTCCAGTCTCAACTTAAGTTGATATTGTTTGACTTGTCACCCCAAAAAGGTACTTGTTAGGTTTTGTGGCTTGTGTTTTCTCTTTGAACTTCATTTTTGTATCTTTCCCAGTTTATTTTTATGATTCCATTTGACTACATCTTCCATCAGCTAAGCAATTTTTATAGTGGTACTCACACTTTAATTGTTAACGGTTTCAATCCCCCAGCTAGTGCTGATCACTTCCCAGACTTAGAAATTGACTCTTTAACCAAATCTTCAGTCATTATGACTGGTCTTTATTTTGTTTTCTTAGGTTTATTAAATTGCCTTAGTCCCTACTTCACTTCATATAAGCTTTTAGGAGCCTTAGTGCAGTTATTGTTGCAAATCCTTACCTACCTTTTTATATTTAACAAATATAAATATTCTTGGTTTAAAGACCTTAGTTTACAATAATCTACCCCAAGCCTTCAGACCTTACACCTGTTGTAATCCCTAAGGAATTGGGTACCAACTAGAAGATTGTATCCTTCATTCTCCAGGACCATAGCAGGCGCTGCTAAGAGTAGCTTTCCAAACATCATAGAGAGGGCAGAGTATGCCCCTATAACACAAATCATGGACTTTCCAGATGTACCATAAGAATGGTGGTAATTGAGGTTGGGGGTGAGTTTTGGCTTCTTTACAAGCTTTGAGGAGACAACATTAACAGTAGATCCTGTGTCCAAGACAACCTTAACCTTCACCTTTTGGATAGATATCTCTACACAAGTAGTAGTACAACTAAAGGGTGAGAGGACAGCCAGGATGTCTTGGGCTTCTGCTAGCTTCTTTTCCCACTTCTCAATCATGAATCTCAAACCTGTAAACTCCTTGTTAGACAGTCTGAAGAGGAAGCAAGACTGAAACATTCTTGAAAACTGTGTCAGCTACTTCAGCTGCTTCTTCAGAGGATTCTACAAGTACAGGAGACCTCTTAGCTTTTGTGAGGTAAGGGCAAGAGACAATCTCTTTGGCTTCAGGAAGAGGCTTAGCAGTTGTTGTAGTTTTCCCAGACCATAGCTTATAAGGGACAATAATGGTCTCAGGAACTTCAAGAACTGAATAACCATAGGTGTCAGAATTGTCAATGTCAGAATCATCCATGTCAGAATCATCAGAGATATCATGGAACAGCAGAAGAATGGGAGGTGCTTTGATCTTAGAAGGCTTTAAATCTTCTACAGACAGGGGAATTGGAGGAGACTGAAAATAATTGTCAACCAAGAGTGTCTCTGCCTCTAGGTTGACTGTTCTTTTCCCGCCTGCTCCTTGGGGTTGGCACCTTCAACTTGAAGATTGGTACAGACTTGAGAGTGGTGACCTATCTGGCTGCAGTTATGACAACCTTGATGTCTAGGAGGGTTCTGAGAGTTCATAGTGAGGATGTGTGGGCCACAGGAAGAAGAACCCAGAGTTAAATGCAGCTCAATTCTTGTGTACAACAGCTCCAGAGTGGTTCAAGTGCATATCTTGTAGCAGCATCTTTATGCTCTTTATTGAGGAGATCATGGCCTTGTGAGGTTTGAAATTGAGTCACAGAAGCTGATTAACTTTGAGAGCTTGAGCACAGGTCATGTTAGCTTCATGGGCTGCCAACTGTCTACTAGTTATCAATTGCTGTCCTTCCATATAGAATCTTTCTGCAAACTTGGCCAAAGTCTCTTTGGGTTTGAAGGCAATGTGCATAAACATGTTCTTTTTCGCTTCCAAACTAAGATCACTACCAAAATCATTGATCAGAAGCTGTTTCATCTCTTCCCAAGTCTCAATTGTGGGCAGCTCTGGCACTACCACCTCCTGGCAGGTTGGGTGCAAGCAGTTTAGAATGTGCTCTTTCTTAACCTCATCAGAGGCCCGTTACATAGCTGTTTTGTAGATGATCAATAATGCTGCAATGGTGGATGTTTTAGGGTCAAAGACTTGTTTGAAGGTAGGTTTGAAGTGTGCTTTGGTGGTAGGGCCACCATTGTTGCTATCAAGCACATTTATACGCGGGGAGAATTCAGCCTCAGATTTCAAAGGGGGCTGTTGTGCCCACAACTGACAAACACTCTCTTTGAGCGTAGTCAAGGTCTCAGAGGTGCGCACACCCACATTGTTGGCCAGGTTAGTCTGTTGTTTGGTAACATCTAAGTGTTGGTCCTGTGTTGTTACTAATGTGGAAAGCTCAGCCAGTTGAGAGGTAAGGGAAGGACCCACTGAGAGGCAAGGGGCAAACTTGTCATTCACTGAGTCAATTAATTCACTCATTTCTTGCATGTCTTTATCAAGCTCAGAGTGGTCTCATTTCAAGTGTTCCACCTCATTAGCTAGAGCTATTAGCTCTCTAGCACAGTGTATATGGGGGGCTCCTGGTAAGCCAGGATAATAGCCATCTCCTTCAACAACCTCAACTGTCCTAGCTGCAGTTACCACAATCTCACGAAGAGTGACAACCTCCTGCTGCAACCCAATAACTTGGGCAGTTAATGCAAGCACCTGAGGATCTGGCTGTGGAAGGTCTGCTGGGCGTCCTTGGCTAAAAGTGGACACACTTAGTTCTTAAATGGTGTCCCATAGTTTCTGTTCTCTATGCATCAGATCATCAGATGAGGGAGAAGGAGGAACATCTGGCTTGGGCATAGACAACTCATTCACTTGGGCTTGAAGTTTGGCAATGGCGGCAGCCATAGTAGTCCTTTCTTGATCAAACTTTTCATTGAGATCACAGAGACCTCTAGTGGTGTTATCTGCTACTTGTTGTAATTAGTTGAAAGAATGGGTAATAAACTCATTGAGTTGCTGCACAAATTAATCAAATTCAGGGAGGTAGGCATTCAAGGTGGAATCTACTTGAGTTTTCCAGGGTTGTTCTAATTGGTGAAACTTGTGTAGCCTTCCCTGACGTACTTGGAGATAAACTGGTACATTTGCTCTATAGAAGTAACCAAACAGCCTGGGAAGTAATGGAGTTGTGTTGGTTATTGAATACCAAGGAAAACAGTGAGTGAATCCACTGCTGATAAGCAGCAAACTGATCCCAGTGATGAGTGACGGCAGCTTGAAGAGAAAAAATCTCTTGGACGTGAAGCCCCAACATCATCTGGTGATGGGCTAAGGCAGGCTGCACAAAGGATAAAAATAGATGTTCAGCAGAGCCAGCTGCTCCAAGGAGATGTTGTGGAAACTGCGGGGCAACAATCAACTTGTAGTATTCCACTTGATTGAACTGTAACTGAAGGTAAGGGATGGCCCCATTGTGGCCTATTCTAAGGGTGATGTACATGACTTGTTTAAGATCAGGGGTTTTCATGGAATATGCTACTAGATGGGGACTATTTCCAAGGTTCAATACAATGGGGACAATAAGTGGGTCTGAGATGTCCTACTTGATAGGCAGACTGGTGATTCCAGGTGAAGATGGCTCTTGTATAGGAGGAGGCAAAGGACCTGAAAACATGGTGGCAAAAGAGATAACCAAGGGGCTTACAGCCCCTGTAGTGAGCATCATTTTTGTTGTGCTCTGAGGCACAAGATACACAATGGGGAATCCTAACCTTAGGATTGGATTTTTACTAAGTCTTGGTTAGTTGCTGGGAAGATTATTGGATTACCTTGTGATTCTGAATGAATAATCTCTACTAGTTGTGGCTATAGAGAGTTGCCAAAATACTTGAAGATACAAAGACAAAAATGTGAATAGAACTAAATTTTATTGGTAAATATGAAATGTAATATATAGTGGTTGACAATACCACAAAACAGTACCAGGACAGTAGGACCACTTGCCACACAGCATGAGAGGGGCAAGTGAGTTGTGCAGAATCAGGAAACTGAACAATTGAATTTCCAAGTTTGGAGACAGACTCATTTCAAAGGGTAAAAGTATAAGAGAGCAATTTGTCCTCAAAATAACCCATCAAAGGCCAAATCAAAACAGTGTGAATAGCGCCATTCACACTAGGAGAACCAAACTGGGGCACAATATTATTGTAGATTAATTTTCAGGGATTTCATTTTCTCCCCTCCCAAAACCCAAGGTTTAAAACAAGACTCAAAACCTGGTCAAGACTGCCTGCAGGCTGCCAGCCCTGGGGACCAGGGGACTGCATGTCCATGTTTTTTGGGATCAAATCACCTCTGATTCAAACTACAGACACTATTGCAGTTGAAGAACTCAGTGTATACCTTTCAATGGTAGCACCCACCAAAGAACACAACCAAATGCCTAATGGAGGCAAAAAACCCCATCATTGGCCTAATGAGCCTGATGTTCTCCCTAGTATCTGATCAGAATCCCGCCCCTGAAGGAAGTGTGGGCCATCAGGCCAAACCCAAGAATATTTCTCCAGAAAAGAAGGTTTGTATTACCCTTCTGGAAGATTCAGCCAATAAATGTTTGTCCTGCTCCCATGCCATTTTGCCGCCCCAAAACCTGGGCTACCCACCTGTCCAAATTTATATTTCACAACTATCTGAATACTGATCATTAGAATTAAATTCTGGTAGCAAATTGCTATATAAACTCTTAGACCATGAGCCAGACTTTATTGTCATTTTCAAATAAAGGTTATGAGATACTAGGTGGTTGCACTGTCCAAGGACAGATATAAAGTTGAATTAAAAAAATCAATTAAATTATCAAGGGTCTGGATGTACAAACATTCTGGCCACCACCAACTTACTTAACATCCAGCCATTGTCTAATTTGGTGCCCTTCTAATATACAGTTCAATATACCAAGAATGGCAACCAAACAATATCACATGACAATCCAAGTATCCAGTGGCTCAAACCCATCCTGCACATGACCAACCCCTAGGTTTGATACAACTAAATCTCTGACACAGCCAAATCTATATAAGTCTAAAATATTAACCAATAAAAGATACTTCTCTTCTTTCCTAATTCCATATTTGAAGCTTTCCCAAAAGGCGGTCCTTATCTCTGGTAGCAGCTACAGTTTTTCAACCACACCCATGAAAGAGAAAATGACTGACCAAAACCTGCTCACCTTTGCTCACGTACTCAACCAGGCCACATCCCAGGAGACCTGGAAAACATACTTCCGTGCCCACAACATCAACAAAGATATACCTAGTGGATGTACCATATTTGAAGGTCTGGTCATGCCCAAAGCATGCACCAAGATAATTCAATACAGCCACTCTCTTCAACCACAGACAAACACACAACCACCTATCACAGGTCAAGTTACCAACACCAAATTCATTGGTATCAACAAGTTCTTTGGTAAAAACAAAGAAAACATCATCAACTGGCTAGACCACTCAGCTGCTAAACTCTGCGCCAGCTGCATCCCCCATGAGAAATGGGTCCAAGACAGCCAGAAAGCGCCTGTACAAGGCCGCAGCTAACTGGTTTGCCACCTGGGTTGGTTCACAAACTGACGACCAGCTTGAAAACTGGGAAGAGTTCAAATCAGATATCACTCTTAATTTCTGCGTCACCAAATCCCTCCAAAACATTGAAATACAGCTCAGCAATCTTCCTCAGAAGACCACTATCACAGCTTACGCCAATGAATTTGAGGAAATATGCTGCAAAATCCAAAACCCAGCACAAGCTGATAATGTACACACCAGAGCATCATTCATCAACAGAATAAAACCCTCTGTTGATGCCCTCATCTGCCCAGAGGCCAACACCTCCATGCCCACGCACATTGCAGAAGCCAAACACGCGTAAAAACGTGCAAACATGGAATATGCTGTATGCAACGGCAACCACACCTCAAACGGCAATGGCAGAGAAAACTCCAATGGCAATAAACGCCAGAACACCAATAATAGCAACAGCAACTACAATTGTAATAATGGCAATTCTAGCCAAAGTGCAAACCACTCCTGTCCCAAGAAAGAGGACACCGCCAAAGTAAAAAATGCTGAAATAGCAACCCACTATGAATCTGACCCCACATTCTCTGACCTCAAAGGTCTCAAAACAGAGGAACAGGGAAAGGAGGTGGAGGAATAGGCTTCAGTGACCCTGTTTCCCCCAACTTGACAAGAAACTGTACCAAGGCATGAACATTGCTGCTCACATCCCATGTGTCCCACAATTCTCCATTTTTATGAACTTAAAAATTAAAGATTGCTCACAACTTCTTGTCTACCCATGCACTTACAAATAACATACACATAAAATTTTATTTGACTCTGGTGCTCAACACACTATGGTAAGCAAATCATCTGTAACCAAGTACAAAATACCAGTTGTCAAATCCAACTTCAAATACGTCATAATGGCAGATAAATCAAAGGTTCTACTTAAAGGCAAAACAACTCCCTTCATATTTGACCTCTGAGGCATACAAACTTCCATCAAAGGACTTTGTCATGAACAACATAAGCTATGAAATTATAGCAGGCAAAGACTGGTTTAACCAAGTGAACCCCAGTGTATGTTGAAAAACAAAAACCATGACCATCAAACACAATGGAGTCAATTTTAATATCCTCAAAGAACCCAAAAATCTCATTCTAAGAGACACATTATTTGTCCAGGTCATAAATCAAGATGACTCTGAACATCTAACCAAAGACAGTACCCTCCACATAATGAGGTACACTAAATTCAATAATATACAAACAACAAAAATCCAATGCCCAGAACTTGTGGCACTTCTAAATGAATACGCTCATGTATTCAAAGAAGAACTCACAGAGTTACCCCCCAAACAAGAGGTCAAACATGGCATTGACCTATGTAAAGCCATGCCTAAACCTGCACCCCTCTACAGACTCTCTCCCATGGAGACCCAAACCCTCAAACCCTATATTGAGGACAATCTAGCAAAATGATTCATCCGTCTATCAGAATCCCTTAGGGGGCAGCAGTGTTCTTTGTAAAGAAAAAGGAAGGCACTCTTTGTCTAGTAAAAGACTACAGAGCACTAAATGAAAGCACAGTAAAGAATTAATATCCCCTACCACTCATAGAGGATCTGTTTTCAAGACTCTCAGGAGCCACATTTTTCTCCAAAATTGATCTCACCTCAGGCTACAACCAGGTTGAAGTAAAGGAAAAGGACATATCAAAAACTGTGTTCTGTACACAATTTGGATCATTTGAGTGTAGTGGTAATGAACTTTGGGATGACCAACGCTCCTGCAATGTTTGTCACCATGATGAACCAAGTGCTAAATGGCCTCTCAAATACATTATGCTACCTCAATAATATCATCATATTCTCAAAAACAAAAGAGGAACACCATACACATGTCTGAAAGACACTCAATCAACTCGCAAAGCACAAACTCTATGCCAAACCAAGTGCCAATTTATGGAAAAGGAACTCCTGTTCTTGGGCCACATTGTCTCTGAAGGTGGCATCAAAGCAGATCCAGACAAAATAAGAGCCATAAATAACATACAATGCCCCACCTCTGTTAAATAAGTTAGATGCTTTCTCAGAATGGTAGCTTACCTAAGGAAATACATCAAAGACCACAGAAAACTCACCGCATCAATCAACAACCTAACCAAGGGTAATGCCAAAAAGAGATTCATCTGGAAACCAGAATTTGATAAAATTTCCAACTATTAAAACAAGCTTTTATTGAAGCACCAATCTTGCAATACCATAATAACAACATGTGCTACAAGCTCAAATCAGATGCCAATGACACCGCCATTGGCGCAGTCCTGTGCATCTGCCAGCCAGGGCAGCAAGACTTCCTGCCAGTATGTTACAAAAGCAGAAAACTAACCAATACTGAGAAGAGATACCCAATACACAATAAGGAGTTGCTAGCAATATATTGCACATGCAATAAATGGAGATGTTACTTAGAATGACATTTAAACATCTGAGTACTAACTGACCATAAATCCTTAATCTATTTTAAAATTCAGAACGCCCTTGCACAGCAACAAGCAAAATAGATGTCCCTGCTGGAGCAGCTCAATTTGGACATCTAATACAAAAAGGGGAAGAGCTGGTCACAACTGATGCTCTTTCTAGACTATGTCAGCCTAGAGAGAATCATCCTGACCACCTGGACACTGACTGGCCAAACCTGTACAACACTGAGTTTAAAACCAAAGGGAAAGACCCCTCAACACACCAACTGACCCACAATACATTAGTGAGGCACAAAAAATATTTGCATGTATCAAATGGCACTGTATACAAAATCATTAATGACAAACATGTTCCCTACATCCACTTGCACAAAGAGTTGACACCATATTAAGACATCACTGCCTACTAGGACATACAAAGGCTAACAACCTATACCTCACACTAAAAGAGATAGTATGGTGGTCCAATCTCAAACAAGATATAATTTTTGTTCTGAAAAAGTGCACAGTGTGCAAGAAATACACCAACACAAAGGCTCCCCAGCCAACAATCAACCCAGTACCTGACCCTGAACCATTCGAGGTTTGGGGGCTAGACATAGTGGGCCCCTTCCCAGGAACAAAGACAAACCAATGTTTCTTAATTGTAGCCATTGACTTTGCCACACACTAACCCATCTACTGGGAACAAAGGACCATAAAGCAGAGACAATAAACTTATTCATTAACAAAGCAATCATAGCCAACTACGAGCACTCCAGACTATATCATAACTGATGGAGCAACCAAGTTATCAGGTCACGTAGTAAACAATAACTTTAAATCAAAAAACATTAAACATTCCACAACTTGCCCTACAGGCCACAGGCCAACAACAGAGTTGAACGCCTAAAAATCAGCCTTATCAGGACCCTAGAGAAAATAATAGATGGCAGTACAAAAGACACATGGCCACTATACGTGAAACATGCATTATTAGTATCCCGGGTCTGCACCAATCAAGGGACAAGCTACTCACCGTTTGAACTAAAATACAGATACAAACCAGAGATAATTACCTGCAACAATCAACCATACATAAAGATCTCCCTGGGGAAACCCCCCAACAGTAGAGCAAGCACCAAACTTACAACACATCTGCCTCAAAGCTAAAATAGCTGAAATGAAGAGGCTCAAAACACAAAAGGTAACCTCTACAGAGGAACCACTCCACATCAACTCACCCATCTGGGTCCTGGCTGGAAACAGAAAGAAGCTAGACTCAGTACACAGAGGACCAGGAAGAATAATCAAGTACAGACCAGACCAAAACACCTATCTAGTGAAATTTTAAGGTGCCAAAACCCCTATTGCCAAGAAATATCACAGAACCTGTCTCGGCCTTAGTAAAGCGGAACAATTGACCAGACTGGTACCAACTGGTAAACAACTTCAGGAATATCAGGAGGCAGCCGTTAAGACAAAGACCCCTCCTGATGTACCAGAGTAACCCCTTAAGGGGGTGTCAAGGGTCTGGATGTACAAGCATTCTGGCTACTGCCAACCTAATTAACATCTGGTCATTGCCCAATTTGGTGCCCTTCCAATATACAGTTCAACATACCAAGAATGGCAACCAAGCAATATCACATGACAATCCAAGTATCTGATGGCTCAAACCCATCCTGCACATGACCAACCTGTTGGTTCAATCCAACTAAATCTCTGCCACAGCCAAATCTATATAAGTCTAAAATATTAACCAATAAAAGATACTTCTCTTCTTTTCTAATTCCATATTTGAAGCTTCCACAAAAGGTGATCCTTATCAAAATATAGATCATTGTACTTTTAGGCTGGGATTACTTATCATATGTTTTATTAAATTTATACTTAAAACACTTTCTTAAATGTTGTAACTGTGCTGTTTTAGCAGAGTTACAAGGGGAAAAATATTTAGAAACTAGATAATAATCTTTATTGAGAGATATGGATTATATAGTTACTGTGAATTTTGGATAGTGGGAACATGATAGTGTAGATGACACGGTGGGATGGTGAAGGGAGTGGCTTGATCCTTGTAATGAGTCAAGCGCCAAAACAAGATATCCACTGTAGGGGATCAGCTTCTGTTCATGTTGTTGGATTTGGCAATCTGAGTTGAATTCCTAGTATGGCTTCAAGTGACTGGATAATTGGATTGCGGGTCACAACCCTGCTTAGTCAGAACCTTGCTGGCGGGTTGAGCCTGCTGTTTCAACATAAAAGAAATTTCAATTATATTTATTTAAAATTGAAATTGCTTATTCAAGTATAAACAAAAAATAAATCTAAATAAGTGGAGGTTTACTATGGAATTTAGCAAATATAAAATAATGACCTAAATTTTTTAATATCTGTTTTATGAAAATTTATTAAAATATAGAGCTGACTAGGTACCTTTAAAATAAAGCTATTGGACATTAAGTGTCAGGGATCTAAGCTTGGGCGGCCAGCCCGTCATTTCTGGGATCACACAGGCCAGGTTTTTTGCAGGCAGAGCTCACCACAAGATCAGAGCTAACTTAAAAAGGTACAAGAATGACTTTCCATACCAGGACCACGGGCTGGTGGCCAGGATTATGGTGTCAATCACCCCAGAGAGGGTGATGTACACAATCCCAAATAGCTTGCTGGTATGGCCTGTAGGAAGTTTGGGTGGGGACATGGGCATGGGTTTAGGGGTGATTGGGAGCTCCATGTCCAGTTGGTAGATGGATAGGAGGTTGTACTTGTCTTTGAAAAGGATGGACTTGGAGTAGTGCTAAGGGCCTTGTCTATTAAATCTTACTTGTGAATTCAGTTGGGCCAGGGGGTCTGCTTTAAGTATATTCTCAAGGGTAAATTCCTTGTGTTTGGGCTTCAGAGGATATTCTGTATAGTGGACGGGGACAAAGGGAGCACCAGGAGGATAATAAACTGCAGGCAGGTGGCCCGGACAATCTGAAACTGATTTGGTAAATGGCAAGAATGAAATATGGTAATAACTGGGGAAACCAATGTGTCATAACCTTTTTATTTAAAAATGGCAATATAGTTTCAGTGTGGGGTATGTAGGCTTATATAGCAGCCCACCACCAAACTTCACATTTTCTATAAATGAATCCTCAACAAGTCAGTAAATCTTGGGTTGGGAGGCCAGGACACCCAGGTTTGGGAGAGAAAAAATGGCACCACTGAAGGGGGACTTCTCATTGGTGGAGAGCTCATGGAATGTCACTTGTGTCTTCTGTTCTCAAGCTTGGGTCATGGGAGCGGCCTTAAGCCTGCTTTTTCTCAAGTAACTGAACTTGATTGGTTACCTGTGAGGACTTCAAGTTCATGAAGTTTACAGAGGGACTTTCCTTGCCTCCATTAGGCAAGTTGAGAAGTCCCTCCTTGGGCACTACCACTCTCAAGTCCATGTCAGTATTCTTGCTTTGGGACTTAACCTGGGCTTTATCTTGGGGGGGCTCAATCCCAAAAAACGTGGGCAAGCAGCCTCTTGGTCCTTGAGGCTGGCAGCCTGCAAGCGTTCAGAGTTAGGGTTCAAATCCTGTTCCTGGGCCTGGTTTCCAGAGGTGGTAAATTGTCAATCCTGACAGTGGCCCTGGTAGCGCTTCTATAAAGGTTTCTGGATGGCAGGCTAAAATTTCCTGATCCTGGGGAGTGGTAGTGTCTTGGTGGTCCTTGAAGTGTATAATCTTTTAATGGCAGGAGTCCCAATCAATTGCCTTGAGGCTCTCTTTTTTTTCAAGGGTTTTTGTAATGCATATGAAGGCGTGGCTGTGTAGGAGCTGGTTCATTGAGTCAGAGTAGATCTGTTAGTTGATCCCTTTGCACTTGATGGCCAATACTGAGGTGACTCAGTATACATGGGGATTTTTCTTTTGCAGCCAGTCCAGTCCAAGTACAATGTCAAATTTTGGGAAGTCAATGACAGGACCCTGAATGGTGGAGTGTAGGTTCTCTAGCGTAATGGAGAAAGGGGTAGTCTCTCATGTCACAGCAATGTGATGTTCATCAGCTAAAATCATGTTCTTAATCTGCAAAGGATTAGTGTTTAGCTTGAACTTGTCCACAAAGTTGCAGTTGACAAGTGTTCAATATGCGCCCAGGTCCAGGAGCGATGAGCCAGTGTAACTGTAAGAGCAGAAAGGATAGGACATCAGTTTATTGAAGTATCTGGCAATGATGTAAAGTACAGGATCTTTTGAGGGCACCTGGATCATTGGGCACTGGTCCACGTCCTTGGGTTGGTACTCATCATTGGGCAAGTCAGGAGTTATGAGGCGAGAGCTTGGCTTGCTTAGTGCTCTCCCTGGGCTTTTTCCTTGTCTTGGGTGTCTTGTGTGGTAGTAATACAGAAATGGGTACAGTTTGACCGTCCAATGTTCCCATTTCCATATTTTTTTGTGCCCATGGGTTTATGTTTTGTGTTGTTGTTGTTCCCAGGGGGTGGTCAGTTAGAACACCTGGTTGGGTGAGAATCCTTGGGTCTCTCTTCCCAGTCTGCACCTTATGGAGAGTGTTGGACGTTTGTTCTGCTTTCTCTGCCTCACAATACAGACTTTGCAAATTGGTTACTTGGTCCAGGTTTATGTGTCTCCTTACATGCAACTTGAGTGTGTTGTAGTACATGAGGTGTCTAGCTGGAGTGTCAAACACCATGTATGAGGGGGCACATAGGTGGAGCTCCTTGTAGGCACATGTAGTTCCTTTACTGTGCCCATTTGGGTCAGGTTCTTTACTTGGCGTATGATCATGAGGGTGGTGCCCTTCATCACAAATCTTGCCAAGGAGTCCCACTTGAAGGTGTTCCTATCTTTTTTGGTGTGATCCTCATACCACTTGTTGCACTAGGTGCCAGTGTTGTGTCTCAATCAAATAGAGATCTCTGCAATCCAGAACTTTTGCAAGCATTCCATTTGTGCCAGCTTGTTCTTGGCAGACTGTATCCAGGTTGTGGTATTGTTGTCATTGGCTCCAGCAAATGATTCCAAGGTGGCGCTAGTAAAGTTGTTGGCCTATATATTTCAGGGATCCACTCATTAGGGAGCTTTTCTCCAATTGAGTGAAGAAGAGCTCCCAAGTTAAACTTAACTAGAGTGGAGCCTACAGGAATTCCTATCATTAGCATGCAGAGTAGATGACCTAACAATCAAAATCTTCTCAAGAAGGGTGTAAAGTGAGTTAACAAATAGTATACACTAGTGCATCCCAAGACCAACCAAGAGGCCTTGGGATGAATGATTGTAGGGAAGCAAGCAGTTTCAACATAGGGATCATGGCAGCAACATGGACCAAATTGATACCAAATGGAGTCTTCAGATTTATCAGTGGGAGTTGGTTCTGGAGTTTCAAAGTTCATGTTTACCTGGTCATAACTTATTAACACACAGAAAACCCACCCAATTAGGAGGGCTTTCATGTAGTTGGGTATGGACTCAATCTTATCTATTAATCATTTAGAGTTTAAAAATATAGGCTTGATATGAGTTTGTTGAGAGGAATAATATTGTTGGAGAAATTTGCTTGGGAGGGAATAGTCAGATTAAATACTGAGTGAAAATGTGAGGAGGACATAGTGGTTACCAATGATTTCTGCAAGGGTTGGTCAAGAAGTATTGTCTTGCAGGAAGAAGTAAGGTTGGTTGTAAAATGTGGCCTGCAATTTGCTATATCACTTTGATCTGGGTTGTTTTCTGGGTTGGATGTGAACTATTTTCTTGGCTTGGTTTGATTTCTTTTTTGATCAGTAGTTTGGATGCCCTGGATGTTTGTTGGATTGTATGGTGCCTCTTACTTTACTCTGATTGGCTGGTGTTGATAATTTGACACTTTTGGAACCATTAATTATTGATTTCTTGGTATTAGCATTGCCAGTATGATTGATTACGCACTGGGAACCTTGTTTTGGTTTGGAAATTATATTAAGATTGAGGCTTTTGCTTTTGCTTTCATAATCATTAATACATTTGTTTAAACGCTTTGAACAGGTCTTCAAGACACTTTTGTTAATTAATTCTTTAAAGATTGTTGTCTCTGATTCTGCATTTATAAATGCACTTTCATTGTTGATTTTCTGGGCTCCCATAATTGTTGCTAATTGTTTTGGGGGTTTTCCTTTGTGAGAGGAATGTAATTCCTTACATCATGGGCAGACATGATACTTTTGTCTGTCACTCTAGGAATGGGACAACCACCATAATTAACTCATTCTGCAAGTCAACTTACTGAATGTCAACAATTTGTTGACATTCAGTAAGTCAACATTATTTTAGTATTTATCCGCCGGAATCAGGTATTTCCAAAACTAAGCTAATTTTTCATAGTAAATTATTAAGTCAGAATTGCAAAATTAAAAAGGAAAATGTATAATGTCAACACCATTTAAACAAAGGCTTAATTTTAAGCCAAAAAGCTAATATAATTTACTATGAAAATGTAAGTTTCTTTGTACTTTTACATTAAGGTCAACTACAGTAAGTAATATCTGGATGTCAACCCCAAATAAGAATCCATAAATTTCTTAATAAAATACACAATATTCTAAAAAAACTATCTTTATATTTTATACTTCTGTTTTTATTAAATATATATTAAGATAAGCATTGAACAAAGGCATATGCCAACTTTCAGAGTGTTATTTGTATTATAGAGATATTTACTGTTATTTTAAACTCACTGGATAAACTATAGCTTATTTCCGGAAGTCCACTTAAGCCAAAACGCATATGTTAAAACTAGAAATTATATATGTATTTATAATGTTGACTTTGTGTCAAATCAACGTGTCACCTAAATGGCAACAAGGGGGTTTGGCTAAGTAAAAAAAGTGACATAATTTAAGCAAGATTTAATAGGAGAGTTAGTATAAAAGAACACTGACTGCCTGAATGTTGACACCTTCACTGGTTTATTAGTAAAACACTGGCGCTTAACAAAAAGCACACATACAATGGTATGATAATTCAGGCCAAAGTACCCAGGGCTGTACTTTAGACTTCCCTCTACAATCCCTATTATTTAGTTTTCATAAGTTACATATGCAAATCTTTAAAAAAATTTAAATTTGAAAATAATCAATTTTGGCCTTAAAAAACCAACTCTGGAAAATATTAACCAAGCTTTATAAGTGATTTATATAGTGTTTTTTAGTTTAATGCTGACTGTAAGTATGTCAACATCAAAATCAAAGCGTTTTTTATGCTGACAAGCTAAATTAAATATTTTTGACTATTGTGACTACCAGAATGTTGACTTTTTATTTAAACATGGTTTTTTCTATTCTTTACTAATAAACTAGCTCTAAAATTACTTTCCATACTTCTATAAACTATTTCATTCATAATAAAAAATAAAACAAGTGATTATTATTTAATTTTATTAATGTTTCAGCTGATTATTCTTACTTTATGAACTCTACTCTAATTATTGTAGGACAAATCTTCTAAGAAGCCACAAAAGAACCCCAAGTCAACCAAGAAAGTGCCCAAAACCTCTGGAAAGGCACAAAGTCCCTACCCCAACAAAAAACAGCCAAAAAGCCCTCAAAGAAACAGAAGACAAAGGAGAAGACCCCAGACCCTGAAAGCAAAGAGTCCTCCCCTGCCCCCTTCTCTTCTCCAAGCTGGTATTAATCAGAATGAGATGAGGTTCCACTAAACAAGCAAGGAGGAAAGAAGATACCCAAGAGTCCAGAGCCCCAGTCAAGCCCATATAAATCAAGCTCAAAGGAATCAAGTTCATCCCAGTCCAAGAAGCGCAAGAATCCAACTCCAAATAATTTCCCTCCACCACCCAAAGAATCTGCACCTTCATCCTCCTCATCAAGTATCAATAAAGAAGATCCTGATGATTACCTGTCTGACTATCATCAAGCACCAATTGGCCCATGGAATCCCCTAAAGGTTCACAATATATGTAACGTCAAAGGAGAGTTTAAGCTCCCAAAGAAGTTCCCTTGGGTTTCCCCTCTAATGTCTGTCAAAGGAGGTGCAAGTTTAGTCTGTGATGGCTATGTTTTTAATTGCAACAATCAAAAGAGAGCAGGAAGAAGCAAGCATTATGTGTGTGAAGATAGATGCTGCGCTGCCAGGATCAACACAGAAGGATGGGGTAAAGTCACTAGTGAAAAAGGAGATCACACAGACAATGCTCCAATCAATCTTATTGAAAAGCTTCTAAAGTGGTACCTCTACCAAATGGTCCCAGTCTCTAAAGACGTCAAGGCTTCTGATCTGGCAGTTAAGGCCACCACTCATCTAAGTAATGAGAACCTGAAGCTCATCCCTGACTGTGACCAGTTAGTGAAGTACAGATGTGACAAGCACCGTGATCTATTCCCCCATAAGAAATCTGTCATGATCCAAGGAGATTTATTATTGACAGAGGAGTTAAAGATGTTCAATGGTGATGAGGTATTCCTTTTACATGATGATAGCCTAAATCAGAGGTAAGAATTATATGCTATTGTTTCAACTGAACCAATGAGGATTCAGTGTTTGGAATTGGGGAAGACAACAGTCCAATAGGAAGGACAGAATAATAAGAATAAGGTGTTGTTTATTGAAAAATATTGTGATTAATATACCATATGGGGAAAGCCACAAAGGGGTGGCATAGTGGGAAGTTCCATATAAGGTTTGAAGCCAAGGAATAACTTGTCCGGGGATCAGCAAGTTGAACTGGTATTGCTCCTAATTAGGATGAAGTACCCACCATTTGATATTGCCATCAGATTAATTTATAATGTTAGATATGTCAAGGGGCAACTCATTGAGCTCCCCCTGTGTATTGTAAGATATGTTATCAGGCAAGTCTGGAAACTTAGTTGCAACACCCCCCTTGTCCCCTGCTTGTTGTCAGACACCAAGACCAAAGCTTGTGGAAGGTCTGGGAAGGTCTGCACAAACAGCCTTTTTGTGGGGATGGCGCAGCAGGAGCGCAAGCAATTGTGATGAAGCTTCTTGGTATTCCCTTGGGCATCTTTGAGCTGATAGGTATGATTGTCATAGACAGCGGCTATCTTGAAGGGCCCTAGGTGGTTGGGCTCCAACTTGGCAGAATTGGGGTTAAGGCTTTAGATGGGGTCACCTACAGCATACCTGACTTTGAGGTGCTTTGTCTCTCCTTCAATCCACTTGTGTTTGATTTCCTGGGCTTTGGCATGCCATTGATATAGGGATGGAGTTGTTACTAGGAGAGGCTTGTTGGGAACCTTGGGCCATAGTTTTCCCTTTTCAACCCCTGTCAGACTGTCAGGTGTTCCAAAGGCCAGGGTGCTAGGGCTGAACCCAGTGCCCTTGTTGATTCTTGCTTTCAGGGTAAGTAGAGCGGTGGGCAGGTGTTCAGTCCATGCGGTGTTAGGGTGTTCTTGTGAGAGCTTGGCAATTTTTTGAACCAGTGAGCCATTTAACCGTTCCACGTGTCCATTGGATTGAGGATGGTAGGGGGTTGTAACTATACATTGGAGTGCGTTCTTGGCACAGTATGCCTTCATGACATGCCCAACAAGTTTGGGGCCGCCATTTGTGATGAGATGTTTGGGTTATCCAAAGAGAGCCAAAATTTCCTTGCCAATAAAGCGGGTGATGGTGATGGCAGTGTGATTAGTTGTTGCCCAGGCCACTGGCCAGCAAGTGAAGTAGTCAATGGCAGTGATAATGTACTTCTTTCTCAGTTGGTCTTTGGGGAGTGGTCCCACAATGTCAAGAGCCCACTGCTTGAAGGGTTCCATGGCCTTGATGGGCAGGACCAACTTGGGGGGTGCAGGCTTGGACGTATTCTTTTCACACAGCACACACGCTTTGAGGGGTCCAAGATGTCTTGATGCATGCACAGCCACCAAACCTTCAGTTTCATGATCTCAAAGAAGTTAAGCCCTCTGATGTGACCCAGGGTTTGGTGGTAGTGCAATATTGTGTCACCTTGTTGTGTGATGGGAATGTAAGGCGTCTTCTCACCTGTCTCTGCCAACGGCAGACGTTACCAGCATTGGTGGTGAACTGACTTTTGTTGTCCTTCAGCTTGGAGATGGTTACTGAGTTAAGGACTTTGTAATGAGTTGCCTCAGGACAGAGATAGAGCATGGGTCAGTCTGGATCCAAGCTGTCATCTCCTGTGATAGACACTACATAGAGGCGTGAGAGGGCGTCAGCTGTGACAAGTTCCTTCCCAGGCTTGTACTCAATGCGCAACTGGTAAGGGGATAGACGCACAACCCAACCTGCTTGGTGGCGTGTCAAGTGGGACTGCATGTTGAAGTACTGGAGTGACTTGTGGTCCATCAGAATGCGGGGTGGTAAGGTAGCACCTTCCGGGTAATAGTGCCACTTCTCAACACAGTGTACAATTGCCGCCAATTCTTTATCATGAATGGGATAGCGTTGCTTTGAGTTGGTAAGTTTCCTGGACTCATATGCCACGGGGAGGAAGACAACATTATCAGTTTCCACCCTTAGCACGCCCCCTATGGCCCTGTTGGAGGCATCAGTCTCTATTTTGTACTGGCAGTTCCAATTGGGAAACTGCAGTACTGGTGCTGTTGTGAATCTTTGCTTCATCATCTTGAAGGCTTGATCTCTGACAGGGGTCCAATGGAAGCACTGTTTGGTGTTGAGGAGCTCAGTGAGAGGTGCAATTAGTTCCCTGCAATTGGGAATGACCTTGCACATGTAGGCAACCATGCCTAAGAATGTCTGCACCTGGCCCACATCAGTGGGGGCGGCATGCTAGTGATTGCCTTGATTTTGGCAGAGTTGTGCTTTATCCCTTGGGCAGAGATGGTGTGCTTAAGGAATAACAGCTCCAACTTGAGGAAATTACATTTGGAGGGTTTAGCTTTTAGCTGTTTTTTCCAAAGGGTGTCAAGGACAGCACAGAGGTGTTGGAGGTGCGTGGTTTGATCTTGACTGAAGACAATAATGTTGTCAAGGTACACAACCACACATTTTTCAATCAGTTCCTCAAATGCTTTGTTCATCAACATGGCAAAAATGAAGGAGTGTTGGTCATTCCAAAGTTCATGACCTGATACTCAAACAACCCATAGCGTGTGCAGAAGGCAGTTTTTGCCTCATCCCCTGGCACAATGTGGACCTGGTTGTACCCCACAGTAAGTCAATCTTGCTAAAGACCTTCACACCTGCAAGTGTATCAAACAGGTTATCAATTAGTGGCAGGGGATATTTATTCTTAACAGTCATCTCATTTAGGGCGTGGTAGTCTATGACCATGAAAAGGACCCATCCTTCTTATCTACAAAGAAGACAGCCACCCTGTATGGAGAGAGCAAGGGGCAAATGAAGCCCTTATCAAGCGCGTCCACAAGGTGCTGGCGGAGGATCTCATCTTCCTTTGGTGTAAGACAATATAATGGTTGTGCTTTAGGTAACAATCCTTGGAGTTGTACAGTGTGTTAGATCTCCCAGGGAGGAGGTAGTTGTTCAAGTGTCTCACTGAACACGTCCTTGTACTCCTCAAGGAGGGCAGCAAGCACTGGTGGGGGTGAAGTGGCCAAGGGAGGGACCGCAGATGGTTCAGCGCGGATAACTTTGACTGAACATTGGTTGAAGTCTGGCCCCCTTGAAGTTGTAAAATTCTGTCTCTGTGATCCTAACAAACACATTTTTGTGGAGTAACTTGCTCATCTCAACAGGATAAATCTGGTATCCCACCCCATTTCTATTGAGGGTGATAACAGATGTATCCCAGTTGATGTAGGGACAATTGTGCCAAATCCAGTCAAGACCAGCAATTACGCCATGGCTGAGCCCTGCCATGATTGGCCCAGAGAGCTTAATCTGGATGTTTCCCATTCTCACAGAGAAGGGTACCATCTCATGGGTAATTGCAACTCTACGGGTGTCAGCTACTTGTACTGCCTTGAACCTGCTAGGTACTTGGTCTAATTGTTGAGAGTCAGTAAACGCCTGGTCAACCATGGTGTGGTTGGCCCTGGTATCTATAGTAATTTTTGAGTGTTCCCACGGAAATGGAAGGGATAGGCTAAGCGGGTTACTTTATTTGGAGAGTGGCTTGCTTGTAGCATGGGGTTGTCACTGTGGACTTGGAAGACGTCCAGGGTTTTGACTTCATGGATTTTGTAGTTGCAGGGGTTCTTTGCAAGCAGGGATTGAGAGGATGGTTCAGGTGGGGTTGTAGGGCCTCTTGTTGCTACAACCCCCAGGCTTTTCCCTGATCCTCAATCTGCACTAGCTGGAGCTTCCCCTTGCAGGGGCGTTTAGTCCCATTATCCTGATGACGGGGCTGGCGGCGGCCTACTTGATTGTGGCCACTGCCAGGCGTTGTACAAGGTTGGGATGGGGCGTCACTGGTACGGCAGAAGCCCATCAAAGCTTGGTTGTTAGCCTCCACAATGGCCTTGTAGCAGTCATTGATGGAGGTGCAGCAACCTAAGGGGACCCACTTACAAATATGGGGTTTTAACCCATTGATGATGAGGGTGAGTAGCATTGCATTTCCTTCAGTCACGGCTTTGGGAGTGGCAGCAAGAGCTTGTTTCCAGGCAGCAAGGTACTCAGGAACAGACCCAGTTTGTTTGATTGCTAGAAGAGGAGTCCCCAAAACAATGGGGGATAAGGTTTTGCTGTAGTGAGACTTTGCAGCATCTCAAAATGCCGCCCAGGTAATGTCAAGTTCCTGAATGGCCCAGTTGGTGAACCACACAGCAGCAGGCCCCGTGAGGCAGCCAGACACAGTGGCAACCCACATTGGCTCGGGAACCTGACAGATACAAAGGTGAGTTTTGGTAGATTGGAGCCAACTGAAAATGTCGGCCCCTTTGACACCACCCGCAAATGATTCTGGCTGAAGGTTGAGCATGCGTTGCAACAGGTCTGACTGGGGCAGGGTGAGGCTGGCGTCACGCTGCCCAAGGCAGAGCCATTTGTACACACTTGTGAGGACTAGTTGGTCTTGATAGATGACATACCTGTCAGGGATGTCCCCCTTGGAGATTGGCAGGAAAGTTTCTTGTTGGGGAGTAGCCATACAGCCCGTACTCCGTCCTTTGTTGGGGGGATTTTGTTTTAGGTAGGTTGTCAACCTACTGCTGCTACCACTGTTGCAATTGAACCAATTAGGATTCAGTGTTTGGAATTGGGGAAGACAACAGTCAAATAGGAAGGACAAAATAAAAAGAATAAGGTGTTGTTTATTGAAGAATATTGTGATTAATATACCATATGGGAAAAGCCACAATGGGGTGGCATAGTGGGAAGTTCCATGTAAGGTTTGAAGCCAAGGAATAACTTGTTCAGGGATCAGCAAGTTGAATTGGTAGCACTCCTAATTAGGATAAAGTACCTGCCATTTGATATTGCATCAGATTAATCCATGTTGTTAGATACGTCAAGGGGCAACTCATTGAGCGCCCCCTGTGTATTGTAAGATATGTTAGCAGGCGAGTCTGGAAACTTGGTTGCAACACTATGCTACACAACAGAACCTGGAGCAGTTAAGAGATTCAGAGACCTGGTTATGTGATGGTACCTTTGCAGTATGCCCCCGCCTTTTTTACCAACTATGGGTTGTAAATTCCCTTATTGAAGGCAAGGTGCTCCCATTTGCCTACTTTCTGCTTCCTGGGGCAACAGAAGAGATCTACACAAAGGCCTCTAAAATTCTTCAGGAGGGCATCAAAGCCCTACCCAATAATAAAAAGAGTCTCCCTGGCCATAACACTAGAGCAAATCCAGATAATGATGAAAAGGATGAAGCCACCCTTGCTGCAGAACAAAAAGCTCATGATAAAGCACTTGTCCCCTCAACTATAATCATGGACTATGAAACTGCCCAGTATAATGTTTTTGTAAACACCTTTGATGGAGAGGTTCAGGGGTGTTTTTTCCATTATTGACAGGCTGTCAACAGGCAACTAAAGGGTCTACCTGAGCTCAGCAAGCTCCACCGTCTAGATACATCAGGAAAGTACAAGTTCTTAATTCTTCAGTTTATAGCACTAGCCTTTGTAAAGCCAGAGCATACTGGACAAGCCTTTGACCTCCTATACCAAGATCCATATGCCAAGAAACATGATGGTGCCTTCTACCCTTTCATTGAATATTATGAACCACAGTGGATTGGACGTAAGGTCACTAAGCGCTGGAGCAAGCCCAGAGCCAAAGCCAACTGGAACTGCTATCAGGCAGTTCTTAAGGATGAGATAAAAACTACTTCATCTTTGGAGAGCTGGCATAAGCATATCAAGTCCTCCTTTGGAATCAAGCCCAGATACAACACCTTCTATGAGCACCTCAAAGTCCAACAGGGGAAGACTGCTGCATCCATTAGAGATATTGAGAACCGCCCATCTAAGAAGAAGAGAACCACCAAAGAGAAACAGTATCAAGAGAAGATCAAGGACGTTGTCAAGGCCAAATATAAGCTTTCAGAGATTGGGGAATACATCAATAAGATTGCCACAGTTCTTAATGGCAACCAGGTTATCACAGTTTAGCTTTCAATTAAATTTATTGAGTATTGCCTAATTTTTTATACAGTAGTTTTAAAAACTATGGCAACAAGTGAAAATACTTCAGATTTAAACAAAAATGATTTCAGATTCAAACAAAATCCAAGTTGCGCAAGATTCAGGATTCAATTAATTTATAAAATTTCAGTTAATAAATGAACTGTCAAACCAAAAACAAAATTTCACTAACCCATTATACAAAATTAAAGCAAACATCAAGCAGTGTAGTTCAAACCACAAAAAAAATGAACTGACACAACAAGTGAAATGGATGAATGCTATTCTGGAGTATATTATAATCCAATCAGGATTCATATGAGGCACCAACAGAAGACCTATAAGCGAAAAAAAACTTGAGCAATCTAAAAGCAAGATTACACAAGCACAAAAAAAAATGAACTCACACAAGATGTGTAGTATGAGCAGCCTAAAATAGAAAAATAACAGTTTAACAGCCAATCAACAGCTATCCAATTTAGGAACAGAGGCATTTTATTCATTTTCATGGCTCCAGATTTTTACGAAAAGGTTTTGAGAGCCTTCCAAATATGGACTTGAGATTACAATAAAAATAAATCATTAAATTTTAAAATTTCTACTTTTAGTGATTTTATCCTAGGTTTTTTACAATGGTTTTTACTAGCAACACCTTTGATGATGCCAGCAGCCAAGCCAGCTTCAATGGAGGTGAGGCTCAAGGCGTGAAGGCACCTGTTTACACCCAAGCCTTTGAGGCGGGTAATGAGGAAGCTGACCGGTTACTGTCCCCTAACCCATATGGCTTTGACTTGTTTGAGAGTCACTTAGCGTCTAGCTCTGCCCTTGCTCCCACACCCACCCCTGCACAAGCTGCCTGTCAACCAACCAATTAGGATGGCAACCTTGATTTAGAACAACTTCCTGCCACCGCCCAACCTTCCCCCCCTCAGCCAATCAGGCTTCAGCTCCCGCCGCGCAGCGCCCCAAACAACAGAATAATCACTGCCCAAATTCTTCAGGGAATTATGGCACTCAACCTGCAGGGTCTGTCCTGGGATCAGATAGCCAGCCAATTACAATTCACCCAAGCCACAATAATGCCGGAATTCAACAACCTAATGAACAAGGGAAATCTAATTGGGACGGCCAAAAAGCCAAAGAAGGCCCCAGAGTCCCAGATTAGCAAGGCCTACCCAATCATGCTTGATCTCCTCCAGCAGGATCCCAAGCTTCCCTTGACCCAGGTACGGAAGCAGCTTGCGCACCATAACATATGAGTCTCCGAGCGCATGGTGCAGCTCTGGATGTATGGGAAGGTGGCTTCTATACAGGTTCTTACCAATTTTTCCGGCAACCAATGGGATGGCGCTGAGGATTCCCTGTATGGCACTGCCATCAAATCAACCCTGGTCTGATGCTTGACAAGTCTTTCAGATGATGTAATGTTTGTCTTGTATTATAAGCTATCAATAGCTTTTGACAATTTTGGTGAGCAAGGAAAAGCTGCTGCCAAAAATAGAAGGAAGAAGGTCAAGAAGGGGACGTACATTGGTACATTTCTGGCTGTTTCAGCCAAGGGTATTGTTTACTATTGGACAAACCCAGATTTCATTGATGGGTACTCATACGGCCACATCCTTGGTGGATTGCTTGACTCCTGGGACGGCTCAAATTCCAAATACCAGGTTTTCTTGAGCCACCAGATAGAGGGAAGCTCCACTGCCCTCAAGGCCTTCCAGGAACGCGGGCACCAGGCCTCTGTGTACCCAGCTGGTCACGCTGACGTCCATCTGGCAGATGTTGTGTTCTTTGATATTGGAGATACACTCCAGGAGTGCTGCCCTCAGGCTTTCAACGACCTCTATCTTGGGGTCCTTGACCACAATTTTCTCTTTGGCTGCCAGATGATGGCTGACTTGTTTGCACAAATGGTTTTTCATGTGAACATGGGCAACCAATCACGTAAGGATAAGTGCCTTCCACCTTGGGCCACTGCCACCTACCAGCCCATCCAGCCAATGACCGATGAGGAATACGACAAGCGTTATATGGCAGCCATCACGCAAAATCCTTCTGCCTCCACCCCCGCTACCAACACCCCTAACTCGCAAGCCCAACCCACCCAATCCCAGACCCCCCAGGCCAGCACTGCCTCTATGTCTTCCTTCCCACGCCATTCTGCCTATTAGGCATCACTCTTCCCTGCCCCAATAAACCCCTGTCACCAAACATTTTCTATTTATATTATCTTTATTTTGAATTTCAATTGTTCATGTTCTCTTTGTTTATAGTTGGTTTTATTCTTTATGTTCAGCTTATTTCTATAAAATCATATATTTACTATGTTGTGTATCTAGATCCAGAACACAGTTATTTTTAGCACTTAAACATAGCCCCTTGTGAAAATATTAACAACAATTTGGTGATCAGCTAAATTTGAATTAGAAAATTATAGTGTTAACTTTTTTTAGATAAAGTTGTTACTGATCCAAATTCAAAACCTTAATGATAAACTTTAAGCCAATCAGGAGCCAAGTGATAAAGTGATTGTTGTGACATAAAGGGTCATTCAATAATTCTTTGATGCATGTGCACTAATCAATATGATTGACTGGATGTTTTACCATTATACACCATTGCTGCTGTGGCAAGTTGTTGGTGGACTAGTGCTAACCCAGCAGCTGATTGGGCACTAGTTCATCAACAACTTGCCACAGCAGCAATGGCGTACAATGGCAAAACATCCAGCCAATCATATTTATTAGTGAACATGCATCAAAGAATTATCAAATGACCCTTTATATCACAACAATCACCTTATAACTTGGCTCCTTATTGGCTTAAAGTTTATCATTAAGGTTTTGAATTTGGATCAGTAACAACTTTATCTAAAAACAGTTAACATTTATAATTTTCTAATTTAAATTTAGCTGATCATCAAATTGTTGTTACTATTTTCACAAGGGGCTATGTCAAGCGCCAAAAATAATATGGTAATCAAGGAAACAATGCCAACACAAAGCAAACAACACATATCAAGATGAGCGTAAAAGATATACACAATGGGTAAAAAGATGGGATAATGTAGTAAATGGGAAAACAAAAAGGAATAAACAAAGAGGCAACAGTATCAAAATAATACAGAGTTTATTGGGGCAAAAGCTATAAAAACATATGGAAAGGTTAGTAAAAAATCAATGAGAGAATTGGAAAAGCTTCTGAAGGACCTCAACTTGGCAATTGCCAAAATAAAGGACATTGACCGCAAGGTCAAAGCAAAGGTGAAGTCCGCTGTCCTCACTGGGGACAAAATTGACAAGGTGTCCGCAAAGGCACTAATGTCAAAAATGCCTGACACCCCAGAGCAGACAATTGAGCGCTTACTAAATATTCAAAAAACTGTGGTCAAGGGGCTCCAGTTCAAGGCATACAATCTTTCCATGCACTGTCTGTCTGGGTTGATGACCCAGAGATGTATGCCCACCTCAAACCTGCCAAGTGTGCCAGGGCAGAGGATACCAAATTGCCCGCACAACTGCTTGTGCCAAGAATGGCAAAGCCGGCTGAAGCCGCTAGCAAGGAAGAAACCCAAGAGGGTAACCTAAAAAATTATAATTAATAAAAATTCTTAAATACTTACCTTTTTTTTAGAAGATGTTGATGGTGAACTCTGCCAAGTCCTGGTCCCTTTTGTCCCCCCACCTTCTATTCCAACTATGCTAATCATGTGGCAAGGCAGCTTTTCCTGTCCCCCCTGTCTTGCAGGAGCTTGAAGACAGGATTCATGGTGCATTCCCGATGTCCAGGGAGGCATTGGCTGGGCTTTTGCATGGTGAGGGGGCATCTGAGTGGGCAGTTACTGCCTACAAGGATGCCCAACTGGTCTGCCTGGACCCGGTTAACCTTGGTGGAGTTTACTGTGTAAACTCCATTGAGCTTGTTTGGGACGTCCTGGCGATGCTCCCATTCAAGAATATACCAGAGATGGGCTGGGCTCATGCGGCTGCTTGCTTCTGCTTCCTGGTGGAGCATACCATCTCTTACCTGTTGGAGAACTTTGGGCGCGCGGTGTTGAAATTGGCTATTGCAGACACAACAGCTGTAAAGAAGACAAAAATCCTCTTGGCAGACTTTGGGCTGGCCTGGAGCGCCAAAAAGATGGGGGTCCCTGCAGCCATGGAGCTGACCTTTGCAAAGACCAAGCACAAGAAGAAGATTGGTGCAGTCTATAATATATTGTACAAGTTTACAGAAGCCTTTGCTGGACAAAGGCTTCACCTTGTTGTTTACCTTGATTATCTTTTCTTCTTTAGGATGAGCGCCAGTGTAGAGGACCTAGACAGGGTCCTTCTTGGGGTTAACAAGGGCCAGGCTCTCACTGGACGGGAAGAAGGTCCCCCCTGGGTACAAATTGGTGGATTACGTCATCCAGGACGCCCTGGTCCTGGCTGGCATCTTTAGTTTTGCAGCCCCACCAGAAAAGCTGCTCCTCCATTCCCACCTCACCATCCTTCCTTTTACCAGCAGGCGCTAAATACTTTAATACAGGTGTATCCACCGTGCATGGTGTGGCAGTGGAGGTTGTGCGCCACCTCCATTGTGGGGTGGGTACATACCGCTGAACCCAGTACAGGTGCACTTAATTTTTCTCTATACCAATAAATATATTTATACTCTACTATATTTTTATATTATAAATAATTTTTCAAATAATATTTTAGCAAACAAGATTTGCAAAATATATCGCAGAAACAGTTTTCATAAAAGCATAAAATTATACGTTAATAAAATAAATTCTAACCTGTACAATTTATGTTTAATTTTTATAAGTCTAGTTTATATTTATTTGACAAAAGTGATTTAAATCTATTTGCGTAATCCAGTATCAAGCGTTTGGGATTACCTCAGATGGCATAATAAAATAATATATAATAAAATAAATAAATTACTTACATCTATTGATGGATCTTCTGAATGTGATTGCAGGCGTGGAAAGATCTAAATATAAAATGATAATTAATAAATCTTGAATAGTAAATAAGAGAATATAAAAAAATGGACACACTAAGCCTTTAATTGATTGGCTGTCTGGCTAGGCATGCAGGGATGAAAAAATCAGCGTGGCCATAGAATTTGGCCACGGTCTCAGCTGGGAGGGTATGGATTCCGGCCTGCAGCAAATCAAACAGGTCCTCGGTCCCTGTTGGGGTTCCTTGCTTGACAACTCGCTTGAGCCGCCCAAAGACTTCCTCAGTGGGATTTAGGAGGGGCAAATAGGCAGGGAGGAAGAGAAGGCGCAAATTTGCTGTGGCCAATTGCTGGGGGCCCACTGCAATGCTGGTGTCAATTGATGGAAATTCTTCAAGAATATCTGCCACCTTGTGGAGACCAATGTTGTCCAGCACAATTATGTTGGTGAAGCCCAGGATTGTGCACCTAAGGTGCTCCTGGGCCTATTGGAGAAATGATAGGAAGGTCCAGCTATTGTGGGAGCCTAGTATCATTTGGTACAGCTTGACCCCCTTTGGACTGAGGAGAGCCATCATTGAGTATGCTGTGGCGTGGACTGCAGCACGCTGAGCCATCCCGTCATTGGAGCCTTTGGGGACATACCCATACTCATTGCGCATTGACGAGGCAAATGCTGATTTGTCAATATAAAAGAATTTCACTGTTCCCTTGGCTTTGAGGGCAGTGTACGCCTCAGCGTAATTTTTCCGGGTCTCAATATTGGCTGGGCTGTTCCAATTGTAGGGGGATACCCTGAGCTTTTTCCAGGAAAAGCGCATTCCTTTGACCAAATGATAATAGAAGGAAATTGAGGCCTCAATCCTAAAAGCGGACTTGACCATGGCCTGTATATTTGCCAGTTTAAGATGACAATCTTGGGTTATCCACTGGTAGATTGCCCATTTGTGCTCCTTGGTGAGCATGATTGAAACACACAAGGATTTCTCCACGGCAAAGACTCGGCCAGTATCAATGAACTTGTTGAAGGTCTTTGAGGCGTACTTGGGATCCACCCCAACAAGGGCTGCAGCTGCCTTGTAATCACCAGATTCCTGCATGAGCTGGAGAAGGATGATGCGCTTAATGTCAGGAATGCATGTAAGAGGGCTTGTGAGCGGGCTTTTTAGCGGCGGGGATTGGCTTGTTGGTGTTGGGCACAATGCAGGGCATTGGCACCTTGGTGTAAAACGCAGCAACTTTCTTTAACACCAGCAGTCCCTCATTGGTTTGGTAGAACTGGGGCTCCTTGTCCTCCTCCTGATTGCCATCACTGACGTAGGGCTTGTAGCTAGTATCAAGTACAGGCTTCACCTTCTCCAGCATGGCCAACGGGACAGACTCTTGCTGGTACACAACGTCAAACACATACAAAGTAAGTTCTACCTCCTTGTTTCTAACTGTTTTGGTAGTGGTGACTTTGGTGGGCTTCCAGGTCAGCTTTGGGACCCAAGGGCTAATGCTCTGCATCCTAGCAGCTTGTTCTCCTTGAACTGGCTGTGTCAGTGCAGCGTCACTATGGAACTCTCCTCTCCTGCTTCCCTCCTGAGTAGGCACTTGTGTTGTACTAAGTCTATTCTTTGACCCGCAGGGGCAACCGCAACTGCAGCGCACAACAGGTGCAATGGTAGTCTGTTGCTGTGTTCCTTCCATTTTGAGAATTTAATAAAATATTAAATAAAACTTAATTAAGTTACTCCCTATTTTTAAAATTTTGCTTTTATCTGTTTATGGATATTCAATTAATATTTTTTCCCACCCAATATCCCAATTATAGATTTTTTTATTTCTTAGTTAGTTGTTTTTGGTTTTACCACACCCATTTTAGAATACCCAAAATAATTTCCACCCATTTCCCATATTTTACGCCAAATTAAGCACCCAATACAATATTTTTAAAAATTTTGTTTCAGATCTTGTGTCTTATTTTAGATACCTTGGTATCATTCTTGATTATAACCCATTGCACAAACTGATTGAGTGATTTTGTTTACATATTGAGTTGCTATTGTGTTTTGTTTTTGGATTGAGTTTTGACACACCTTGCTTGGGTGTATTCCGTCACAGATTCACATAGTAAACATATGTACACTAAAAGTCAACTCACACCATTTTGTTTGTGAATCAATGTATTTTGGATTATATTTTGAATGGTTTCGCTTTGCATGTGAGTACTTTGTTGCTGTGTTGACCCATTTTGCCCATTAACGCCAATAAACCCTGTTAACAGAGTGTATATTTTAACCTGAGAGTTGGATTTTGTTTAAATCTGAGGTATTTTTGGTTGTTGCCATAGCTTTTAAAACTACTGTATAGTTCTTATATATTGAGTATAATATTTTTAAATAAATAGTTATTCTAAATAACTAATTAATAATTTATGGTAGTGTTTTTATAAAAGTATTGATTTTCTATTGATAGTTTGATGCTTTAGACTGTTTTACATGGCCTATATTGGTATTTTACTAGTAAATTATATGTTTTTTTGTAGTTTTCAATATAGAAAAAACTTTATATTACTGTTTCTGATTGTTATATTTTGCTATAATATGTAACTTTTTATGTAGTATCTTTTTGTGTATTGGATTTTTTGTTTTTATAAGTGGGAAAAAATTTATTATAGTAAAGATAGCAAATTTCATAGTAAAATAAAATAAAAGTGTATTTTTATGAATTTTTTTAATTGTCATGTATAATTTTTTATGGACTTTTTAAAAATCTATGTTATCACATTACCCTAAAAAATATCTTGAAGCTTAATTTTTATTAAGTAAAATGTTTAGGAAATAGGTTTCTGCTTATTAAAAAAGTGTTGCTATTTAGTAGTCTGCATGAGTTAAAACTTAATTCTGACTTTTCAATGCTGTTGACATTAAAGTATTTTTAATTCTGATTATTGACATATAGTAAGTCGACTTGTGGAATGGGTTAATTCTGGTGGTTGCCTTCTAAAACCTGTTCCCACTTCAATTCCAACTATGTATTACCAGGAACAAAATTTAAAAGTTCAACACATTTTTTATATTTTTAAATATAAATTACCTTTAAAATTCAATAATGATATCACAATAAATATTTTACTTTATTTCCAAGACTAGCTAACCTTATTTCCGCGTCTTCTTAAATAAAACTTATTTGAAAATGATATGGAATGTCGATTTTTGTTGATACTGATTCCTTTAAATGAAGGGGTCGAGAATAAAGTGAATATCAAATAGATATTGAAAATGATGTGAACAACTCAACCCTTAAAGTATCCTTGAACGGGAGAAGCCTAGTTTCTAAATAAGGGGCTTGGATTTAAACTTGTACCATTTCGATCCTACCTTCCCTAATTGATTACAAATCTCCACTGAAGGCTGAGCTGACTTGAGCTATTTAATAAGGAAGCTGCAACTGCCCCTGAACGAACAATAGATTTGATTTACAAAATATTAAATGAAACATCAGATGCCTTTTACTCAGCTGCAGGTTGGGATTATGAAGCCAATCCCGCCATATAAATCCTAAACTAAATATTACTTTTGGGTCCCTAAAAATTCTAGTCGAGAACCAGGGCGTTTTTTGCTTGTGAAATTTAGTTTTCAAGCTCAGGTACAGTGGTTGAGGTACCAGAGCGGGAGAAAAGCTTGTGGGAAGCAGGCTTCCAGCGATACGCCCACACAAAGAGCATGATACACGCCGAGGTTGAGATGACCAGGAGGCACCTGAACATAAGTTAAAGCTTAAATCATAAGTTACCATAAAAACCCAATGGCATCCATAAAGCAGCCAACCCCAGGAATACCTGGCTGAGCCTCACGCAAGGCCGGGAGAGCAAAGACTAGACTGAAGGCACCGGCAATGAACTCCCCTTGAATTTCTCGGTTGTAGAAGAGAATGTTAATGGCAACATTCATCATGGCAAGAGCCAGAAACCACATGAGGATTAAAACAAAGATGCTGATGAACACGGAGTACCAGGGCCGGCGCAAGGTCAGGTTGAATCGAGTCCTTGATTTCATCTTGGACATGGGGGAATAAACAATGATGAAGTCTTTGTTTGACTGCTGGATGGTAAAGTCAAAGGAGATGGGATCATTTCCCATTTTTGCTTGTATTTTTATATCCTTTGTGTAAACATCAAAAGGATAATCAGTAATAGAATTCATTTCTTTAGCACTAAAAGGAAGAGTGGATTTGTTCTGCCTCATCCATCAAAACGGCATGGCTTTTACCGTCCAAAATTATATTTACTACAGATTCATCAGTTCTCTCGATGAGTTTCGTTTTCTCGGATAGTTCGTAGGCTGTTTCGTTAACAGAGGCTTTGAGGTCAAAGGAAGCCCGCTCAATGGAAGGGTCAAAGCCTCGATAAACAAAGTCAATATGCAGGATGATCGGCTTGGGTGCGCCACCAGTGACTTCGTCCTGTCCATCCCATTTCACACCATTGGATTCGGTAAAGAATATATAGCCTGTGTATAGGAGGGCTACGAGCCAGACAAGAATGAATAGCAGCGTAAGCCCTGTCCGGCGGACCCAAACCCTTCTAAACCAATCTACCATTGATAAATTTCTAGCTGCTACCCATGTTAAATAGCCTGCAACCAGTTCCTGTTTCTGTCTTCAAAACGGCAGATCCTGATTCGACCGCCGTTTAAGCTTAAGTGGAGATGCAGTGCCACCGCAGCTATTTTTAACTTTGCTCTTCTTGGCGGAGTTTATAAATATCTCACCTTGGAAACCATGTGGCACATTCTCTTTGGTTCAAGATACATTTCCTATTTGAGCTTGAGCCCCCTTTTCAACCTTCAAGCTTACATCATAATTGAGGGTGGACTTACAATAGGGCCAAATGATCTGATAATTAACCCAAATCGTCCTTCTAAACTTCCTCATGCTGCGTCAGAAGAGTTAAATTTGCAAGGTATAAGTCATATATTTTGTAGGAGCTTGTCTACTTCAGAAATTCAAATCTAAAAATTGTGCAAGCTCCACTGCTTTGTGCTGCTCATAACCAACCCACTTTGCTAAAATCTACCCAATATAGAGCTTTAAACCAAGTATTCAGAATAAATGGGTCATTTAAATTATAGAACCTGATCATCCACCAATTATATATCAAGTATCCAGCTTATCTCCAATAAACAATTTCCAATATTATGATATCATCATTAGCATATTATAACACTAATTCCCATCCAAATGTAGAAGATAACATCATAAGTCCAGTAAGTGATTATTGGAAATAATGGTGGCACAAATAAGATGGTATCAAAAATCTCCTCAATGGTTGAAAATCCAAGCAGTAGAAGAATTGGTAGGCCATCACCTATAAATCATAACAATCTTGTAGCTTATGCAGGTGTGTTCAGTAGCGCATAATATTAGATGCTATGGAGCACAAAGGTTATGAGCAAAATAAAGCAATGTGGTTGAACCAAATCCCCTTTGGAGTTTGCCAAATTGTAGAGACCAATACTCCATTGAACAATTATGACATTCTTGGTGAATTTTTTACCCAAACGCTATATCTCATTTCACACTCGGATCCAGGAAGGATTTTCAAAAGCAATGGTAGGCTTTTCAGATCATTCCATTAAAGGCGCATGACTTTCTTATAGAGTATATGCCTTATATTGAAGCCAGTCTATTTTACGTTTAGAAACAAATACTTTATTAAAAAAATAAAATCATACTTTTAGCAGACTATAAGCCTCCCAAGTACCATAGCAGTATTTGAAGCACCTTTGATACAAAGTATTTAAAAATTATAATCTATGCAACCCTGTGATGGGAGCAGTAATCAGGGCTTTAAATCCAGAGCCTACTTGATCTATTAGAACCCACTTAGGGGGCTTGAGATTACCATATGTCATTAATGGGTACATCCAGATACCACGAATTTCACCCATGTTAGCTTTCTATCTCAATTTTGAAATCCTTCCTTCTCCTTGGGCATAAAATATTTCCTTAAAACGGCCAACCTCAATTTCTCTTCCTATAAGTAGTTTCACCAATCTTCACCCCACCTAAACTGGTGGTATCCAATCTTCCTTCCTACCTAATACCTGTGGTTTCTCAAAGCATTATAGGTACCATTATGAGTTCCAGATAGAACCCAGGCTCCACTCATGATCTTTTCTGTGTGACTTATGCCCTTCCTAGATAAGTCTATTTCATATAATATATCATCATGGCCTTAAGGTAACCCTTATTCATCCCTAAAGACTAACTACTGGCTTAGTAAAAACTCAACCTTAGGGTTGGATTCCCTGTTGTACCCTTTAGCCAAACCTAAAGAAACTCATGGAATTATCTAAATCAAATCCACTCAGCAGGGAGGTCAGAGACCCCACATTGTCTCTACCAAGGATTGATAAGGGATGCAGCTGTTTCCTCTCAAGGTCACCTTTTGGGTAGGTAAACTTCAGAATTAACCCAGCTATAATACAAGATCTCTATGTTGATAGCTCCCAAAAATTATTCCCACTTCCCTGCTACTTGAGGTTGCCCTCTAAGGCTTAGATAACTGGTGGTGATGGTAAAGGCTAAATCTATCCTTGATCTCAAGGGCTCAATTAAAATTTTAAAAGGTGAAGCTAAAATAGGGGCAGGTGGGGGCTCCCTCAATCTTTGTTCCGTTGGCCAACTTCCTGGCAACCAATGGAAAACACACTGGTTTTACGTCCCTCCAATTAAATACAATTAAAAGCAACCCAATTTTCTGGCAAAAAATCAAATACAATCAACTGCTAATTTTGAAACTTGGTTGTACCATAAACTGCATATGAAAATGAGATCAAATTTTTACATTGAATAAAAGATAACAAAGGGTATTCAATATTAATAAATATTATCAACTATTCAACCCCAGATGTAAGGTCTTGCCCATAATGGCACAAGGTTATAAACTAAAGCGTGTAAAGCATTAGGGTTAAGATTTAAAAGGTATAAAAAGGTAGGGATGGTCTGTAATATAATCTTACAGAATCCTGCTAAAACCTTGTACTGGGTTACAAAAGGTGTGATAGAGTTTAAGAATCCTAAACAAAGATATAAAACAAAGTATTTAATAAGGACCAATTAGTAACTAATAGAATGTCAATATTGGGATACTCTCCATCAGCAAATTGATACATGTAAGTATTAAAAGATTCCTTGATGTAAAATAATGGATGCAACAAGTCTAAGGCTTGTTGTTTTACAACTTCCATTTTTTAACTAGGAAAAAAGAAAAGAAAAGGGTTTGAACTAATCACTCAAACTATAAATTAAAAACATAAATTTTAAAATTGTAAAGCTGAAAGTTTTAAATTGGTAAAAGATTGAAGGGAGGAAGTCACTTAGAATTTTGGCTTAAAGCCTACTCTTAAAAAGCTCTTTATTTATATGAATGCCTTTTTTAGTTGAAAAAATGATGGTCAGGAGAAAACATCCAAGGACAGGAGCAACTGGAGAATTAAAAGGAAGAACCTGGAGGAGAAGGGAAAATATAATCCCAGGAGAGACTGTAGATCAGCACGTAAGCTTGGGAAGGAGCAGGAGCTTACACAAGCGTAATTGCAAAGGTAGAGGTAAAGTTAAACATCTTCTAACTTAAAATAGAAAATATAAAGCTATTAAATAGCAACAGAAGCAGACAACAACAAAAACTCAAACATGAATTGACAAAAACAAGTTAAATAAATTAAAATACTTAGTTATTAACTTCTAATTTAAAATTTCAATACTAAAAATAAAGAAAGATCAAATCAAAGTAAAAATAAAGAAATAAGGTAACTAACAAGCCTGCCCTTTGGGGCAGGGCATGAAACCAAAGTTTATGGCATTTGGTACCCTCCTCAGGTGTTCCAGCATACCATCCCTCTTGTAGCCCCTATGGATCATATTTTTCTTTGTACCCATATTGAGTTCACACTAGCTTTTCTTAGAGAGAGGAGGGACTCCATTTTCCATATCTCTTAATATCTTATCAGCCCTATCCTTTGACTTCTTCAAGCCCACAAACAGCTTGCCAAAGGATAGCTTGATAGCTCCCACCAACTTGGGAAGGTGGTTATGCCATCCTTTCAGAGAAGATGGGGTCTTGGTACCTCCAGTAAAGATATAAACTGAATGGTTCCAGCACAATCTTGTTCTTCTCTGGCCCATATCTCTTCTCAATATATTTCCCGTTCCACTAGTTCTTAAAGTAGTCAATAAACCCAACCATCAGATCCTTGTTAGTCACATTCTATTCATCTGTGTCCAGTAGCTTTACTGCCTTCAATATATCATCCCTCTTCATAAATCACAGAGAAGGGTACCTTTCAGCTATCTTCTTGGTGATCCCTGAGGTATCTGAGGTGTACTTCTTGTAAAGATCCTTGAAGGACTTGATATTCCTTAGACAGGCTTGGAAAAAATGAAATCAGTATCCTTGGTTTGCACTGTCAAAGAATTCCCTGGATACCATAGATTGGGTGGCCTCAAAGTCAAAAAGAATGAGATTTAGGTACTGAGTCTTATTGATGCAACAGGATCCTTGGGTGACCTTCCTGCTGAAGTAGGCTTGGTCTCTTGCTCCTCCAGTACTATCTTCTGTATCCTTTTCTTGATCATCTTCATAGTGTGCACAGTAGTTCTCCTGATTATTTTCAATCATTAGGCAGTAGATGAAAGGAACCACTCTCTCATCTACTTCTGTATGTATGAACTGTAGCTGGTTAATGAACTTGGGGCAGCTGGCAAAGGTTGCATCTGATAGTCAACCCTCCTGATCCTTAAGCACTTTAAGATGGCTCTTGGCCCCATATATGATCATCCTCTCTGCAATATCATTGGAGACTTCATGCAGCAGGGATAGGGACTCATTATTGGAAAGCTTCTCAAGGTCCTCATTGAATAGATTCTTTGCTGTTTCTGTATTTTTGACTGATGTGAAGACATCTCTCATCTTGTTGGCTATGAGCCCTATGAGTTGATGGTAGGTATGGACCATAGATCTATGGCAATTATTTAGATTTTCCAGGGCAAGAGTAGCTATGTCTGAGGAGGACAGGTTTGCCTTCAAGAGAGAGTTTGTGATCAGTTACCATTCTATTAGGCGCCTGATCAGGTGTTTAGTAGGAGGATCTGCATGGGCTTCAGGTGAAGCTTCAAGGGATTCAAACCTGTTGGTGACAACTGTACAATAGGCATTTTCATGCTGGTGCTTAGACTGTTTTATAGCACCAGATCTGAATATATTATTGCTTTAGAGGTAGTATCCCTCATATAAAACAGCTGGCCTCTCCTGGGCAGTCATCATAAAAAAGAATGTTGGGAGATCATCAGGGATGGTGAAATTTCCATCCTTGTCACAGAAGTTCTTGACTCTCTCTGGCTCAAAGCCTGGAACATCTTTCTCAGCCCATTGTTTGGTTGGCTTTCCCTTTAATGTAGTTGTAGTTGGTGTTGGTGTTGATGCTGGGCTTTGAGTAGTCTTGATGAGGCTCTTTCACTTATTTTGATCATAAACTTCATTTGAAATTTCTTTTTTAGCATCCTTTGATGTTTCATTGTGAGTATCTTGGTTGATCTTCTTTACATTATCTTCTTTCTTATTGTCTTACTTTGACTTGTGAATTATGATGATAGTTTCATCCCCTAAACTGTTATTAAAGGACCTGTATGAGGAGCTGCTAGTGTGATGAAAATAGCGGGATAGTAGTAAGCCATATCTAAGTGGTTTAGGATAAATACCCAACTCCACATGGGGTTGATAATTAGCTGTCAGCATGGCTTCAAATATTGCTTTCAAAATTTCTAAAGAAACACTAGGGTTTGATAATAGTATCAAAGCCAGCCAGAGTAATCCCAAAAAATAGCCTGCAATAAAATCAACAATTCTTTGGAATAAAGCTTGGGGCATTGAAAGCTAACAAGGGTTTCTGTTTCAATTTCAACAGTGAAGACCCCAACATTGGGAGGCATTGGATTAATGTTGGGTGGACCAGAAGGAGTTGTACTCAAAACAGGACTTATTTTTGTTGCTATAATACAATTGAGGATCAGATTATAAGAAATATAGCAAGGCTGGGTGACTACCAGATGCATTGAGAGTAAATTGAAATTGAGCAGCTAATTTTTAGTCTCTTTTGAGAATTTAGGAGGACTCAACTCTTAGGAGTTAAAAAATAGGAAAATTCAATATGTATCAAAAATTATTGACTCACTGTTTCCACCTGAATTTATAACTTCTAATCTGTTTCATTTATGCAGTGTGTAACTAGTCTAGTATGCAAAGAACCCTAAGTGATTAATTTCTGATGGCCCTTCTGATAAACTAGGGCATATTGTGTGCCCCTTAGATTAAGTCAATTTATGAGTGTCAACTTGGTATGAATATTAAGATCCTCTGGATTAACTGGAGCAGCTGTAACCTATTTTTAACTAACAGTTTGATAAGATCCTTCTATTCTAAAAATTCTTATAATGGTTTCCAGATTTTCCTGTTTTCTGACTTGGAAAATTTATACCCAGCATTATAGGAACTACCATGACAACTAGTAGCTGTGTTCAGTTGTCCTCCTTCAGAGTATTGATTGGCTTCTTTATTTTGAATACTAGCTTCCTTAGCCTTTTTGGCGGACTTATATTGTTTTCTGTGGGGCATATCTTAATGCAAACCATTCTTTAGATGCATGATTTTTTTTATTAAATTTGACTTTTAATTTTTATTTTTTTTGTTTTTATTTTTTATGTTTTTTATTTGGTTGTTTTAATTGTTGCAGATTCACTATTATTGCAACATCTACAATTAATCCCTCTTGGGAAGTAATTCCCCAATTAATAATTAAGTCAGTGGTACTATTATCAGCCACCTATCTTATATGGGGATCAAGCCTTTAAAGTACTAAGAGGAATTTTGCAACTGAACCAATGGGGATTCAGTATTTGAATTGGGGAAGACAACAGTCCGATAGAAAGGACAGGAATAATAAGAATAAGGTATTGTTTATTATAGAATACTGCAATTAATATACTATATGGGGAAAGCCACCAGGCCATAAGGGGGTGGCATGGTGGCATGTTCCATGAAAGGATTGGAGCCAAGGAATGACTTGTGCAGGATCAGAAGGTCAAATTGGTAGCACTTCTAATTAGGAGAAAGTGCCTGCAGTTCAACATTGCCATCAGATTGGTCCATGTTGTTAGATATGCCAAGGGGCAGCTCATTGAGCGCCCCCTTTGTATTGTGAGATACATTGGCAGGCAAGTCTGGAAACTTGGTTGCAACACCCCCTTGCCCCCTGCTTGTTGTCAGACACTAAGACTGGAGCTTGCAGGAGGTCTGGGAAGTTCCGCACTAACAGCTTTTGTGTGGGGATGGCGCAGCAGGGGCGTAAGCAATTGTGGTGAAGCTTCTTGGTGTTCCATTGGGCGTCTTTGAGTTGGTAGGTATGGTTTTCATAGACAGCATGGCTATCTTGAAGGGCCCCAAGTGGTTGGGCTCTAACTTGGCTGAATTGGGGTTGAGGGTGTAAATGGGGTCCCCCACAGCATATCTGGCCTCAAGGTGTCTTGTCCTGCCCTCAATTTGCTTGTGCTCAATGTCTCAGGCTTTGGAGCGCCACTGGCTCAGGGAAGGGGTAGGCAACAAGGGGGTTTTTGCGGGAACCGTGGATTGTAATTTCCCTTGTTCTACTCTTGCCAAACCATCTGGCATCCCAAAGGCCAGGGTGCTGGGGCTGAACCTGGTGCCCCTATTGATTCTTGCTTGTAAAATGAGCAGTGTGGTGGGCAGATGTTCAGTCCAGGCAGTATTGGGATGTTCCTGTTAGATTTTGGCAATCAACTGGACCAGGGAGCCATTCAATTGCTCTATGCACCCATTGGCTTGTGGATGGTATGGAGTTGTGACTATTTGTTGTAGGGCATTTTTGGCACAGTACACTTTCGTGACATGTCCAACAAGCTCAGGACCCCCGTCTGTAATGAGGTGTTTGGGTTTGGGGCGGCTTTATTTTTTTTTTTTTTTTTTGGTTTTTTTTGTTTTTTTTTGTTTTTGTGGTTTTTTGTTTTGTTTTTTTTTTTTTTTTTTTGTTTTTTGTTTTTTCTTTCCTTTTCTTTTTCTTTATGTTTTCTTCTTCCTTTTCTCTCCTTCTTTCCTCTCTCCCCATTTCCTTCTGTCTCCTTCTCTGTTTTCTCTTTCTTTCCGTTCCTCCCTTCTCCATTCTCCTCTTCTTCTCTTTCTCCTTTTCACCCTCAACTGGCCTTTTTCTTATGGTTTTGGTTATCTTCTTCTCTTTTTCTTTTTTTTTTTTTGTTTTTTTTGTCTTGTTTTTTTTGGTTTGGGGTGTTTTTTTTGTTCTCTCCTTTGTCCGGGGGGGGTTTTTTTTTTCTCCTTCCTGCCTCCAAAATGGGCCACAATTTCCTTGCCAATGAAGCAAGTGATGGTGATGGTGGTGGTGTGGTTAGTGGTTGCCCACGCTACTGACCAGCGGGTGAAGTAGTCAATGGCTGTGATGATATATTTCTTCCCAAGTCTGTCTTCATGGAGGGGCCCAACAATGTCAAGGGCCCACTGCTTAAAGGGTTCCATGGCCTTAATGGGTAGACCAGACTTGGGGGTGTTGGGAATTTTGACCAAGCAATGATGCCAATAGGGGGAAGCAATTATGACGGAGCTTGCGGATAGGAATTGCAGCTACCAAATAACATAAATTGGTAGTATAAATCATATGCATATTAAATCAGCAGTAGCCTGCTGACATGAACTTTAAATTAGCCAATGATAAGCGCCGCCGCAGCACTTAAGTGATACATGATTTGCCGCCACGCCACCGTGGAAAATACACAGGTGCCGCAGCGCCACCTAGCAACTGGATTAGGTGCCAAATAAAGCGCCAACTGAAAATTATTGCAAGTGCTGCTTTACTTTTGCATCAAGCGCTGAGGCGCTGGGTTCAATTCCCCATAATCTTAAATTCCCATATTTATCACATCAATAAGCATTAAGTTTGAAGTATGTCAGGAAAGCAGGAAGTGATCCTGAATTAACTAAATTATTCCACGCCAGAAAGGATCACCTGTGCTGGGTGAAGATGAAGATATTCTATTGGTTAACGTGCAAGAAGCGCCAAACCTAGATTAATAATTAACCAAATAAGGGGCATGTTAGAATGTTCTAGAAGACATTGCTAGCAGCCCAGGGATTAACCTTTGCAGAAGGTATAAGAAGAATGAATCACTCACAATAAAAAAAGCTTTTTATCTTGACTTGTCTGAGATATATCTTTAATCTTGTTGACCTTTATCCTAATCCTTAAGTGCTTCTGTACAATCAGAAGCAATTGCTGGAAAGTAATCATGGTTCCACTCAAGCTTGGCTCTTCTGATACAATACTACTCATATCCTCACATATGACTGTATTCAAGAAAATGCCCTGTGCCCTATAGTCTCAAATAATTGTAGCGCTGTAATGCAAAAAGCGCAACAATGGTGCTCACTACAGGGGGCACACATTTGCCTGTAGAAGAAGGAGTAAATTGGAAAAACTGCTGGTAACTGCAGGCAACACATCTGAGTGCCAATGGAGACCAGCATCATAGAAAGCAATAAATAATGCCAATGGATAGGCGTCAGTTCAGGTCCCCAGCTCACACTGTGGTACAAGTCTAAAAGGATACACAACCAGAGTACAAGAATACAATTGCTGCCCTTGTAAAAATGCTTGAAAGTGCTACCAAGAAGCAGGTTGTTACACCAAACCTGCTGTATGGGGGCTCTTATGGCACATTCAATATTGTGGGAGCAGACAAGAGTGTTCACAGGTTTGAATTGCGTCAGAAGCTCTCACTGGATTGATGTTGCAAGAAGTCAAAGGGCTCAAAGGAAACCCCCACACCTGCAAAGGTTTGAGCCGTGGTGGCTACCTCTGCATTTGTCGTGAATGCTGCCATTCACTATGTTTTGATTTCACCTTTGTTGGGTTATTTTGAAGACAAATCTCTCTCTTTTGCTTTTGGCCTTTGAAATGAGGCTGGCTCTAAATTGGGAAATACAATTGTTCAGTTTAATGATTCTGCACAACTCACTTGCCCCACTCATGCTTGTGGCGAGTGATTCTACTGTACATGTACTGTTTTGTGGTAAAGCTACACAGTATATAATCCCAATATTTATACCCAATAAAATTTAAGTTCTATTCACATTTTTGTCTTTGTGTCTCCACGTACTTTGGCACCTACCTATCCACGTCTAGAAGATATTATTCATTAGGGCCACAAGGTAATTGCATAGCCTTTCCTGCCATTCTAACTGAGACTTAGTATGAATCCAATCCTAAGGTTAGGATTTCCCGTTGTGACTCTGTGCCGCGCCTCAGATCACAACAGTCACCGACCTCATGTCTGTTTTGGATGGGGATGAATGTCTTTTTTAGACGCTTGTTTTCTCTCTCTGTTTGATCACCATTGGCCTTTATGACTTGGGGATCTGAACGAGGGGGAACCTTGCTTGGAATTTCCAGCTTGGGTCCTGATAATGCTTTGATGATATTGGGCTGTGTGCCATATACCAACTCAAAAGGGCTTTTCCTAGTGGATCTGTTCACACGGGTCTGGCATACAAGCAATGCAGCCGGTAGCTGCTTATATCATTCCTCAGGTCTCCTGGCAGTAATTTTGGTCAAGGCTTGCACAAGGCTGCCATTTAGCCGCTCTACACTTCCATTGGCCTGAGGGTGGTAGGGTGTTGTCATGGTGTGCTTAACACCATTCTTGGTGAGGTATACATTGGTATATTCAGAGGTCAATTTTTGCCTCCTCTGGTTATTAGGAGTTCTGGCTTTCCAAACTTGCTGATAATTTCTTTTCCTATGAATTGCTGCACGTCATTGCCTATATGTGTTTTTACTGCTTGTGCCACTGGCCATTGTATGGAAAAGTCTATTGCAGCAATGATGTACTTCTTCTCATTATGCTTCCTTGGCATGGGGCCTACAATGTCTAGGGCCCACACCTTGAAGGGTAGCTGTGTGTGAATAGGTAGTACTGACTTAGGTGGGGTTTTGCTTCTTGCAAACTTCTCACATACTTTGCATTATTCTAAGACTTCCTGAATGTCTTGGTACAGGGTTGGCCACCATGCTTTGTGTTTAAGGAACTTGTAGAGGTTGCAACTTTTTGTGTTCCCTAGATCTCTATGGTAACATAAGATGGTGTCAACTTGCTGATGTGTGGGGACATAAGGGATGGTGGTTCTGTCGGATATTTTTTGATGTAAGGTTCCATACATTTCTGCAAATAAGTTCTTGTTATTAATGACTGTTTCCTTTGTTATGTCTGTGGTGCCAGGGGGAAACCCTTTGTCATTTGTCCAAAGTACCAAGAGGGGCCAATCTGGGTTGAGCCCATTCTCTCCTCTTGTGGTTTGGATGTACAGGCAAAAGAGTGTGTCCGCCATGGCAAGCTCTGGACCAGGCTTGTATTGTATGAGCATATTGAATATCTCCAAGAGTTCCATCCACCGGGCTTGACGGTGGGATAGGTTTGCTTGGGTTTTGAAATATATGAGCAACTTGTGGTTGGTCAATGCTGTGAATTCTTCCTGTTGTTCTAGATAACAACGCCATTTTACTAGGTAGTGTACGATGGCCAACAACTCTTTATCATGGTTAGGGTGTCAACACTTGCTGTCTGTCAGTTTTTGTGATTTGTAGGCTATAGGCAGGAAGTCACCATCATTGTTTTTGATTTGTAGTACTCCCCCAATGGATGTGTCTGATGCGTTTGTTTCCATCAGGTACTCCCCATCGCATGTTGGGGTATTGGAGAATGGGTGCTGTTGTGAGCTTCTCCTTAAGGCGTCTGAAGCAGAGGTCACATTGGAGGGTCCATACAAGCTTGGTTTTGGCACCAGTTATGGTGGATAAGGGTGCCATCAAGACGCCACAGTCAGGCATGAAACAGTGTATGTAGGCCATTATTCCTAGGAATGTGCAAAGTTGCAGACTTGTCTTTGGGTGGTGGAATTTTGCAGATGGCCTGTATCTTCTGACTGTTGGGCTTGATGCTGTCTTTTGAGACTATGTGCCCTAGGAAGGGTAACTGCTTGCGGAAGAACTGGCATTTGGAGGGCTTGGCTAGCAGCTTGTGTTGTGCCAGGGTAGCAAAGACTGCCTCCAGGTCCTTGTGATGTTGTTCTACCAAGGGGCTATAGATAATAATGTTGTCCAGGTATACCAAGGCGTGTTTACCAATGTGGGGGGCAAACACCTTGTTCATGAAGGTCATGAAGGTTGAGGGGGTGTTTGTCATTCCAAAGTTGAGTACCACACACTTGTAGGAGCTTTATTTAGTACAGAAGGCTGTCTTTGGGAATATCTTCCTCCTTGATGCAGATCTGGTTGTAGCCTGCAGTTAGGTCAATCTTGGAGAAGACTGTGGTGCCACCTAAGGCATAGAAGAGGTCGTCAATGAGTGGTAGTGGGTAAATATTTTGATGGTAACTTTGTTTAGGGCTTGGTAATCCGTGACTAGGTGTAGGGTGCCATCTTTCTTTGCCACAAATAATACAGTGGCAGACCCAAAGGGAGACTGTGAGGGGACAGATAGGTCCTTTCTTCAAGGCCTCCTTGAGGTAGGAACATGGGGTGTTGTCTTTATTTGAGGTCAGTTGATAGATGGGTTGTGCTTTGGGTACAGCTCCCTGGAGTTGAATGGAATGTTGGATATGTTTTTCCAGAGGTAACCCGGGTAAAGCCTCCTTGAAGATTTCTGGATGGTGGGCTACAATTTTGCAATCCTGTGGCGTAATGGTGTCCTGGTGATCTTTGAAGTGTATTATCTTGTACTGGAAGGAGTCCCAGTCAGTTGTCTTGAGGTTCTCTCTTTTTTCCAGGGTCTCTGTAATGCGCACAAAGACATGGTCGCATAGGAGCTGGTCCACTGAGTCAGGGTAGATCTGGTGGCTGACACCTTTGCGTTTGATGGTCAATAACAAGGTTGCCCAGTCTATGTGATGGTTGTTCTTTTTCAGCCAATCCAAACCCAGTACAATGTCAAACTTTGGAAAGTCAATGATGGGGCCTTGGATGGTGGAGTGAAGGTTCTCAAGCATGACTGAGAAGGGGGCAGCTTCCCTTGTTACGGCGATGTGATGTTCATCAGCTAAAACCACATTTTTAATCTGCAAAGGATTAGTGGTTAGCTTGAACTTGTCTACAAAGCTGCTGTTGACTAGGGTTCAATCTGCGCCCAAGTCCAGGAGTGCTGAGCCTGTGTAACTGCAAAAGCAGAAAGGGTAAGACATCAGTTTATTGGGGTGTCTGGAAATGGTGTAAAGCACCAGGTCCTCTGAGAGCACTTGGATCATTGAGACACTGGTCCACGTCCTTGGGTTGGTACTCATCATTGGGCGAGTCAGGAGTTGTGTGGGGAGAGCTTGGCTTGCTTAATGCTTTCCCCAGGCTTTTCCCTTGTCTTGGTTGCCTTGTGTAGGAGTGATATGGAAATGGGTATAATTTTACTGGCCATTGTTCCTGTTTCCATGTACAATTGAACCTTCGGGTTTATGGTTTGTGCTGTCTGCCATTGTTCCCAGGGGGTGGTCAACTGGAGCGCCTGGCTGGGTGAGAGTATTTGGGTCTCTCTTGTTTTCCAGTTTGATGCCTTGTGGAGAGTGTTGGATGTTTGTTCTGCTTTCTCTTCCTTGCAATACAGACTTTGTAGAATAGTCACTTAATCCAGGTTCATGTGTCTCATTAAGTGCAACTTAAGTGCGTTGTAGTACATGAGGTGTGTGGCTGGGGTGTTAAAAGCCATATCAGAGGGTGCACGTAGTTAGAGTTCCTTGTAGGTGTGGGTGAGTTCCTTCACGGTGCCTGTCTGAGTTAAGTTATTTACTTGATGTATGATCATGAGTGCTGTGTCCTTAAGTACAAATATTGCCAAGAAGTCTTGTTTGAAGGTATCCCAGTCCTCTTTGGTATGGTTCTTCATGCCACTTGTTGCACCAGGTTCCAGCACCGTGAGTCAGTTGGATGGAGATTTCTGCAATCTAGGATTGCTGCAGGCATTCCATTTGGGCTGGTTTGCTTTGGGAGGACTGAATCCATGCGGCAGCGTTGTTGTTGTTGGCCCCAGCAAAGGATTCCAGGGCAGCACTTTAAAGTCTTTGGGCTATGTAGGCTGGCATGGTATTCTCATCAGTTGCATGAGGCATGGCGGAGGGAGCCTGGAAGAACCCTTGGGCAGATAGGGCATTGAACGCGGGAAGGGGTATCACCATATTTTTGTAGAGGACAAACCCATCAGGTATCTTGGCACCAGGTGTGTATGGTGTCCAGTCCGCTGGGAGTCCAGACATGATTCTATTGAGGATTTGTTGGCCACGGCAAATATGGGCAACAAGTGGAATTTTGGGGAATAAGGTAGGATGGAGAACCTACTTCTGCTACCAATGTTGTAACTGTGTTGTTTTAGCAGAGTTAAAAGGGGAAATTTATTTAGAAACTAGATAATATGCTTTATTGTTAGATAGGGATTATATAGCCATTGTGAATTGTGGATAACAGGAACATGATTGCGTTGATCACACAGTGGGATGGTGAAGGGGGTGGCTTGATCCTGGTAATGAGTCAAGTGCCAAAACAAGGTATCCACCATAGGGGATCATCATTTGTTCATGTTGTTGGATTTGGGCATTTGAGTTAACTTCCTAGTCTGGCTCCAAGTGATTGGATAGTCGGATTGCGGGTCACAAACCCGCTTGCTTGGAACCTTGTTGGCGGGTTAAGCCTGCTGTTTTGACACTGTGTAGACTTTGGGTTATCTGTTGCCGCCTAGTTGAAGGGGGTGGGGTCCTTCTTGGGTGAAAAGGCCCCCCTTTGGCACCAAGACCTCACCTTCTCCAACTGGGAGGACTGGAAACAGAAGTCATGTATGTGGTTTGTTGGCCACAAAACTGATGCATACCACTACATCAACAAAGTTAAAATTACTCAGTTCAGTTCCATGCAAGACTTCATTGTTGCATTTCAGAATGCAGCTAATGATGTTCTCTCTCAGCATGTCAAGTCTACTTCTGGCACTGATTGTGCTGCAGCTATTGAAACATTCCATAAGCTTATCAGGATCCCTACATCCAAAAATCCTCTCCCATCCCCATATGCTGCTCTTATCTGTGAAAAAAACCCAGCACCCTGGATGAAGAACTCTCCATTGTACAGAAGCAATATGATAACTATATTGGCTGTGAATTGAATGAAGATACCTGGGCCATCAGCATATGGAACCCTTTTGCGTCTGAAATGAAATCAAAGGAGGAGGCTGCACTTGCTGAAACCATGGAGGCCAAGTTCAAGGAGTTGAACAACAAGTTTGAATCCTTGTACCTCGCTCAAGATTGCAGCCCCCATGTACCCTGTTCTAGCGCCAACCTCAATTGCTACAATTTTAGTGAAGTCAGCCACGTTTCCAAGTTGTGCACCAGCCCCTGTTCCATCTGCAAGCAGCCCAACCACTCCAATTTCTGCTGCCCCCACCTGCCATTGACCTGATCCTGGGCAACACCCAATAAAAAACATGATGGCTAAACAGGCCTTTGCTGCAGAAAAAGGTGCCTTATTCTCTTCTGCTACCCCCAAGCTATGAATAAAAAAATCCAATTCTGATTACATTGTTGATCCAAATGGGCCCCATTTTCCCTTCAAATTGATCAACCCCAGAAAAGTTTGCTCTTATGGGCCATCCCCAGATCATGGGCATACCTTACTGTCCATGAAGTGTACTGATTGGGAGGCTGCACTATCCCCTGAGCACTTCAGTATGCACCTGCTACATGATTCACCCATTCCTGCTGCTGTAAACCTCTCCAGCACCCAACCCCGTTTTAATGAACCCCTCAGCTCCCCATCACCACCCTGCCTGTACGTATGTGACAGCTGCTGGAATATGGAGCACCCAAATCTGTTCACTTCCTTGGAGGAGCTTCTGGACTTTGATAATCCTGCTCTTGCTGATGATGCAGTCCGCTATAACATAGTTGTTGTGGAGACCACACCAAACACACTGCCAAGCAGCCCTGGCCCCTCTGATTGCCTTCTCCAGGAAATCACTACCCCTGGGGCCCATTCATCACAGAATACTATGACCAGCCAATTGGAAGCTTTATGCAGAGATGCCATCCATGCTGTTACTGATGCAGCCAATAATAGAGCCCACAATTCTGGTGTCCCTCACCCAACATTCCCAAATTCTGAGGCTGACCTAGAAAATATTAGTGGTACAAGGGATGACTCACCTTTTGCTGGCCCCAGCAGCCAATCAGGAGCCCCACAGGTGTGCTTGGGGTTTGCATCCCATGACAGGAACCAATGAGATGGCCGGTGGCAATATAGCCACGGCTCTTGGTTTTCCTAAAGCAAACAATGATTTAGATAGCATTAGTAATAGGCAGCTTACCTTCTGTTGCTGGTGGTCATAAAAATGCTGGCCAATTGGAAGTCAATCTTTCTGGCCTTTTAAAATCCTCTTCTGAAACTAGTGATAAGATTAGTAATGTAACTAATACTGCTTACCTTAATCAGAAGCAAAATAATCTATATAACTATTCAAACTTGAAAGCAGGTCCAGATTTAAATTCATTTGTAACCAACCCAAGTATGAACAATGTGACATCCACAGATGAATCCAATGAGTTTGAATTTAATAAATTCAACTCTGATGTTGAATCCAATACAGGGAACTTAAAATCTAATTATAAAACCAATGTTTTGGAACCTGGCACCCAAAACCAGTCAAACTCCAATTTTTAAATCTTAACCCTGCCAGTGACTTGGCAGGTTCTGGCCAAGAAAGGCCCATTAATAATTCCACAAATTTAGACTGGAATACCCACATTCCAGATCCAGATGATCACAATGGCCCTGAATTATATTCCAATGAACCAATGGAGAAAGATGGCATACCAATGCCTACCCTTCCAATGGTGAAAATTTTGGCTACCTGAATTTACCCATGGAAATTGACACCCCCTCAGGAGTAGCACACACTTCTAACCAACCAATGGATGAAGAAAATACTCCCAAGGAGATTGCTGACATTGAGGCAAGTATTGCTGCTCTCAGCCAGAAAGTTCATCAGCAAGTCTTGGATGGTGAAAAGCAATGGGCAGTGCCAGCACTACCCAGACCTTGCCCTAAGGTTTTAGAAAATGTGAAGGCTCCTGAGGTAGGGTTATCTGCTCCTGCAATACTAAAAAAACTAGCATTAGAAATTTCCCTTGAGGATTTGCTTTGTAAAAGTCCAAAGTTTTGCCAGAAGTTGACTAAGGCTGTTGCTGCCCTTGTCTCACACTGTAGAGAGGAACTCTTACTTTTCGGTAAAGGAGCACCCAGGGCCAAAGGGACCATCAACGGCATGCAAACCTCTATGATCCTTGATGATGGTGCTTATAGCAATATCATTTCACTTCCCTTTCTGAAGATGCTCCCTAATGTGATGATTGCCCCATCCAATACAGTATTTGTCATGGCCAACAGTTGCAAGAGCTTCAGCATGAGCACCATAGTACATCTTACACTGTGGCTTGGAGGCGTCCAGGTGGCCATAGATGCAGCTATTTTCAACCATAAGCAATATACACTGCTTATTAGCCAGAAGACCATGGGCAACTTAGGGGTCACAACAATATACACCAACAATTGTTGGACTGTGGAATGCAACAGCAAGGAATTCCCACTTAGTGTCTCCTTTGATAGTTCCCACACTGAGGAATTCTTATGTGAGCCTGTAGCCAGGTCTATACACAATAATCCTTGGTTGTCCCCAGACCAAAGAGTTCAGCTGGTTTCTGTGGTTGACAGGTTTTCTAAAAATATAGTAGAGGGCTCTGACGGCCTTCCTGAGGCATCAGGTTTTGAGCACATAATTGACACTGGAGATGCCCACCCTATAGCCTCCTGATTCTACCAGCTGCCCCATTCCAAGGAGAAATTTGTCAAGAAAAAATCCAGAGGCTTCTAAAGCAAGGCCTCATTAAGCCTAGCAAGTCACCATGGCCTACTCCTTGGTTGTTGTGCCCAAGAAAAGGGGATAATCAGCAAATGTGTATCAATTACATCCCCCTTAACAAGGTGACCTTAAATGACAACTACCCTCCACCTCGCATATCTGACATCCTTGCTTTGTTTGGTGGCGCCCTGTGGTTTTCCAACTTTGATCTATTCAGTGGCTTCCATCAGATTTTGGTCCTCCCTGAGGACCAACCCAAGATAGCATTTGTGACTAAGTGGGGTCAGTACAAATACACCTGCATGCCCTTTGGTCTTAAAGGTGCACCTCAAACTTTTCAACGCATCATGAACCAAGTCTTCAATGGGTCGATTAGGGATTTTATCACTGTTTTACTTGGATGAAATTATCAATTTATTCAAATTACTTTTGAGGAACACTTGGCGCACCTCTGTATCTGCCTTGACTGCATCAAGGATGCTAATCTTAGTGTCAATGCTGAGAAGACCATCCTAGCTGTGCAAGAGCTGATACTCCTTGGCCACATTATTGATACCAAGGGCAAGCATCCTGACCCTGACAAGGTTACTGCTATATCTGCATGGCCCACCCCTACCAATGCCAGCCAAGTCATGTCCTTCTTGGGCCTGGTTGGTTATTATCAACAGTTGATACCTAATTATAGTAACGTGGCTGCCCCTCTCTTTAACCTCACACAAAAGAAACAAGAGTTTAGTTGGGGCCTGAGGAAGAGGATGTGTTTAGGCAATTGAAGGCCACTGTGTCATCTGATATGGTCCTTGTATACCCCAACTTTACCAAAATGTTTCACATCTTCTCTGATAGATGCAACAGATGCAATTGGTGCTGTACTGTGCCAGGAATCCGATGGTATGTTTAGACCCATTGAATTCATGTCAAAGAAGTTCCTTACAGCTGAGTACAACTATGGATACAAAAGGAGGTTTTGGCTGTGGTTGGTGCCCTTGATAAATTCCGCTATTACATCCTGGGTTACCCACTCACCATCCACACTGATAACCTTGCTGTACAGTTTATTGCTTATAACCTGGGCACAAACAGTAGGCGCATTTGCTGGTTCCTTGATTTGCTTGAGTACAACTTTGACATTAAGCATGTACCTGGCAAGGAAAACGTTGTTGCTGAAATGGGCTACCCAGGTAGTTCTCTCTCTTGTCTAAGATTGATTCTTACGAGAGCAACCTCCAGCAATTCAGGGAGTTGGCCCTCAGTAAGGCCACACCTCAATCACTTGCTGAGGTCAAGCAGTTTATCCAAGACTGCACCAACTTTACCATGATCAATGACTCCATTTTTAAAAAAGTGGATGGTAGCCTTTGGCTGGTACCCAAGATTGCTGACAGAGCTGCAATACTCAAAGAAGCTCATGAAGGTGCAGGTCACTTTGGCAGGGATGCCACATTAGAAAGCCTCAAGGCTACCTACTGGTGGCCTGGAATGTATGTAGACATAGTGAATCATCTGCAGAGATGCAAGATCTGTCAGCGCTTCAGCAAGAATGCAGTCCATTCTAAACCAATTGTACCCATTGTGGTGTCTAATATCTTCAAATTATGGGGCATTGATTTCTTGGGACCCCTATCACTTTCCAAGCATGGGAACAAGTACATCCTAGTAGCCACAGAGTACTACTCCCGCTGTCATGTAGCAGTTGCCTGCCCTGATAACTCCAGCCCTATCTACTGCCGAGTTTATCTATAAGGAGATAATCATCCAGTTTGGCCTGTCCACAACTCTGCTTTCTGACCAAGGATCCCACTTTTGAAGCCAGCTATATAGCTGATCTCATGAAGAAAGTTAATGTCATCCAAAGATTTGCTACTGCCTATAACCCCTGCTGCAATGGACTGACAGAGAGGTTTAACAAGACCTTAGTTGAAACCCTGGATAAATGCACCAAGTATCAACCATCCTTATGGGAGGACGCCCTACCTGCTGCCTTATGAAACTACCACACCAAAGTACATGCAGTAACCAAAGTTACCCCATTTGAGGTCATCTACAGAGTCAACCCACCTGCAGTCAAGAAGCCCCTACTGCCCAACTACCTCACAGCTCGAGAGCACAGAGATAACATACGGGCCAAGGCAGAGGCAAACATAGTAGCCAGAGCCCTTAAGGTCAAAGGAGCCCAAGCAAAGATCTCACACCGTCTCCCCATCTTCAAGGTTGGCCAATTAGTTCTCAAGATGAAGACTGAGCTCAGGTAACTCCCACTCCACCAAGTTCAAGGCTAAGTGGTTGGGTCTGTTCCAAGTCTACCGAGTGGGGTCTAACTTTAACTACTACCTTGAAGACAGTGAAGGTGTCCGCTTCTCCCAGCCAGTCAATGGAAGCTGCCTTAAATTATACCACGCTTAGTTTAGCAGGGGAGTGTGATAGTGTTAATGTCAAATTCAACAAATTCAAGCGAATTAGTTAACGCTATTTGGCCACTATAAAAGTGGGTCAACTGCAAATCAAATAAACTGTTCTTTAATCCCTTATATTAATTTTAGGTTTTTCTGTAGTTCACCACTACTGCAGCCAAGTGGATTTCGCTTTGGGCTGAATTGATTTCATTTATCCTCACAGCTGTAAAAACTATCATACAAAGAAAAGGAAAACAATCTTAAAATCAAACTTCTTCTGTTTGATCGTTAAATTAAACCTAACTTTTATCACTACTTTCAATCATGCTAAGGTTGCCTAGATGGCTCCTGGACGATATATTTGCTTTTTTAGATTTATCTTCTCTCCTTGAGTTAAATACAACTTGCACAGATTTCTACCATGCGTCTTTGCCTTTGCTTTTCCAGTTTGTTACTCTAAATCAAATAATGGTCGGGGGCTATAGAAACCTCCTTGTAAAAAATGGGTTTTACATCAAAGAATTGAAAATTGAGCACCTTGAAGATTTTGAAAACTTCCGCAAGTATTTGTTTTAATTATCAATCATCCTCCCAAACATACACTCCATATTTTGTAACATGGAGCTTGTTTTCAAAATTTTTGTCTTAGAAGATCTAAAAACAGAATGTCTCAAACTAAACCACCTTAAACACCTCCACATCTATGGTGAGACAAACCAGGAAGCAATCTTGGTTAGCTTACACCCTGTCATCATAAAGCTTGATTCCCTTTATGTTGATTTTTACCCCTACTACATCATGGACAACTTTGAACTCTACTGTGGATTAAAGATGCTCATGATGCCGCTTGGGGAAGCGGAATATATAGACACTGCTGAAGAGTTTGCCCGTATATCGTTTGATATTGTTTTGGTTAGTTCTGAGCATCCTATTATCTCAGCAAAGTCGCCCTTAGAACGCATGAATAGATGGCTTTGTTGTACAGATCATTCTATTGATTATTTTCTCAAATTATCTAACGCTAATGAATTCGAAGGAAGGCATCAGTTTATCGATAGAGGAGAGAAGTTCGCTAACCTCCTTCAAGGGATTTATTATTTCACAGAATCGCCCGAGGAAATTGTACGCTTTACCGAACTGACAAATTTTGTAGAGCACTGTTTAATAATTAATTATGATAGATCAGACGATAGATTTTCTTTTACTCCCTTCATCAACGCCCCTTCCCTTGATATTAAAATAACAACTCCACACAAGTTTCAAATATCTGACGATGTTCAATTCCAAGCCACCAAGCTATCTTTAAGTGTAAATCGAGAAGACTTCCCCATCTTCTTCAGCTGGGCAAGCATATGCTTTCCTCACCTCCAACACTTTTATGTCAACAACGAAATTTCTGAAATGCCCCCTTTATCCAAAAATGCGTTCCCTTGCCTTGTTCACTTCTATACTAGGTTTAGACAACCTGAAAGCTTCTGGATTGACCTTACTAGCGCGGCGCCCAATCTTCTCTACATACATACCGACACCATCCAAGGCGGTGTTTTAGAGTTTGAAATGCTGAAGCCCTTGTTGCAGGTTATGCCTTATATCAATATCAATAGACACAACGGCAGCATCTATCAAATGTACAATTTTATAAAATACATTTTAAATTAACTCATGTACATACAAAGTATTTATCACATCAAATCATTTTATTTTAATTCTAAATATTCTTCAACCAACTTAATGGAGCAGTTTGTCTATATTTTTATAAAAAGTTTAGATTCCGCATCTTAGGAACATATCATTTCATTCTGATGCGTTTAGGGTGTGGTGTTACAATTATGCGCTTGATTTCCACAAAGAAAACACTAAGTCAGACTTAAATCATCCTAGAATTGGCCTTCCTCACTTTGAGAATGCCTAATTTTTTGATTGTTTATCAGTATTTAAAATCGAACTGTTTTAAAGTGTAAACTAATCAAAATGGCTCAACTTAAACAGACCAAAGCAAATCAAAGTTAGTTCATGATTATTTCAAAGATTGAACTAAGTTTGATACTGTTAAAGCAGATATATAAGTTTAATCTAGTTCAATAAAATCGCTTGTTTAACTAGGGGATAATGCTTTTGGATATACTAAGATAAGTGATCATGGGTTTGTATTATAAAAGTAGGAAATAAGAGGAAGTGTCACAACATCTTTGATTACTCCCTCATGGGAAATGATTTCTCCAAGAAATTATGCACCTGCCAAATAATAGGTGTCACTATTACCACACCCTCATGTTGTATGAGGATCAGACATTTTGAATTCTATATGGAACCCTACTTGAACAATTCCCATGACTGTCAATACATACTTTTTGGGGGAACCAAATTTTATTAGAGTTCAAAGATGGTGTTTAAAGGAACACAGCCAGACTGCCATGGCATACATGGTCAATATATGGCTTGTCATGATACTATATAACATTCTTCTTTCATATCAAATAAAGTATCTTTCTCTTTTTAATCTTCCCCTTTATTTTTGTTTCATATACTTCCAAGAAGTATAATCACAACAGTGGTAGCACAAGTAGGTTATCCATACCTACCCAACTCAAAGGAAAATTTCCTCCTAAGAAAAAGACCCAAGCAATGGTACTCCCTATTGGCTGGAGAGTCTACAAGGAAGGGCATGATATCCCACAGGGTACCTATCTTTATAAATATTATTGTAGCCATCAAGAAGTTTGATTTCCTCAATATGCACAGAGTCCTGAATCTTCTTGCATCAGCAGCCAGCCCCAAGGTATCAAACATAGTGTTTCAGTGCCTCCACTTAGCTCAAATTGGGACATTTGCAGGACTCTGCTGAGAAAATACCACCCTCTGGATTCAAAGTACACAAAATAAGGTTACACAAGTTGATTATTCCCAAAAACTTTGGGCATACAAAATTGCTCTCTGAGTAACAGGAATATCCTCTCAATTTTTGAGCAGTTGATTTGAGAACAACCCCACCCAGAGTTAAAACTGGGAGGTGTTTAAAATAGCCTTCCTTGAGAAGTTTGCGCTTAAGAAAACCTGTGTCATGATAGCTCAGAAACTCAGAAAACTTGAAACAGTGGTAAATACTGATGATATGTTGCAACATAGGGAGATATTTGAGATAGACACCAAGACAGATGTGCTTTGATGAACCCCCAACCTAATTGTATTTCTATAATAGATTCTTACCTTACATAAGGCAGTAATTTGATATAAGCAAATGTACCAACCTTGAAGAAACTTTCTTAGAAGGAAAATGTGCTGCTCAGGAATCTGATAGCTTACACCTGCCAGTTAAACATAAGTAGAGTGATGCACCCAGAAAGAACACTTGTACTGCTATAACTGTGCTGTTTCAGCAGAGTTACAATGGGAAAAATATTTGGAAACTAGATAATATTCTTTATTAGGAGATAGGTATTATATAGTCATTGTGAATTGTGGATAACAGGAACATGATAGCGTTGATCACACAGTGGGATGGTGAAGGAGGTGGCTTGATCCTGGTAATGAGTCAAACTCCAAAACAAGGTATCCACCATGGGGGCTCAACTTATGTTCATGTTGTTTGTTTGGAAATTTGAGTTGACTTCCTAACCTGGCTTCAGGTGACTGGATAATTGGATCACAGGTCCCAAATCCACTTACTTGGAACCTTGCTAGCGGGTTGAGCCTGCTGTTTTGACACCCCCCTGACTGAAGGTTGGCCTCCTCTGGGGGTAGGCTCATCAGGGAGGCTTGTTGGGAGCCTGGGCGCCATACTGTACTAACTGCTGTTCTGTGGCGGGTAGAACAGTCTCGACATTGTTTCTGTCTTGCTTTTCAGGGTCTTAGGCAATCATGGTGGAGGACGTTGTCTTGTTTTACATTTTCTGAGTCCTTGCACAAGGTAAGTGTTGTTTTTGTTTACCTTTAGGATGATTATCAGGGCCTACTTTTCCTGGGTTGTAATTTACTCTTGTTCGGTGTTCATGACCCAGACTTTGTTGCCAACCTCATGCCTGTTTTGGATGGGGGCAAAGGTCTTTTGTAGAAGCTTTTCTTCTATTTCTGATTGATAGCTATTGGCCTGTATGACCTGGGGATCTGAGCAGGGTGGAACCTTGCTTGGCATTTCCAGCTTGGGTCATGATAATGCTTGGATAATATTGGATTGTGTGCCATAAACTATCTCAAAGGGGCTTTTCCTAGTGGATCTGTTCACATGGGTCTGACATACAAGCAATGCAGCTGGTAGCTGCTTATATCATTCCTCAGGTCTCCTAGTGGTTAGCTTGGCCAAGGCTTGCACAAGGCTGCCATTTAGCTGCTCTACACTTCCATTTTGGCCTGAGGATGGTAAACTGTTGTCACTGTATGCTGGACCCCATTCTTGGTGAGGTAAACGTTGGTATCTTCAGAGGCCAATTCTTTGCCTCTGTCAGTTATCAGGAGCTCTGGTTTTCCGAGCTTGCTGATGATTTCTTTCCCTATGAATTGCTGCACGTTATTGCCTGTATGTGTCTTTACTGCTTGCACCACTAGCCATTGTATGGCAAAGTCTATTGCGGTAATGATGTACTTCTTTTTGTTATGTTTCCCTGGCATGGGGCCCACAATGTCTAGGGCCCACACCTTGAAGGGTAGTTGCATGTGAATGGGTAGTACTGATTTAGGTGGGGTATCACTCTTCGCAAATTTCTCACATACTTTGCATTGTTCCAGAACTTCTTGGACGTCCTGGTACAGGGTTGGTGTGGGGTTTCTGGTCACCAGTCCCCAAAGTGTGTCCTGGGTCGTAGCCAGGGACTGGCTTGGAGGAGTTGTCATTCTCCAACAGTGGTGAATGGTTGGTGAGGAGCTTATACTTGGCTTGCATAAGGGTGAACTCCTCCGGTACCTTCCCAATTACTAAGCAATTGTCTCCACCATACACTTGTACTTCAGCAGGCGCCAGCCCTTCTGTAGGCTGATGCCAATCCTGTAATAATCTTGCAAACTCTCCCCCAATGAACTCTCTTCCTCTATTTGTCATTTCCAAATGCCCTGTCACTTTCCCTCACTCCTCCTGGGCAGATTTACTAGAGGCAAACTTCCTGCACCCTAGGCAATAGGATTCCTCATCCTCTGGGCTAGTATAGAAAATATGGGGTAATTGACTCATGGGACTTATATTCTCTCTTTACACTGAAAATTTGGATAGGGGTTGTAATAGACGCTTTATTCACAGTCAGAAGGAAGATTCCCTTAGAAACCTTCTGATATATGGCCTTGGGATAGGGAGTAATTAAGGGTTTGTGCCAATACTTGGAGTCCTTCTACAATCTCTTGGACTCCTTGTACTTGTACTTGGTCTTTGGCTCCTGCGCTTTGGTCTTGGGCTCCTGCACCTTAGTCATGGGCTTCTGTGTTATAATCTTATGATCCTGTGGTCTGTCCTGGCTCTGGCTTCCTATCCTTGGTCTTCTTCTCCTTATGTAGCTTTTGTGGCCTTTGTAATCCACTTGATCCAGTCCCTGAAGAGTCTCAGATAGCTCTCCCTTTTATAACCCCTTGTTTCATACCAAAACCCTCTCTTAGAACCCTGGTTCTTCAAAGCTTAAACTATCCTGTTTTTCTTCTTCTATAATATATCAAACCTTTAAACTTACTTCAGCTAAGTAAAGCCCTGAATTTTCTGCTTCTGCTCCTCATTTTTTAGGCTTGAACTCTTTAGTTAAAGCCCTTAAAACACTGATTAAATAAACTTTGGCTTGTAGCCAATAATACACCTTGATTCAACAGTTTCACCAGAAAGGTTTCCCTGGATGACCTGTCATTGACCCTGGTTCAAACCCAAGGCTGTCTTGCTCCGGGTAAACAACTGCCTGTGTTTCAAACGGTTTCGCCGTAATTCCCGTCACGTTTTCCCAGAGAATCTTGAGCGCTTCCACATATGTTTTACTTAGGCGGATTTTGACCCTTCAATTTTTCAACGTTTCTCCATGTTTCTCCGTGTTTCCCTCAACTTTTTGCACCTTCAAACCTGCCTGCTGCCTGTCCTTTTGCCTTTCCTAGTTGTTCTTGGCAAAATTTGCTCTTTCGCCTTTACAATTTCTCCGTTCTTCTTCCAGCTTCTTTCTGGCCTGTTTCCTCTTTAATCCCTCTTTTAAAAATAACATATAGTTCTAACAAACTATAGGTTATTTTTCTTTCTCTTTCTTTTTTATTATTTAATTTTTAATCCTTTTTTAATCATAATCAGGCAGTATTTAATTATTCTTTAACTGCTTCTTTTTTATCTAAATTTCCTCTCAAAAGTCACTAAAACCAGCTCTTCCAGCTTCTGCATCCAGTCCAGCTAGTTCATCCTCTCAGCTCTTCAATTCTTCAGCACCAACTTCTGGTTCTCTGGCCATCTTGCATTATAATCAGCTAGTCCTGCATCATAATCTTCTTGTCCTTCAGCTTATCCTTAACCAGTTTCTCACCAAATCCTCACTAGGAACCTCCTTTGTTCCTTCTACACACTGAACCTTATTGGTTCATTCCATTCAATATGAATTAATAGTCCATCAATTAGCCTTCACTGTGACCAAACAGTCCCTCTTGCTAGTTTTCTCTGTTAATTCCGTGAACCACATCGGTTCTTTATCTCAGCCCCCATTACCAGAACTTGTAGACCCAGGCATGAGTCTACATTGAACTGGCGTTTGACTGGGCCCTCACAAGTGGCAATCCACTTAGGCCATTCAACCATAGATCAATGTCTATTTGTTGTCTTTACTCACCCAGGTGATTAATTCCGGGCTTTCAGTTGCAGAGTAATCAGCTTTAACTCCCAGAGGCCTGATCATACCAAGTTCTGCAGCTTGCTTCCCCAAGCAAGCCGCCTTGGTGACACCTCTGAGCAAGTCTATACCCCCCAATGCTCACCTTGGGTTTCCTCAAAGCTCCCATAAGGGCATATACGAGGATACTCTACCAGTATGTTAGGTAGGGTGCTTGCTCACAGACCTCCTGTAAGTGTATTAGGGTACGTTGAGACCTCCAAGCTCTTCCCCTCCCTGGCAGCCTGTGTTACCCACCAGGGGTCCAAAACATACTCCCCCCAGACAGACAAAGTTCCCTGCTTGCTATTTCAGTCTTCACCCTCCCGCAGCCATGGTTCCCTGCTAGGTGAAGCACTATAGCCCAAAGCAGCCAATATCTTCTGCTGGGTGGAGGCAACATCTGCCCCTGGTAGTCCTTTGTTACCTACCAGCCAGGCCTTACCCTAGTAGACCATTTTACCTACTAGGCTCACCTTACTTCCCCTAGCAGCCCTATGTTACCTACTAGTTTACAGCATCATCAGCTAACCACACCTTGTCACTCTTCAGCATATTGTCTTTATTTGAAGCCAAATCAACCCTCGCCTGCAAACCAGCACACATGTGGATCACCACAGTTGGCCACCATGCTTTGTGTTTGAGGAATTCATAGAGATTGCAACTTTTTGTGTGCCCTAGGTCTCTATGTTAACGTAGGATGGTGTCAAATTGCTGGTGTGTGGGAATTTAAGGGATGGTGGTTCCGTCAGACATCTTTTGATGTAGGATTCCATATATGTCTGCACATAAGTGTTTGTTCTTAATGACGGTTTCTTTGGTTATGTCTGTGGTGCCAGTGGGGAAGCCTTTGTCCTTTTTGTGGAGCACTAGGAGAGATAAGTCTGGGTTGAGCCCATTCTCTCCTCTTATGGCTCAGATATACAGGTGCAAGAGTATGTCTGCCATGACAAGCTCTGGACCAGGCTTATATTGCATGAGCATATTAAATCTCTCCAGGAGTTTCATCCAACGGGCTTGACAGCAGGATAGGTTTACTTGGATTTCAAAGTATATAAGCGGCTTGTGATTGGCCAGTGCTGTGAACTTCTCTTGCTGATCTAGATAGTAACACCATTTGACCAGGCAGTGCACAATTGCCAACAACTCTTTGTCATGTATGGGGTATCAGCACTTACCATCTGTCAATTTTTGTGATTCATAGGCCACAGGCAGGAAGTTGCTGTTGTTATTTTTGATTCTTAGTACTCCCCCAATAGATTTTTATGATGCATATGTCTCCATTTGATATTTCCTATCACGTTTGGGGTATTGGAGAATGGGTGCTTTTGTAAGTTTCTCCTTAAGGCATCTGAAACTAAGGTCATGTTGGGTTCCATAAAAACTTAGATTTGGCACCAGTTATGGTGAATAGGGGTGCCGTCATGACGCCAATGTAAGGTCTGAAGGCTTGGAGTAAATTATTGGTAACTAAATCCTTTAAACCAAGAATTTTTATATTTGTTAAATATAGAAAAGTAGGCAAGGTTTGAATCAACAACTGGACAAAGGCTCTTAGAAGCTTATATGAAGTAAAGTAAGGGCTAAGGCGGTTTATTAATCCTAAGAAAACAAAGTAAAGACCAGTCTTAATGACTGCCAATTTAGTTAAAAAGTCAATTTCTAAGTCTCAAAAGTGATCACCACCAGCTGGTGAATTGAAACAATCCACAATCAAAGTATGAGTCCCAATATAAAAATTGCCTAACTGATGGAAGATGTAGTCAAATGGAATCACTGAACTAAGATTGGAAGATGCAAGAGTGAAGAAAAGAAAACACAAGTCACATAACCTAAAAAGTACCTTTTTTGGGGTACAAGTCAAACAATCTCAACTTAAGTTGAGACTGAGTAAACCTCAGGACTTTTATTCAACTCTGATTTTGAGGTGAAGGGTAAAGGGGAAACAGCTAACCAAAGGTAGTTAGTTGGCTTGAAAATAAAGAGCAAAGCATAAAAACATGTTCACTGGTCTCTTTAACCTTAAGAATTTAGGCACAAGCTTGGGGTAAGGCAAGGGAATAGTGGTAAGTATTTGGGTTAAACCAAAGGGAAGAGCAGAGGCAGAAGAACATGAGAAATCCAATCTGAACTGCTGACGTGAGCGGGAAGAGAATCAAAGCAAAAGGCAAAAGGTAATTTGTTTGAAACTAGGTTAAACTAACCTTGTGCATAGATACTGGGGTTGAAACTTGTTTGCAAAGCAAAAGGTAAGCTTGCAGATGCAACTAACTGTTAATTTAGGTTAATTTGACTGGCAAGGCAAGGAAAAGCAGAGAAGTAGGTGGAAAAGAGGAATTATAGGAATTAAATCCTAAAATAAGGGAAATGATCCAAATTAAAAGTTTCTGATAAAATACTAGCAGCAGATAAATAAAAGGAGGATCCTGACACCCATAGTTGGGTATGAATTGCTGTACATAGGCAACCATCCTCAAGAATGTGTGGAGCTCAGACTTGTCTTTGGGGGGGTTGCATTTTGCAGATGGCTTGAATTTTCTGGTTATCAGGTTTAATGCTGTCTTTTGAGACTGTGTCCCAAGAAGGGTAACTGCTTGAGGAAGAACTGGCATTTTGAGGGCTTGACTAGCAGCTTGTGTTGTGCCAGGGTAGCAAAGACTGCCTCCAGGTCCTTGTAATGTTGTTCTACCAAGGGGCTATAGACAATAATGTTGTCCAGGTATACCAAGGCGTGTTTACCAATGTGGGGGCAAACACCTTGTTAATGAAGATCACAAAGGTTGACAGGGTGTTTGTCATTTCAAAGTTAAGTACCACACACTTGTATGAACCGTATTTGGTCTGAAATGCTGTTTTTAGGAATATCTTCTTCCTTAATGGAAATCTGGTTGTAGCCAGCAGTCAGGTCAATCTTGGAGAAGACTGTGGCACCGCCTAAAGTATCAAAGAGGTCGTCAATGAGTGATATTGGGTATCAATTCTTGATATTAACTTTGTTTAGGGCTCAGTAGTCTGTGACTAGGCGTAGGGTACCATCTTTCTTTGCTACAAATAACATGGCAGACCCAAAAGGGGACTGTGAGGGGCGGATAAGTCCTTTCTCTAACGCCTCCTTGAGGTAAGCACATAGGGTGTTATCTTTGTATGAATTCAGGCGGTAGATGGGTTGCGCCTTAGGTACAACTCCCTTGATTTGGATGGAGTGTTGGATGTATTTCTCTGGTGGCAACCCAGGTGGAGCCTCTTTGGAGATCTCTGGATGGCGGGTTACAATTTTGCAATCCTGAGGCGTAGTGGTGTCTTAGCGGTCTTTGAAGTGTATGATCTTATACAGACAGGAGTCTCAGTCAATTGCCTTGAGGTTCTCCTCTTTGTCCAGGGTCTCTGTGATGAGTACAAAGATGTGGTTGCGTAGGAGTTGGTCCACTGAGTCAGTGTATATCTGGTGATTGACGCCTTCACATTTGATGGTCAGTACTGAGGTTGCCCAGTCTACGTGGTGGTTGTTTGTTGCAACCAGTCCAGTCCCAGCACAATATCAAACTTGGCAAAATTGATTGCGGGACCCTGTATAGTGGAATGTAGGTTTTCTAGCATGAAAGAGAATGGGGAAGTTTCCCTTGTCACAAAATGTGATGTTCATCAGCCAAAACCACATTTTTAATCCACAAAGGATTAGTGGTTATTGTGAACTTATCTACAAAGCTGCTGTTGACTAGGGTTCAATCTGCGCCCAAGTCCAGGAGTGCCAAGCCTGTGTAACTGCAAAAGCAGAAAGGGTAAGACATCACTTGATTGGGGTGTCTGGAAATGGTGTAAAGCACCAGGTCCTCTGAGGGCACTTGGATCATTGGGCACTGGTCCACATCCTCCGGTTTATATTCATCATTGGGCAAGTCAGGAGTTGTGCGGGGAGAGCTTGACTCGCTTAGTGCTCTCCCTGGGCTTTTCTCTTGTCTTGGTTGCCCTGTATGGTAGTGATACAGAAATGAGTACAGGTTGACTGGCCATTGTTTTTGTTTTCATGTCCATTTGAGCCCGCGGTTTTATGGTTCACATTGTTGCTGTTGTTCCCAGGGGGTGGTTGGTTAGGACGCCTGGCTGGGTGAGAATCCTTGGGTCTCTCCCTCTTTCCAGTTTGAGCCTTGTGGAGAGCATTGGGAATTTTTTCTGCTCTTTCTGCCTTGCAATACAGACTTTGCAGGTTGGTTACTTGGCCCAGGTTTATGTGTCTCATTATGTGCAACTTGAGGGCGTTGTAGTACATGAGGTGGGATGCTGGAGTGTCAAAGGCCATGTTGGAGGGGGAACATAGTCAAAGTTCCTTGTAGGCGCTGGTGAGCTCCTTCACTGTACCAGTCTGGTTTAGGGTTTTCACTTGGTGTATGATCATGAGTGCAGTGTTCTTTAGCACAAATCTTGCCAAGAAGTCCTGTTTGAAATTGTCCCAATCCTTCTTGATGTGCTATTCATGCCAATTTTTGCACCAAGTTCCAGCGTCATGAGTTAGTCAGATGGAGATTTCTGCAATTTAAAATTGTTGTGGGCATTCCATTTGGGCCAGCTTGCTTTGGGAAGATTGGATCCATGCTGCAGTGTTATTTTTGTTGGCTCCAGCAAAAGGCTTCAATGCAGTGCTTCATAGTCTCTGAGCTATGTAGGCTGGTATGGTGTTCTTGTTAGTTGCTCAGGGCATGGCGGCGGGTGCCTGAAAGAACCCTTGTACCAACAGGGTGTTGAAGGCGGGGAGCAGGATCACAGTTTTCTGGTAAGTACAAAGCCATCAGGTATTTTTTCACCTGGTGTGTACGGTGTCCAGTCTAGCGGGAGGCCAGACATGATTCTATCAAGGATTTGTTGGCTGCGGCAAGTACAGGCAACATGTGGAATTTTGGGGAATAAAGTAGGATGTAAACCCTACTTCTGCTACCAATGTTGTAACTGTGCTGCTTCAGCAGAGTTACAAGGGGAAAATATTTGGAGACTAGATATTATTCTTTATTTGGAGATAGGTATTATATAGTCGTTGTGAATTGTGGATAGCAGGAACATGATAGGGTTGATCACATAGTAAGATGGTGAAGGGGGTGGCTTGATCCTGGTAATGAGTCAAACTCCAAAACAAGGTATCCACCATGGGGGATCAACTTCTGTTCATGTTGTTGTTTTTGGAAATTTGAGTTGACTTCCTAACCTGGCTTTGGTTGACTGGATAATCTTATCACAGGTCACAAATCCGCTTACTTGGAACCTTGCTGGCAGGTCAAGCCTTCTGTTCCAACAGTCCCAACAAATAAGTCAATTTCACCACTTACTCCAACCCTAGAGAAGGAAAAAATAGTCCTCAAGTAAACCAGATAAGCACTGAGACTCCTCCAAAAAAGGGTAAATAGCAGGGGAGTTATGTAAGACTTCAGACTTTTTCAACAACACCTGCAGCTGTATCAGTTCCCGTACTTAAACATCACCCACAGACCACTATATTTCAAGGGTGCAAAAGATAAAGCTAGGATTGAGAAAATAGGTTTATTGATGAGCCTAAGAAGGAGGATATCAAGATGCTTGAAAAAATGGGTCTGTGATGGCTTTTATACCCAACCCTATGAAGAAGATGGGGGACAGGGGAATTATTCTTAAGCAATATTGACTCATAGCTTTGAACCAAAGTTTTTATTGGGAGTAAGATTATGAAAGCTGGATTGAGGAATTTGGCTGACACCAGCTTGGGCTGAATGATTTGGTATTTGCAGAATACAGTAACCAGGAATATTAAAGGATAAACAAACCATCAAAACTGAAGTCTTACCACAAAGATCAACAAGATAGGGAGTATTAGCTAGGAATTAAATTCTCAGTCCTGGCAAGTTCCCACCTGGTACACCTATGCAGTCTTCAGAAAAGACCCTCAAGGATAGACTTACTGTCCAAAATATTTACACTAACTTGCACCCATGCTTCCCAGCAGCCATAATGTTATGAAAATTGCAGGATAATAAGAAGTAGTTTCCAAGTGGTGAGAGATGAACACCAAAATCTGCATCAGTTGATGATAATGTTGAAACTGAACTAGTTATAGTTTAGTATTGAGATTGGGGAAGACAACAGTCCAATAGGAAGGATAAATAATAGGAATAATATGTAGCTTTATTTGGAAGACAGTAGTTAATATACCAAAAGAGGGAGCTACTAATCCACCAAGGGGGGGTGACATTGTGATGGGATCCAAGTATGGTGTGAGTGGGAAATATCTAATTGAGGGATCAGCGATTTAGAATTGATTACATACCTAATTAGGAGTTATTGCACATATTTTGACATTAGTGGCATGATTCCCAATGATGTTAGATATGTCATGGGGCACCTATATGAGCGCACCCTGTGCATTGTAAGATACTTTGGCGGGCAGGGAGTCAATCTTGGTTGCAAGAACAATCCACCAAAAAGGCTGCAATTACCTCTTGGTAAATTTTCCAAAAGAAACACTCAGTGTCAGAAATCCACAGACTGTGGTATTTTATCATCTACCAGATGATCTCCTAAGTCTTCTAACATTAGGAAATCACAGAGAACCTGTGAATTTGGCGTAACCCATAGTCCAGAATATTTTTTATCATCAGAAGTAGCAAGTCTGACAGGGCCCAAGGCCCAAAGGATTTGGAAAGTTCTTCCTACTTCTGGATATAGGGTCATAGTTGTTGTCTCTATATTCTATTATAGATAATTATACTGTATGGTAACAGTATCATCATTTTCTCTACTAATAAAGCCTAAGAGAGGATAAAATTAAGGAAATAGCACTTGGATCAATCAAGTCAGTATATAATCATTCATCTTTTATTCAACAGATTGGCTAAAAGGCGGCCCGCCTGCCCACATTTATCTGGGTTAGCTCACAATGCTAAGAAGAAACTGAAGTAGCCTTGGGGCATCACATCAGGGGGCCCAACCTTTTGGGTGAGTGGTGTGTGAAGGAATCTTTCTTGATGAATTCCACAGCTCAGTATCCTTTCTGACGCTGAACAACTATCCCTTGGCCTGAGCAGAGTAGCTGTCTACCTGGGCCACATTTCAGGGTTAGCTAGCCAGTGGTTGACTAATAGTTCACCGTGATGACTGTTACGCTATACTGTATCTAATCAGAGCTCCTCTAATAAAATAGGCTCAGAGCCTTTTACCTTAGAGTGTTTGGCCCAATAGCCAGTCTATGGTGGACTCTTCTAGACATAATAAAGATAATGATCCATACAACAGCCTTCTTATTCTAGGATTAATTAAATTTTAGAGTAGTAATTATTATAGGGAAAGTTTGAAATGCTTGAGAAAGGGAGCTAATTAATGTGCAGCAATTTCTGGTTCCACTTGTTTATTACAACCCATGAATTTGTTGATGCTGGGATATGATTTGGTTGTTGATTCATTGATCCTACCCCGCATTGTTTTGTTGAAACCATTCCCAAGAGCAATTTAAAGCTGGCCTACATTAATTGATTGACCCCATTAACCAGTCAATATCCCAGAATCCTGACTCTAGGATATAGCAGAAATACTAAAGCCACCCAGATCAACCCCGGATAGATAGCTTGGGAAAGAACCAGGGAGCCTTCTGAGTGAATCTCAGGACTGTAAAGTTCTGTGGCCCACCTTTGGCCCTGAATTGGGATGTATTTCCCAGACTGTCAAAGAAAGTGGCCTGTGTGCAGGCAAAACCCCTCTAAAACCTGGAGGACCTAGTTCACACGGTAGATTGATGCTTTGTGTTAGCTTTTCCGGCTGAAGTCCCAATCCTTCCTTTGGAGTCCCCTCCAACTGCGGAGGAGATGCTAATCCAGCTAGATTGCTTGCTGTCCTGGTGTTGCCCTGTCCTAAGACACCTAGCGGACCAACAGGAAAATGTGGGCCGCATAGAGCAAGGTAGGCTTAACCTGCGGCCTGGGAAAATTGGGTATCAAATCCCGCAATTAGTGGTATCCCAGGCAACCAATTCCTCTGACCCGGAAGCCCCTTGGCCCAAAATAATTGGGTTCAGGAGCCCTCTGGCTGGGATGTCAGAGGAAGGTATTAGGGGAAATGCGCATCCTGAGTCCTCGGAAGGCTCCTAGCTGATTGGGGGACTGAGTCCTACATCTGGGTCTGCTGCTCTTATTTTTCTTGTTCACAAACCAGGGGAAGATTGGCCAGTGGCTTTTAATGGGCTCCCCTTTATATTGCTTTCCAATAGCCCCTTTCAAAAACTCCCAGCCCTATCACCCCCCTCTGCATATAATGGAAGCATGGGCTGTCAGGTCCCTTGCTTACCAATTCCAATTGTTGAATAAAACTCCTGAATTTGCAAATCTTTTGTATTTTGAAGTTTTATTTAAATAATAAAGGTATTTGTCCCAACTCCCACTGCTGTCCCCTCCTCCCGCTTTTTCCTGGTCTGCCTTCCTGTCTGTCCGCCTGCCCATAGTTTTTGTTGGGAATTGTTCTGAGGAGATCTAAACCGGCCTGTAACCTGTTACTTTCCCAGAGCACTTGGTCTATCCGCCCAGAAGTTCTAGTAAAAGGGACCCCTCTGATATCGTGTTGTCTCCTTGGTATAAGGTGGCTATGTGGATATTGGTGCCTATCTCCCTATTGTTCTGGTCCACCAGCCCTGTCTTTTGGAGCAAACTTTCCCTGATTTCTCAAACTCAGGTTTTGCTCCTGGTCTGCTTTCTAATGCCATTGGACATCTCAACCAGGTCCCCATCAACTTAGCATCCTATGCTTTGTTCCCTTGGTCAGCCTCTTACCTTGAGGAATTGCCGCCCCCTCCAGAATCTGGAACTACTGAAACCCCTTTTTCCAAATTGGAAGATCCTCTCCCCATATCAGTCTCAGCTCCCTCCCTGCCCTCCTTGCACCAGATCCCTGTTTTAGATCCAGATGTCCCTCCCACCCAGGATTGCTCTCTTTGGTTGCTTCCCGGGGCCTTGTTCATGGTCTTGGATGCATATTTCTCTCCCCCTTTCACATCTGGTCTCCTTTGGGGGGCCCCTTTGAGCAGCTATCCCAGTCTTGAACTGGATGACATCCTGATGGCTGGTCCCACCAGGATGGGAGCCAGACTTTGTTAGTCTAGCCCCCCTCTCTTACAAGGACATTGAGAACTTGGGGAGGTTGACTCTCCAATACCAACAGCAAAGGTTTCAACATCAGAAGGCACCAGAAATACATTGAAAATGCCAGAAGGACACATATTGGGGCCAGGGCCTATCTCCTGGTAAGGATTTGATTTGAAACCAAGCATTAAGAGATGTACTGGAGTAGCCTTAGAGTCAGATGCATTAAGAAGATACATTAATACTTGAAATATAGGGGAGTCCTTATCCAGGATAAAGCCTTTAGGCTTAGGATTTCTAGAGGACTGGACCCTCAAGGGTTGAGCCTTACAAAAAATTGGTATATACTAAGATCATTGACTCAGCAATCCTCTCTCAGATCTTTGGCCCCTTGGCTGTTTCACAATCTATCATTTGCAGGTATGTATGGACCAACACAAAAAGAGCCCTTGGATGCTCAGCTTCCGATAACCCTTATGATCAATGAGGGATTACCAAACAGTTTTAAGATGACGCTGGATTACCCAGGTTAGCTTCTCTCTGATACTCAGATCTCAGGCTTGTGCAGGAGCTGGTGTAATATGTTTCCTATCTGGGGTTTGATTTGAGCCAGTTAATTTAGCCAACTTCTGAACCATTTATCTTGATCCCTGCATGTTTGGACTAGGAAAAATAATGCTTGGGATCAAGGGAGCTCCTGGGACAATAATTTACCCTGGATCCTGGCAACCTAAAGTCTGCCACCCGCCTTTGATGCCTCAGGGGCCTAGGGATACTTGGATCAGAACCCTGTGAAATATTTTATAGACATGGGGCTGGTGACCAAAAATGTTGGACGGTATCAAAGAAGCCCTTGCTTGATGTAGAGCGGGTGAGAAGTTTTCCCAGTCCCAGGCACCTCCACACCAGTTATCCCTGCCTCTATACCTAACAGCTCAAGGTGGGGCAAGAGACATTGTGGGACCCATGCCTGGTAGCAAGTAGGGCAGGGAGTATACCATCACACTCATTGGCTAGGCTACCTAATGGCTGGCAGCATTAGCCAATAAGAAGTATCAGGGCAAGGGTGTGAGACGTTTTGCTGGTAAAAAGGTATTGCTGAGCTTGGGCAGCCTGACCTCCTAATCATGTTTGGGGACAGAGCTCATCCCCCAACTATTCCAGCATCTACCCTGCTAAGGATGGCATAAAGCACATCCTCAGCAGCTTTACCCCTCCCAGGCAGACGGTATAGTTGGAAGGTTGGATGGGTACTTTGGGAAGCATTAGGTAATATATCTGAATATTACCCCAGCTGTTGGATAGATGGGCTACCTGTAGCTCCTATAGTCAGCTGTACTTTAATCAACCATGATGCTAGCAGATGTACCCATGAACCGCTGTACAGGCATGGGTCAACACTTTTTATTGGTACTCTAGGACCATGTTGCCCAGGTAACTTTAGGGTTTGAAGGGTTGGATGTAGCATCCCCATAATGGTGGTCCCAAAAGCTACCTTGGGTTCAGTTTTATGGCTTCACTTGGAGATTTAAGGTTAAGGTTATCTTTTAACATCCAAGCAGTTACTTGAGATAAGAATTGATTGACTTACAATAAAAGTAGGATCCTTTGGGGAGACTGAGAAGACACAGAGGTGACTAGAGGTGGTACCCCTTCAAGTGGGAATATTTCAAGCAGGATATGGGTGTGGTACCATTCACTTGTATTGAATAAGGTGGTATTCTTTTCTTGATTTGCCCCATTATTTCATTTTTATGCTTCCAAGTGTATACTTGACAAAGACATGCTGGTATAAGTTGGCTTGGTAGATGGTGGATATCTCTATGCAGTTGAGTGGACATGTCAAGGTGAAGGATCCCAAACTTAATAATCTGCTTGGGCTGTCACAACACTTCCCAGGAAGAAAGGTTGCGGTGCAGCTTTTTGGGATGGACTTGTTCCAGTTGATGTTAGATTCAGCAAATCCCCTGTAGCTTGGATACGTGGTATTTTCATGAACTAAGCTGGATGCTAGCAAGTATGTGGAGGCGGTTCAAAGAGTTATTTCGAAGTAGATAAATATTAATGTTTGGGAACTTGGGCATCCTAGTCAGGAAGGATCCCAGCAGAGTGATCCAGCTGGGGGATTTCCAAGCATCCGATTGGGAGCTTGCGGGATGGATCAGGAAGCTGGTTGGATGGATTTACGTTGTAAACTGGTTTCTAAACTGGGTTGGCCAAGTATGAAGGCATGCTGGAATATATTATTTTCCATCGTGTTTGGGATTTCGGATGAGTTTTTCCAAAGCGGGCTTGATATGTTTTTGAAGCTTGTTGAATTGCTAGGGTTACCACTTCAGATGCCACTTTGCTGCTGGCGTGACCACCAAAGCTTAAATATCAAGACAATTAAATCAATTGAAGGATTACAAAGCTCCGAGTAGTTCGCCTATGCCAGAAGGGGATTAGTCTACACTTATTGTTTCAAACTAGAGGGTCTGGACAGGTAAATAATCATGCAACCCCAGCCACTGTGTATGATTGCCACGGAAACCTTCTGCGCTACTGTACATCGTTGATGGATTGAATTTCATAAGTGCTGATGCGTAAAGGATCAGATTTACAATAAAACTGTTTGTGGGCTAATAAAGTTGATAGGAACTGCTTAAAGTGGCGTAGAAAGGTTTTGTCACGTGAGTATAAATTGGCTAAACTCGTAGATAGTAGCTAAGGACTTTCTGTGGATAAATGACGCCATAATCTTTTGTATCTGCTCGAATATAGCTGAAGTATAAGGAGGGCCAAGTGAATTGTTTTTTAAAAAATATTTTAACTTTGAATATTTATGAAATATCCTTGGCGGGTTTGTGATTGCAGGGGAGGTGGGATTAAACTCGGAAGATCCAAAAGTTGAGGATTCCGCACCATGGGATTGTCTTTTAATCACGCCGGTGGTGTTTATCGGCTGATGGAGGCGCATCTATTAGCCATGGCTTATTAAAGCAAGGCTTTGGTGTTTAGAAGGATATGCTTCCTGACTTGGTTATTGACGAGATCTTCTCGTTCTTGGATCATCGCAGCATTCAACACCTGCGGGGAGTGTGCCGATACTTCAATCAAACTGCAGTTCCTCTGCTGCTGCGGTTCCATTGTGCCAAGAACTTCAGCTGCATTGGATACCAAGGCTTTATTGTCAAGTATGGCAGATTTGTACGAGTTTTGGAGATCCACGCATCTGGCTTCGAATGCTTCAAGGAGATGGGGCTTCCCCTCGCCACCGTCTTTCCAAACCTGCACTACATCTCCTTGCACTGGACTGGGCTCAGGCTGCAGTCACAGCTGGATGCGTTTGGCGAAGAATGCCTGAAGCTGGGTGGACTGAAAAGGGTATGCGTTCACCAGGAGCTGCATGACAACTCCACGTACATCGCAGACTCTGTTGTCGAGAGAACCAAGGCGCTCTGCGCAAAGTCCATCCCCTTTAGCAAACTTAAGCTATGCTTCTTGTGGAACACTGTTGATGACTTCATGTTAAAGTATCCCCCCTTCCTTGAACGCTGCAGCAAGGACAAGCCAACCAATCTAGTCGTCTACAGCGACTACCAGTATGAGTTCAGCATGAAGCTATCCAGCATCACCGCATGCAGCAGCAGACTTCTGAAGGGAGAGGGTGACCTTGAAAAGGACGGGCCCCTGTACCGAACAGATTCCCTCAAGTCATTCAAGGAACTGTCCTCGCTTGTAGAACACTGCATGGTCCATTACAAAGTAGACGAAGACGACTCCACCGAATACCTTTACGACTTCAAGCACATGCCGTCCCTGGACCTGGACTTGGTGGCCCACGGCAATACCCTCGACATCTTCAACGAGCAATTCCAAGCCACCCGCCTCTCCTTAACTGTCTGCCCCAGCGAACTGACCGACTTCTTCCGCTGGACCTACGAGTGCTTCCCCAACCTTCAGCACCTCTACCTCAACACTCCCATCCCCAACCACCTTCCCCCCCTGAAACCCAACTCCTTCCTGCAGCTAACCCACTTCTACTCCAACGTCACCCACCCCGCCTTCTTCTGGCCCGAGCTCATCCACGCCGCCCCTCATCTCCTCTACATCCACACCACCCAAACCAACCTCCTGCACCTCGAAACGCTCAAGCCAATGCTCCAAGTCGTCCCCTACCGCAACATCCTCAACATCCCCACGGACAAGTACTACTTCTTCACCAAATTCATCTAACTTATATTTATCCACTCTTAAATAAATTATTAAATCACTACTTCCATATTAATACATCCAACCAACTTTGTCCCAAGTTACTTTTCCTTTAAACACATCCCATAAGTAACCATTGGCCCATTCCTAGTCATCACCCCCACAGCAATAGCCCATACTCTCATCTTCACTCTTTACCTGCACCCCTTGGACAGGCTCCACATGATCCATATCTTGAACCCACATGTCAATGAAAGCTGTACACAGTATGCTTTATCCTAAACCTCACCATACTTCTCCCATGTCTATATCCACAGCTTCTCTCACCATACCATTATAGACTACTCCAGGACAAATCATATACCATCAACTTAACCCCATCCCACAGAACAACTAGACCACCTCATACCAGCACATCTCCAAGCAAAGACCCCTTTATTAATTGCAGGTAGAGCCCAGTACCCCACCACAGCAAGCCAAATACTACAAGGTAACTCCTGGATAATCAAATCCAAGCTAGACTTTACCCCACCAGAAGACAGCATTCATCTCAAACCTTACCATCCCTCAACCAGGGGTACCCACTACAACTTGATCTCAACCCTCTAGGATCCACCACCTCAATCATCCATGGTAGCCTCAAGTCACCTGGGATCCCCCATCCTCAGATACCCTGCCCACCTCCCAGCTGAACCTAGAACCCTTTTCTAACCTCTGCCACCCACTCACCCCATCCATCAACAGAACCTGGAGTAGCCATTCCAGATATCATTTGCCACCCCCCTTCCCCCAAGCTTAATCCTCTATAGCCCATGTAACCTCAACAAACCAGGGTCCATAGTTCAGTTTATGTCTGTCAGGGATTTCTCCTCTGAATAACTTCATTTTTTGAATTATTCCAAGATTATTTCACCAACACAAACAGTCCAGAACCAAGTTGCCAACATCATGGTTAACTTTGACGCCAACCTAGACAGGGATCAAACCCAGAGCCCTACAGACAAGCCAAATGTTAGTTTACATAACCTTGATCAACTTAAAATACCTTTTTATATTGAAATCTGGCTTTCAAACAGACTTCCCAACTTTGGTTCTGACTCTGTTTTTGAGATTAACTCAATAAGAGACGTCACTATACTCTCAAAAGCTGATTGGCTGCATCCAGCTTGTTTGCTGCTCTTGAATCCACTTGTACTAGTGGCATATACAGCTCCATACTTCACTTACATTAAGATTTCAGCACATACACTACTTAATTGTTTCTGATCTTGTGGCTTGTTCTTGCTTCTTCTCTTTTAATTATGAGATTATACAAATCCTCCCGTCCCAAATCAAGTCAAATATGCTGCAGGTATTAATCTCAAACATTATCTTCATGAAAGTCATTGGTAAATCCCTTCATATTTCAGAATCCTCTTATATTGTTCCAGCCCAGGTTGAGTATTTAAGTGATCAGTTTTTATCATTCATACTTGTTCCAACAATAAAGCTATTCCTTCTATTCTAAGCTTGTACACACTTTTCTCTTGCACTCTCCTTTTTTGAAACCATGAAAGGAAGTCTATTTCTGTTCTGGTTTCTAGTTCTTTGCCTCTCTGTGGTATTGGCCCTTGATAATCCAATTCCCATCACAGATTGGCATAATTCTTCTCCTGATGACCCCCATTAGAAGGAGTCCCTGGCAAACAGTTGGTTCAAGTATCCCTCTGGTCACTGGAGAAGAAAGTTCCAGTATGCTGGTCCACAAATCTACCTCCTCAGGCTGAACTTTCATTGGTGAGACCAAATGCCTCCTTTACCTTTTGTCCTATCTAGTAGGATATTACTTGCTGGGTAGATTCAGCTCATTGATGGGTTGGTTTGTCTTTCTGGGGCCCTTTGGTCATTTAGCCATGGTTATGCTCCCTATTGGTTTGGTTATTGCAGGGCTCAATGTAGGGGCCTTGGCTCATCAGATTGGGAACTTGTTCCCTCTCAAACAGGTCCCTGACAATATCACATCTCAAGCACCGCTACCATAAACTCCCGCATCTCAAAAGATCCCTGTAGCCGAGCCCTGATCTACCCAAGCAAAATTTAAGAAAACTTCAAGGAGCCGTTGGATGGCTAACTTAACTCAGAGTTTTCCAACCCAGCATCAAGAAAGGCTGCATCCCAACCCTGGAATCTTTAGCTAAAATTGAGAGGGCACTGGCTGAGCAAGTCCCTTTGGTATAGAGCTGCCTAGCAGATTTCCTGAGATATGCCATTGCAAAGGACGTTATTGCAACAGCGGCATGCAAGATCTATTGGCAGATATACCTTTTGGGGTAGACCTTCTCCTCCCAATACCGGCTTGGGTAGAGTATGCCATTGCTTGGAGGCTCCACATAGTGCATCAAACCAAGTTGCCGCTGCTAGGGCTGTACTACCACCCTATATCCCAGCCATTAAAAGGCATCTTTTCATATACTGGTTTTATCTCTTATCATAGATAAATATTTAATATTGAGGTTTTCAACAATGGAAATTTTATTTTCAGTTTCATATAGTAGAGAAAATGTTGACTACATGGCAAAGAACACCTTTACAACCCCCACTAGGCTTCAACCTATCCAGCCAGAGCTGCACCCACCAGTGCGGCACTGCAGACCAGCCAGCCTCATGTACAGCAGCATACCACCCCGTCTAGACCACCCCACCGCAAAATTTGGCCAGCACCACTGTTTAATTCCAAAGCCTACTGTTTTCTCACCTATCATGAAAAGTGGAAGAGGTTCCCAGACATTTAGCATATATGTACAGGAATCCCTCCCTAACCCATGGGGGGAGGCATTTTGGCCTGGGTCATTTAAGCTAGCTCTTGGGGATGGAACTTTACCCCTCTTCCTGGTTGGGATCAATGCCTGTATTGGCTGCTGGGCTTCCCCTGGACCATCCCCATAAGCTATTTGGGGTAGTATATATTTCTCTTCCTGGAGTAATAGACACTATTGTCCCAACCCCTGGCCTGTGGTTGTGGGTGGGGAGTCAATGACCTACCTTATTAAGTTAGCACCAGTCCTCTGGTGTGCCAGGGATCCAAGCTTGGGCGGCTGGCCTGTTGTTTTCAGGGGCACACAGGCCAGGTTTTTTGCCGGCAGAGCCCACCACACAAGAGAAGCTAACTTGAAGAGGTAAGAGAAGGACTTCCCCACCCAAGACCATGGGCCGGCAGCCAGGATTATGGGACAATTACCCTGGTGAGGATAATATACATGATCCCAAACAGCTTGCCTGTGTGGTTGGTTGGGAGGTTGAGTGAGGAGGCGGGCATTGGCTTGGGAGTCATGGATGGTTCCATATTGAAATTGTAGGCAGGCAGATAGGTGAACTTATCACTAAATAACTTGGGAAATGATAGGATCCAGGGGCTTTAACAATTATATCTAGCTGCAGGCTGTATACAGGCCAAGGGATCTAGCTCAAGGATCTTTTCTGGGGTGTAATCCTTATCTTCAGGTCACATAGGGTATTCCGTAAAGTGAACAGGACCAAAGGGAACACCTGGAGGACAGAAATATGCAGACAGAGGGACAGGGGGGGCCAGAAGATCTTGTGCTGATTTAATAGGTGGCAAAAACAAATTAAGGCAGTAGCTGTGTAAGCCAAAATATCATAACTTCTATTTAAAAATGGTAATAAGTTTAGAGTGCGAGGTCCTTGGGTCTATATAGTATCCCACCTCAAAAATTAAGATTTTTCATGATTTCATCAGGGATTGGGAAGTGTGGGCCCGGGCAATCTGGGTGCTCAGGTTCAAGAGCGGCAAAATGGCACCCAGGCGGGGAGTTTTTTCATTGGTCAAGGCTCTCAAATTGGTGAGTTGATTATCTTATTCCAGGGCTGTGATCACAGGATCAGGTTGCAGGCCCATGCCTTCTCTTGGGGATGACTCTTGATTGTCTCTGGTGCAGCTTTCAAGCTCAAGAAGCTAATGGTTGAAATTTTGTTGCCTCCATTAGGTGCCTTGATTTTCCCTCATCTGGTGTGATGATTCCTTGGGTTTGGCCAGTTTCATCATTTGGACAATTATTCTTGGCCTCAGCTTGCAGAGGTTTGACCCCAGAAAAGCGCAGACAGGTGGACTCTCAGACCTTAGGGCCCGCGACCCGCAGTGGTACAGGGTTGGGATTCAAATCCCACTCTTGGGCCTGGTTTTCCAGGGACGGAAATTTTTCATTCCTGACACCATCCCTTCTTCCCCTGGAAGCCCCTCCTTAATGTTCTTCTTGTTCAGGTAGAGTTGGACGGCTCCCTTGGCATTTGCTAGACTACTCAGGGGTTCACAGGTACTTTCCTCTATTGGGTATCCTTCCCACTTGACATAGTACTGGGGTTTTTGGTAATGGTTACTGTCACTGTGTATGTCATGGCCCATATCAGAGTCCAGCTGGACTCCCACAGGGGAGGCAGGCCTGGCCTGGAAGGCCAAGTACACAATAGGCGCAATTATGACCGAATAGTTGATTGAAGTAGCTAGGGAATGCCAACTCTCAGTATGGGACACGACCTGATTGGCCAGCCCCAATACTGTGATATAGACAAATCCTAATTTACTGAAGTATTGGGCAGGAGGCACAGTTGGCAGGGGGAGAGTAGGAGGAATCTCCAGCATGGAGGGCGAAATGATCCCTCTTGGTGGCCAGGAGGGAGCAGATATGTGGGTGGGAAAGTGTAGTGGAGTTATGAATAGATGCAAACAGAATAGTTATATTGGTGCAAAAGTAGATAGTTCTTGCAAGAAAATAATAAATCCTGAGCATAAAATTGTTTAATTTGAAGATGTCAACAGTGAGAGAGGATGCCAGTGTTCCCAGCTATATCCTGCTGGGAAACTGCAATTGGACTTACTGGCAGCTCCTTATTGGTTTTCAATGAATTATTCTCAAGTTGGGTTCCATTGGTGACTCCTTATTTGTCAGTTAGATGAATCCTTTCATTATTCTTGCCCTGGGGAAGCTGGCAGGGGAATTTTGGGCCATTTGGCAACCCAAGTCTCCAATTCTGGGTTTCAGAGGGTGTGGGCCAATTAAAATCTTTTCCACTTGGCTTTGGGAGGGGTTTCAATTGTCCCCAGGCTTGGCATTGACCAGGGTTCAATTCTCCACTTAGAATTAAAGTTTCCTTTGGGTTAATCTGTGTGATTGATGACACAATTGTTTGGTTGCGCAATTGCTCCATTGCAGGCATTGAACCTATGCAACATAGGGGTTTGTCTGGCCCATTCTGGGCCCTGACAGTGTATGTATCCAACTTCATATTCCTCAGTGTTGCCTGTTTGTATGGGTGGTAGATTTGTCTTGAGTTTCTGGTGGGGAAGCAATTTTTATTCTTTTTGAATAGCAGGGAGAAGTGGAACACATCATGAATCTTCCAGGAGAGGGGTAGGTCCAGTTTGAAGGCAACCTCTCCACCTAGCTTGGTGATCTTGTGGGGGCTACTTCTCCTGTGAGCTAATTTACTACAAGGCACATGTAGGGGTATGTTCCAGGAATCTAGATATACTTCATCCCCCACTTTCAAGAGTTGACCAGGGGTCCATTTTTGCTTGGCAAAGGCTTTGTACGTTTTTAATGCTTGGTTCAGGTTGGCTAGGCAGGTGCTTTGTGTGTTGGGGATCTGTTTAATCCAGGTGCGTCCAGTAGTGTTGGTTCTTTTTTGCCAATCTTGGGGTCCCAGGTGGGATCAAATCTATAGTTGGCTTTGAACAGGGACATGCCAGTGGAGTCATGGTCTTTGCTGGTGTAGGCAAACTGGGCCATTGAAAGCATCTTAGCCCAATTATCCTTGTTGGCATTGGTGTAGCATCAGAGGTATTGCTCAAGTATTTGGTTCACTCTCTTGGTTTGGCTGTCTGTCTGTGGGTGGTAAGATGTCATGGCCCGCCATGATATGTTACCTTTGAAAATTCATGTTTTAAAAGCTTGTATCAATAAAACTACCTCTTGCTGTTATAAAGCAACCTTTATGATCTTCCTAGGTACCCTAGATCAAAATTTATGGCAATTTAAAGAGCCGAGTTCAAAAACCCTATCAAAATGTCCCAAAATGGTCACAAGATTGGATTTTAAATCAAGACAAGCAACAATTAGTGAGCGGGCAAATCCAAAAATATCTCAGCTTCCAGTGATCAGTTTTGGACATTCTTATGCTCAAATGAAAGCCCCAGAAAAGGAAATTCTGCCAAGGTATTTTTAGATTACTAACTGAGGCAAAACACAAAGTTCAAATTGGGCTAAAGGAATATGATTAGAATTAGTCAGCTGATGTTTCAAACTCTTAGCATGACCCTCCAGATAGAGAGACAAGGACCTTCAGGAATAATCTGGAAGAATCTCAAAGACCAATATAAATGGTATAAAAAGAATCTAGTTCCATTTTTTCCTATTGTGATCATTCTTGGTCTTAATAATAAATAAAGGACTTCTCTTAAACTATAGTTTAAATGGGTCAGAGCTGGGAGCCCTTAGGCCCTGACATAAGAGGTTGATACGCAGCGCTTGATTCCTAAGTCTTTCATCACCTGATTCCAATAGTTAGAGTTGAATTGAGGAACTCTATCTGTGATGATTTCTTTGGGTGCTCCATACTGGGTGAGGATGCCATTATGGAAGTGTTGTGCTGTCTCAGCTGCCATGCAATGAGTGGTGGTTGGTACAAAGTAAGCCATCTTGTTGAAGCAGTCTACCATGACCAGTATTGCATTAAAGGAGAGAGATAGGGGCAGTTCCAAAATATAGTCTATAGAAAAAGATCTCCAGGGTCCATTTGGTATATCCAGGGGTTTTAACAGCCCTTTGAGTTTGTTCCTGCAAGTTTTGGTATGTCAGCAGGTTTTGCATCCCTTCAGGTATTTGCTTACTTCTTGATTCATCCTATGCCATGCAAAGTTCCTTTAGATACACAGTAGGGTCTTGAGTCTCCCTGGGGGTCCAGCCATTTCTGAATTGTGATAGTCTCTTAAGATGTTGGTCCTAATGTCTCATTCAGGTACAAAGATCCTGTTGTGGAACATCAATGTTGTTCCTTTCAACAATTAGTCCTTCTGGTAATGGGTGCTATCCTGGGATTTGGTGAAGTTGAAGATCATGGTTTTGATGAATTTTTCAAGTGTTTGAGCCTTTAGAACTTCTGGTTTTCTGGCTCTAATTTTTATTTATCACAGGCAAATGCCCAAGTTCACTGGGTCCAAGAGGACTTGGGTGTTTTGGTTGCAAGTTTCTGTATGGGTAGGCACCAGGTCAGCTCTTCTAATTAGAGCATCAGGGACCAAATTGATCTTTCCAGGTTTGTAGTCAATGATGAAGACATATTTGGCTATCTCTAAAGCCCATCTGTCCTGCCTCTGATTTAGTTGTTTAGGTTTGAAGAAATATACCAGATTTTTGTGATCAGGAGGAATTTTACCGGGAACTTGGCACCACACAGGTATCTTTGTCAGTTTTCAGTGTTTTCATGATTGTGAGCATCTCTTTGTTGTATATTGGGTAGTTTCCTTCAGCTGACAGCATCTTCTTGGAGTAATATGCTAAAGGATGTAGCATACCATCCCCTCTTTCCTAAAGAAGGACCCCACCTACCGTAAAATTGGAAGTGTCAGTCTCCAGAACAAACAGTTTGGTTAGGCTGGGCATTGCAAGGACAGGAGTGGTTGTGAACACTTTCTTCAGGGTCTCAAATGAGGCAGTACACTCATCAGTCCAGGTGAAGGTGAATTTTTCAGAGAATAGTCTTGTCAAAAGCAACATGATGAGAGAATCTTTTGGATGAAATCTCTGCAATAGTTGGCTAGTCCCTGGAAGCTCTTAAATTTTTTTCTAGCAGGTGGTCATAGGCCAGCTGATGACTGCATCTACCTTATCTTGGGCCATTGTAAAGCCACTGGTCTTGACCATATATCCTAAGAACTCTACTTCTGATTGGAAGAACTCACATTTCTTGAGTTTGGCATGAAGGTGGGCTTATGAGAGCTTTTCAAAGATCATGTCAAGGTGTTGTAAGTGTTCCTCATGGGACTTTCTATATATTAGGATGTTGTCAAGATAGACAGCACAGAACTGGTCCAGATATTCACCCAGTACTATGTTTATCATTCTTTGGAATGTGTTTGGGGCATTTCATACCCCCAAAAGGATCACTAGGTATTTTAAAAAGCTGTATATGGTCTTGAAGGCTGTCTTGTACTAATCACTTTCCTTGATATATATTTGGTTGAACACATTGTGGAGATCAATTTTTGAGTGTACTTGGGCGCCAGTAAGCACGTTGCATCATCCATCAGCATTTGGAATGGGGTATCAGGTTTTTTATAGTAATGTCATTTAACTTCTGATATTTCACACATGGTCTCATGCCCCCATCTTTCTTTTCCACAAATAGCATTGGAGAAGAGCAAGGTGCCTTTGATACCCTGATGAAACCCTTTGCAGTCATTTCCTCAAGATATGCCTTGAGGGCAATCTGTTCCTTTTGATTGCAGCTGTAGATAGGGCCATGGCTGGGTTGAGTGCCGGGCAGTAGGTTAATTGCGTGATCATAGGCGGAGTGTTCCAGGAGTTGGCTAGCCACACTCTTGTCAAATACATGGTTCCACTTGGACAGGGCAGCAGGGAGGATACCTACGCTGGGTTCCATTTGTATGGTCATGAGTCCTTGGGTGGGTAATCCTTCTGGGTTGATACAAAAGGGTACAGTGTTAAGGTTTTCTTTGTTCCCCAGGGTGAAAGTCTGTTCTTGGTAATTAAGGATGAGGCCATGCCTTTCTTACCAGGAGTCTCCAAGGATAAGGGGGTGTGGTAAGCCTTTCAGCAGGATGAGAGACAAGGGATACATATTACTCCCTATAATTAAGGGCAGTTCTTGTTCACATTTGGGTCCCTTGTCCTTGGTGCTGTTTCCCATGATGATGTGTAGGCAGTTCCCTGATGCAGAAAGGCCTAGTTCTTGAGATAACTATGCATAAATAAAACTCTCATCTGCCCCTGTGTCAATTAAAGCCTTCAGTTTTTGGAGGGTTACATTTATGTTGACTAATACAAGAATAAACTTTTAAGACTGGGAAGAAGCGTTTATTTGGGTCAAAAAAATGGGTATAGCATTTTTCTTATGACAGACTCTGTTCAAGTGACCTGCTTCATGGCAGTGGAAGCAGAGTCCCTCTCTTTAGTGTCTCTAGAGTTCTTTGGGGGTCATCCCAGCTCTGTGGGGTGTGGGGGTTTGGGTTTGGCGGTGCTGGGCTGGACTGGCGTTCTCTTGGTTCATGCTGAGACCCTTGCATAGAGGAACCAGTTTTTCTAAGCCAAGTGTGGGGGATAGTGTTTTAGCAGGTCTCTCATGGCTGGTCTCACTCCCTTTTGGAATATGATGGCTTCCAGTTTTTCCTCAAGTTTGGTGCAAGTTTTCAACTTGAGGAATTTGTCAATGTACACTTGGATAGTTTGAGTGCCTTGTTGGATTTCTAGCAAGGTGTTCAGGGTGTAATATCTAGTTCTCAATCTTCACCTTTGGCCATCAATTTTGCTTCAAACTTAGCCTAGTCTAAGAAGTATTTCACGTCTTCCTCTGTGGCCTTGCCAAATCAGTCTCAAGCATCTCTGGAGAGCATGGATGAAACCCCAAGTACCTTCTCAGTGTCATTGGAGTAAGATGGAGCATTGGCTTGAAAGTGTAGATGGAGGACTGGCATGGCACTTCAGGATTCCTCGATGGTTATTTTATCTATCTGGTGTAAAGTCACTCCCCCCTTTAGCCTTGGATAGGACAACCTTCCTGTGTTGTACCAAAAAATCTGCTCAGAGGCCAGCCAAGCCCCTTAATTCCCTTGAGGATTTAGCCCACATGGTTGATGAGATATTTGTGTTGACACATCCCTCCCAGGTGGTAAATACTGATGCACTGAATTATGTACCCACTTTGGAGGAATCCCTGATCAATCTGGATTATTTTCTAGCTTGGTTTTGCCCCCATTTAAAACAGTTGAAGGTTGGACAGTCTGTATGTGCTTTAGTTATTTAAACAAAATTTATTTCAACTGGAATTAATGGCATCCTGAAGTGTTCTTTAGGCACTAGCCAGTCAGAGGTTGGGTCAGAAATTGATGAGAAACCATCCAAGCTCCCTGAAATTACTGGCAAAATTTCTATCTCACCCAATCAATTGACTGGCTGAGGTTACCTGACCTTCAAATTAAAATTGGTTTTCCTTAAAGCAAGACAGGGGACTTTCAGTCCCCTGCTTTCTCATTCTATCTATTAAAGTTTTTAAAGACTTTCCCATTTTTCCTTAAAACTTTAAGTTTTTTTTGATCCCTGAGGCCCTAGTTTGATCCTCTATTTATCTTAAAATATTTTAGTAAAGGTGGTCTTCTTCCCTTACCTTTGTTGTCCCCTTGCAGTTCCTGTCACTCTTTCCAAAGCCTCTAGAGTTAGTGTTAGTATATAGGCCAGAGATTACCTCTTTTGCTTTTGCTTTCAAACTCAAACAATTAGTTTTAGTAGTTTGAACCTTAATATTTACCTATTTCAATTCAGTTTTTGTCCTGCTTTTGCTCTTGCTTGGTCCTCTTATATTTGCTTTTTCTGCTGTTGGCTTTCCTGGCTTAAGCTCTGTAGTTTAAGTTTCCTGGTCTCTTTACTGGCCTCCATAGCCATAAAACTTGTCCCTCTTTGTGAGATCAGTCTCTAGTCTTTTTTCTTGCACTTGGTTAAGATCCCAAGCTTTGTTTGGTTCTCTAAAAAATGTTGATACCAATCTTCAAGTTTGTAGTTTTCACCCTGTCTTCAGTTTTGATCTTTATCTGGTCCACTTCCCCCAAGCTTTGGGGATGGATTTCATCTTCTGTGCTCAGGGTGAGTGACAACCCCCTCATCTACTGCACCTTGTGGAAGACCTTCCCAGTAGAGCTCAGGACCTTCTTGTTTCCAGTGAGCATTTGATGAAAAGTCTCACCTGTGACAACTTTGACCTGTCTCTCCTATATCTGTCCCCTGGTCTCTTGCGTGAAAAGAACTTCCCTCCAATTTCACCCCCACCAGAACAACCCCAGCCAAATCCTCAGCCTGTGCCTGGCCCTTGGACCCTGAGCCTTCAGCACACCCCCAGGATCCTTGCAGGGATAGCTCTGATGGGGTTCAACTCATACTTTCCCCAACTGTCCCCTTTGTCCTCTCTCTGGACCCCCCTTTGAGAAGCCATCCCAGTGTTGCACTGTATGGTATCCTGGTGGATCTTTCCCCCAGGATGGGAGCCAAACTTAGTTAGTTTAGCCCCCTCTCTCACATCTGGGGTATTTCCACCTTGGTGAGGGATTGGTTGAAAATCATGTTCTGAACCTGGGAGGAGAGATCTTTTGGTGTATTGGTGGCAGCAGCAGTGTTGGGTTTCTTAGGGTTGTTCAGGTTCACATTCTTCCACATGAAAGAGACCGGTTTATTATTCATCTTAATTGTGTAATAAGTGATTATCATAAACAAAAGCATACAAGATGCCCCAAGAATAATCAACATCTTGGGTTTTGGGGTACCAGGCTTAAAATGGATTGCCATAATGTCAGGGACCCAAGCTTGGGCGGCCAGCCTGTCGTTTTCAGGGGTCACGTAGGCCGGATTTTTTGCAGGCAGAGCCCACCACAAGAGAGGAGCTAACTTAAAGAGGTAGTAGAAGGACTTCCCCAACCAAGACCATGGGTCCGGGATTATGGTGTCAATTACCCCAGTAATGGTAATGTACACAATCCCAAGCAGCTTGCCTGTGTGGTTGGTTGGGAGGTTGGGAGGTTGGGTGGGGAGGCAGGCATTGGCTTGGGAGTCACGGGTGGTTCCATATTGAGGTTGTAGGCAGGCAGATATTTGAACTTACCTCTAAACAACTTGGGCATTGATAGGATCCAGGGGTCTTAACATTTATATCTATCTGCAGGCTGTATACAGGCCAAGGGATCTAGCTCAAGGATCTTTTCTGGGGTGTAAACCTTATATTTGGGTCTAAGAGGTTATTCCATAAAGTGGACAGGACCAAAGGGAACACCTGCAGGACAGAAATCTGCGGACAGAGGGACAGGGGGGCCAGAAGATCTTGTGCTGATTTGATAGATGGCAAAAACAAATTAAGACAGTAGCTGTGTAAGCCAAAATATCATAACCTTTATTTAAAAATGGCAACAAGTTTAGAGAGCAGGGTCCTTGGGACTATATATTACCCCACCTCTAAACTTAACATTTTTCATGGGTTCATTGGGGCATTGGGAAGTGTGGGCCCGTGGGATCTGGGTGCTCAGGTTCAAGGGCGGCAAAATGACACCCGGGCTGGGAGTCCTTTCATTGGTCAAGGTTATCAAATTGGCAAGTTGTTTATCTTGTTCCAGGGTTGTGGTCACAGGATTGGGCCGCAGGACCGTGCCTTCTCTTGGGGATGACTCTTGATTGGTCTCTGGTGCAGCTTTCAAGCTCAAGAAGCTAATTTTGAAACTTTGTTGCCTCCATTAGGCGCCTTTATTGTTCCCTCATATGGTGTGATTATTCATTGTGTTTGGTCAGTTTCATCATTTGGACAATTATTCTTGGCCTCAGCTTACAGAGGTTTGATCCCAGAAAAGCGCGGGCAGGCGGCCTCTTAGACCTTGGGCCTGCAAACTGCAAGGGTGCAGGGTCGGGGTTTGAATCCTGCTCTTGGGCCTGGTTTTCCAGGGGTGGCAATTTGCCATTCCTTACATGATGGGATTTGCCCACCCAGTCCACAGCCTGCCAGTTCCCAGATACTAGCAAGTCAGCAGCTTAGGGTTGGTTCCCTGACAGAAACTGAGACTATGGCTACCTCCTAATGTCCAGAGTTTTATTCCAAGAACTCTCTAATCTTGTCACAGGCTATTTATCTGGTACTTTTCTGGTTGGGTTTGATCATTGTGTTAAACTCTAGTGTATCTATTGAAAATTTTACTAAACATTATTTGAAGCTTTGGTGGTGATTAGTTACCAACTCCCTATGGATTTGGGTTGTTATTTTACACCACTTGGAGACCTCTTCCTACTACCCAGCAATTTCTGTCACAGAATGCAGCCCACGTGAATTCAATCACCTGGCGGCCCAAGTGATGAACCACACAGCAGCAGCCTAATGAGATGTCCTGACACTGTAGCCACCCACATGGATTCTGGTACTTGGCAGATAAAAAGAGAGTTTTTGTGGAGTGTAGCCAACTTATAAGGTGGGTGCCCTTCACACCGCCTATGAAGGGTTCCAACTGTAGATTCAGCATCTGTTTGACAGTTCCAACTGGGGCAGGGTGGTACTGATATTGGGTTTTCTCAGGTGGAGTCAATTTTAAACACTGGTTAATACTGGTTGGTCTTGGTGAACAACAAAACCTTCCGGGATCCTCCTATCAGGGATGGGAAGAATGTTCTATTGATGAGGTGTAGCCATACAGCCAGCACTTTGTCCTTTCTTGGGGAATGTTCTTAAAGGTAGATTGTTAATGGGACCTACTGCTGCTAAAACCTTTACAAAAGAACCAATTATAGTTCAATATTGATATTATAGAAGGCAACAGTCTAATATAAAGATAAAAAATAGTAATAAGTTTTAGCTTTATTTGGAAAACAGTAGCTAATACACTAGAAGGGGAAGCCACTAATCCACCAGGGGGCAGCATTGTGGCGTAATCCATGTATGGTGTAAGTAGTAAAAATCTAATTGAGAGATTGGTGTTTGGAATTAGCTACACACTTTTTAGGGGATATTGCCTGTAATTCACCATTAGCAGTGGAATGTCCAATGTTGTTAGATATTTCATTGGGCACCTATATGAGTGCCCCTGTGTATTGTGAGATATGTTGGTGGGTGGGCATTGGTCTTGGTTGTAACAGCAGTACCTGAACCAAGACTGATTTGGCCTAGCTCAGGAAGCTGAGGTCAGCTTCTAACTCTTGATCAGTTATACAAAAGATTTATTTAAAAGAATTTAAATATTTAGATATTTCATTTTGGCTGTAGCATCCCAGAGCTGGAAGCTGGCTGGGGCTGAGCCAAAACATCCCTAACCTGAACCTAAAAAATTCCAATTGGCTAATAATTGTTAGTTTTGAAAAACTCAGCGGCACAATTAATCACTAAGAAACTCTTACTTTTGTCGAGGGTCTGGATGTACAAGCATTCTGGCTACCACCAACCTACTTAACATCCAGCCATTACCCAATTTGGTCCCCTTTCAATATACCGTTTGACATACTGAGAATGGTAACCAAATAATATAACCTGACTATCCAAGTATCCAGTGGCTCAAACCCATCTTGCACATGACCAACCCCTAGGTTTGATCCAGCTAAATCCCTGCCACAGTCAAGTCTATATAAGTCTAAAGTATTATCCAAAAAAAGATACTTCTTTTATTTCTTAATTCCATATGTGAAGCTTCCCCAAAAGGCGCTCCTTATCACTGGTAGCAGCTACAGTTTTTTGACCACACCCATGAGAGAGAAAATGACTGACCAAAACCTGCCCACCTTTGCTCACGTACTCAATCAGGCCACATCCCAGGAGACCTGGAAAACGTACTTCCGTGCCCACAACATCAATGAGGATATACCTAGTGGATGCACTGTATTTGAAGGACTGGTCATTCCCAAAGCATGCACCAAGATCATTCAATACAGTCACTCTCTTCAACCACAAACAAATCACAACCACCTATCACAGGTGAAGTTACCAAAACCAAATATATTGATATTGACAAGTTCTTTGGTAAAAACAAAAAAACGTCATCAAATGGCTAGACCACTCAGCCGCCAAACTCTGCGCCAGCCACATCCCCCATCAGAAATGGGTCCAGAAAGCCAGCAAGCGCCTGTACAAGGCCGAAGCTAACTGGTTTGCCACCTGGGTTGGCTCACAAACTGACAACAAGATTGACAACTGGGAAGAGTTCAAAGCGACATCACACACAATTTCTGCGTCACTGAATCCCTCCAAGACATCACAATACAGCTTAGTGATCTTCCTCAGAAGACCACTATTGCAGCTTACGCCAATGAATTTGAGGAAATACATTGCAAATCTAAAACCCAGCACAAGCTGACAACATACACACCAGAGCATCATTCATCATCAGAATTAAACCCTCTGTTTCTGCCCTTATCCGCCCAGAGGCCAACACCTCCATGCCTGCACTCATTGCAGAAGCCAAGCGCACAGAAAAATGCGCAAACATGGAATATGCTGCACGCAACGGCAATTGTTCCTCAAACGGCAATGGCAGAGAAAACTCCAATGGCAATAAGCGCCAAAATACCAACAATAACAACGGCAACTCCAATCACAACAATGGCAATACAGCCAAAGCGCAAAATGCTCCCGTCCCAAGAAAGAGGACACCACCAAAGTTAACAATGCTGAAGTAGCAACCCGCTATGAATCTGACCCCACATTCTCTGAACTCAAAGGTCTCAAAACAGAGGAACAGGGAAAAGAGGAGGGGGAACAGGCTTAAGTGCCCCTGTCTCCCCCCAACTTGACAAGAAATTGTACCAAGGCTTAAACTTTGCTGCTCGCATCCCCTGTGTCCTGCAATCCTCCATTTTTATGAACTTAAAAATTAAAGATCACTCACAACTTCTTGTCTACCCATGCACTTACAAATCTCATACACATAAAATTTTATTTGAATCTGGTACACAACACACTATGGTTAGCAAACCTTTTGTAACCAAGTACAAAATACCAGTTGTCAAATCCAACTTAAAATACGCCAGAATGGCAGATAAATCAAAGGTTCTACTCAAAGGCAAAACAACTCCCTTCAGAATTGACCTCCAAGGCATACAAACTTCCATCAAAGGACTTGTCATGAACAACATAAACTATGACATTGTAGCAGGCATGGACTGGTTCACCTAAGTAAACCCCAGCGTATGTTGGAAAACAAAAACCATGACCATCAAACGCATCAAACGCAACGAAGTCAACTTCAACATCCTCAAAGAACCCAATGACCTCATTCTAAGAGACACAGTATTGTAACTGTGCTGTTTTAGCAGAGTTATACGGGGAAAAATATTTAGAAGATAGATAATAATCTTTATTGTGAGATAGTGATTATATAGTTCATGTGAATCAAGGATAACAGGAACATGATTGGTGATCACACGGCTGGATGGAAGAGGGGGGTGGCTTGATCCTGGTAATGAGTCAAGCGCCAAAACAAGGTATCCACTATAAAGGATCATCATCTGTTCATGTTGTTGGATTTGGTAATTCAAGTTGACTTCCTAGTCTGGCTTCAAGTGACCAGATAATTGGATTGCAGGTCACAAACCTGCTTGGTTGGAACCTTGCTGGCTGGTTGAGCCTGCGGTTTTGACACCCCCCCCCGACTGAAGGTTAGCCTCCTCTGGGGGCAGGTTGTCAGGAAGGTTGTCAGGAGCCCAGGCGCTGTATTGAACTAGTTGCTGTTCTGTGGCAGGCAGGGCAGTTTCTTGTTGTTTCTGTCTTGCTTTGCAGGGTTGTAGGCAGTCATGGTGTAGGGTATTGTCTTGCTTATGCTTGCCAAGTCCTTTCACAAGGTAAGTGTTATTGTCATTTACCTTCAGAATGATTGCTGGCCCCACTTTATCAGGTTGTAACTTGCTCTTGTCAACATTCATGACCCACACTTTGTCCCCAACTTCATGTCTATTGCAGATGAGGACAAATTTCTTTTCATACATTCATTCTCTTTGGCTGTTTGCTTGCTGTTAGCCTCTATTACTTGAGGGTCTGAGTGTGGAGGGACTTCACATGGAATTTCCAGTTTAGGTCCTGTCAATGCTTGAATGATATTTGGCTGTGTGCTGTATACCAGTTCAAACGGGCTTTTTCTGGTGGATCTGTTCACTTGGGTTTGACACACAAGTAGTGAAGTTGGTAGCTGCTTATAACAGTCTTCAGGTCTCCCAGCGGTGAGTTTGGCTAAGGCTTTCACAAGGCTACCATTAAGCCGCTCTACGCGTCCATTGGCCTGTGGGTGGTATGGTGTTGTTACAGTGTGTTTGACCCCATTCTTGGTAAGGTATACATTGGTGTCTTTGGAGGTTAACTCTTTTCCTCCATTGGTTATCAGGAGTTCTGACTTTCTGAACTTGCTGATTATTTCTTTACCAATAAATTGTTGAACATCATTGCCGGTGTGTGCCTTCACTGCTTGGGCTACTGGCCATCTTGTTGTGAAGTCAATGGCAATGATGATGTATTTCTTATCATTGTGTTTTCCTGTCATGGGACTGACAATTTCAAGAGCCCATACCTTGAAAGGTAGTTGTGTGCAGATGGGGAGTACTGACTTTGGCGGGGTTTTGCTTTTGGCAAACTTTTTGCACACCTCACATTGGTCTAGAACTTCCTGGACATTGCAGTATAAGGTTGGCCACCAGGCTTTATGTTTTAGAAACTCATATAGATTTTGGATCTTGGTATGTCCAAGGTCTTGGTGATAGCAAAGGATAGTGCCACTTGCTGATGTGTGGGGATGTAGGGAATGGTTGTGCTGTCAGTCATCTTTCTGTGAAGAGTCCTGTATAAGTCAGCAAAGAGGTGTTCATTCTTGATGACTGTTTCTTTGGTTATGTCGGTTATGCCAGGGAGGAACCCTTTGTCCTTTGTTTGTAGCACTAAGAGAGGACAGTCTGGGTTGAGCCCATTCTCTCTTCTTTAAGCATGGACATACAGATGGGACAGGGCGTCTGCCATGGCAAGCTTGGCCCCAGGCTTGTACTGGATGAGCATGTTAAATCTCTCCAATAGTTCCATCCACTGCGCTTGGCGGCACAATAGATTTGCTTGAGTCTTGAAATAGATGAGGGACTTGTGATTGGTTAATGCTGTGAATTCTTCCTGGCGTTCTAGGTAGCAACGCCATTTGACTAGGCAGTGCACAATAGCCAGCAGTTCCTTGTCGTGGATAGGGTATTGACACTTGCCATATGTCATTTTTTGCAATTTGTAGGCTACAGGCAGGAAGTCACTGCCACTATTTTTGATTTTTAGTACTCCCCCAATGGATGCATCTGAGGTGTTGGTTTCCATTTGGTGATCCCCGTCACGTTTGGGGTATTGCAGAATGGGAGCTATTGTGAGCTTCTCTTTGAGGCGTCCAAAACAGAGGTCACGTTGGGGGGTCCACACAAACCTAGACTTGGTGCCTGTTATGGCGGATAAGGGGGCAGTCAAGACGCCACAGTCAGGTATGAAACGTTGTACATAGGCCACCATTCCCAAGAAGGTGCGGAGTTCTGACTTATCCTTGGGCAGTGGCATCTTGCAGATGGCCTGTATCTTTTTACTGTCAGGTTTGATGCCATCCTTTGAGACTATGTGTCCCAAGAAGGGTAGTTGCTCACAGAAGAACTGTCACTTGGAGGGCTTGGCCAACAGTTTGTGTTGTGCCAAGGTTGCAAAGACTGCCTCCAGGTCTTTGTGGTGTTGTTCCACCGAGGGGCTGTAGACAATAATGTTGTCTAGGTACACTAGGGTGTGTTTACCAATGTGGGGGCAAACACCTTGTTAATGAGGATCACAAAGGTTGACAGGGTGTTTGTCATTCCAAAGTTGAGTACCACACACAGTAGAAACCATATTTAGTATGAAATGCTGTTTTTAGGAATATCTTCTTCCTTAATGCAGATCTGGTTACAGCCAGCAGTCAGGTCAATCTTGGAGAAGACTGTGGTGCTGCCTAAAGCATCAAAGATGTCGTCAATCAGTGGCAGTGGGTAACAATTCTTAATGGTAACTTTGTTTAGGGTGTGGTAGTCTGTGACCAGGCATAAGGTACCGTCCTTTTTAGCCACAAAGAATATGGCGGCCCCAAAGGGCAGCTGTGAGAGGCAGATAAGTCCTTTTTCCAATGCCTCCTTGAGGTAGGCGCGTAAGGTGTTGTCCTCATTTGGGGTTAGCCTGTAGATGGGGCACGCCTTGGGTACAGCCCCCTTGAGTTGGATAGAGTGCTGAATATGCTTCTCAGGGGGCAGCCCAGGTAATGCTTCCTTAAAGATTTCTGGATGGCAGGCCATAATGTCACAGTCCTGAGGCGTGGAGGTATCCTGGTGGTATTTGAAGTGTATGATCTTGTACTGGCAGGAGTCCCAGTCAATTGACTTCTGGTCTTTCTTTTTGTCCTGGGTCTCTGTGATATGTACAAAGATGTGGTCGCGTAGCAGTTGGTCCACAGAGTCAGGGTAGATCTGGTGGTTGACACCTTCACGCTTGATGGTCAGCACTGAGGTCGCCCAGTCTATGTGAGGGTTGTTCTTCTGTAACCAGTCTAGTCCCAGTACAATTTCAAACTTAGGAAAGTCAATGACGGGACCTTGGATGGTGGAGTAAAGGTTCTCAAGCATGACAGAGAAGGGGGTGATTTCCTTTGTCACAGCAATGTGGTGTTCATCAGCCAGGACCACATTTTAAATCTGCAAAGGATTAGTGGCCAGCTTGAACTTATCCACAAAGCTACTGTTGACTAAGGTTCAGTCTGTACCCAAGTCCAGGAGTGCTGAGCCTGTGTAACTGCAAAAGCGGAAAGGATAGGACATCAATTTATTGGGATGTCTGGCGATGGTGTACAGTACTGGGTCCTCTGAGGGCACCTGGATCATTTGGCATTGGTCCACGTCCTCGGGTCAGTATTCATTGTTGGGAAAGTAAGGAGTTGTGTGGGGAGAGCTTGGCTCGTTTAGTGCTCTCCCCGGGCTTTTCCCTCATCTTGGTTGCCTTGTGTGGCGGTGAAACAGAAATGAGTACGGTTTGACTGGCCATTGTTTTCATTTCCATGCCCATTAGAACCTGTGGGTTTATGGTTGGTGTTGTTCCTGTTGCCTCCAGGAGGTGGTCAAGCAGAGCGCCCAACTGGATGGGAATCCTTGGGTCTTTCTTATTTCCCAGTTTGTGCCTTGTGCAGAGCGTTGGATGTCTGTTCTGCTTTTTCTGCTTCACAGTACAGGCTTTGCAGGTTGGTCACTTGATCCAGGTTTATATGTCTCATCATGTGCAACTTGAGAGCATTGTAGTACATGAGGTGTGTGGCTGGGGTGCCAAAGGTCATGTTGGATGGTGCACAAAGACGGAGTTCCTTGTAGGCACGGGTGAGTTCCTTCATTGTGCCTGTCTGGGTCAGGTTCTTCACTTGGCAAATGATCATGAGAGCTGTATCTTTAAGCACAAATCTTGCCAGGAAGTCTTGCTTAAAGGTATCCCAGTTCTTGTCAGTGTGCTCTTCATGCCACTTGTTGCACCAGGTGCCAGCGTCATGGGTCAGGTGAATGGAAATTTCTGCAATCCAAAATCACTGTGGGCATTCCATCTGAGCTAGCTTGCTCTGGGCAGACTGGATCCATGCAGCAGCATTGTTGTCGTTGGCCCGGCAAAAGGTTCCAAGGCGGCGCTTTGTAGTCTTTGAGCTACATAGGCAGGCATGGTGGTTTTGCCAACTGGTCGCGGCATCAATGAGGGATCCTGAAAGAAACCTTGTGCAGACATGGCGTTGAAGGCAGGTAACAGGATTACCGTGTTTTGGTATAGGACAAAAACATTGGGTATCTCGGTACCAGGAGTGTACAGAGTCCAGTCGGGTGGGAGGCCAGACATAATTCTGTCAAGGTTCTTTGGCCGCGGCGTGTGCAGGCAACAGGCAGAATTTTTCAAGATAAGGTAGGATGGAGAAGCTACCTGTGCTACCAATGTTGTAACTGTGCTGTTTTAGTAGAGTTACACGGGAAAATATTTAGAAGATAGATAATAATCTTTATTGTGAGATAGTGATTATATAGTTCATGTGAATCAAGGATAACAGGAACATGATTGGTGATCACATGGCTGGATGGAAGAGGGGGGTGGCTTGATCCTGGTAATGAGTCAAGCGCCAAAACAAGGTATCCACCATAAAGGATCATCATCTGTTCATGTTGTTGGATTTGGTAATTCAAGTTGAATTCCTAGTCTGGCTTCAAGTGACCGGATAATTGGATTGCAGGTCACAAACCTGCTTGGTTGGAACCTTGCTGGAGGGTCAAGCCTGTGGTTTTGATAACAGTATTTGTCCAGGTCATAAACCAAGATGACTCAGAACATCTAACCAAAGATAGTACCCTCCACATAATGAGGTACACTGAGTTCAATAACATACAAACACAAAAGATCCAATGCCCAGAACTCGTGGCACCCCTAAATGAATACAACCATGTAATCAAGGAAGAACTCACTGAGCTACCCCCCAAACGGGAGGTCAAACATGGCATCAACCTATGCAAAGCCATGCTCAAACCTGCACCCCTATACAGACTCTTCCCCATGGAGACCCAAACCCTCAAAACCCATATTGAGGACAATCTAGCAAAAGGATTCATTTGCCTGTCTGAATTCCCATGGGGGGCAGCAGTGTTCTTTGTAAAGAAAAAGGAAGGCACTCTACGTCTAGTAACTGACTAAAGAGCACTAAATGCAAGCACATTAAAAAATAAATACCCTCTCCCACTTATAGAGGACCTGTTTGCAAGACTCTCAGGAGCCAAATTTTTCTCCAAAATTGATCTCACCTCAGGTTACAACCAAGTTGAAGTAAAGGAAAAAGACATACCAAAGACAGTGTTCTGTACACAATTTGGATTCTTTGAGTGTAGGGTAATGAACTTTAGGATGACCAACGCTCCTGCAACATTTGTCACCATGATGAACCAAACACTAAATGGTCTCTCAAATACATTATGCTACCTCAAAAATATCATCATATTCTCAAAAACAAAAGATGAACACCTCACACATGTCCGCAAGACACTCAATTGACTCGCAAAGCACAAACTTTATGCAAAACCAAGTAAGTGCCAATTTATGGAAAAGGAACTCCTGTTCTTGGGCCACATTGTCTCTGACAGTGGCATCAAAGCAGATCCATACAAAATAAAAGCCATAAATAACATGCAATGCCCCACCTCTATTAAACAAGTTAGATGCTTTCTTGGAATGGTAGCTTACCTAAGGAAATACATCAAAGACTGTGGGAAACTAACCACACCAATCAATGACTTAACCAAGGGTAATGCCAAAAAGAAATTCATCTGGACTCCAAAATGTGACAAGAACTTCCAATTATTGAAACAAGCTTTGACCAAAGCATTAATCTTGCAATACCCTAATCTCAACGGGTGCTACAAGCTTGAGTCAGATGCCAGCAACACCGCCATTGGCGCAGTCCTGCGCATCTGCCAGCCAGGGCAGCAAGACTTCCTTACAGTATGTTATGAAAGCAGAAAACTAACTAATACTGAGCAGAGATACCCAATACACAATAAGGAATTGCTAGCAATATACCACACATGCAAAAAATGGAGATTTTATCTGGAAGGACATTTAAACATCCAAGTACTAACTGACCATAAATCCTTAATCTATTTCAAAACTCAGAACACACTTGCACGGTGACAAGCCAAATGGATGTCCTTGCTGGAACAGCTTAACTTGGATATTCAATACAAAAAGGGGGCAGAGCTGATTACGGCTGATGCTCTCTCTAGACTATGCCAGCCTATAGAGGATCACCCAGAACACCTGGACCCTGACTGGCCAAACCTGTACAACACTGAGTATAAAACCAAAGGGAAAGACCCTGCGACACATCAACTGACCCATGATAAATTAGTAAGGAACAAAAAGTATTTCCATGTATCAAATGGCACTATATACCAAATTATTAATGACAAACATGTCCCGTACATCCCACTTGCACAAAGAGTTGACACCATACTAAGACATCACTGCCTACTAGGCCACACAAAGGCTAACAACCTATACATCACACTAAAAGAGATAGTATGGTGGCCCAACCTCAAACAGGATATAGTTGATGTTCTGAAAAAGTGCACAGTGTGCGAGAAATACACCAGTACAAAGGCTCCTCAGCCAACAGTCAACACAGTACCAGACCCTGAACCATTCTAGGTTTGGGGACTGGACGTAGTGGGCCCCTTCCCAGAAACAAAAACAAACCAACGTTTCTTAATTGTAGCTATCAACTTTGCCACACACTGGCCCATCTGCTGAGCAACAAAGGACCATAAAGCAGAAACCATCAACCGTTTCATTAAAAAAGCAATCATAGCCAACTACAGCACTCTAAACTACATCATAACTGATGGAGCAACCAAGTTATCAGGTCATGTAGTAAATGACAACTTAAAATCCCAAAATTATTAACACTCCACAACCTCTCCATACAGGCCACAGGCCAACGGTAGAGTGGAACACCTCAACAGCAGCCTTATCAGGACCCTAGAGAAAATAATGGATGGCAAAGCCAAAGACACATGACCACTATACGTGAAACATGCATTGCTAGTATCCCAAGTCTGCACCAATCAAGGGACAGGCTATTCACCGTTTGAGCTAACCTACAGGTACAAACCGGAAATAATCACCCGCAACAAACAGCCCTACATAAAGATCCCCCCGGGGAAACCTCTCACAGTAGAGCAAGCACCAAATCTACAACACGTCTGCCTCAAAGCTAAAATAGCAGAAATAAAGAGGCTCAAGACACAAAAGGTAACCTCCACAGAGAAACCACTTCCCATCAACTCCCCTGTCTGAATTCTAGCTGGCAACAGAAAGAAACTAGACTCAGTACACCGGGGACCAGGAAGAGTCATCAAATACAAACCAGAGCACAACACCTACCTAGTAAAATTCCAAGGTGCCAAAACCCCAATTATCAAGAAATACCACAGAACCTGTCTCCGCCTCAGTAAAGGAGAGCACTCAACCAGACTGGTTCCAACTAGTAAACAGCTCCAGGAGCATCAGGCAGCAGCCGTGAAAACAAAGCCCCCTCCTGATGCACCAGAGTAACCCCTTAGGGGGGGTGTCGAGGGTCTGGATGTACAAGCATTCTGGCTACCGCCAACCTACTTAACATCCAGCCATTGCCCAATTTGATCCCCTTCCAATATACCGTTTGACATACCAATAATGGTAACCAAACAATATCACCTGACTGTCCAAGTATCCAGTGGCTCAAACCCATCTTGCACACGACCAACCCCTAGGTTTGATCCAACTAAATCTCCGCCACAGTCAAGTCTATATAAGTCTAAAGTATTATCCAATAAAAGATACTTTTCTTATTTCTTAATTCCATATTTGAAGCTTCCCCAAAAGGTACCCCTTATCACTTTAGTGATCTGGAGTGTATAAAGTGACTGGGCAAGTCTTGTCAACCAGTTTTACCTGGTGTATCAAGAGGATATCTTCTTGAATACGTCATTAATGGAAACATATTGAAGATATTTCACTGTTTCCGTGATTGAAGTGGAAAATGTGATGTAACCTTCAAGTTAGCTGGCTTTAAGTTAGCTATCACACCAGAAATGCCATTATTTTCAGTTGCATACCAATCACTTGCCCTTCCCTTAAACTACCCGCTATTCTCCAATATTAGCAGTTAACTGACACCATATAATTCAGTCACATTATAAATAAATTAATAAGAGTATATTTCTGAATCCTAATATTGACCATTTCTGTCATTTTGACTTATTTCCAGACTTTACTCTGCATATCATGAAAGACAGGGCCAACTTGGAATATCTTTACCTCTGTCTTTATGAAAATACAAGGCTTGTGAAATAACAGTTTTGAGCGCTATCTTATAACACATTTCTTAAATATTTAATTAAAATTCATTTTATTCAAAGCTTGGGCTCTAATTATCCAAATATACATAAGCATGGTTAAACGTCTTTTTAAAATTAGGATAAAAACCATGATATCCCAATCAGTGCTAGGAAAATCAAATTCAGAACCTAAATTTTGATTCTTTGTTGGCTTAGATCATGAGCTCCATATTTTAAACCGCGTTATATATAAACCCTTAATTAAAAACTCGCTTTTTGAATCAAAGCAATAAAAGCAGGGAACCTGATTCAGATCTTATGAGAAGGTGGAACTGAGACAGTGGAACTCTTATTTATAGATTTATGCTACAGATATCGATCATTGGTTGGCTGTGGGCCACTTAACCTTCACCTTTAGTTTAGTGGAGCTTAGGATATCTTCCAAACTTGATTGGCTATAGTTGAATAGATAATCTTATAAATGCGATTGAATAAATGTTCTAAAACACTGGCGCAGCGAATGGACTTTTCAAAGCAAAGTTTAATGATACCTCCAGAATTGGGATTAATGATTTTTTCTATTGATTTAAAAAGGTCAATTTTAATTTAGTGTTTGTATTGACGCGGAGAAAATGGGGAGCTTGTTATCCTGCTGAGCAGCCCGTTTTTATACCCTGAAATATAAATACTAAAGTGATTTCACTTTGAAACTTAGTTCTAATAAAATGAAGAAATCCCGCCGTGGTTGTACTTTAATGTTATTCGAAAATATAGCCCAACTATAGATGAAATGAGTATGTTCAGTATTCTAATTGGTTAAAGAGATCCCATAAATCCTAGGGGAGGGCTTTGAAGGATTTATGATTTCTTCTCTTGGTTTCTGCTGCTTCTGCATTTCTCTCCGTTTAGGTTGTATTATCCTTGCCTTGTTACAGATCGTGAGGTCCTTGTTGTTTTCAGTGTTACACGGGGTTCTTTTATACAATGGGCATTTGTATGCTGTGGCTGGTTTAGGAGTTTTTGTTTTTGTGTTGGTTATGGGCGTGCAAGGGTTGAAGGGCAGTCTTGAGGTAACTAAACACTAAATATATTCTTAATATTGCAGCGAGAAGAACGGGGTGTCCGTGTCCTCTCCCGCACTTTTCTCGGCCATTTGATTGGCTATGCCTCGCTTTTCTGTAGCCAGCTTGCTTTCTCGATCTATTATCGTACCCAGGTCTGTCATCCAAGGGATACGGTTGTCTGCAAGGTTCTCAACCACCTGGGGATAGCAATGGTTGTTACTATGACAATGCTTATTATTGAAGTAAGGTGTTGTTGGTTGATTGCAACTAATTTCAGTTCTATTTCTTCTTAGTGGCCCGTTCCTACGCGAATGTTTTACAGAAGGGTTCTCACCTTGACATCCATTCACTCGAGTTGGCTGAGCCTCTTCTTGACGATGATGAATAGTAACAACTATTAGCTTCAAATACCATGGTTTCTTTTAAGCATGCTTATTCCTCTTGTCTACAATGGTTTATTTAATTTTTATTGTAATCAACCATTATTATATACAATACTCATTTCTTATAAGAAATATACACCTTCTAAAACTGCACTTTTAAGTCAATAACTGTTATGTTTTTGTTAGTCTCTTGTCAGGGGGTCTTCTTTCAACAAACAATAACTCAGAAATACCTATGCTTTTAAGTTCTTCAATGGGGTTCTTCTCAGTTTCCTTTAATCTTTTTAGCCAAGCCAACTGATTTCTTCAAGAAGGAATAATTCATTTAGTCTTACCGTTCCATAAATCTGGAATTATGACCTCAATAGGCTTAAAAATAAACTTTGTTTATACTGAGTTAAAAAGAAGAGTTAATCTTTGGGATATAAAACATGCTTTTACATTCTCAATCAATCTCTCCACGTCAGGAATATTCCTGACATAAAGGGGAAAACAACAACAGTCAATTCACTAGGGAGCAATGCAAGACTCCAACAAATATCAAACCCAACCAAGACAGACAACACAAACTGAATTATTAGCAGCAGCTTCCCCTAATTAGTTTAACTGCTGCAAATATCCAAACCAGAAATCTTGGATTTAAGATTGAAATTAAATCCAAAATAATTCCTCTGAAACAGAAGCCTGCCCCACTGGTCCTGCCCCCACCAGCCAGTCCCCATGCCACCCACGCCCAGCTAGCCCCCACCTGCTCCCACTGGGCCTCAGAGACTTGGGGTAGTGGCTAATTTGGGCAAACCCCTGATTTGGGGCTTGGGTCCAATTAATTCATGAGGAAGGCCCTAAAAAAGGGTCTACTACAATATTTAGTAGTATTCAGGACCCAGAAGCCAAACTTCCCAATATAAACTTGCAGCAAGACCCCAAAATGAAAATGGTTACAATGTTGGCAGAACTTAAGCCCAGAAAGGGAAGTCCTAGCAAAAAACCAAGACAATGCAACATGATTCAAATCTAACACATAGCCAATCAAAGAGGCAGAGTTTAAGAAGCCATCCGCAAATGATTTCCAGATTAATGGGTGGCCCAATCCAATGTTTTCACTTCTAAATTCCTCCACTTCTATTACAAGTATATAATAAAATCAAAACCTCAATGATCAGTTGAACTTTTATTGAGAGAATATCCCCTCAACATTTATCACATAAATCATCCTTTAGTTCACTCAGTACAGATAAAATACTCCAATCCAGATACCCCTCCCCAATATTGAAGATGAACCATCTCATCTTCACAGCTGTCATTAAAGCTGCCTTGGGATTGGGGTCAACCAGCAATCTTTTTCCTAGTTTGGCCCTGAACCAGAAGGACCCAAAGGAGTATATTATTGTAAAGTTCTGAGGCCTGCTGCTAGCTCTGGACAGGGATTTATTCCCCAGAGCCACAAAAAAGGCAGGCCATGTGCAGGCAAAACCTTCTCAAAATCTGGAGGACCTTGCCCACACTGTAGACAAGTGTTTTGTGCTGGCTTTTACAGCCAAACCCCCCCCCCCCTTTCCTGAAGTCCCCTCCAACTACAGAAGAGGCTTTAATCCAGCTAGATTGTGTGTTTTTCTGATGTTGTCCTGCCTTAAAACAATTGGCAGGATAACAGGAAAATGCAGGGCCCATTCTACTGGGTTTTCCTAACTCGTGGCCCAGGAAATTTGGGGATAAAATTCCACAATTAGTGAAATCCCAATCAAATTATTCCTCTGGCCTGGGGGTCCCTCAGCCCAAAGAAAATGGTTCTGGGGCCATGTAAGGTCTTGCCCAATAAGGCGCAAGATTATAAGTTATACAGTGTAAAGCATTCAGATTTAAGTTTAAAAAATAAAGGAAAGTAGGTACAGTTTGTAGAAGTACTTTTAAAAGACCTGCCAAAAACTTATGATCAGACACAAAAGGTGTCATAGAGTTAACTAGTCCTAAACAAACTATATAGAACAAAGTATTAAATAAAGATTTGTTTGTAACCAAAGGTATATCTACTTCAGGATATTCCCCATGTGAATATCTCAACATAAAACTAGTCAGATTATCCCTAATATTTAAAAATGGTGACAACAAGCTAATTGCTTGTTGTATAGCTATCTCCATCCTAATTATACTAGGTGTTTAACTCTAATAAGATCTGGAAGCAAAATGAGACCTGACAAAGTTTTAATTTACTATAAAACTAAACCTTTTTTAAAAAAGATGAGAAACTAAGTAAATTTCTAAAGTTAGAATTCAAAGATTTGAAAAGAAAGAATAAAGATTGAAGTAAAAACCTGTGATAGTGATTGGGGGAAAACCACTTGGAATTTCAGCTTAAGAGCTTACTTTTCTGGTGTCTTTATTTATATGGCATAAAAGCCAAGCCCTGGGGAAGATCTTCATTGGCAAGGAGAGAGTTTCTTGGCAGGTGGATTTGATAAACAAAAGGGGAACACATGATGGTGGGGAAAACTGCTGGCAACAGCAAGCCAAAGATCTACATGCTGCAGGGGAAGAAGATGGCAGTTGCATAAGCAAAATAAATAAAAGAAATAAACCTATCTTAAAATAGGAATTATAAAGGAAAATAAATTGACCTGTGCGCACACAGGAGCAAAAAGAACAAGGCAAATTTGATTTAAACCAACTGATAATAATCTACTTAAAACTTAAGTTTGAAATAGAATTTGAACTTAATTAAAAGCCTGCCCTTTGGGGCAGGGCATAACATTATCCCCTCCAGATCCAAGTTCAGGATGAGCTTGGATATAGGAATCAAGAAGGTCAGCACAGTTTGTAAGGTTAGACGAGGGTTCTCATGAACTCTCTTCTACAGGATATCCTTTCCAAAGGACTAGATACTGTAACTTCCCATAGTGGTGGTAATGATTGATTATAGTTTCCACCTTGTACTCAGGAGTTCCTTTGACCAGGTGCGCAGAATGTAAGGTCTGAAGGCTTGGGAAAAATTGTTGTAAACTAGAGTCTTTAACCCAAGAATGTTTATATTTGTCAAATATAGAAAGGTAGGAAAATTTTGCAATAGTAACTGAACTAAGGCTCCTAAGAGCTTATATGAATTAAAATAAGGACTAAGACAATTTATTAACCCTAGGAAAATAAAATAGAGACCAGTCTTAATGACTGATAATTTAGTTAAAAAGTCAATTTACAAGTCTGGAAAATGGTCTGCACTAGCAGGAGGATTAAAACTATCAGCAATTAAATTGTGAGTGTTACTGTAAAAGCTGCCTAACTGATGAAGAATAAAATAAAAAGGAATCATGGGCTAAGATTTAACTAAGATAAAAGAATTGAAAGAGAAAACAAAAGCCAAAAAACCTAACAAGTACCTTTTTGGGGTATAAGTCAAACAATCTCAACTTATTGTTAAGACTGGAAAACCCAAGCCTTTTATTATGCTTTGTTTGTGGAATGCAAGAACTGAGGAGGAGAATTCAACCATATTTGATCAGGAAAAAATTTCAGATAAATAGAGGTTAGGACAATCAGAGTGTTGATTTAACCTGGGTAAGTTAAACTTGTGTAAAGGGGACCAGAAGGAGAAGAAAGAAAGCCGCGGATTGTTTTGGCAAACTCTTGGTTAGAGTGAGAGAGCAAGCCAGAAGACGGAAAAACAGATCCAAGAATGCTGGAGTAAGCCAAAGCAAAAAGCAAAAGGTAAGTGGATTTGGAGCTTGTTAAAACTAACTTGATTTTTAGGTCCCAGGTTCAAGAATTGTCCAGGGTTTTAAAGTAACTTCAAACTCAAATTTTAACCCTTAGAATAGATAATAATGAACTGCAGGGCAAGGGAAAGGATAGGAAAAGTTTTGAATAATAAAATTTGTGTGTATATGACTAAGATTGAAGTAGAAAATTGATGTTGTTGATCCTGGAAAATTACTAGCAGCTTAAATAAAAAGGAGAATCCTGACACAGAAGGTATCACACTCTTCTGATGAAGAGGTGGAGAAACACCCTGAAGCTTGAGGAGGGAAGCGTGGAAGACTTCATGGATGTGATACCCTGGGGGAAGTTGAATTTGGTATACTACTTTCCCAACCCTTTCAGTTACAATAAAAGGTCCTATGAATTGAGGGCCAAGTTTACAGGAAGGCCATTTAATAGGAAGGTTCTTGATATTGAGGTATATCAAGTTGTTGACCTGGATAGTCTTCCCCTCCTGACAGTGTTTGTTGGCATGGACCTTGTAGATCTTGATGGTCTTGGAAAGATTCTTCTTGAGGAAATCCTGGATAAGTTGCAGCTGAATCAGGAACTCTTCTGCTGATGGGGAATGTACAGACAAACTGACAGAAGGAATAAAGGCAGGATTATATCCCAAATTTGCCTTAAAAGGGGACATCTTAATAGATGAGTGAGGAGTGGCATTATAGGAATATTGAGCCAGGGGGAGATGAGGAGCCCAGTTATTCTGTTGTTAATTGGAGAAGCAGTGGAGAAAACATTCCAATGTCTGATTGATACACTCATTTTGGCCATCTGATTGGGGATGGTAGAAAGTGCTGAGTGAAAGATGAACACCTAGTTGTGTCATGAATTCCTTTCAGAAAAGAGAAAGAAACTGGGGTCGGCAATCTGACACAATGTCTCTAGGGGTACCATGGTGTACAAAGACATGTTTAACAAACAGGGAAGCAGTCTGCTTTGCTGTAATGTTCAAATTACAAGGAGCAAAAATGGCCTGCTTAGAGAATCTATCCACAATGATAAGTATAGCGTCAAAACTCTTGGACTGGGGAAGCTGGACAATGTAATCCAAGAAGACAGACTGCTAAGGACCCTCAGGAATAGGAAGGTGACATGGCAGACCCACAGGTTTCTGGGTGGAGTATTTGCTTCTTTGGCACATAAGACAGCTGCTGACGTAGGAATTAACAAAAGAAGACATTTTTGGCCACCAGAAGTGATCACAGAGTTTGGCCAGAGTTTTCTTATAGACAGAATGACCTATAGCTAAGGAGTTGTGGAATGTAATGGTTAGTTGCTATTGAAGGTCTGGGGAAGAGACTACCAGAAGATTGTTGAAGTATAACACGCCATCTAGCAGGGAGAAGGAAGGATTTGAAACTGTATCATTGTTTGTAAGAGTGTCAATAATCTGAGACAAGACCTTGTCAGATAACTGGGACTTGTGGATTTGCTTCAGTATGTTGGGGGTTGTGGTACTGATAACATTAAGTTCAAGAAAGCTCTTGGGCAGAAGGACCATCTTGGTGTTGAGGGATTCATAGTCTTTGTCAACTTTGGACAATAAAGGGTGACAACTAAGTGCGTCAGGTAGGGTATTAAGTATACCTTTCTTGTACACAAGCTTGAAGCAGAAATTTGACAGCTCTAATACCCATCTAGCGTGTCTCTGGGAGATGCATCACAACTTGGTAAAGTAAAGCAAGTTCTTATGGTCCGTGTAAATGAGGAAAGGCTTGTCAAGTCCCTTGAGATAGCAACACCAATGATTGAGTGTTTTGATTGTGGCAAGAAGTTCCTTATCATGTACAGGATAATTAAGTTCAGCGGGAAGATGCTTCTGGGAGAAGTATGCAACAGGGTGTTGCAACCCATCCCCCCAAGCTAAAGGAGAACTCCCCCACAGCATAATCACTGGCGTTGGTTTTGACATAGAAAGGCTTGGAAGGGTCTGGCATCAGGAGGACAGGAATTGAGAGAAAGGCAGACTTGGTTGCGTCAAAGGCAAGTTGAGCTTCAGGTAATCAAGCAAAGGAGACAGAGGGAGACATCAGGGCTGTGAGCGGCAAGACCAATGAGGAAAATTTTTCCACAAACTTGCGGCAATAGTTTGCCAACCCAAGGAAACCACAAAGTTGGGAACAAGTCTTGGGAATGGGCCAGTCTTGAATGGCCTCAACCTTAGAGGGAGAGACTTCAAAGCTGTTCTTAGTGACCATGTAGCTGAGGAAGTCCATCTCAGTGCAGAAGAATGAACACTTTGACAATTTAGCAAATAGAATATAGTCCCAAAGTCTCTGAAGGACCTGAGTAATGTGAGTGACGTGAGTGGCAAGGGAGGAGGAGTATACAAGGATATTGTCTAGGTAGACCACAACAAACTCATTAAGAAATGGAAAGAGCACCTCATTCATGAGAGCCTGGAAGGTGGAGGGAGTGTTACATAAGCCAAAAGGCATTACATTATACTTGTATAGTCCAAAGGGTGTACAGAAAGCTGTTTTTCATTCATGTCCTGAGGCAACATGGACCTGGTTGGAAGCACTGTGGAGATCTATTTTTGTATAGATGTTGCGCCCAGATAAACAGTCAGTGAGGGCTTTGGCAGAGGGAATAGGACATATGTACTTGATAGTAATCTTGTTTAGGGCACAATAATTGACACAGGGACGCTTTGATCCATCAGAATTAACCATAAAGAAGATGGGAGACAAACAGGGCAAGGTAGAACAAGAAATAAATCCTTTTGCAAGTTCTTTGTTGATGTGCAATTTTAGCAATGAGTTGCTGGAGTCAGAAAGAGGGATCAATCTTCCCCAAGGAGGAATGGTACCAGGCTTGAGGTTGATCTGGATGTTGTAAGAGCAATGGGGAGGAAGTGAATGGCATTCACTCTCGCTGAAACAATCCTTGAAGTTGGAATATCATAGGGGGATTCCGTCAGAATTGGTACACATTATTGACTCTTTATGGGAAATGGAAAGCAAAGTTAATTGGAAGCAAGTGGGTGAAGAGAGGTACAAATTGATGTTGAGGGGTGCAGAACAAAGCACATTGTTGCAAGTGAAAGTGACTCTGTTGTTAATGTGGTCAAAATTGAGAAAGCACTCTTTGATCCAAGGGAAACCAAGTATAAAGGGGTAAGAAAGGTTGGGAGTGGAATTACACTTTACGCGGAATGGGGAGCCTTCAAGGTCAAAAGTAACTGGCTGAGTGATAGAGGAAGTGTCAGTGTAAGTACTGTTTCCAACTTTGACATCCAATGATCCATAAAGAGGGAGTACAAGGGTGTCTGCCAGGCCTTCTTAATGAAGTTTGCATCAGCACTGGTATCAAGCAAGGCCAAAACCTTGACCTTGCCAAGGGGCCTGTGTACAGTTACAAGAACAGTCGGGGAGATAGAAGAGTTTTTAGACATGAGGGAGTTCAGGCTTGTGGAGGAAGTAACAGGGTTTTGATTGCTTGGAAAGGGGAAAGAGAGCCAGCAGGTGGTCCTTAGATCTACAGTAGGAATAAAGATTATTTGTTCTTCTTCTAAGGATCTCCTCTGAGGTAAGACAAAAACCTCCTCCAGGTCTAGGCTCTGTGCCAGGTGGAGGTGCGGGAAGAGTTGTTGTTTTAGAGGAGAAGGTCTTGGCATTTGAAGAGAGCTTAGATGTAGAACTAGACTTAGTGAGAAGGTACTTCTGGTTCCACTTTACAACTTCTTTAATTAAGGAGTCTAGTTTGTCTGGTAGCTTGTGGTGGACTAAGAAATCTTGAGAGGGATTGAGTCTAATCTTATAGAAACTTCAAGCCTCTGCGTCAGAAGCCTGTAGCCTAGACTGAAGTGAGCAAAACTTCCAATTATACTCTCCAAGGGAAAGTGAACCTTAGACCAGGCCTGAGAAGCAGGAGGATGATGGGGCAGCAGAATCCTTATCTTTGCCGGAGAAAGAAAGAAGAGAAGAAACAAATTGATCATAATCTTAGAGAGCCTCTGGATTTCTGACAGAATGAGAACTAAACCAGTCATGGTAGTGGCCAGTGAGCTTTTCAGCAAGGAAAAGAACCTTATGCGCATTGGTAGGAAAATCCTTACTGAAAGCTGTGAAGTGCTCTTGAGAGTAGGAAATGATGTTGAATATGTTGGGAGGAGGAGAGCTATGGGCGAGAGAGGACATAGTGTTGAGTATAACTGTTTGAGTGTTGTGTGAACCTGAAGGGGTAGGTTTGTTCTTGCGGAAAACCTTGTTGTAAATCCATCCAAAAAGAAATACACAAAGAGATATTAAGGCATCAAAAATTATAGAAAAGACTACAGCTAAAATGACAATAGAAGTGATAGAAAAAGAACTACCTGGGTTAATCCTATTTGAAGCTGAAAGAATTTAAGGTCTTGCCCAATAAGGTGCAAGATTATAAACTATACTGTGTAAAACATTTGGATTTAAGTTTAAAAGATAAAGGAAAGTAGGTACAGTTTGTAGAAGTACTTTTAAAAGATCTGTCAGTAACTTATGATTAGACACAAATGTGTCATAGAGTTAACTAGTCCTAAACAAACTATATAGAACAAAGTATTAAATAAAGATTTGTTTGTAACCAAAGGTATATCTACTTCAGGATATTTCCCATGTGAATATCTCAACATAAACTAGTTAAGTTATCTCCAATGTTAAAAAATGGTGACAACAAGCTGATTGCTTGTTGTCTAGCTATCTCTATTATAATTATGCTAGCTGTTTTATCTCTGGAAGCAAATTTAGACCTAAAAAATTATTAATTTACTATAAACCTAAGTTCTTTTTAAAAAGATGATAACCTAAGTAAATTTTGAAGTTAGAATTTGAAGATTTGAAAAGAAAAAAATAATATTGAAGTAAAAACCTGTGACAGTGATTGGGGAAAACCACTTAGAATTTCAGCTTAAGAGCTTACTTTTCTGGTGTCTTTATTTATATGGCATAAAAGACAAGCCCTGGGGAAGATCTTCATTGGCAAGGAGAGAGTTTCTTGGCAGGTGGATTTGATACTGTAGATTCAGAACCTAAAGGTAAAAATGCGGGGTTTTCAAATTCTTTTGCGTGAAATCATCAACTTACTGGAATATTTTTCATCCTTTTATATAAAAAGTAAGTTGTTATAGGATGAAAGTTACTCCATTAAGTTGGTGAGCTCATGCAAAAGAATTTGACAATCCCGCATTTTTACCTTTAGGTTCTGAATTTACAGTAAACAAAAGGGGAACACATAGTGGTGGGGAAAACTGCTGGCAACAGTAAGCCAAAGATCTGCATGCTGCAGGGGAAGAAGATGGAGGTTGCGTAAGCAAAATAAATAAAATAAAGAAACCTATCTTAAAATAGGAATTACAAAGGAAAAGGAATTAACCCGCGTGCACGCAGGAGTAAAAGCAAAAGCAAAAGCAAAACCAAGAGCAAAAGCAAACCCAAGGCAAGCAAAAGAGCAAGGTAAGTTTGATTTAAACCAACAAATAATAATCTACTTGAAACTTAAGTTCAAAATAGAATTCAAACTTAATTAAAAGCCTGCCCTTTGGGGCAGGCCACAACAGGCCATTCCAGTTATGACGTCAAAGGCAGGCATTAGGGAGAATGTTGGACCTGAGTCCCCAGAATGCACTTAGCCAACCGGGTGGCTGTTCCTTACACTTGGGATGGTTGCTCCTATTTCTTGGGCCCAGGCCATGGATAGATTGGGCCACTACTTCTAACCTGTACCCCCTTTGTTGCTTCCCAAAACTCCCTCCTATAATGCCCCTGGTACCATTAACCTTTCTATGCATATAACAGAAGCAAGGGCCATCAGTTCCCTTGCTTGCCAATTCCAATTATCAATTAAAGCTCCTTATTTTGCAAATTTATTTGTATTTTTGTAGTTTTATTAGATAAAAGAGATTACTGTCCTGACTCCTGCCGTCTGCCTGCCCAGCTGCCCGTCTGCCCATGTTTTTTTGTTAAGATTTAATCCAAGAGGGTCTGAACTTGGTTCAAACCCTTGGAAGCATCTTAGTGCTTGTGGTCTGTCTGCCTGGAATTTTTGTTAAAAATTCTTTTGCAAAAATGTTGTCTCCTTTACATAAGTCACTTATGGTGACTATGATACCCATCTTTCTGTTGTTATGGACCACAACCCCAGGTATTTGGAATAGACTTTATTTGGCTGCACAAAATTCTTTTCCCAATCCTGGTCTGCTCTCCAATTCCCTTTTTCATTTGACCCAGGTTCCCACCATCCTTAACACACTTGTCAAGTTGTCTTGGGTAGGCCCTTATCCTGAGGACCTCCCACCCAGGATTATTCTCTGTGGTTGCTTACTGGTGCCTTGATTATGGGCGTGTATGCCTATTTCCCTTCCTTGTCTCAGCCTGCCTCTTTCAGGAGGCCTCTTGGGGCAGCCATTCCAGTCCTGCACTGGATGGCATCCTGGTGGGTGGTTCCACCAGGATGGGAGCTAGATTTTGTTAGTCTAGCCCCCCTCTCTTACAATTATCAAAAGCCAGTACAACCAATCTCTTGATATTCCATTCCTTGATCCTCTTTGATGTCTCCCTGCTCCACATGCTCCCTGGAAATATATAACTCAATATAATAAATTGAGAATTCTTTTCTGGCAGTTTTGGATGCTATAGCATCTACACCAAAGCATTCTGTTAGCTCATGACTGTCTACTCAACTGTTACTGCCCTGACAGGCTTCCAAATATATTAGGAGCTCTTCTATATGGCCAGGGTGATACTTTATCTCCTTGGGTATTACACTATTGGAATCATTTTCACACAACTATTTGGAAAACCTAGAAAATAATGGCCCTTTATCTGATTCTGTCCCTGGTATCCTATCATATAAAGGCACAGATTCCAGGTTATTCTTCCCAAACACTACACTATTCACATAGATAAAGGAGTAACAATATCTTAGCTCCAAAAAAGATCCTTATATTAATATGATTTTCATTATATTATATCATTGTATTTTTATTTGATATGCTTATAATGTTGTATCTGTGCTGTAAGCTGCAGATATCTAAAAGGAAAGAAAGATAAATTGGGTTGAGATAAGATTCATTAAGAGAAAAAGTGGTTTTATACTCTATGATAGGACACCAGGGGGTGGCTTGTGGAAAGGAGTCTCTCAAGGTTGATATTTGGTAAAATGTGACTGATCTTATTTGAATATTATAAGTGGATTGCTAGCTGTAAGAGAGGGGGGCTAAACTAACCAATCTTGGCTCCTATCCTGGGGGAAGTATCCACCAGGACATCATCTAGTGAATCACTGGAATGGCCACTTGGATAGGGGTCCACAAAGACAAGGTGGGGACATTTGAGGTAGATACATATTTGCTCTCATCAGCAGCATATCAGATGGGAGTCAGGAGGCTTATCCTGCCGCTAGAGTGTGATGTAGAGGTGATTCATTGAGAAAGAACTTTCAAAAGAGGTGCAGGCAAGGAAGTCAGAGCCACTTCTGGGGAGGAATCACCAAAATTCCAATGGTAGAGAGGAAAACTTTGTCATACAAGATGAGACTTTTCACCAGGTAATTCCCAGTTGACAACAGGCCACAAGCTCTGCCAGGAAGATTATTAAGTAATTAAAGGAGCTTACCAGGATTTCCCCTACCAAAATGGCAGAGGGGAGCAGGAAAAAATACAAATCTGGAGAAGTGATCTATAGCAGGATTAGAACAGAGAGGATGGTGAGAGCCATAAACTTTTCCAGGAGGCAACATTTTCTGATTTTTCAGAGAATTTCAGGGATCCCAGTGATTTGAGAAAGGGAATTCAAGTAGAAATTCAAAGATTTGGGTTCCCATAAGGGTTTTGGAAACTCAGGCATCTAACCTGGGTGTAATGAGGCAGAAGAACCGCTGGGAAGTGCTTACTTAATTGGTAATCAAATTTGAAGTTGATTTTTGCTTTAAAATAGCTAGAATTCAACTCAGAGTAAATTTTTATCATATACACTAAGTTTAAATCTGAGTTCAATTTCAAAAGCAAAAGCAAAGCAAGTAAAATGAAGCTTGAACCACTAATATTTAATTTAGATGATAGGAGCGGGAAGCTGGGAGCCAGGGGGAAAAGATCAAAGGTAAGAGGGACCAAAATTTTCTATTAACATTTTTAAAAAGGGAAGAACACCAAGAAAAACTACCAAAGGCAGTGCTTCAAACTTTTAATCTATAATAGTAGACAAGTAGAGACCCCAGAGGGTCTGTTTGCCATTTTAAGGGACAATTTTTGAGGCTAAGAGACCATCAGTAATGGGGGTAATCCTGATTAGATACTTGATAAAATTTTGACCCTGTATCAGTGAGGTTGGAAGTTTCTGTAATTATTTCCAAAAAAGCATCTGGTTGGCTGTGGATGTTTGGGTTAGTTGGTGTGAAAAATACCTGAAATTCAAAGAAAATGGAAGCATCAATGTGGAAACCAATGATTGGTTGCAGTGGATCAGCTTCAAAAGAGGGCAAGCCCAGGCCAACAGGCAATCAAAACTAATTAGTGTTTCTTCCCCAGTTAATTAGAATAGGTTAAGACAACAGGGTGGGAGATTTTGAGGGATAGGCCAAGATAAATCTCTAACTAATTGTATGAGCAAAATCCTTCAAAAAATTCAGGAGTTTAGAAGAATTTTTGAAGGGGTTTCTTGGTTTGTTGAGGGAATATGTTATATTCAAGGCCAAAGGAGGGAGTAGCTTTACACTAACTGTGTTAATCAATGAGGTTACATTAAGTGGCATAAATAAGTAGTTGCCCAAATTAAGTGACAGTTAAATTCAAGGCAGAGATTGGGTGGCTATACAACCCATCAATGTAAAGTTACTCACCCTTTAGTACTGAACAGTACACTGTTCCCTTGCCCAACAAGGAAACCATCTCAAAAACCCACTAAGCCTATCAATTTATTGAAAGATTTGGCACATAAAATTGATGAGAGATTTGTGTTGGCCTAGTCCACTGAGCTCCCTGTTTTCACTGCTCTCACAAATGAGAAGCCCTGTGTCACAATGACATTGAAATACTTGTATTGAAAACCCAGGAATCAAACCCCAGGCCTCAGAAAAAGCCTTGTGCTGATCAGGGTAGACATGAACCCACTAAACTGCCTGTTGGACCAAATTCTGGCCCGCCAGAGATGCCTTGCCCCAACCTGGAGAAACAGGGACCTGCCAGCCTGCCAAGTATTGAGACTGGAAGTTCAATATCAACATTGGAAGCCCTGGAATTGAACCCCGACCCTCTAAAGGCTAATTGAGTCACTCAGAAGAGACAGAAGCCTGCCAACTTGCTGAGTTGCAAACCCAAGTTAATGAATTACTCCAAAACCCACCAGACTCTTAAGGATGATTCCCCAAATGATCATCAGATTGCTGTTAACCTTTTGCCACCAAAGAACCAGACCTATGCAGAAGTTGTAGCTTGCCTAAATGTCAGGGAATCAACCCTGATCTTCCAGCTTGCTAGCATTTGGGAACTGGCGGGTTGCGGACTGGGTGGGCAGAGCCCACCAAAGGATTGGCGCTAACTTAATGAGTTAGGACATTGACTTGCCCACCCACAACCATGGACAGCGGCGGGAACAATAGTATCTATTACTCCTGTGAGAGTAATATATACAATTACAAAAAGCTTATTGGTGTGGTTCAGCAGGAGCTTGGCAGCAGAGGCAGGCATTGGTTTGGAGGTGACAGGTGGTTCCATGTCTAATTTGTAGGAAGGAAGGAAGTTGTATTTTTATCTGAACAGGCAGGGTTTGGTAAGGTACCAAGGGCCTTCCTGGTTATATCTGGTTAACTCTGTAGTTCTGGCCAAGGGATCCCAGGCTAGTATGTTGTTGGCAGTGTAGTCCTTGTACTCAGGCTTTAAGGCATACTCTGTGAAATGAACAGGACTAAAGGGGGCACCTGGTAGGAGGACATAGCTAACAGGAGGATCAGATAATCTTTGTGTTAACTGGCAGATGACAAGAATAAAATACGGCAATAATTGGGGAAACCAATATCTCATAACCTTTATTTAAAAATGACAATGGGGATTGATCTTGGCCTGGCAGGTATTTATACCACACTGCCAGGATTAATTTCCTGGTCAGGCTTTCTGAGCTTGGGAAGTTTGAAATTGGGGGTCTTAGATGGTAGTTGGCGCTTGGCACTGGCGGTTTCGCACTAGCCGCTTTGGGATGAGAAGACTTCAAATCTTTCTGTTTGTCAATTCAGGTATTGGGTGCCTCTTCAGGTTCAGTGCCTCTTCCTGGGCTTTGGGGGAGTTTGGAATAAATATCATTGGGAAACTTGTGCATTTTGCCAAGCAAACCACCGGTGTCAGGCGTTGGCACCTCAGGGAAATTCCTGGCATCTTGCACTGGCAGTTTGCTTGCAGAATCCTGCATGTCGGCTAAAGGTTTGGGCCCTGGCGGGCTGGCAACAACTTTATCAATTGGTAGTGACTTATCAGGCTCCCAGCCTATGGGTCTGGAAGTCTGCAAAGGGTTTTGTTCAGGGTTTGACTCTGGTTCCGTATTTTGGGATTCAGGAGCATCCAATATGTCATTCCTGACACTAAAGGAGGTTACAACAAGGCCTCCTACCAGTCCCACCAATGATCACTAGCTAATGTCAGTATTCAGCCCATAATAGCAATACAATTTGACTGCTCAGGTGATGTAGTGAACAGTAGAGGCGTAACAAATCATCAACACGTCTGTTCATCAGAGCAAGCACAACTAGGATCTGACGCCCGCGGAACCAGAAGCCAAGGTCTGTGTCCTGCCAGTGAACTGTCCACAAGCCTGAATTCCGTAAAAAGCAAAGAAGAAAAACCGTCTGGTATAAGAACCCTGGCAGTAGGGGGATGACCCTATTGTCATTTTTAATAATAAAGTTTTATAAAACTTTGGTTCAAACAAATCCTACCTTACCTAGTCTTAGTGATCTTTCATCTCAACTCTGGCCAAGTAGACAATCAGGCAACCATCTCATCCAGAGACCAACCTGCCAACCCGCCTCAGGCACTATACCTGTGACAGAAATTGCAGGATAATAAGAAGCTGTCTTCAAGTGGTGGGGAATTACCACCCAAATTCACATAGAGTTAATGATTAACCACCAACGCAGCTTCAGATACCGTTTTGTAAAATTTCCAAATGAGACACTAGGATTAAGTAAAATAATTAATCCCAACCAAAGTAGCCCAAGGTAAATATCCTTAGGGAGCATCAGAGAATCTTTAGAATAAAATTCAGGACATTGAGATTCAACACAATTTTCAGGTACCAGGTTAGGAGGAACAATTCCAAGATTGGCAGGCATTGAATTAACATTGGGAGGTGCCAACAACAAAGTTCCAACTGCAGGGCCCCATCTTCCAGTAATGATCCAGCTAAAATAAGATTGTAGGGGATGTATTGCAATAATACAACCTCAGGATGAATTTTAAAAAGTAAATTAGACCAAGGGATATTTGATTTTTATTGAGTAAAATTTTGGGAGGACTCAACTCTTAGAGTTGAAACAGTGAAAATTATACAATATATACCAAAAATTGACTAAGCAATACCACCTGGATCCTGGGCTCCTATTTCTTCCACATTGCCAAGCAAGTATCTGGTCCAAGTTGCAAAGAACCCTTGGGTGACTAACTTCTGACAATCATGCTGATTAACAAGCTCATATTGGGTGACACTCAGATTACGTCAATTTATCAACATCAATTTGCAAGGAGGAATTAGTTTCAGCTGGCAGACTGGAGCAGCCGTAACCCATTTCCAATCAACCATTTGATTTAAATCCGTTAATTTGGTCAATTTTGGTAAAGAGCTTCCAGTTTTTTGAGCCTTTCTACTTGGCCAAATAATTCCTGGCATGATGGAACCTACTGTGACAATACTGTCCCCCAGGAGCCCCCTTTGGACCTGTGCATTTTACCAAATACCCGCCCAACCCTGCCTACTTGGAGTTTGACTTGGAGACCATCTTTATTGCCAATCCCTTGGCAAGGACTAGAGAGACCAAATACATTTAACATGAAGGAAAGTGATATGAAGTGCCGCCCTTATTGTTCAAAGGCAAGTACAATTATCTGCCTGCATAGTTTGTCCCCATGACTCTGCCCTTAACCCTGCAACCCAACCACCCAATAGAACCTCCCACCACCACCAAGACCACGTCCACTCAACTGTTTGGAGTACTCTACATTACTTTGACAGGAATGGTAGAATCTATGGTGCCCAAATCAGGGCCCAGGTCTTTTCTTAGGCAATATGTATCCTATATATCCAAGTTAGCACCCATCCTATGGTGGGCATTACCCACTGGCCCAGCGGTACCCTGTCCTGAGTCACTTAATGCCTCTATATGCCTGGCTTCCTGACAGGCTGGATGTGAACTATTTCTGTGGCTTGGTTTGATTTCTTGATTTGATTGGTAGTTTGGATCCCCTGGATTTTTTTGGATTGTTTGGTGCCTGTTACTTTACTCTGATTGGCTGATGTTGATAATTTAACCCTTTCAAAGTCATTAATTATTCCTTTAATGATATTAGTGTCGCCAGTATGTTTGATTACGCACTGGGAACCTTGTTTTGGTTTAGAATTTATATTAATATTGAGGCTTTTTCTTTTGCTTTGGTTTTTACTTTCATAATCATTAATACATTCATTTAAACATTTTTTGAATGTGTTTCCAAGACGTTTTTGTTAATTAATTCATTAAAAATTGTTGTTTCTGCTTCTAAATTTATAAATGCACTTTCATTGTTGATTTTCTGGGCTCCCATAAATTTTGCTAATTGTTGCTAATTGTTTCAGGGATTTTTCCTTTGTGAAAGGAATGTAATTTCTTACACAAACGCCTATACAAGGCCACAGCTAACTGGTTTGCTACTTGGGTTGGCTCAAGAATCAACAACCAGCTTGACAACTAGGAAGAGTTCAAAGCTGACATCATCCACAACTTCTGTGTCACAGAATCCCTCCAAGGCATTGCAATACAGCTCAGTCTTCTTCCCCAAAAGATCACTGTCACAGCCTACACCAATGAATTTGAAGAGGTATGTTGCAAGATCCAAAACTAAGCACAAGCTGACAATGTGCACACAAGAGCCTCATTCATCAACATAATGAAACCCTTGATTGATGCCCTCATTTGTCCTGAGGCCAACATCTCCATGCCTGCGCTCATTGCAGAAGCCAAGCACGCAGAGAAATGCGCAAATATGGAATATGCAGCACACAACGGCAACTGCTCCTTCATTGGCAACAGAAGAGACAGCTCCAATGGCAAAAAACACCGAAACACCAAATACATTAGTAATAACAGCAACTCCAATTGAAACAATGGCAATTGCAGCCAAACTGTGAATTGCTCCTGCCCCAAAAAGGAAGACACTGCTGAAGTAAACAATGCTGAAACAGCAACTTGCTATGAATCCAACCCCACATTTTCTGACCTTGAAGGTCTTGGAACAGAGGAACAGGGAAAAGAGGAGAGGGAACAGGTTTAAGTGCCCCTATCTCCCCCAAACCAACAAGAAATTTTACCAAGGTACAAACTTTGCTGCACACATCCCATATGTCCTACAAACTTCTATCTTTATGAACTTAAAAAATAAAGATCACTCACAACTATTGTCTACCCATGCACCTATAAATCAAATACACACAAAATTCTATTTGACTCTAGTGCTCAACATACCATGGTAAGTAAACCATTTTTAACCAAGTACAATATACCAGTTGTCAAATTCAACTTCAAATATTCCAGAATGACAGACAAATCAAAAATTTTAATTGAAGATGAAACAACTCCCTTCAGAATTGACCTCCAAGGCATACAAATGTCCATTAAAGGACTTTTAATGACCAACATAAACTAGGTCATTGTAGCAGGAATGGACTGGTTCACCTGAGTGAATCCCAGTGTATGCCGGAAAACAAAGACCATGACCATCAACCACAATGGAGCCAATTTTAACATCCTCAAAGAACTCAACAATCTCATTCTGAGGGACATAGTCTTTGTCCAAGTCATAAACTAGGAAAGCTCAGAACATCTAACCAAAGACAGTAAGCTTCATATAATGAGGTACACCAAATTTAATAACATGCAAATAGCAAAAAAAAACAATTCCCAGAGCTTACAGTACTCCTAAATGAATACACTCACATATTCAAGGAAGAACTAAAAGACCTACCCCCAAAACAGGAGGTCAAACATGGCATTGATCTATGCAAGGCCATGTCCACACCTGCACCCCTTTACAGAATCTCCCTCATGAAAAAAACCCTCAAACCCCATATTGAGGGGGGAATAGCCAAAGGATTCATTTACCCATCAGAATCCCTGTGGGGGCAGCAGTTTTCTTCATAAAGAAAAAGAAAGGCTCACTCGTTTGATAACAGACTACAGAGCTCTCAAGGCAAGCACAGTAAAAAATAAATATCCCCTTCCACTTATAGAGGATCTATTTGCAAGGCTCTCTGGAGCCAAATTTTTCTCCAAAATTGATCTCACCTCAGGTTACAACCAAGTAGAAGTAAAAGAAAATGACATACCAAAAACTGCATTCTGAACGCAGTTTGGATCCTTTGAGTGTAGAGCAATAAACTTTGGGATGACCAACACCCCTGAAACATTTGTCACTATGATGAAACAAGCACTAAACGGTCTTTCAGATATATTATTCTACCTTGACAACATTATAATATTCTCAAAAACCAAAGAGGAACACCTCACACATGTCTACAAGACACTCAATTGACTTGCAAAGCACAAGCTCTATGCAAAGCCTAGCAAGTGCCAATTTATGAAAAAGGAACTCCTGTTCTTGGGCCAAATTTTCTCTGATAGTGGCATCAAAGCAGACCCAGACAAAATTAAAGCCAAAAATATCATGCAACACCCCACCTCTGTTAAACAAGTTAGATTCTTTCTTGGGATGGTAGATTACCTAAGGAAATACATCAAAGACTGCAGAAAACTAACTTTGCCAATCAATGAACTAACTAAGAGTAATGCTAAAAAAATTCATCTGGACTCCAGAATGTGACAAGAATTTCCAATTATTGAAACAAGCTTTTATTGAAGCACCAATCTTGCAATACCCTAATAACAGAGGGTGCTAAGAGCTTGAGTCAGATGCCAGCAACACCGCCATTGGCGCAGTCCTGCGCATCTGTCAGCCAGGGCAGCCTGACTTCCTGTCAGTATGTTATGAAAGTAGAAAACTAACTAACACTGAGCAGAGATACCCCATATACAATAAGGAATTGCTAGCAATATACCACATGTGCAAGAAATGGAGATGTTACCTAGAAGGACATTTAAACATCTGAGTCCCAACTGACTATAAATCATTAATCTACTTTAAAACTCAAAACACACTTGCCATTGACAAGCCAAATGAATGTCCTTGCTTGAACAGCTTAACCTGGACATCCAGTACAAAAGGGGATCAGAGCTGGTCACAGCTGATGCTCTCTCTAGGCTATACCAACCTAGAGAAGATCACCTTGATACCTGGATCCAGATTGGTCCAATCTATATAACACTGAGTATAAAACCAAAGGCAAAGATTTCTCAACCCACCAGTTAACTCATGACACACTAGTAAGAAATGAGAAACACTTTTATGTGACAAATAGTACAGTATACTGTAAATTCAGAACCTAAACATAAAAATGCGGGATTGTCAAATCCTTGGTCCAAATTTTGAATCACTTTTGTGAGCAACTCAGCTGAGTGAAAAGTAAAATATTAAATAAAATTAATCATTTGATTTGACTTTTTTTGGTTTATTTAAATTGGCCAATTTTGAATCTCTTGAGCAGATAACTCAACTAACAAAAGACAAAACCCAACAAAAAATGCGGGATACATGAATCAGAAATGCAGGATTCTAATGTACAATTTGAGATTTCCTGTATTTCAAACAAACCATAGACATCATGTAAAGCTTAACAAATCTGAAATTATGGGATTGTCAAATCCAAGAACCAAGTTTCAAATCATAATTGCAAGGAATTTGAAATAAATATAATTTATGGGTGTCTCAAAAAGGATGCCAAAGGATCTAGAGTGGATTTGTGCTGATTCTTTTAGGAATCATAGGCATTCTCAAAAATCACCCTATTCCATTTTAGGACAGCTAAAATTTAGATCCTACTATTCACAAAATTAACATACTTAACAATAAAATTGACTAAAATGTACATGTCTCTTTTTGAGTTTAAATTTTTTTAATAAAAATTTATTATGCCTTCTTTCAACAACAACCAAGTCAACAAGCTGTTCCCTGGCCTTGATAAAATTATGCAGGGCTACACTGGGTCTCTTAATGGTGAAGCCTCTGTCTATGGCCACTCCTAACCCGCAGGCCCCTCTGCAAGCCCCACCCAGGTGCGTTCTTTCTCCTGCATCCTCAAGCATGGCCCTGTTTGCCCATCACGCACAGGCAGCTGCTAACCCAAATCCCTTATCAGCAATGGCATCCAGAACCAGAAATTTTAGCCATGGGGTCACCTAGAGAGCCCAGGACCCCAAAACAGCCAATCAGATGGCATTGACCTGTTCACAAGATGGACATATCCCTCCCCCAGCCAATCAGCCTGCAAGATGCAGAAGAAAACCAATCACTCTGGAGATTGTTCTCAAAATGGTTAAAAAGCAAGGGAAGCTTATGTCCCTTGGGAAATTGCGGCCTCAATGGGGTTTGCAAAGTCTACTGTGGCTGCAATCCTGCGAGCCCATGCCAACTGTGACCCCCTACCAAGAAGATCCTAACTGGCACCCGTACTTTGACCAAAGGTGACACAGCCCATCACCTTATGATGGCCATTATGGAATGTGACCTGTGGATGCCCCTGGTCCAGGTACATCTCCAGTTGGGACTCCATGGCATCTTCACCAACAAAAGAATGGTGAATTTGTGGATGTACAGAGTTGTGGTTGCTGCTAGAATATTGTCCAATCAAGTTCTCAGTGGCCCAAGTTTGATGGACACTGACCCCTACAATTCAACTATTATTAATTTTATCAAAGGAAGGGCAATGAGGGCCCGTAATGACGTAATCTTCCTGTTGTATGCTAAGATATCAACAAGTATCCAAGACTTTGGAGAGAAGCGTATCCAGTCTGACGTGTACAAGCACGGCCTAATATTGTATCAGTTTGTTGGGTTTTTTTGGCAGTTTCCCTATTGGGCGTCAATTATTACTTGGCAATATCAAACACCGCAGATGGGTATGCCTACCAGACAGAGATCAAGGTCATGTTGGAGGAGTGGGCCACACAAAACACTGTGCACACAGTTGTACTGAGTGCAGAGATGTAGCAGCGGGAATGGGCTACCCAAGAAATCAGGGCTGCAAGGCATACCTGCTGGTCCTACCCCATCAACTACGCCAACATACATCTTGCAGATGTATTTCTCTACAATTTTGGTTCTTCCCTCAGGCGCTTAAAGCCTGCCACCTACAACAAACTATGCACCCAAATTGATAAGGGGTATGAGCTTTTCCCTTCCGCATCTGTCCAGGACTTATTGGATCTCATCATCTTCTATGCAAGTGATAGTAATAAGTCCAGAAAGGACCCCTGTCTCCCTCCACGCCAGTCCATCTGTTTTGTCAAGCCAGTATATATGACAAAAGAAGAATTCAAGCAATTGAAGCAATCTGCTCTTGCTGACCCCTTCCCAGTCAACAAACCCTGCCTCCCCAACCCCCCATCAAGCCACCTGCTTTCCAACCCTGACTCCCAAACCACCACCCATTCCCTCCCCTTCCCGTCCTTTGATTAGTAAATAAATCTTTTCTTTGTGACAGCTTATTAAAATTGATATCTCTCTTTCAATTCATAATTAATAATACTTTCTTTTTACATTATCAACATTTCCCATAATTAATACAATGTTGTACATTTTACAAATAGCTTAAGATTATGAGCATACATGTTTTTCATTATCATTAATAAATTAAAGACAATAAAAGTAAATATTGGATTAAAATATTGCAATTAGATGTCAACTTTTGATATTTTAATATTATGTGCATAACTCAATGCATTTTGTTTAATAAGATCCATTGTAAACTTGGCCTTTTCAATTATAATTTAATGAAATGGACTGTGTTTATATTAGAGAGCCATTAACACTTAGTACAAATATTGATACATAGTGCATTTTACAGCCTGTATATTTACCTATTGGTAATAATTATGTAAACTTTTCAGTCAGATTTTGTGAGGTAATAATGTAATGTGTTAATAGATTACTGTTTATTAACATTAATTGGCTGATTTTCTTTGCTGTGGCAATTGTGCATTTTCTGATATTTATGCACTAGTATCTAATTGGTTGGCTTCACATCCAATCACACAGGCAATAGGAAAACAAGCCGCCACCCCAACCACATCCAGTCTCGGGGTTGCGGCTGTTTTCCTATTGCCTGTGCAATTGGATGTGAAGCCAACCAATTAGATACTAGTGCATAAATATCAGAAAATGCACAATTGCCACAGCAAAGAAAATCAGCCAATTAATGTTAATAAACAGTAATCTATTAACACATTACATTATTACCTCACAAAATCTGACTGAAAAGTTTACATAATTATTACCAATAGGTAAATATACAGGCTGTAAAATGCACTATGTATCAATATTTGTACTAAGTGTTAATGGCTCTCTAATATAAACACAGTCCATTTAAATAAATTACAATGAAAAAAGCCAAGTTTACAATGAATTTTATTAAACAAAATAATTTGAGTTATGCACATACTATCAAAATATCAAGAGTTGACGTCTAATTGCAATATTTTAATCCAATATTTACGTTTATTGTCTTTAATTTATTAATGATAATGAAAAATATGTATGCGTTGAAGATAGTACTATAAAAACCAGTTTTTTGATGGAATTCAAACAATATGTCAACAATCTATAACTTGATCAACAAATTAGAAGCACACCTGCAAAAGGTTGTTGAGATAGAAAGAAATATCAGGGAAATAGTGACAGGAAAGCTGGGTAACAAGGGCCAGCCACTGATCCAGTCAAAAGAAGATGCTCTGGATAAAATGGGAAATATTTTAGATGAAAATAATAAAGAAAAATTACTTAATCTACAGGGAACAATTTTATCAAGTCTAAAGTTCAACAACATGGCCTACAATTTGTGGGAGTTCTGGCAGGGGGCCAAAGAAAACAATAAGACCAAACTAATCAAAGGAACAGAAATTCAAAAGGAAATCAACACAAATGAAGAGTAAACCAACCAAATGGAAACAGATAAAAATGAAACACAAGCAGGAAGCAGAAGAGCTTCAAGAAATACAGAAGCTTTATCAAATGAAAACCAAGAAGAAGCACAAGTAGCAAGAAATATAAGAAAAACTAAGCCTAGAAAAATTAATGAAGAGCATCCAACGCTCATAAAGTTTGCCAAAGTGGCGCCTGTGGCTGAGGGGGCCACAGGAGAAACAATTAGTAAGTCTTTTTATGTTTTACTTATATTTATTTTAGTCATCACCAGGAATGGGGATGAGGTTGCAGAAGTGGCGGCTTATATGCCGAGTTGGTTTTACGGGGGTTACCAGTCACTGGTGGCTCCTATAAAGCAAATAAATAAAAGCCAAATAAATAAAAAATTTAACAGAATATGAATAATTTTTTAATATTGAAGCTCAAGATAGGGAATATTCATCACCTGCGGGGTGCTTGCCATGGATAAGGGAAGCATATGAACTAGGAGCAACTATCAAAATCAAAGAAATGAATGAAATTTGCAAGGATATCAAACTGAAATTCAATGAATACATATACAAAAGCATTCAATGATTCCCCTTCACTAACATCAACAAATATGAAAAGAATTTAATAAAAACCGACTTTCAAATAGGAAATGAATATTTAAAATCTGCAATTTTTAAGGAAGTTTTTAAGGCACTATCAAATGAAGTCAGGGATGCAGTCCTTGTGAATAATTTTAAACCTTTATTTATTTCATTCACCAAGGCCTGGGGGGCTGATTCAAGTTGGGTGCCCCCAGAACCCTCTTCAAGTTCAACCAAACGTCCTATATTAATAGATTAGTGTAAACATCCAAAAAAGTATGCATGTTCTTGGAAAAGTATACCTTGCAAAGAATTCACGTTGCAGTATACCTGGGAATCCTCCTCCTCTACATATTAAAAACCAATGCCAAAAAGTTGGAGGATGTACTTATTCAAATGGACATTTGCTGTGTAGCCCTCAACTGCCAGAAAACACCCTGGGGGTACAGGACAGTTGAGCACGTCCTCTATGACTCATTTGCATTGGCAACGCTATACAGGTACTACATGCCCCCCCCAAAAAAACCTACTAGTCAATTTGCTCATCCGCTTGCCTTTTATCAAAAAATCAGCAACCACCGGGGTACAGGGCGCCACCCCTCTAGCAATCACATCCAGGGTTGTCCACTACATACAGAAGAGTACATGGATCCAATTAGATGCACTAGCTGAAAATTTAATTTTGGGGTATAATTCCCTGGAATAATCACATTCCCTTTGCAATTAGCACCCCCCAATAAATATTTTCCCCTTACAAATTAATTTTTTTGTTTAATTTTTTATATTTTAATACTAAATTTTTTAATACTGAAATATGTACTAGTAAAATTTTACTATAAAATTTTTAATATTACATATTTAAATATTAAAAATATTTAGTATCTAAAATTTAATATTAAAATTTTAATAATACATATTATAATATTAAAATTTTTAATATCAAATATTTTGATACTAAAATAAATCACAATTTAATAAAAATAGTTATATTTCAAATATTTAAACTTTAATATTTAATATTTAACTTTTACAATTTATAATTATAATTTTTCTTTTGATATTTTAATTTTAATTTTAATTTTAACTTTTAGTATGTAAATTATAATATTAATATATCTAAATATATTACAAGACATTAGTTAAAGTTGCAAACATGTCAAATATTAAAAATAAGTTAAAAATATTTATATTTATTAGCTCGTTGAATATGAGTTTATTTATCACATAGATAAACATCAAGAATTTAATTTATCTGCATCATGCGGCCCGCTCCACTATTGTTCTAAACAAATGATTGTTTAGAGCTCAAATTACCTTTCCCTTGTAATGTGATTTGTTAAACATATTTGATATACTTGACCTGTATCCTAAGTACTAATTAGTAAGCAATACATGTAAATTATTGGTGTTTGTGTTGTGTGGCTATAGTGGTACTGAAATAACAAGGATCAGATGATAGCATGCAAGGTCCAATTTGTGGCTTAAAAAAGCCAAAGTACCATCAACAATTCACAATTGTTTAAATAAAATAATTCTATTTCTATCTTTTTTAATTTATTCATTTGTTAGTGCAACAGTCAATATAATATTCAGTGCATTATAATAAAAATATTTGTCCTCATACCTAGTATAATTAATTTTACTTACCTTTTCTACGCATTTTTAAATGTCTATAATACATTTGAACATCACATTATTATATGTAAATAATAATTTTTGAGTTCTAATAAAAACAAAATAAATAAAAATAAAAACAAATAAAACCCAGAGCGCCCATTTATCTGATTGGCTTGGAGGCCAGGGCTTTAGGAAGGAAGGATTCCAAGTGCTTGTAAAAAGCCGCCACCACATTGGGTGGCATTGCAAATTGGCTGATCTCAAGAATATTGAATAGATCCTCAGTGTCCTGAGAAAGGCCTTGTTTCACCTTATTCTTGATCCAACCAAACACCTCCTTGATTGGATTCAGGAATGGGGAATATGGCAGGAGGAAGAGAAGTCTCATTGGACAATCAGTAAGTTGGTGGCTGGAGGTGTGGTTGTTTTTTTTTTGATGGGGGGAATTCAGACACAACCAGATCCACTTTGTGGAGCCTGACATTATCCTGCACAATAACGTTGGTTGTGCCACTGTAATTTATCTTCAGGTACTCCTTGATGGCTTGGAGAAAATCAAGAAAGGTCCTGCTGTTATGGGAGCCTTTAATCATCTGATACTAGTCCAACCTGTGAGGACCAAGAAGCGCAACCATGGAATAGGTCTGGGAACAGACAGCTGCATGATGGGCTACGCCATCCTTGGACCCCTTCTCAACCCACTCATGCCTAGACCTGAGTGAGGAGGAAAACAACACTTTGTTGATATAGAAGAACTGGATATTCCCAGTCTTCTTTAGTGCCAGATATGTCTTGGCATAAATGCGTTGATCCTTGATGGTCTTTTCACTGTTCCTATTGTACGGAGAAACTACAAGCACCTTCCACAAGAAGCCCAAATCAACCATTGTTTTGTAGACAAGGGTTTTAGAAACAGATAGCCCAAACTCTGTGGCAAGCATTGATTGGACAGAAAGTGTGTCTAGGTGGCAATCCTTAGCTACCCACTTCTTGATTGCGTCAATGTGAATAGGCTGAAGGAGTTTGGGCTGTCTTTTTGCATTGGTGGATTTGGCAATTTGCCTGGTATTGCCATACATGGTGTTGATGTTGGCAATGTATCTGGCTGTGACACCAAATCAAGATGCAATATCCCAAACTGCCATTCCCCCATTCAAGCAGTTGAGGAGAGCTTCACGCTCACTATCTGTCAACCAACGCTGGCCCTTAGCAGGTACCATGGCATCCTGGCTACCAGGCTTGATACAGGGGACAGGGACCTTTGTGTAGAAGGTGGGATCACGCTTGCTTGCAGTGGCGCTGTCAATGGTTGAATACACAATAGACGCAGATGGCTCAACAGTGGCTGCCAATGGCTCATAGGTGGTGTCAAAGACGCAAGGGCAGGAAGTAGCAACTCTTGGATCAAGAGTGCGGGGCCGGGTGACAACTGGGTAAACGGTGGAGGTGTAAGTAACCTCATTATTTCCAGTGACCCTGGTGTAGGAGACTTTTGTGGCAGGCCTTGAGAGTGGCTTCTGCCTGGGATTCAAGCTGGTAGTTCTGGCTTGGGATGCGGGAGGTGGTTGGCTGGTGCTGACACCTTGGGAGGCCTGTGTATCGGCATGACTCCCCTTGAGTTGGGTTCTGGGTCTGTTCTTGGACCCTCTGGGACGCCCTTGTGGACAGGCTGCCCTGCGGGCTGGTGCAGGAGCGGGTTGGGAATGCAATTAAAAGTCCATAAAAATAAAATAAAAAATATATTTTAGATTAAATTTGTATTTATTTGGAGTTATTGGTTTAGTTATGGGTAGTTGTTTTCTCTTGATTTAGCCTTGAATAGTAGCAGAGTTTATATATTGGTGATTTGAAGTGAATAATTTATATTTTTTCTGGGTTTGGATGATTTTAAAGTTTAATCACTTTTTATGTTTAAACATGGTTGTTGAGATTGAATCTCTCATTTGATTTTAGTTGTGGTGGAGCTTCTTGATTTGGGTTGGTGTTTCCTAGTGTGCTTACTATACATTAAATTTTTTATTCCAGTTCCCGCAATTAATATCTGAGTTTACTAGTGCCATTAAAAAGTGATTTGAAATTTGGTTCTTGGATTTGACAATCCCACAATTTCAAAAAACATAGTAAACTTAATGAAAATGGTTGGTGGATTTGAACACTTCAAATCTGATTCCAGTTAATTCATTTTGTCCATTGGAAATATGCACTTTGACTTGAACTTTGCAAAGTGTCTATGAGTTTCTGCATTTTCAAATATTCAAATAAATACTCAAAAAATCAATTTAATTAAAAAAAGGCCATCCTGCAAAAGTGATTCAAATTTTGGACCAAGGATTTGACAATCCCGCACTTTTACGTTCAGGTTCTGAATTTACAGTAACTGTTGTGTTTCTGTTAGTCTCTTGTCAGGGGGTCTTCTTTCAACAAACAATAACTCAGAATTATCTATACTTTTAAGTTCTTCAGTGGGGTTCTTCTCAGTTTCCTTTGATCTTTTTAGCCAAGCCAACTGATTTCTTCAAGAAGGAACAATTCATTTAGTCTTATTGTTCCATATGTCAAGTATATACTTATTGGAAGTATAATAAATGAGATAAAGGGGAATATTAAGAAAAGGATGATACTTTATTTGATATGAATATAGGGTATTATATAGTACCATGAGAAGCCACATACCATCCATGTATGTCATGGGACTTATTTGAGTAATGTTCCTCTTAAGTCACAAGGCTTGTTCAAGTTGTGTTCCCTTTAGGATCCAGATTATGTGATCCCCGTAATAGATGGTTGACTGATAGTAGTGCCACTAATTTACTGGTTGGTTGGTAAGTGGTTTGGTGACCCATTTGGTGAGTTACTCAGGGCGTTAATTCCCTGAGAGGGAGTAATCAAAGACGCTGCAACATCTCCCCCTGGGGTGCTGGAAGGCAGAGCCTTGGGAATTTTCTTAAGTGTGTCAAGGATACAAGCTTGATATTGATCCAGTTTGGAATTGGGAACAGGGAGTCTGGAGTTGCGCTGGGCTGTTCTTGCCTTGCATAGACAGAGTTGGTCATGGTGCATATGTTTTAGTTCAGTTTGGGCCCCAATTCCTTTGATAAGGTAGGTATTGTTGGGCTTGACTTCCATGACAATGCCTGGTCCTTGTAGCCCTGATCCAACTTATGCTGGTTGTGGTTGACAACCCAGATTTTGTCCCTGACTTAGAATCTTTCCTGCTGTAGGGAGATTGCTTCTCTCTCAACTCTTTTGTATTCCATTTCCTCTTGGTCTTTTCTAGCGTGTTATATGCAGGGGTAACTGTGGTCCTGTGGTTGTACTAACAAGAGTGGGCTTTTGACTGTGTTACAGTTGAATTTTGTTTTACAGACCATGAGTGCTGTTGGAAGCATGTTGACCCAGGCCTTTGGATTTTTAGCAGATAACTTACTGAGAGATTCTACAAGCAAGCTGTTTAGTTGTTCTACTTGTCCATTTGCTTGAGGGTGGTACAGGCTGGCTGTGATGTGTTTTATTCCATTCTTGGTGAGATAAATATTGGTGTCAATGGCCTTAAGTTTGATGTCTTCATCTGTGATCAGGAGGTCAGGTTTCCCAAACTTGGTTATGATTTCTTTCCCAATAAATTGTCTCACATCTTTGCCTTTGTGTTCTTTTGCAGTTTGTGCCACAGGCCATCTGGTTGCATAGTTGATAGCTGTTATGATGTACTTCTTGCTCTTGTTTTTGCCAGTCATTTTTCCCACAATATCCAATGATCATCTCTTGAAGGGTTGTGTGATGTATACAGGCACTACTGAATTGGGTGGTGCTGTCATGCCCTTCCCCAAAATGCAGGTTTTTTAGATTATTTTATTTGTTTTTGCTTTAGTTAATTGTCACTTATTTTTGAAATTTTTGAAATTTTAATTTAAAGAGTTAATAATTAAGTAGTTTAAGTTATTTACCTTGTTTTACGCTTATTTGCGTTTGAATTGTTGTCGTTGTTGTCCTAATCTTCTTTCACTATTTAATAGCTCTATATTCTACTACTTTAAGTTAGAGAATCACTCAAATTTATTTTTACCTTCTCAAACTCCCAATTACGTTATTGCTGCTCTCCCCAGTTTCCACGTTGCTGCTCTGCAACTTCTGCTGGGGTTTGTTGTCTCTTTTTTACTCCAGGTCCATACCCAAATTTCCCCAGTTGCTCCTGTCCTTGGATTTTCTCCACAACTATCATCTTCCAACTGATGAATTCTTTTCTATAAACAAGGAGCTTATGAAGATTAGGCTTTAAGCCAAAATTCCAAGTGATTTCTACCCTTCAAATCTTTATCAATTTTACGCTTGAGATCTTAATTTTTAGAAATTTATAAATTTTTATTAATTCATTTTAAAGTTTTGTCTTTTCTTTTCTTGAATAAATGGAAGTTGTAAAACAACAAGACTTAGGCTTGTTGTATCCATTATTTTCCCTTAAGGAATCTTTTAATAGTTATATGTACCAGTTTGCTGATGGAGAGTATCCCAATATCAACATTCCCTTAGTTACTAATTGTTCACTATTAAATACCTTGTTTTATCTTCTTTGTTTAGTGTTCTTAAACTCTATCACTCCTTTTGTAACCCAGTATAGGTTCTTAGCAGGATTCTGCAAAATCATATTACAGACAGTTCCTACCTTTTTAGACCTTCTGAATCTTAATCCTAATGCTCTACGTGCTTTAGTTTATAACCTTGTACCACTATGAGCAAGACCTTACAGGTGCTTTGGTTTGGGTGTACTTTTTGCAGACTTTGCATTGTTCCAGTACTTCTCTGATATCATCTAGCATGTTAGGCCACCAGTAGTATGTCTTGAAATATTTGTGCAATTTCCTTCTACAGGTGTGTCCCAGGTCTCTGTGTATTGGAGGATTGTGTCAATCTTTTGCATTGACGGGACGTAAGGTATGGTGTCACCATTTGGAAGTATTTGGTGCAGTGTGCCATATACATTTTTGTGCAGATATTTGTTCTTAAGGATCTTCTCTTGGATGTCCATTAGTGTGCCAGGTGGGAACTCTTCCAGGAGATTCCCATGATTAACATGGGCCAGTTGGGGTTGCCATCAGCGCAGAGGACATGTTTGCTGTATAGCCTTGACAGGGCATCTGCAGTAGGCATTTCCTTGTCTGGCTTATATTCAATTTGCATGGGGTATCTCTGTATGAGACTCATCCATTTGGCTTGTCTTCTTGACAGGTGTTGTTGTGTTTTAAAGAATATTTTCAACTTGTGGTTGGTGAGTAACTTGAATGTTTGGGCCCTCTTCCAGATAGCATTGCCATTTCATGAGGCAATGTATGATGTCCACCAACTCTTTATTTTGTATGGGATATCTTTGTTTGCCGTCAGATAGTTTCCTTGACTCACATGCCGCAAGAAGGAATTCCTTTTCTGCCATTTGGATACAGAGTACTCCTCCTATGGCATAGTCAGATGTGTCAGTTTATAGCTCATAGATTTCCTCACAATTCAGGTATTGGAGGATAGGGGCAGTGATCATACATTCTTTTAGTTGGTGGAAGGCTGGTCTTGTGGTGGCATCCAGACAACTTGGTTGTTTTGCCTGTAATGGAAGACAGGGGGGCTGGTACTGCACCCCTTCAGGGATGAGCCTTCTTAAATAGGCTACCATCCCAAGGAATGTGCAGAGTTTTCTCTTATTCCTTGGGGCTGGCATTTCAGTTATGGTGTGTATCTTATCTGGATCTGGTTTGATTCTGTCCTTGCTGATAATGTGACTGAGAAATGGAAGTTCAGCCAAAAAGCATTTGCACTTTATTGGTTTTGCAATTAGTTGGTTTTCTTCAAGGGTGCAGAGGACCAGGAGGACGTTTTCCCAGTGCTGTTTTAAATTTGGGCTATAGATGATGATAACATCCAGGTAGATAATTGTTTGTTTTCCAATGTGTTCTTTGAAGACCTTGTTCATGAAGGTCACAAAGGTACTGGGGGCATTAGTCATCCAAAACTTGACAACAACACAAACAACAGATCCATATTTGGTTCTAAATGCTGTCATGAATACTACCATTCACTGTGTTTTGATTTTGCCTTTGATGGGTTATTTTGAGGACAAATATCTATCTTTCACTTTTGCCCCTCAAAATGGGTCTGTGTCTGAAATGGGAAATACAATTGTTTGTTTTCCTGACTCTGCGCAACTCACTTGCCCCACTCATGCTTGTGGCAAGTGATCTTACCGCCCATATATATTTGTTTTGTGGTAAAGCTACACAGTATATATTCCCAATTTCTATACCCAATAAAAATTAAGTTCTATTCACATTTTTGTCTTTATGTTTCCAGTACTTCAGCGCCTCTCTCTAGCCACAACTAGTAGAGATTATTCATCCAGGGCCACAAGGTAGCCACATAGCCTTCCCTGCCATCTAACCAAGACTTAGTACAAATCCAATCCTGAGGTTAGGATTCCCTGTTGTGTGTCTGTGCTGCGCCTCAGAACACAACAAAAATGGTTCTCACTACAGGGGCTGTAAGCCCCTTGGTTATCCCTTTTGTATCCACATTTTCAGGTCCTTTGCCTACACCTATACAAGAGCTGACTTCACCTGAAATTACCAGCCCTCATATTGAGGAAGACATCACATATCCATCTATTGTCCCTACTGTACTAAACCTTGGGAATGGTCCCTGCCTAGTTGCTTACCCCATGGGTACCCCTGACTTTGAATAAGTCATGGCAGTAGCCCTTGGGATAGCCCGGGACAGAGCCATCCCTTGCCTCCAGCTGCAGTTCAGTCGGGCTGAATACTACAAATTGAATGTGGCTCCTCAATTTCCACAACATTTACTCTCAGAGGATGGCTCCACTGAGCACCTACTGTCATCCTTTGTGCAGCCTTCTTTAGCCCACCATCAAATGGTGTTAGGGCTCCACGTTCAGGAAATCTTGTCTCTACAACCAGCTGTCACCCATCACTGGGATCAGTTTGCTGCCTATTAACAATGGATTCACTCTCTGTTTTCCTTGGTATCAGACAATCAGCGTGACTCTGTCATCTCCCAAACCTGTTTGGTTAATTTCATCAAGCAAATGCACCAATCCATCCCTGAATATGTCAGAGAGCGTCTACATGAGTTCCACCAGTTGGAACAGCCCTGGCGCGCCCAAGTTGATTCCACCCTTAACACCTATCTCACCAACTTCAATCAACTTGTACAACAGCTCAATGCATTCAGCACTTATTCCTTTGAGCAACTGCAGCCAGTAGCAAACCTTGCTGCTAAAGGCCTTAATGAGCTCAGTGCAGATTTTGATCAAGAAAGAGCTGTCACTGCCACTGCTATTACCAAACTCCAGAATCAAGTGAATGAATTAACAACACCCAAGCCAGATGCTCCGCCTTCCCCCATCTGATGATTTGGTGAGTAGAGGGCAGAGGCTTTAGGATGCCATTTGCAAGCTATGTGCATCTACCTGAAGTTGGGGACGTCCTACTGAAGCGCCTCAGGTGCTTGCCTTGATGACCCAAGTTGCTGAGCTACAGCAAGAGCTTGCTGCCCTGCGCAAAAATGGTGGCAACTGTTGCTAGTCCAATTGGGGTTGTCAATGAAGATGGCTGCTGCCCTGGCTTGTCAAGAGCCCCTCAAATCTAATGTGCTAGGGAGTTGATTGCCCTAGCTAACAAGGTGGACCATTTGAAACAAGACCATGTCAAGCTAGACAGAGACATACAAGAAATGAGTGAGTTGATTGATTTGATAAGGGGCGCCTTTTGGGGAAGCTTCAGATATAAAAGTAGGAAGAGAAGAAGTATATTTTATTGGATAATACTTTAGACTTATATAGATTTAGCTGTGATGGGGATATTAGTTGGACCAAACCCAGGGGCTGGTCATGTGCTGGATGAGTTTGAGTCGCTGGATACCTGGACAGTCATGTGATATTAGTTTGTTGCCATTTCTTTTATGTCAAATGGTATATTAGAAAGGCACCAAATTGGGCAATGACTGGTTGTTAGGTGTGATGGCAATTGCCAGAATACTTGTACATCCAGACCCTTGACAGATTCAGTAAATGACAGGTTTGCCCCTTGCCTCTCAGTGGGGCCTTCCCTTAATTCTTGACTGGCTGAGCTATCTACAGTAGTAACAACCCAAGGTCAACGTCTAGATGCTACTGAGCAACAAACCACTCTAGCTAATGATACAGGTGCCTGCACTGTCAAGACCCTGACTACCCTTGAAGAAAGTGTTCAACAGCTGTGGACTAGAGAGCCCCCCTCTAAATCTGAAGCAGAATTTCCCCCACACATAAATGTACTCAATAGCAACAATAGTGGTCAAGATCCTGAAGCACATTTCAAGACTACCTTAAAGCAAGTCTTTGAACCCAAAACCTTGACTATTGCAGCTTTCCTAACTATCTATGAAACTGCCACAAGAAGAGCATTGGATGAGGTTAAGAAGGAACATATTTAACCTGTCTACACCCAACCTGCCAAGAGGTGGTGATGTCTGAGCTGCCCACCATTGAGAATTGGGAAGATATGAAGCAGCTTCTGATTGACAAATTTATTGATGACCTTAACTTGGAAGTAAAGAAGGATGCCTCCGTGCAAATTGCTTTCAAGCCTAAGGAGACTCTAGCTGAATTTTCAGACAGATTCTACATGGAAAGACAGCAACTGATAACAAGCAGACAATTGACAGCCCATGAAGCTTACATGGCTTGCGCTCAAGCCCTCAAAGTTAACCAGCTTCTGTGCCTTCACATCAAAGCTCATAAGGCTATGCTTTCCTCCATGAAGAGCATAAAGACGCTGTTGCAGGATATGCACCTTACCCATTATGGAGCAATTGTTAGGAAAGGTTGAGCTACTTCTAACTCTGGTTTGTCTTCCTGTGGTCCTTGCATTCTTACCATGAACTTGCAAAATCCTCCTTGACACCAAGGTTGCCACAACTGTGGTCAGATAGGTCATCATTCTCAAGTCTGCACCAACCCATGGGTTGAAGGAGCTGATCCAAAAGAGCAGGCGTGAAAATAATAGTCAACCTAGAGGAAGAGACGCTCTTGGTTGACAATTCTTCCCTGTCTCTTTCAATCCCTCCCTTTATAGCTGAATCAGAGCCTGCTGATAATGAGGCTCCTCCTATCTTCCTCTTGTTCCACAATATCTCTGACAACTCTGACCTGGATGACTCTGATACTGATAACGCCAACACATATGGGTAATCTGTCCTGGCTGTTACTGAGACCATTACAGTCCCCTACAAATTACAATCAGGAAAGACTACAACTACCGCTAAGCCTTTGCCTGAGGCCAAGAGTTGTCTCTTGCCCGTACTTCACTCAAGAAAAGAGGTCCCCCATGCTAGTAGAGTCATCAGAAGAAGCTGCTGAAGTTGTTGACGCTGTATTCAAGAACATGTCAGTTTTGCTTCCTCTCCATACTGTCTATAAGGAGTTTCCAGGCTTAATATGCATGATTAAAAAGTGGGACAAAGAACTAGCAGAGGCTCAAGACATCTTGGCTGTCCCCCCACCCTTTGGTTGTACTACTACTTGCATAGAAATATCCATCCAAAAGGTGAAGATCAAGGCCATCTTGGATACTGGCTCTCAGATTAACATTATCTCCTCAAAGCTTGTCAAGAAGCTCAAGCTTGCCCCCAAACTTAATTATCACCAGTTGTATGGCACAGCTGGGCTATCCATGACTTGTGCCATAGGAGTATATTCTGCTCTCCCCATGCGGTTTGGAAAGATTCTCCTAGCTGCGCCAGCAGTTGTCTTGGAAAACAAGAGTTACAATCTCTTAGTTGGCACCCAGTTCCTTAGGGAATATAATGGGATAATCAACTTAAAAGATAGATTCCTCCCTATTCTGGGATACAAAGTCCATCTGATCTTTGAAGAGCCAGTTAAAGTTCCCGGGAAACATCTCAAGACATGCGCCTTGGAATATTCCACTGGGGTTTTCAACCTCAAATATTGCACCCACTCTTCAAACATGAAATGTCCACCCATGGCTTGTCCTGCGTCTGAAGGGATTCCTCTCCTAGCCACGTCTGCTGTCACTATCCCCCTGGCTTCCAGGCCATCCTAGACTCCAAAATATTATATAAACTATCTGAACAAACCTTCTTGGAGTTGTACTCTCCCCCCTTGCTAGGTTGCAATGAACCTTACCTCTGTCCTGGAATTCTAGATGTCTCCTATAAGGACCCTGTTCAATTACTAGTAGCCAACTTAACTGCTCTCCTCATAAATGTATCTAGAGGGAAGGTTCTCAGTTATGGTAAATTATTGAATGCTCCTGATGTCTTGTCCCTTCATCCCTTTGGTACATTTCAGTACTTTAATCTACCAGAAGATGAGCCATAAGTCCTATCTCTGTTTACTGCGCAAGACTTCCCACAGCTATCCCCAGTTCAGCAGAAAGAGGTGTGTGGTTTGCTAGATCAATTTTCAGACATCTTTTACAAAGACAGTACCAACTATAGACTAGCCAAAGGCGTTATCCATCAGATTGATACTGGAGACGCTCCCCCTTCTGTGCTAAACCATATTGTCACAGTTGTGTGGAGGACGCTCAGGTGTCTAAAGAGCTCAAGCAACTGTTAGACGCTGGGCTACTGGCTTCTTCCCAAAGTTCTTAGGCTTTGTCCTTACTCATCCTAAAGAAGAATGATGGGGGTCATCATATTGTGATGGACTACCGGCAATTGAATTTTTTAACCAAGAAGGACTCTTACCCCTTGCCGCATATTGATGATGCTTTCCGCCGTCTTTGTGGCTCTAAGTTCTTCTCTGCTATGGATCTGGCATTGGGATACTGGCAAGTTGACCTAGCGCCTGAGGACCCCCAAAAGGCCGCGCTCATTACATCTGAAGGGCTGTTTGAGCCTACCTGCATGCTGCAGGGACTCTGAAAAGCCCCAACCACCTTCTAACAAGCCATGGACTCCATCCTTTGTGACTTAAAACTGTCATGTGTCCTAGTATACTTATATGCTATCAAGGTTTTCAGCGCTATCTTCACTGACCACCTGGCTCATCTCAAATAGGTGTTCATAAAGATTTGAGAAGCTGGCTCAAGTTAAAATCATATAAGTGCGCTTACTATAAAGAATGTTCTGAATTATTGGGCCATGAAGTAACCCAGACAGGGATTTATCCAATGACTAAGAAGATTGAAGCCATTGACAAGATGCTATCTCCCACAAATCTTCAAAAGGTTCAAGTATTCCTTGGTATTATGGGCTACTACAGGCAGTTCATCCCCAACTTTGCCAATACTAGTGAACCTCTAGTCCAGCTGTTACATAGTGTCCCTTTTGAATTGTTGTGTTTGGCTCCAGGGGACGTCATCCTGGAGGACAGGGCGGGAAATCTTTATTACAAAAGATTTGGGTAAAAGCTAGCCTTGGGTTAGCCTTCAGGGCAAAATTAAGGACACATACCTTAATTTCTTAGAAAACAAAATGTAAAAGTCCTTTTGGCAGAAAAGACAGGAAAAATTTGAAGATTATAAACACCAACACAAATATGGATAAACTTAGTTTTATTAGGAATAATGATTCTACTTTAAATAGTAGGCAAGGGACGGTGATCACTCATTAGGAAGACAGAGTGGCTGAGGGGGGCACGTTGGGATGAGGTCATACCAGGATCAATCACAGACAGGTACAATAATCTGTAATGGGTGGATATTGAACCAGACCCATTTACAGAAGGCAAGGAATTTCCAAAGTCAAACGCAAACCCAGCCAAATCTTTGCAACTATCACAATTCAAAGGCCATATTGAAATAGCATTAATTGCGCAATTTACAACATATCCCCCCTCAAGATTGGACACAGGGAGGTGGTATTTGCGGAGAAAATTAGAATGGACACAGGAAAAAGGACGTCCAGAAGACAGCAGCTTCACTGTATACTCAACACCCTTCTTAAAGATGACCTCACAGGGACCAACCCAGAGGGAATCCAGCTTATGGGCTCTACCACCTGTACAATTCTGGTAGTAGAGAACTAGATCACCAATTTGATACTCAGGGAGGGGGCTCTAGCAGCATTAGACAGGGAGAGCTCCAGGGCCTTAAACTTGTAAGCAGTAGAATAAGCAGTCACCTGGATGTCAATGATGCAATTGGTTAAGTCTCTAACATGGGCTTCAGGATTTGCAGAAATATCAAATTTGATCAAAGGGGGTCCCAAGATTGAGGGGGTAGCTGCCTCACGTCCATACAGCATGGCAAAAGGTGACTGGCCCGTCACACAGTGCCTACTGAGTTGGTAAGCAAAGAGGGCAGCAGGGAGGAACATATCCCAATTGGCAGTCTCAGAGAGTGTGAGCTTTCTCATTATGGACACCAGAGAGGAGTTTGCTTGTTTTACAGTTCCATTAGTGGAGGGGTTGTAAGGCGCAGAGAATGATTAGTGAGTTCCCATAGCTTTGACAATAAAAGTGATGAGACAAGCATTAAAGTTGGTACCATTGTCAGAAAGCAGGACTTGAGAGCAGCCATGTCAATAGAAAATGTCCTGCAGCAAGAAAGTAGCTGTGGTCTTAGCAGTTATATCTTTTGTTGATCTGGCTTCCACCCACTTGCTAAAGTGGTCTACAGCAACCAAGATGAATTGACATCCAGACTTAGACCAGGGGAAAGGCCCAATAGCATCAATACTCACCATATGGAAGGCATGCTTTGGGGGATGAGTTTGAACTGGTTTTGGGACAGGCAAGGGCGTTGTAGTTGACAGGAGTGACAGGAGGTGAGGACATCAGGGATCAGGAGACGCATGTTCTCCCAATAGAAGTTCTTGCACAACCAGTCATGGGTCTTGGTTATGTCTCCATGGCCAGTGTCAATGTGAGCTTGGAGGATGATGGCTATTCTCATGCTAGGGCAAACACAGGGTAGTTAGGCATTGTTAACCTTTTCAAAGAGTTGTCTATCACAAATAAAAGTTTCCTTGGATAGGGTCTGTAGTGCCAAGTGGATGTCTTCTGGTTCAGTGATCTAAGAGTCAGGATACCCTATTACTTGTATAGACAATCTGTGTCAGCGGGATGGATAGCTAAGATTGGTATTCTGTACAGGCCATCAGCATACTGATGTTGGGCCCCAGGACAGTGTATCATAGTGAAATTATACCCTTGTAGACGCAGAGCCCAACGTGCTAGTCAACCTTCAGGTTCCTTTAACTGTTGCAGCAATTTGAGGGAGGAGTGATCTGTGACCACCGTGAAGTGGGTCCCATAAATGCAATGCCAAAACTGTTTCACCTCATTTACCACTGCCAAACATTCCTTCTCAGTGACACTGTAGTTCTTCTCGTGCTTATTGAGGACCCGTGACAAGTAGGCTAAAGGTTGATCCACACCTTCATTGTCAAGTTGGGCAAGGATGGCACCCACAGCTACTCCACTAGCGTCAGTTTACAAGATGAACTCTTTATCATAATCAGGGTAGACTAGGATAGGAGCCTCCTTGAGTTTGACCTTCAGTGCTTTGAATGCTTGTTGTTGGCTGTCAGTCCATTCAAAGGGGACATTGCAAAGCAGTTGGACAAGGGGTTCACTCAGTTCAGCAAAGTCAGGTATGAACTATTGGTAGTAGACCATCATACCAAGGAATACTTGAAACTCTCAAAGATTTGTGGGAGGTAGCATCTTGTCAATGGCTTCCACCTTATTTATTCATGGGGTGGATTCCAGTTTGAGTTACCTCATGGCCTAAGAACTCAAGACGTTCCTTGAAGAAGGAGCACTTGGAGGGGTTGAGTTTCAAGCCAGCTTTGTGAATCTTGATGAAGACAGCCTTGAGATGTTCCAAGTGATTGGTAAAGGTAGCGCTGAATACAGTGATGTCATCAAGGTATACGAGGACACAAGAGAGCTTTGGGTCTCTTAGGATGGAGTCCATAGCCCGTTGAAATGTGGCAGGGGTATTGCAGAGTCCCTGGGGCATTTGAGTGGGTTCAAAAAGGCCTTCTGAGGTGATAAGTGCAGCCTTTTCTTGATCTTCAGGAGATAAGTCAACTTGTCAGTACCCAGAATCTAGATCCATGGCTGAGAAAAACTTGGAACCACCCAGCTGTCTAAGTATATTGTCAATTTTGGGCAAAGGGTACAAATATTTCTTAGTGAGAGAGTTCAGGCAGCAATAGTCCCTTACAATGCAATGTCCCCCATCTTTCTTCTTAAGAATCAGTAACAGGGAAGCCCACAGACTTTGGGAAGGAGCTAGTAACCCAGCGTCCAGAAGTTGCTTGAGTTCTTTAGACACCTGAGCATCTTACACCATACTTCAGCAGTATGGTTTGGCACAAAAAGGGGGCGCATCCCCAGTATCAATCTGATGGATGAGCCCTTTAGCTAGGCCATAGTCTGTGGGACCAGAGACAAAGATGTTGCTGAACTGATCAAGTAGGTCTAACACGTCTTTTTGCTGAACAGGAGACAATTGGGGGAAATTGGCAGCAGTGAACAACAAGAGAACTTGGGGATTGTCCTCAGGTAGATTAAAATAACTGAACGTTCCAAAGGGGTAGAGGGAGGCCACTTGTTCTGCTCCCAGTATACGGCCATTCCCTACAACCTGGCCTTGGGTCACCTGCATGGGTAGGGCCGTCAGGTTGGCAAGCAGTAATTGTACAGGCTCTTTGTGGGTTCAATCTAGAATCCCAGGGCACGGGCGGGGCTCTGTACAACTTAAAGATTCAGGTGAGTAAAGTTCCAAGAATGACTTTTCAGGTAGCTCATAAAAAATCTGGGAATCAATCACTACTGGAGAGCCTGGGGGGATAGTGATAGCCACTAGTGCTAGTAGGGGTACCCCTTCTTCTGCAGGGCAGGAAAGAGGAGGGGTACGCAAGTTGGAAGAGTGAGTCCTATACTTGAGAGAGAAGATACCCATAGGGTACTCAAGCACACAAGTTTAAAGGCGTTTCCCTGGGAGGAGTGGAGGCTCTTCAAAAATCAAAGAAACTCATATCCCAAGAGTGAAAGGTATCCATCTTTTAAGTTTACAATCCCATTATACTCTCAGAGGAATTGCTTACCAACCAAGAAGTCATAGCTTTCTTTCTCAAGGACTACAGTGGGGGAAGCAATAAGGAGTTTCCCAAACCTCATGGGTAGAGCAGAATAGGCACCAATGGCCCGTGTCTGTGCCATACCAGCTGTGCCATACAACTGCGTGTAGTTGAGGTCAGGGGCCAACTTAAGTTTCTTCATTAGTTTGGAAGATACCACGTTGACTGGAGAACCCATGTCCAAGATGGCTTTGATATTAACCTTTTGGATTGACACTTCCACGCAGGTTGTATCCTTCCCAAAGGGGGATAAGACTTCCAACACATCTTGCACAGCCTCTAGCTCCTTTTCCCATTTAGCTAGCATGCACTGTAACGTAGGAATCTCCTTATATACAGTCTGTAGCGGGAGAGATACAGTCACATTTTGGAAGAGAGCATTGACTAGCTCAGCAGCTTCCTCTGAGGAGTTGACCAAGACAGGATGTTAATGGGCTTGAGCTAGGTAAGGGCAAGCCACCATGGACTTAGATTCACCTGCAGGTACTCAGGAAGTGGTGGTAGCCTTCCCAGAGCAAAGCTTGTAGGGGAAAGAGATAGTTTCTGGGACAGCCAAGAAAGAATAGCCATAACTATCAGAATCTTCACTATCAGAATATTAAGGCTCTGAATCACTGGAGAGATTGTGAAACAGATGAAGGATAGTTGGGCCAGAGGAAGACAGAGCTTCCTCATCAGACAGAGGATCAGGGGGAGACAGGGAAGATTGGTCAGCAGAGAGTGTCTCTGTCTTTAAGCTGACCTCTCTTTTCCCGCCTGTTTCTTTGGGTCATACCTTCCACTTGGGGATTAGTTCAAGTCTGCAAATGGTGCCCTGTTTGGCCACAGTTATGACAACCTTGCCTCTTAGTCTGTCCACCTGCACCCAGCATCATAATGCACGGCGTACAATAGATAGTTCCAGCATTGCTGGCCTTATTTTTGCATACCACTGTTCCTCCATGGGTCAAATGTATGTCCTGTAAGAGAGTCTTAATACTCTTCATGGAGATGAGTAAAGCCTTGTGTGCCTTAAAGTGTAGGCATAAAATCTGATTCACCTTCAAAGCATTTGAGCAAGCCGTTTAGGCTTCCCAGGGAGTTTTCTGTTGACTGGTGATTAACTGTTGGCCTTCAATGTAGAAACAATCCGCAAAATCAGCCAGGGTTTCCTTGGGCTTGAAAGAAATGTGCATAAAGGCATCTTTCTTGACCTCCAAGCTAAGATCTTCTACAAATTCCTCAATAAGGAGGCGCTTCATGTCCTCCCAAGTGACAATGGAGGGGAGCTTGGGGACCACAACTTCCTGGCAAGTAGGATGGAGACAGGTGAGGATGTGTTCTTTCTTGAGCTTGTCAGTAGCTCTTCACATTGCAGTTTTTTAAATGGTTAGAAAGGCGGTAATGGTAGAGGTTTTTGGATCAAATATCTGCTTGAAGGTTGGTTTATAGTTTGGGTCAATGGATGAGGACAAGGACTTACTGTTTTCACCAGGGTTGAGGACATTAATATGAGGGTTTCTTTCAAACTTAGACTCAGCAGCAGGTTTCTAGCCCAGAGGAGTCAAAGGCTTTCCTCTAGAGTGTCCAAGGTAGAGCTGTTCTGTCCACTAATATCTCTGGCCATGGCAGCAGCAGCCCCAAACTCATCAATCTTGATTTGTTGTACTGCCAGGGTGCCAGCAATCCCATTGACACAAGTAGTCAGAGAAGTGGTCTGAGTGACCAATGGGGCAAATTGTCCATTTAGGGTCTCAGTAAAGCAGGAGAGGTTTTGGACCTCTCTTTCCAACGTGTCCTGCCTATCAGCTACATCATTTATCACTTTGGCAAGTTGATCTAGTGCACGTGCACAGTTGACCTGGGGTTGACTTTCCAGACCAGGGCAACAACCATGACTGTCATGAGCAGGAGTATTAACAACTTCATCTTCTTCTTGCTCCTCAGATTCAGATGACAAATCCTCAGAGTTGGAGAGGCTCTGTCTTAAGTACTCAATTTTGCCTCATAAGGTAGCCACCTGATCAATGAGGGAGGTAATACAAGGGTCAGTCATTGGATCAATCAAAGGGGGGTTCTGCACAGAAGCTTGACGTCAAGTGGTAGCCTTGAGTTTGGCAATTGCCTCCCATACTTTGGTTTTAAAATCAGATGGGGTCTCAACAGGAGGAGCATGAGGAGTCACTTCAATAGACACTACCCTGGCATCCACATAATTTTGCACCTGGTATAGAGTGTTGCCTAGTGCAGCCTTATCCAGACTGTATTGATGCTGTAGATGGTAGCCTCAAGTATTAATATGATTTCCTATCAATTTGAGTTATGAGTTGACATGCTCTCTGAACTGATAAAGCTCATTAACCAGAGTCTCAAAATCCTGGCAATGGTTTAGCAGAAAGGCCTCAATTTTCTCACACCACGCTACCTGATGTTCATCCAATTTGCATAATTGATTCTTTATGTATCCAGGGAGCAAGGAACAAAGGGAGTTCAGGGAAGCAGTTAGGTACTTCTGTGATGCCAATGAGTCTTGCTGGTTGTCAGAAATACAGGCAAAGAGACTGTGTGACCATTCTTGGTAGACCATATTTTGAGCATAGTTATTTAACACAATGGTGGCTACAGTATCTAATAGTTGATTCTGGGATCCTAAGGCAAGTTGGTGGTGAACTGGGGCAGGCTGGATGAATTGGTTAACTAAAACGCCAATAGTATCCATGAATTTCATCAACGTGGGGGGGAGACCAAAGTCCAAAAGGAAAGAGTACAGGTATTCAGAAACATACCCAGGACAGAGGCCAGGGATAGAGTGCATGGCTACCTTGCCAGAATGAAGATGGGAGCGGGCAGTAGCACAAGTTTGTTTTAATTGAAAGAGAAAGTGGGAAGGGGGGCCCACGCAGGCCCAGGAGACAGAACTAATACCATATGATTTGAGGGGGCATCAGTGATGTCTTCTTCTAGAAGGGGACTAGAAACTTTAGGTTGATTGGGTACTTCAGAAACAAAGAGAGAAAGAACAGAGAATGCACGTGGGAACAGGGTAACCAAGGGGCTTGCAGCCCCTGTAGTGAGCATCATTTTGTTGTGTTTGGCTCCAGGGGACAACATCCTGGAGGACACGGCGGGAAATCTTTATTACAAAAGATTTGAGGTTCTAAGCCAGCCTTGGTTAGACTTCAGGGCGAAATTAAGGTCACATACCTTAATTTTGTAGAGAACAAGATGTAAAAGTCCTTTTGGCAGAAAGGACAGGAAAAGCTTGAAGATTATAAATTCCAACACAAATGTGGATAAACTTAGTTTTATTAGGAATAATGATTCTACTTTAAATAGTAGGCAAGGGATGGTGATCACTCATTAGGAAGACAGAGTGGCTGAGGGGTCACGTTGGGATTAGTCATACCAGTATCAATCACAGACAGGTACAATAATCCAGAATGGGTGGATATTAAACCAGACCCATTTACAGAAGGCAAGGAATTTCCAAAGTCAAACGCAAACCCAGCCAAATCTTTGCAACTATCAAAATTTGAAGGCCATATTGAAATAGAATTAATTGCACAATTTACGACATGAATGGACCAGTAGCTAGAAGCAGGCCTTTGAGACCCTTAAACAGAAACTCAAAGAGGCTCTCATCCTAGTGTATCCTGACTACAATAAGGAATTTATCTTATATACTGATGCTAGCAATCTTGCTATTGGGGCTATCTTGGCCCAATTAGACAACAAAGATGTGAACCATCCTGTGACTTATACTTCCTGTGTTCTAAACAAGCATGAGAAGAACTACAGAGTCACAGAGAAAGAGTGTATTTCTGTGTTACATGCAGTCAAACAGTTCCGCCACTATGTGTATGGTACTCAATTCACTGTTGTCACTGACAACGCTTTGCTTAAGTGGTTACAACAGCTTAAGGAGCCAGAAAGACAGCTAGCTGGATGGGACCTCTGCCTGCAAGGTTATGACTTTACTGTGCTCTATTGCCCTGGGATTCAACATCAGAACACTGATGGCTTATCCAGGATGCCCATCTTTGCTCTACATACTGCTAAGGCTGATTGACTGTATGAACTACTTGGATATCCATCCTCTTGGGAAGGCAAGACAGAAGAAGTCTGAATTGCCTTGTCCAAACTATCTGAAGATACACTCATTTGCAACAATCAGCTCTTCAAGAAAGTACAAGATCAGTACCTGCCTTATGTACAACCTAGTCTCAACCTTTTGTTGGTGCTACAAGCTCATTTAGAGACTGGGCATGGAGGTATTGCCAAGACCTTTGGTTGAATCTAGAAAAACTACTTCTGGGAAACCCCTTACCTGCTGATTCCCAATGTCATAGCTAGTTGCCACAACTGCCAGCTCCAGGGACCCTGAGCTGCCGCCCACAAGTTCAAATTAGTTCCCCCCAACATGCCTTTCACACTGTCAGCATTCATGCTCTAGGTCCTCTCCCCCGCTCCTGCCCTGGTTGTTGCTTTATCTTAATTGCTGTTGATCACTTCAAAAAGTAGGTAGAAGCTCACCCTACTAAGAATATCACTGCTAAGACAACTGCTGCTTTCCTGTTGCAAGATGTTTTCTATTGCCATGGCTTCCCTCAAGTGTTACTATATGACAATAAAACTAATTTCAACGCCAAGTTGGTAACCTATGTTGTTTAATCCTTGGGGTCCCACCAGTCCTTATCTGCCCCATATAATCCTTCTACCAATGGGGCAGGTGAGCGTGCAAATTCAACACTGGTCTCTATCATGAGAAAACTCACTTACTCTGACGCTGCAAACTGGGATCTATACTTACCTGCTGCTCTCTTTTCTTATTGCCTTAGAAAACATTTTGTCACCGGGTATTCCCCCTTTGCTATGCTGTATGGCTGTGAGGCTACCAAATTGTTGCTCTTGGGCCCCCCTACTCTCCTCTGATAAGGCCATGAATCCTGACAACCATATCAAAGATCTAGTCAACTGCATAATTGACATACAGGCCACTGCTTATACCTCTGTGTATAAGACCAAGATTCTTGAGCTCTCTACTGATAATGCTGGAAGCTCCCCTTGCAAGAGTTTAACATTGGAGACCACATTCTCTACTATAAGCATAGAGTAGGGGGATGCACTCACAAGCTAGATACGTTGTGGGTTGGCCCTCTAAAAGTGACCTTAAAGCAAGGGTCTGAATACACCGTGAAACTCCTCTCTAATAGTTGTCTGTTTGCCTGAGTACATGCTAAGTTCCTCCACAAATACTACCCCCCTAAGGCCAATCTAGAGGAGGGTAATGTCCTAAATGCCACCATTAAATGTGTTTTGATTTTGCCTTTGATGGGTTATTTTGAGGACAAATCTCTATCTTTTGCTTTCACCCCTCAAAATGGGTCTGTGGCTGAAATGGGAAATACAATTGTTTGTTTTCCTGACTCTGCATAACTCACTTGCCCTACTCATGCTTGTGGAAAGTGATCCTACTGTCCATGTAATGTTTTGTGGTAAAGTTACACATTATATATTCCCAATTTTTATGCCCAATAAAAATTAAGTTCTATTCATATTTTTGTCTTTATGTTTCCAGTACTTCAGCGCCTCTCTCTAGCCACAACTAGTAGAGATTATTCATCCAGGGCCACAAGGTAATCACATAGCCTTCCCTGCCATCTAACCAAGACTTAGTACAAATTCAATCCTAAGGTTAGGATTCCTAATTTTGTGTCTGTGCCGCGCCTCAGAACACAACAAATGCAGTCTTTGGAATGTCTTCAGGCCTTACAAAAACTTGATGGTAGCCTGCTGTCAAATCAATTTTTGTGAAGATTTGGGACCCCCCCAGGGTGTCAAAAAGGTTGTAAATCAGGGGCAGGGGATACCTGTTCTTAATTGTGACCTCATTGAGTGCTCTGTATTCTGTGACTAGGCAGAGGCCTCCATCTTTCTTGGCCACAAAGAAGACAGCAGCACTAAAGGGCAACTTTGATGGTTGTATGAGTCCTTTCTCAAGGGCTTCATTGAGGTAAGTTTTTAGGGTGTAATCTTCTTGTGGTGTGAGATGGTAAATAAGTTGTGCCTTAGGTACACTCCCTTTTATTTTGATCTCATGTTGAATGCCGCAGTCTGGTGGTAAACCTGGTAGGGCTTCTGGAAGACAGAGGGAAACTCACTCACTAGTTGATTTTGGATATAGTCCTCTTCACGTCTGGTCTCTGTATTTTTGAAGTGGATAACTTTGTATGTACAGGTGTTCCATTTGATCTTGTTAGGGACAGTTTCCTCCTCTGTCCCCACAATTTTCACAAACACATGATCCCTCATAAGTGTTTCAAGATGAGTTGGGTAAACATGGTGATGCACCTTGCCTTGTTGTATGGTGAGGGTAGCGCTATCCCAGTCAACATGAGGTTTGGTCTTTCTCATCCAATCCAGGACAAGTATAATATTGTACTTGGGGATTGATATAATGGGGTCACTGAGTGTGGTTTGCACGTCTCCAATTTGGGAGCGGAAAGGTTTTGACTCCTGTAAGACTGGTGTGCTTTGGTTGTCTGCCATGATGACTCTCTTGATGTTGCTTCAGCCTGTAGGTAGTTTCACAAGGTCAGCAAATTTCTTGTCAATGAGGGATTGATCTGCTCCAGTGTCAAATAGTGTGGTGCTCTGGTATCAGTAAAAACAGAAAGGATAAGTGAGGAGTTTATTTCCAGTTTGGGCAGAAAACAGTAGAGAATTGCTAGAGGGTACTTGGATCATGGTGATTGAATCTACGTCCTGGTCCCTGTACAAGTCTTGTAAAGTGGGGGAGAGTGGCTTGCCTAAGCACTCACCTGAGGTTTTCATCCTTGCTGGTATCTTTGGTGCTTGCCTGGTTGACTTGGGCAGTACAGTTTATATGCTTGAGGATAAACGTTGGCTCAATTTTTTGCTTGTTTGGTTGAGGATACTTCTTGGCTGTAGGGATTGCCTTGCGCTTGTTTGTTACATTGTTGTGTTCTGAGGCGCGGCACAGACACACAACAGGAAATCCCAACCTTAGGATTGGATTTTTACTAAGTCTTGGTTAGATGACAGGGAAGGCTATGCAATTACCTTGCGGCCCTGGAAGAATAATCTCTACTAGTTGTGGCTAGAGAGAGGCGCAGAAGTACAGAAGACACAAAGACAAAAATGTGAATAAAACTTAATTTTTATTGGTGAATATGAAATGTAATATATAGTGGTTAGGAATACCACAAAACACTACCAGGACAGTGGGATCACTTGCCACCAGCATGAGTGGGGCAAGTGAGTTGCACAGGATCAAGAAACCAAACAATTGTATTTCCTGATTCAGTCATCAACTCATTTCAAGAGGCAAAAGCAAAAGAGAGAGATTTGTCTTTGAAATGGCCCACCAAAGGCAAAATTGATAAATGGTGAATAGCAGTATTCACAACATTGCCCTCCACTAGATTGGCCTTAGGGGGTGATATTTACAAAGGAACTTTGTGTGCACTCAAGCAAAAGGATAGCCACTGGAGAGGAGCTTTACAGTGTATTTGTACCCTTTTTAAAGGTCGCTTTTAGAGGGCCAATTCACAGAGAGTCCAACTTATGTGCGCAATCAACTACTCTGTGTTGGTAGTAAAGAACATGGTCCCCAACATTGAATTCAGGCAGGTGGAGCGTCCAGCATTCTCAGGAGAAAGCTCAAGCATCTTAGTCTTGTATTCAGAAGCGTAGGCAGTGGCCTGTATATCAATTATGCGGTTGACTAGATCCTTGATGTGGTTGTCAGGATTAATGGCCTTATCAGAGGTAATCAGGGGGCCTCCCAAGATCAAGGGGGTAGTAGCCTCTTGCCCATATAACATAGCAAAAGGGGAGTATCCAGTGACACAATGTTTGCTAAGGCAGTACAAAAAGAGAGCAGCAGGTAAGTATAGGTCCCAGTTGGCAGCGTCAGAGTAGGTGAGTTTCCTCATGATAGAGACCAGTGTTGAATTTGCACGCTCAACTGCCCCATTGGTAGAAGGATTGTAGGGGGCAGAGAAGAAGTGTGATCCAAAAAGCTTTTCCAACAGAGGTTACCAGCTTGGCATTTAAGTTAGTCCCATTATATGAGAGCAACACTTGAGGACAGCCATGGCAGTAGAAAACATCTTGTAACAGGAAGGCAGAAGTTGTCTTAGCCGTGATGTCCTTTGTAGGGCAAGCCTCAACCCACTTGCTGAAGTGATCAACAGCAATCAGGATAAAGCAACACCCAGAATGTGAGCAGGGGAGAGGACCTAATGCGTCAATGCTGACAGTATGAAAAGCATGTTACGGGGGAACTAATTTGAACTTGTGGGCAGCAGCTCAAGGCCTCTGCAGCTGGCAGTTGTGGCAGCTAGCTATGACGTCTGGGATCAGCAGAAAAAGGTTCTCCCAGAAGTGATTCTTTTGAACCCAGTCAAAGGTCTTGGCAATGCCTCCATGCCCAGTCTCTTCATGAGCTTGCAACACCAACAAGAGGCAAAGATTGGGTTGTACATAAGGCAGATACTGATCTTGTACCTTCTTGAAGAGCTGATTGTTGCGTTTGAGGGTATCTTTGGATATATCAGATAAGGCAATTCAGACTTCTTCTGTCTTGCCTTCCCAAGAGGATGGATATCCAATTAGTTCATATAACTGATCAGCCTCTGCAGGGTGCAAAGCAAGAATGGGTATTCTTGAGCCCATCAGTGTTCTGGTGTTGAATACCAAGACAATGGAGCACAGTGAAGTTGTATCCTTGTAGGTGTAAAGCCCATTTAGCTAGGCGCCCTTCAGGCTCCTTAAGCTGTTGTAACCACTTAAGCAAAGCGTGGTCAGGGACAACTGTGAAGTGGGTACCATATACGTAGTAACAAAACTGCTTGACTGCATGTAACACGGCAAGACATTCCTTCTCTGTGACACTATAGTTCTTCTCATGTTTGTTTAGCACACAGGAAGTGTAAGCCACAGGATGGTCTACATCCTTGTTGTCTAGTTGGGCCAGAATAGCTCCAATAGCAAGATCACTAGCAATGGTGTATATGATGAACTCCTTATTGTAGTCAGGATACACTAGGATGGGAGCTTCTTTGAGTTTTTGCTTAAGGTTCTCAAAGGCTTGCTGCTGACTATCAGTCCATTCAAAAGGGACATTACATAACAGCTGGACTAGAGGTTCACTAGTATTGGCAAAGTCAGGGATGAACTGTCTATAGTAGCCCATCATTCCTAAAAAGACTTGTACCTCTTGCAGGTTAGTGGGAGGAAGCATTTTGTCAATGGCCTCAACCGTCTTAGTCATTGGGCAAATCCCTGTATGGGTTACTTCATGGCCCAAGAATTCAAGACACTCTTTGAAGAAAGCGCACTAAGAAAGGCTTTAGCTTAAGGCCAGCTTCTCAAATCTTTATGAACACCTCTTTGAGATGAGCCAGGGGATTGGTGAAGGGAGCGCTTAAAACTGTTATATTGTCCAAATATACTAGGGCACATGACAGCTTCAAGTCGCGGAGATTGGGGTCCATGGCCCTTTGGAAGGTAGCCGGGGCATTGCAGAGTCCCTGCATTATGTGAGTAGGCTAAAAAGCCTTTCAGATGTAATGAGCGCGGTTTTCTGGTAATCCTAGGGGGATAGATCAACTTGCCAGTATCCGGATGCCAGATCCATTGTGGAGAAAAACTTATAGCCTCTAAGACGTCAAAGAGCATCATCAATACGCGGTAAGGGATAAGAGTCCTTCTTGGTCAAGGAGTTCAATCAGCAGTAGTCCATCACAATACAATGACCTCCATCTTTCTTCTTTAGGAGGAGTAGCAGGGATGTCCAAGGACTTTAGGAAGGTGCCAGTAGCCCAGTGTCCAACAGTTGTTTGAGCTCTTTAGATACCTGGGCGTCCTCCACGCAACTGCAGCAATATGGTTTAGCACGTAAGGGAGGAGCATCCCCAGTGTCAATCTGATGGATAACGCCTTTGGTAACCCATAGTTGGTACTGTCCTTTGCAAAGATGTCAGAAAATTGGTCTAGCAAGTCTAGCACCTCTTTCTGTTGAACCAGAGACAGCTGTGGGAAGTCTTACGCAGTGACAAGGATAGGACTTGGGGCTCATCTTCTGGTATATTAAAGTCCTGAAACATACCAAAGGGATGAAGGGACAAGACATCAGGAGCATTCAATAATTTACTATGACTGACAACCTTCCCTCTAGATACATTTATGGGGAGAGCAGTTAGGCTGGCTACTAGTAATTGAACAGGGTCTTTATGGGAGACATCTAGGATCCCAGGACAGAGATAAGGCTTGTTGCGCCCTAACAAGGATGGAGAGAACAACTCCAAGAAGGCTTGTTCAGGTAGTTCATATGATATATGGGAGTCTAGGATGCACTGGAAGCCAGGGGGGATGGTGACAGCAGACGTGGCTAGGAGAGGAATCCCTTCAGACGCAGGATAAGCCATGGGTGGACATTTTATGTTTGAAGAGTGGGTGCAATATTTGTAGTTGAAAACCCCAGTGGGATATTCCAAGGTGCATGTCTTGAGATGTTTCCTGGAATCTTTAACCGGCTCTTCAAAGATCAGATGGACTTCATATCCCAGAATAGAGAGGAATCTATCTTTTAAGTTGATTATCCCATTATATTCCCTAAGGAACTGGGTGCCAACTAAGAGATTTTAACTCTTGTTTTCCAAGACAACTGCTGGTGCAGCTAGGAGCTGCTTGCCAAACTGCATGGGTAGAATAAGAGTACGCCCTTATGGCGCGGGTCATAGACAGTCCAGCCATGCCATATGTCTGGTGATAAGGAAGGTCAGGGACAAGCTTGAGCTTCTTGACAAGCTTTGAGGAGATAACATTTACCAGAGAGCCAGTATCCAAGATGGCCTTGATCTTCACCTTTTGGATGGATATTTCTACGCAAGTAGTAGTACAATCAAAGGGTGGGGGACAGCCAAGATGTCTTGAGCCTCTGCTAGTTCTTTGTCCCACTTTTTAATCATGCATATTAAGCCTGGAAACTCCTTATAGACAGTCTGGAGAGGAAGAAAAACATACACTTTCTTGAATACAGCGTCAGAAACTTCAGCAGCTTCTTCTGATGACTCTACTAGCACAGGGACCTCTTTTCTTGATTGAGGTATGGGCAAGAGAAAACTTCCTTGGCCTCAGGCAAAGGCTTAGCGGTAGTTGTAGTCTTTCCTAATTGTAATTTGTAGGGGACTGTAATGGTCTCAGGAATAGCCAGGACAGAGTACCCATATGCGTCAGCCTTGTCAGTATCAGAGTCATCCAGGTCAGAGTTGTCAGAGATATTGTGGAACAAGAGGAGGATAGGAGGAGCCTTATTATCAGCAGGCTTGGAGTCAGCTATAAACAGAGGATTTAAAGAGACTGGGAAGAATTATCAACCAAGAGCGTCTCTGCCTCTAGGTTGACTGTTCTTTTCCTGCCTGCTCTTTTGGATCAGCTCCTTCAACCTGTGGGTTGGTGCAGACTTGAGAATGATGACCTATCTGACCACAGTTGTGGCAACCTTGATGTCAAGGAGGATTTTTCAAGTTTATGGTAAGAATGCAAGGACTATGTGAAGACAAACCAAAGTTAGAAGTAGCTCAACCTTTCCTAACAATTGCTCCAGAATGGGTAAGGTGCATATCCTGCAACAGCGTCTTTATGCTCTTCATGGAGGAAAGCATAGCCTTATGAGCTTTGATGTGAAGGCACAGAAGCTGGTTAACTTTGGGGGCTTGAGCGCAAGCCATGTAAGCTTCATGGGCTGTCAATTGTCTGCTTGTTATCAGTTGCTGTCCTTCCATGTAAAATTGGTCTGCAAAAACTCAGCTAGTGTCTCTTTAGGCTTGAAAGCAATATCCATGAAGGTGAAATTCTTTTCTTACAGGCTAAGGTAACCACCAAACTTGTCAATCAGAAGCTACATCATATCTTCCCAGGTCTCAATGGTGGGCAGTTCTGGCACAACTACCTTTTGGCAGGTTGGGTGTAGACAGGTCAGAATGTGTTCCTTCTTGACTTCATCTGAGGCTTTTCTCATGGCAGTTTTGTAGATAGTTAGGAAAGCTGCAATGGTCAAGGTTCTGGGGTCAAAGACTTGGTTAAAAGTAGGCTTAAAATATGCTTCTGGAGTTGGGACCACCATTGTTGCTATTGAGTACGTTTATACGCAGGGAGAACTCTGCTTTGGATTCAGAGGGGGCTGTCTAGCCCACAGCTGACAAACACTCTCTTCAAGGGTAGTCAGGGTCTTAACAGTACAAGCACATGTATTGGCAGCTTGAGTGGTCTGCTGTGCAGTAGCATCTAAGCGTTGACCTTGGGTGGTCACTATTGTGGAACTCATCCAGTTGAGAAGTAAGGGATGGCCCCACTGAGAGACAAGGGGCAAACCTGTCGTTCATAGAATCAATAAGTCATTCATCTCTTGTACGTCTCTATCCTTTTTAGTATAGTTCTGCTTCAATTGATCCACCTTTTTAGCTAGGGCAATTAGTTCCCTAGTACATTGGATCCAAGGGGCTCCTGGTAAGCCAGGGCAGCAACCATCTTCATTGGCAACCCCAACTGGACTAGCAGCAGTTTCCATCATCTCATGTAGGGCGGCAAGTTCTTGCTGTAGCTCCAAAATTTGAGCAGTCAACTTAAGCGCCTGGGGGTCAGGTTGAGGAGCCTCAGTAGGACGTCCTTGACTGCAAGTAATTGTATGTAGCTCTCAAATAGCGTCCCATATTATTTGCTCTCAATCTGCCAACTCATCAGAAGGGGAAGAGGGCGGAACATCTGGCTTGGGCGTAGACAGTTAATTCACTTGACTCTGGAGTTTGGCCAAAGTAGCAGCAATGGCAGCTCTTTCTTGCTCAAATGCTGTACTGAGACATTAAGGCTTCTAGCAGCAAAGTCTGCTACTTGATGTAGTTGCTCAAAATAATATGTGCTGAATGCATTGTGCTGCTGCACAAGTTGCTCAAAGTTGTAGAGGTAAGCATTCAAGGTGGAATCTACTTGAGTTTTCCAGGGTTGTTCTAGCTGGTGAAACTTGTGTAGACGCTATCTCATGTACTCAGGGTTGGACTGGCGCATACATTCAACAGAGTTAACCAAACAACTCTAGGAGGTAACAGAGTTGCGCTGATTGTTGGATATCAAGGAAAATAGGGAATGTACCCACTGTTAGTAGGCAGCAAACTGATCCCAGTGATGAGTAACCGCTGCTTGAAGAAACAGGATTTCTTAGATGTGGAGCCCCAATACTATTTGATGGTGGGTCAAGGCAGGCTGTACAAAGGACAATAGTAAGTACTCAGCAGAGCCAGCCGCTGAGAGGAGATGTGTGGATTTTGAGGAGCCACAATTGATTTGTAGTATTCCACTTGACTGAACTGCAGATGAAGGCAAGGGATGGTTCCTTCACAGGCTATCCCAAGGGCTACCACCATGACTTGTTCCAAGTCAGGGGTACCCATGGGGTAAGCAACTAGGCAGCAACCATTCTTGAGGTTTAGTATAGTGGGGGTAATAGGTGGGTCAGCAATATCTTCCTCATTAGGAGGTCTAGTAATTTCAGGTGAAGTTGGCTCTTGTATAGGCAGAGGCAAAGGACCTGAAGGCGTGGATGTAGAGGGATAACCAAGGGGCTTACAGCCCCTGTAGTGAGCACCATTTTTGTTGTGTTTTGAGGCGCAGCACAGACACACAACAGGAAATCCTAACCTTAGGATTGGATTTGTACTAAGTCTTGGTTAGATGACAGGGAAGGCTATGCAATTACCTTACAGCCCTGGAACAATGATCTCTACTAGTCATGGCTAGAGAGAGGCAGGGAAGTACAGAAGACACAAAGACAAAAATGTGAGTAGAGCTTAATTTTTATTGGTGAATAAGAAATAGAATATATAGTGGTTAGGAATACCACAAAACACTACCAGGACGATAGGATCACTTGCCACCAGCATGAGTGGGACAAGTGAGTTGCACAGGATCAAGAACCCGGACAATTGTATTTCCTGATTCAGTCATCAACTCATTTTGAGAGGCAAAAGCAAAAGCAAGAGATTTGTCTTTGAAATGGCCCACCAAAGGCAAAATTGATTCATGGTGAATAGCAGTATTCACAATATGCATGTAGGATATTAGACTTTTGATCTGTGTACTTTCCTTCCAAGAATACATCTTCAAGGTTCTTGCAGCAGGTCATGTCAAACTGACACCTAATGTGCGTGGGAAGGATGTTGTAGAAGTCCAACTGTGGTCTGGGTTCATCAAAGATGATAGTGTTGGGAGCACAGTTGCGTAGATCCTTGTATGCAGCAATGTATTCCTCATTTGCTCCTGTCATTTTAAACGTTCTAAGTTTGGTCATGATTACAACCTTGGAGTCCTTCGTGGAGAACTTTTCAAGGAAGGTGTCAGGAATATTCCTGACATAAAGGGGAATATAACAGCAGTCAATTCACTAGGGAGCAATACAAGAACTCCAAAAAACCTCAAACCCAACCAAGACAGGTAGCACAAACTGAATTATTAGCAGCAGCTTACCCTAATTAGTTAAATTGCTGCAAATATCTAAGCCAGGAATCTTGGATTTAAGATTGAAATTAAATCTAAAAATAATTTCTCTGAAACAGCAGCCTGCCCTACTGGCTCTGCCCCTGCCAGCCAGCTCACACACCACCAGCACCCAGCTAGCCCCCACCCCCTCCCACTGGGCCCCAGAGGCTTGGGGTAGTGGCCAATTTGGGGCTTGGGTCCAATTAATTCACAAGGAAGGCCCTAAAAAGGATCCACTATAATATTTGGTAGGATTAAGGACCCAGAAGCCAAACTTCCTAATATAAACTTGCAGGAAGACCCCAAAACAAAAAGATTACAATGTTGGTAGAACTCAAGCCCAGAAAGGGAAATCCTAGCAAAAACCAAGAATATGCAAAATGATTCAAATATAACACACAACCAATCAAAGAGGCAGAGTTTAAGAAGCCATCCCAAATGTTTTTCAGACTAATGGGTGGCCCAATCTAATGGTTTCACTCCTAAATTCCTCCACTTCTATTACAAGTATATAATAAAGTCAAAAACTCAATGATAGGTTGTACTTTAATTGAGAGAATATCCCCTAAATATTTATCACATAAATCATCCTTTAGTTCACTCAGTACAGATAAAATACTCTAAGCCAGATACCCCTCCCCAATATTAAAGATGAACCATCTCATCTTCACAGCTATCATTAAAGCTGCCTTGGGATTAGGGTTGACCAGCAATCTTTTTCCAAGTTTGGCCCTGAACTAGAAGGACCCAGAGGATTATATTATTGTAAAGTTCTGAGGCCCACTGCTAGCTCTGTACAGGAATTTATTCCCCAGAGCCACAAAAAAGGCAGGCTGTGTGTAGGCAAAGCCTTTCTAAAACCCAGAGGACCTTGCTCACACTGTAGTGTTGTAACTGAGTTTCCAGACTTACCTGCTAACGTATCTTACAATACACAGGATGCGCTTGATGAGTTGCCCCTTGAATTATCTAACGTTATGGATTAATCTGATGGCAATATCAAATGGTGGGTACTTCATCCTAATTAGGAGTGCTACCAATTCAACTTGCTGATCCCTGCAAAATTTATTATTTGGCTTCAAACCTTACATGGAACTTCCCACTATGCCACCCCCTTGTGGTCTTGTGGCTTTCCCTGTATAGTATAAAATCACAATATTCTACAATAAACAATACCTTATTCTATTCATTCTTGCCCTTCCTATTAGACTGTTGTCTTCCCAAATTCAAATACTGAACTCTCATTGGTTCAGTTGCAACAGTAGACAAGCGTTTTGTGCTGGCTTTTAGAATCAAAACTCCCCCCCTTTCCTGGAGTCCCCTCCAACTACAGAAGAGACTTTAATCCAGCTAGATTGTTTGCTTTCCTGGTGTTGTCCTGCTTTGAAATAATTGTCAGGACAACAGGAAAATGTAGGGCCTATTCTACTGGGTTTGCCTAACTTGTGGCCCAGGAAATTTGGGGATAAAATTCCACAATTAGTGGAATCTCAATCAAATTATTCCTCTTGCCCAGGGGTCCCTCAGCCCAAAGAAAAAAGTTCTGGTGCCATTCCAGTTGGGATGTCAAAGGAAAGCATTAGGGGATATTTTGGGCCTGAGTCCCCAGAATGCACCTAGCCAGCCGGGTGGCAGTTCCTTACACTTGGTCCTGTTGCCCCTATTTCTTGGGCCCAGGCCATGAATAGATTAGGCCACTACTTCTAACTGGTACCCCCTTTGTTGCTTCCCAAACCCCCCCTCTTATAACACCCCTAGTACCATTACCCCTCCTATGTATATAACAAAAGCAAGGGCCATCAAGTCCCTTGCTTACTAATTCCAATTATCAATTAAAACTCCTGATTTTGAAAATTTATTTGTATTTTTGTAATTTTATTAGATAACAGAGATTGCTGTCCTTACTCCTGCTGTTTTTTCTCCTCATACTTTCCTTTGATCTGCCTGCCCTGCTGTCTGCCTTCCCAGCGCCTTGTCTGCCCGCATTTTTTATTGAGATTCAATCTGAGAGGATCTGAACTTGGTTCAAACCCTTGGAAGCATACTAGTTCTTGCGGCCTGTCTGCCTGAAGGGTTTTATTAAAACTTCTTCTATGAAATATTATCTTCTTTACTTAAGTCACTTATGGTGACTATGTTACCCATATTCCTGTTATTATAGACCACAACATCAGGGATTTGGAATAGACTTTCCTTGGCTACAACAAATTATATTCTCAATCCTGGTCTGCTCTTCATTCCTCTTTTTTATTTGACCCAGGTTCCCACCATCCTTAACACCCTTGTAAAGCTGCCTTGGATAGGTCTTTATCTTGAGAACCTTCCACCCTTTCTAAAGCCAGGAACTGATGAATCTCCTTTCACAGACTCACACAACACCAAACTTATGTCAGTTCCAGATCACTCCCTCCCCTCCCCACATCAACTTCCTCCCATGGATCCAGATTTTCCTCCCACCTGGGATTATTCTCTATGGTTGCTTGCTGGTGCCTTGATTATAGACTTAGACACTGTCATGATTTTTTCATTACATTGCCACAATTATTTGAGATTATAGGGCACAGGGCATTTTCTTGAATACATTCATATGTGAGGATATGAGTAGTATTGTATCAGAGGAGCCAGGATTGAACTGAACATGGTTATTGTCCAGGAATGGCTTCTGACCACGCAGAAGCACTTAAAGATTAGGACAAAGGACAACCAGATTAAAGATAATATAAAGATGGGTTAAATATTTTTATTCATTGTAATTGATTAATTCTTCTTATAACTTCTGCAAGGTTAATCCCTGGGATGCTAGCAATGTCTTATGGGACATTCTAACACCCCCCTAATTTGGGTAATTATTAATCTAAATTTGGCGCTTATTGCATGTCAATCAATAGAATATCTTCGACTTCACCCAGCACAGGTGATCCTTGCTGGCATGGAATAATTTAGTTACTTCAGGATACTTCCTACTTCCTTGGAATACTCCAAACATAATGCTTATTAATTTGATTAATATGGGAATTTGAGATTATGGTAAATCAAACCCAGTGCCGTGGCACTCAATGTAAAAAGTAAAGTGGTGCTTTGGCACCTGCAATATTTGCCAGGCGGCGTGGCAGCACTTAAAATAAAAGTAGTTTGGCGCCTAATTCAATTTCTAGGCTGTGCTGCGGCATCTGTATCTTTTCCAAAGTGGTGTGGTGGCAAATCTTGTATCATTAGCTGCGGCAGTACTCACCATTGGCTGAATTATGGTTCAGGTCAACAGACTTTCCACAGAGCATACCAATGTCCGGCTGGACTCCCACAGGGGAGGCAGGCCGGGCCTGGAAGGCCATGTACACAATAGGCGCTATTTAAACCAGGTAGTTGAGAGCAGTGGCTAGGGGGCGCCAACTCCCAGTATGGGGCACAACTTGGTTGGCCAGCCCCAATACTGTTATATAGACAAACCCCAGTTTTCTAAGGTCCTGGGTATGAGGCGCGTTGGGGAGAGGAGGAGCAGTAGGAGTCTCCTTCATAGCTGGTGGCAGATCCAGGTGGTGGGGGCAGAAATACTCCAAGTCAAGGGTGTGGGGTGGTTTGACAAGAGCAGCAGAAGTATAACCAGGAGGATATGGATAAGCAAGTTTGTATTGTGTAGTGGATTCCCAAATAGATGCAAAGAGAATAATTAAATTTGAGAAAAATAGACAATTCCTGCAATAAGATAATAATTTCAGGGCATAAACTCGCTTTATTAAGATGTCAACAGTGAGGAGTGCTTCTCCTCCTTCCTACTTATAATTACTGAAAATTCTGTGGCCTTTTGTGCCAACAGAGAACTAATGGCATCAATTTGAGTTGAATTTGCAATTTTCACCAAAATTTGTGTGCTTGGGCAAGAGGGTTAGATCTCATTGGTTGCTATAACATGAATCTTTCTTGAATTGCAGCATGCCAAGATGACACAGTTATTTATATTTCCCACAATGAATTGATTGTCCATATACGTAATCAAACAATCACGCTCCCAATGTGCCATTTCCCAATAGGTGAGTGGCTCAAATTTGATAACAGGCTCTAAGCCAGGGATTTGAGGCTTGTGTGCCTCTCAAATCCTGGACCATGTGCTAGTCAAAAGGGGGGGTTTTGCCCTGGAAGATACTTTGTGTGGGTTTTCACACTACAGGTTGAATCAACTCTAAGGAGGCCAGCTGACTGTTCAGGGCAATCTGGGCCCTGACATCATCCCCTACCATAGTCAATCTTGCAGAGCACAGCTCTTTACTCCAAGACTTATATTCCTTCAGCAGGGTGGCAGCATTCTCCAGGTTATATTCTGGTCCCCAAGTATTCTCTTCATGGGGGTATTCATTCCATTTGATCAGGAAGTGAGGTTTTTGGTATCAAAATTTATGTCCCAGTATGGATTTGACCTTATGTTCTGTGAAGCTTTGTTTTGATGGATGGGGAAGCTGTTCTCACTATATGGTGCATGAGAGAAGGTCCTTTCTTTTTTAATAACAGGGAGAGGTGGAATAAATCTTGAATCTTCCATCTGGGGGGCAGTTCTAGTTGGTAGGCTACAGTACCAATGAGTTGTAAGATTTTGTAAGGGCCTGTTTATTGGGGGCTCAAGCTAGTGCAAGGGGCAGTGGTCTTGATGTTCTTGCCACTGAGATAAACAAGGTCTCCTACCTTAATTGGGGGGCCAAGGCTTTGTTTCTTGTTGGCAAAATCCTTGTATACTTGTACTGCTCTTCTCAGGTTCTTGGCGCATTCTTCTTGGCTTGCGTAGATGTTGCTGACCCAGTCTTGACCTTCAGGGTTGTTGGCTTTCTCTGTGGGGGTGCATCCCATGTGAGGTTGAATATGTAGTTGGCTTTGAGGGGGGACATACCAGTGGAGCTGTGGTCTAGGTTGTTGTACGCAAACTGAGCCATTGGTAGGTGTGTTACCTAATTGTTCTGTTCCAAGTTAACGTAGCATTGTAAGTACTGTTCAAGGACCTGGTTTACTATCTTGGTATGTCTGTTGCTCTGGAGGTGATATGCAGTAGAAAAAAATCTTTTTATTCCCAAGTTCTTTAGGATTTGGGCACAAAACTTGGAGGTGAATTGTGGGCCTCTGTCTGAGACCACTTCTTGTGGGAGTCTGTGGTTCATGAATACTTGGTTCCTAAATAGGGTGGCTGTTTCCTTTGCAGTTACTTTGGTTGTTGTTGGGAAGAAGCGAGCCATTTTGGTGAAACAGTTGACAATTACAAAGATGTCATCCAATCCCTTTGAATTAGGTAGCTCCACAATATAGTCCATGGATACAGACTTCCAATGGCATTCTGCAATCTGAAGGGGTTGTAGTAATCCTTCTGGTTTTCCTTGCTTAGGCTTGGTACGTCAACATATCTTGCAACCACTGAGGTATCCTTTGATTTTTGGCTTCATTCTGGGCCACATGTAGGTTCTCTGGATTCTGTTGAGTGTCTTTTTATGCCCAGGATGCCCTGACATGGGGGAGTTGTGGTATTCCTTCAGTATCTCTAAGTGCATTGGGCCTTCTGGTACATAGGTGCGTCTGTGTAGCTGCAGGGCGTTTCCATGTAGGGAGTAACTGTTTTGGTAGTATTGACTGTTGATATCTTTCTTTAAGTCTTCCATGATGAAGATGCAGTGCTGGTCTACAGTCTGAGCTAGTTGGATTTCTTCTCTTCTACTGGCTAGCCCCAGGAATAAGAGCATTGACTCAATCATGGTTGGAGACAGCAAGGATTTAGTTTGAATTCCTCCATCTCTTTGGCGCTAGGAAAAAGGTTGACTCTTTGGCTTAAGGCATCTGGTACAATGTTGATCTTGCCAGGCTTGTAGCTGATTGATAGGTTGTAATCTGATAGGAATAGGGCCCATCCAGCTTGTTGCTGATTCAGTTGTTGCATTTTGAAGAAGTATGTCAGGTTCTTGTGATTGGTCATGATTCTCACTGGGTGGTTGGTGTCACACAAGTATATTCTCCAATGTTTCAAGGACTGGATGATAGCAAGCATCTCTTTATTATAGATGGGGTATTTCAACTCAGGCAGAGTGAACTTCCTCAAGTATTAAGCTACAGGGTGCAGCATACCATCATGCCTCTCCTGAAGCAACACCCCCCAATGCAAAGTCATAGGCGTCTGTTTCCACAATGAAGGGCTTATTGTAAACTGGCATTGCTAAGACAGGGGCAGAAACAAAGGCGTTCTTTAGCAACTCAAAGGCTGACTTGGCGGCGTCATCTCACACAAAGGGGTGCTTCTCAGAGGTGAGGCGGGTCAAGGGCAAGCAGATTGAGGAAAATTTTGGACAATTCCTGGTGAAAGTTTTCCAGGCCCAGGAAGCTTCCGACTTCCTTGCAATTCTTAGGTTCAGGCCATGGCGTTACAGCCTCTATTTTGTTGGGTGTCATAGCAAATCCTCCTTTCAGCACATTGTACCCCAAAAACTCTACTTCTTCTTGGAAGAACCCATATTTTTGGAGTTTAACAAATAGTTCATGTTCCTTGAAGCGTTTTAGGACAGCTTGAAGATGTTTGAATGTTCCTCAGGGGTGCGGCTGTAGATGAGGATGAAATCTAAGTAAGCTACACAACACTGGTCCTTGAGTCCTCCCAAGACCATGTCCACCATAGTTTGAAAGGTGCTGGGCACGTTGCACAACCCAAACAGCATAACCAAGTATTCAAAGAGACCTTGCCTAGTCTTGAAGGCAGTCTTCCATTTGTTGCCAGGCCTGATCCGGATCTGGTTAAAGGCATCCCTCAAATCAACCTTTGAGAAGACGTTGGCTCCTGAAAGCTGGTCTGAGAGGTCTTCAGCTTTGGGTACAGGGTATCTGTTTTTCACTGTGATGCTGTTTAGGTCCTGGTAATTGACAAAAGGACGTAAGTTGCTGCCCTTTTTTTAATAAACAATAAAGGAGACAAACAAGGAGATTTGGAGACACATATATCCCTTCTTCAACATATTGTCCAAGTACTCTCTTAAGGCGGCTTGTTCCTTCATGTTACAACTATAGACAGGTCCATGCTTAGGTTGGGTTCCAGGGAGGAGGTCAATGGCGTGGTCAAACTGACTGTGTTTAGGCAAGGCAGTGGCTTTTTCTTCTGAGATGACGGACTCCCAAGGCTTCAAACATTTTGGGATCTCAGCCTTGAAGGATTTCATGGTGATGTTTTTTAACTCAGGGGTCTGCTGGGGGTTCAGGCAGGGGACCTCTAAGGTTTGGCTCTCATGAGTGACAGTCACTTGATGGTTCTTATAGTCCAAGTTCAATTGGTGGTCAACCCACCATTCAAAACCTATCACTACAGGTTTGGGAAGCTTCTCCATTATGTGGAATCTGGTGGGTAGCAGTCTCTTTTTTAACTCCAGGGAGACAAAATCTTCACATTTGTGGGACAGGTCTCTGGTCTTGTTACCCAAGCCTACCAGTTGGGAGTTTCCCTGGATTGGTACACCAAATTTCTCAGCTAGGCTACATTCCATGTAGTTGAGGGTTGCCCCACTGCCTAGGAGAGCTACAGTGTTCACCTCATGGTCATGATAGCATAAAGTAGTGTCAATGATAGGATAAGATTGTGAATCATTGTTTATTGCTGAGATAGTTGCTCCTTGGGTTCCATTGGAGCAGCTAGTGTAATCCTTTGATAAATAGCCACTCTGGTGGTAATAGAAGCATAGTCTGCTTCTGACGTGGTGTTAGTACTCTTCAGGGGTCATGTTCAAGCAGGCCCTACTTGCACCAGGGGTTTGATTGTTCTAGGGTTTGCCAGCATAGTATCCTTGTGGTTGGCTGAATTACATGCCTCTGGCAATAGCCAGGAGCTTGTCTTTGGGGAGGTTGCATTGGTGGTGTCTCATTAGGCTGACATGGTGTGGGTTCAGACTGTTTCTGAAATGTAAACCTGATATGTTATCATGAATATTGGCTGCCTCTGCCAGGCGTAGGACTCATTGCATGTAGGTCTCCAGGTTGTCTCTTCCTTGGGTTGGGAAGATGAGCCCCATGTAGGCTTGGATCTTGGCCCCAGTAGGGGTAGTTGCAGAGTTCATTCTCTCCAATAAATTGGTTGTAGGAGAGTATGAGGTCTGGGTCTTCCTCAAGGCTGGTCAAGAAGGAACTCTGGCATCATTCTTTAGTTGGGTGTCCACCATCAAACCTTCTGAGTGTTGTCTCTGAAGTTCTCAAGGTGGGCGCAGAACAAGGCGTTTATCATGATTATTCCTTTTCTGAAGCCAGCCAAGTCCATTTTGGAAGGTCAGGAAAGGTTGTGGGGGCAGCAGAATTCTGGTTTGAGGTGGAGATGGTCACAGTCTGGACCTGGAATGGCTTGGCAACAATTTCTTCTTGGCTTTTGTTCTTTTCTTGTTTCTTGGTCATATACTTTCTTAGGTAGTAAGCTGAGGTCAAAAATAAAATCATGCAAGATTCCCCTATAATCAACGAGGAATAAGGGCCCAGGGTTACTAGTTTAGATATGGTTGATATAATGTCACAGCCCATACCAGAGTCCAGCTGGACTCCCACAGAGAAGGCAGCCGGGCCTGGAAGGCCATGTACACAATAGACGCTATACAAACCAGGTAGTTGAGAGCAGTGGCTAGGGGGCGCCAACTCCCAGTATGGGGCACAACTTGGTTGGCCAGCCCCAATACTGTTATATAGACAAACCCCAGTTTTCTAAGGTCCTGGGTGGGAGGCGCATTGAGGAGAGGAGGAGGAGTAAAACTCCTTCATAGCTGGTGGCAGATCCAGGTGGTGGGGGTGGGAATACTCCAAGTCAAGGGTGTGGGGTGGTTTGACAAGAGCAGCAGAAGTGTAACCAGGAGGATATGGATAACCAAGTTTGTATTGTGTAGTGGATTCCCAAATAGATGCAAAGAGAATAATTAAATTTGAGGAAAATAGACAATTCCTGCAATAAAATAATAATTTCTGGGCATAAACTTGCTTTATTAAGATGTCAACAGTAGGGAGGGCTTCTCCTCCTCCCTACTTATACTTACTGAAGATTCTGTGGCCTTTTGTGCCACCATAGAGCTGATAGCATCAATTTGAGTTGAATTTGCAATTTTCACCGGAATTTGTGTGCTTGGGCAAGAGGGTTAGATCTCATTGGTTGCTATAACATGAATCTTTCTTGAATTGCAGCATGCCAAGATGACACAGTTATTTATAGTTCCCACAATGAATTGATTTTCTGATTGTGCATTCAAACAATCGTGCTCCCAATGTGCCAATTCCCAATAGATGGGTGGCTCAAATGTGATAACAGGCTCAAAGCCAGGGATTTGAGGCTTGTGCGCCTCTCAAATCCTGGACCATTTTCTAGTCAAAAGGGGTTTTTTTGCCCTGGAAGATACTTTGTGTGGGTTTCCACACTGCAGGTTTAATCAACTCTAAGGAGGCCAGCTGACTGTCCAGGGCAATCTGGGCCCTGAAAAGACTACTGCTGATCCCATATGCAGATTATTTAAACTACCAATTTATGTTGTTTGGCAACTGCCATTCCTATCTTCAAGCTCAATCATAATTGGCATCATTGGTTTTTATAATGTCAATTTATGGGGTCAGTTGCTGAAACCCTAATCCGTGAGCTCTATCATAATTGGCATCATTGCTTAGTGAAAATTCCCAACATACGCCTATTTACCTTCCTTGTCTCAGCCTGCCTCTTTCAGGAGGCCTCTTGGGGCAGCCATTCCAGTCCTGCACTGGATGGCATCCTGGTGGGTGGTTCCACCAGGATGGGAGCTAGATTTTGTTAGTCTAGCCCCCTCTCTTACAATTATCAAAAGCCAGTACAACCAATCTCTTGATATTCCATTCCTTGATCCTCTTTGATGTCTCCCTGCTCCACATGCTCCCTGGAAATATATACCTCAATATAATAAATTGAAAATTCTTTTCTGGCAGTTTTGGATGCTATAGCATCTACACCAAAGCATTCTGTTAGCTCATGACTGTCTACTCAACTGTTACTGCCCTGACAGGCTTCCAAATATATTAGGAGCTCTTCTATATGGCCAGGGTGATACTTTATCTCCTTGGGTATTACACTATTTGAATCATTTTCACACAACTATTTGGAAAACCTAGAAAATAATGGCCCTTTATTTGATTCTGTCCCTGGTATCCTATCATATAAAGGCACAGATTCCAGGTTATTCTTCCCAAACACTACACTATTCACATAGATAAAGGAGTAACAATATCTTAGCTCCAAAAAAGATCCTTATATTAATATTATTTTCATTATATTATATCATTGTATTTTTATTTGATATGCTTATAATGTTGTATCTGTGCTGTAAGCTGCAGATATCTAAAAGGAAAGAAAGATAAATTGGGTTGAGATAAGATTCATTAAGAGAAAAAGTGGTTTTATACTCTATGATAGGACACCAGGGGGTGGCTTGTGGAAAGGAGTCTCTCAAGGTTGATATTTGGTAAAATGTGACTGATCCTATTTGGATATTATAAGTGGATTGCTAGCTGTAAGAGAGGGGGGCTAAACTAACCAAGCTTGGCTCCCATCCTGGGGGAAGTATCCACCAGGACATCATCTAGTGAATCACTGGAATGGCCACTTGGATAGGGGTCCACAAAGACAAGGTGGGGAAATTTGAGGTAGATACATATTTGCTCTCATCAGCAGCATATCAGATGGGAGTCAGGAGGCTTATCCTGCCGCTAGAGTGTGATGTAGAGGTGATTCATTGAGAAAGAACTTTCAAAAGAGGTGCAGGCAAGGAAGTCAGAGCCACTTCTGGGGAGGAATCACCAAAATTCCAATGGTAGAGAGGAAAACTTTGTCATACAAGATGAGACTTTTCACCAGGTAATTCCCAGTTGACAACAGGCCACAAGCTCTACCAGGAAGATTATTAAGTAATTAAAGGAGCTTACCAGGATTTCCCCTACCAAAATGGCAGAGGGGAGCAGGAAAAACTACAAATCTGGAGAAGTGATCCATAGCAGGTTTAGAACAGAGAGGATGGTGAGAGCCATAAACTTTTTCAGGAGGCAACATTTTCTGATTTTTCAGAGAATTTCAGGAATCCCAGTGATTTGAGAAAGGGAATTGAAGTAGAAATCCAAAGATTTGGGTTCCCACAAGGGTTTTAGAAAATCAGGTACCTAACCCAGGTGCAATGAGGCAGAAGAACCTCTGGGAAGTGTTTACTTAATTGATAATCAACTTTGAAGTTGATTTTTGCTTTAAAATAGCTATAATTCAAATCAGAGTAAACTTTTATTAAACAACCAGTAGTTTTCAAACCTGTTGAGTTAAATTATATTATTCAGCTTAGAACAAATGAACTCAGTCTAAAACAAAATCAAAATCAAGGAATTTATATTAAATTATAATAGATTTGGATCCACTTTGATTTTGTTTTTAGACTGAGTTCATGCATTCTAAACTGAACAATATACATTTATCTCAACAGGTTTGAAAACTAATTTACCAAGTTGGAATCTGAGTTCAATTTCAAAAGAAAAATCAAAACAGGTAAAAGGAGACTTGAACCATTAATATTTAATTTAGATGATAGTAGCAGGAAGCTGGTAGCCAGGGGGAAAATATCAAAGGTAAGAGGGCCCAAATTTTCTACTAACGTTTTTAAAAGGGGAACACTCCAAAAAACTACCAAAGGCAGTGCTTCAAACTTTTAATTTATAATATTAGACAAGCAGAGACCCCAGAGGGCCTGCTTGCTATTTTAAGGGACAATTTTTGAGGCTAAGAGATTATCAGTAATGGGGGTAATCTTTATTAGATACTTTATAAGGTTTTGAACCTTTATCAGTGAGGTTGAAAGTTTTTGTAATAATTTCTAAAAAAGCATCAGTTGGCTGTGGATTTTTGGGTTAGTTGGTGTAAAAAATACCTGAAATTCAAAGAAAATGGAAGCATCAATGTGAGAACCAATATTTGGTTGAAGTGGATCAGCTTCAAAAGAGGGCAAGCCCAGGCAACAGGCAATCAAAACTAATTAGTGTTTCTTCCACAGATAATTGGAGAGGTTAGGACAACAGGGTGGGAGATTTTGAGGGATAGGCCAAGATAAATCTCTCACTAATTGTATGAGCCAAATCCTTCAAAAAGTTTTGGGGTTTACCAGAATTTTTGAGGAGGTTTCTTGATTTGTTGAAGGAAGATTTTATATTAAAGGCCAAATGAGGGAATAGCTTTAAACTAGCTATAATAATCAATGAGGTTACATTAGGTGGCATAAATATGTAGTTGCCCAAATTAAGTGACAGTTAAAGTCAAGTCAGAGATTGGGTGGCTATGCAACCAATCAATGTGAAGTTACTCCCCCTTTAGCACTGAACAGTACAATGTTCCCTTGCCTAACAAGAAACTCCTCTCAAAAACCCACTAACCCTATCAATTTATTAAAAGATTTGGCACATGCAATTGATGAGAGATTTGTGTTAGCCTAGACCACTGAGACCTCTGTTTTTACTGCTCTCATAAATGAGAAACCCTTTCACAAATGACATTTCAATATTTGAATTTAAACCCCAGGAATCAAACCACGGGCCTCAGGAAAAACCTTCTTCTGATCAGGGTAGACAGGAGCCTGTCAAACTTTCTTTTGGACTAAACCCTGGCCCGCCAGAGATGCCTCACCCCAACCATGAGGATCAGGAACCTGTCAGCCTGCCAAGTGTTAAGACTGGAAGTTCAATATCAACATTGGAAACCCAAGAATTGAATCCTAACCCTCTAAAGGCTAGTTGAGTCACTCAGGAGGAACAGAAACCTGCCAACTTGCTGAGTTGCAAACCCGAGTTGGTGAATTACTCCAAGACCCGCTAGACTCTTAATGATGATTCCCAAAATGGTCATCAGATTGCTGTTAACCTTGTGCCAACAAAGACCCAGACCTATGAAGAAGTTGTATCTTGCCTAAAGGAGGTTAAAACAAGGCCTCCTGCCAGTCCTGCTAATGATCACCAGCTAATACCAGTCTCCAGTCCAGAATGGGTAATACAATCTGACTGCTCAGGTAATGTGGTGAACAGTAGCGGCAGAACAAAGAATCACCACTTCTGTTCACAGCAAGCACAACTAGGATCCACTGCCCTTGAAACAAGAAGCCTAGGTCCATGTCCTGCCAGTGAACTGTCCAGGGTCTGAATCCCACAAAAAGCAAAGAAGCAAAACCACTTGTTATAAGAACGCCGGCAGTATGTGGATGACCCCATTGTTATTTTCAATAATAAAGTTTTATGAATATTTGGTTCAAGAAAATACTATCTTATCTATTTTTAGTGATCTTTAATCTCAACTCCATCCAAGTAGACAATCAGGCATTCTATCCCCCAGATACCAACCTGCTAACCTTCCTCAGGCACTATACCGTCCCCCAGAAGCCCCTTTTGGACCTGTGATTTTACCAAATACCCGCCCAACCTGCCTACTTGGAGTTTGACTGGGAGACCATCCTCATTGCTGATCCCTTGGCAAGAACTAGAGAGACCAAATACATAGGATATGAAGAAAAGTGATATGAGGTGCCGCCCTTATTGTTCAAAGACAAGTACAATTATCTGCCTACATACTTTGTCCTCATGACTCTGCCTTTAACCCTGCAACCTGACCGCCCAATGGAACCTTCCATAGCTGCCTTGGCCATGTCCACTAAACTGTTTGGAGTACTCTACATTACTTTGACAGTTATGGTAGACTCTATGGTGCCCAACTCAGGGCCCTGTTCTTTGCTTGGGCAATCTGTATCCTATAGTATCAAGTTAGCACCCATCCTATGATGGGCATTACCCACTGGCCCAGTAGTACCCCATCTTGAGTCACTTAATGCCTCTACTTATGCCTGGCTTCCTGACAGGCTGAATGTGAACTATTTCCTTGGCTTGGTTTGATTTCTTGATTTGATTGGTAGTTTGGATCCCCTGGATGTTTGCTAGATTTTTTGATGCCTGTTACTTTACTCTGATTGGCTGACGTTGATAATTTAGCCCTTTCAGAGTCATTAATTATTAATTTAATAGTATTAGTGTCACCAGTATGATTGTGTCAGGGCCTGTACTGACAAGTATCAAATTCAGATGTGATATGACAATGACAGCAAATCAAAGTTAACCCCACAAATATTGAATAAATAAAGATGTTTAACAATTCATTAGAAAGCTTCAGACAATTAAAGCCACTTTACTTATTTGATATATTGAGCATAAGAATCCTGTTTGCGTGCTAAAGAGCTTGTCAAAGAAATTCATGCATTGCCCTTATTAATATCATGCATAGTTTCAGAGACCAAATAACATTCTGCAATTATGAGTATAGCTTATGAGTCACATACCCAAGTCTAGACCAGATCCTGGGAACCAGAAATTGCAACTAGCCTAAATGGTCCAAGTCCATCAATCTGCATGAGAAGATTAGCTGCATGAACAACGTCATTCATGCAAGCATATCTCAGCAATTACTGAACATAAATCAATTATAAAACTCGTGTTTAAAAGCTCTAGATCTACCTGACAACTTTTTCTTATGTAATTAAAGCCTGTCAATGCACCAGTTTATGAAAAATTGAGTTCAAGAGTGATGGTAAAAGTGACCCCAGTTTAGATGCAAATCTAAATCCCTTCCTAAATCTTGCATTGTAAGTGTTATAAAATGAGCACCATAAAATGAAGAAAGGATGCCAGCATCAAACAATGCATCCTAGTTTATCCTAGTTAGTCATTCTTAAATTTACATCTCCTTCTCTTCCCTTTCCCTTCCCATTCCAGCCATCTTCCCATTAGTATTAAATAAAGGACTGTCTCAACCAACCTGTTTGACTTAGGATGAAAGCCATAGCTCTAGACCGCTTTCTCTGCCATGTCTATCTGAGTAGAGTTGTCTGGAGCCTGAAAAATTGATTATCTACTGGGAACCTTGTTTTGGTTTATTATTTATATTAAGATTGAGGCTTTTGCTTTGGTTTTTACTTTCTTAATCATTAATACATTTATTTAAACATTTTTTGAATGTGTTTCCAAGACGTTTTTGTTAATTATTCATTAACAATTGTTGCTTCTGCCTCTGCATTTAGAATGCACTTTTTTGTTGATTTTCTGGGCTCCCATAATTTTTGCTGATTGTTTTTGGGGTTTTCCTTTATGAAAGAAATGTAATTCCTTACATAAACGCCTGTAAAAGGCTGCAGCTAACTGGTTTACTACTTGGGTTGGCTTAAGAACTGGCAACCAGCTTGAAAACCATGAAGAGTTCAAAACTGAAATTATCCACAACTTCTGTGTCACAAAATCCTTCCAATACATTGCAATACAGATCAGTAATCTTCCTAAAAAGACCACTTTCATAGCCTGCACCAATGAATTTGAAGAGATATGTTGCAAGAGCCAAACCTTAGCAAAGCTGACAACATACACACAAGAGCCTCATTCATCAAAATAATGAAAAACTCAATTGCTGCCCTCATTTGTCCTGAGGCCAACATCTCCATGCCCACGCTCATTGCAGAAGCCAAGCGCACTAAAAAACGCGCAAACATGGAATATGATGTGCACAATGGCAACTGCTCCTCCAATTGCAACAGAAGAGATAGCTCTAATGGCAACAAACGCTAAAACACCAAATACACTAGTAACAACAGCAACTCCAATTGAAACAACAGCAATTGCAGCCAAACTGTGAATTGCTCCCTCCCCAAAAAGGAAGACACTGCTGAAGTAAACAATGCTGAAACAGCAACCTTCTATGAATCTGACCCCACATTATCTGACCTTGAAAGCCTTAGAACAGAGGAGCAGGGAAAAGAGGAGGGGGAACAGGCTTAAGTGCCCCTGTCTCCCCCCAAACCAACAATAAATTGTACCAAGGTATAAACTTTGCTGCACACATCCCATGTGTCCCGCAAACTTCTATCTTTATGAACTTAAAAATTAAAGATCACTCATAACTTCTTGTCTACCCATGCACTTACAAATCACATACACATAAAATTTTATTCAACTCTGGTGCACAGCACACTATGGTTAGCAAACCCTTTGTAACCAAACACAAAATACCAGTTGTCAAATCCAACTTCAAGTACGCCAGAATGGCAGATAAATCAAAAGTTTTACTTGAAGGCAAAACAACTTCTTTCATAATTGGCCTCCAAAACATACAAAAATTTCTTAAAGGACTTTTAATGACCAACATAAACTAGGAAGTTGTAGCAGGCATGAACTGGTTATCCAAGTGAATCCCAGAAAATGTTGGAAAACAAAGACCATGACCATCAAACAATGGAGTCAATTTTAACATTCTCAAAGAACCCAATGACCTCATTCTGAGGACACAGTCCTTGTCCTTGTCCAAGTCATAAACCAGGACAACTCAGAAAGTCTAACCAAAGACAGTACACTCCATTTAATGAGGCACACCAAACTTAATTACATGCAAACATCAAAAATGCAGTCCCCAGAGCTTGAAGCACTCCTAAATAAATACACTCACATATTCAAGGAAGATCTAACAGACCTACCCTAAAACAGGATATCAAACATGGCATTGATCTATGCAAGGCCATGCCCAAACTTACACCTCTTTACAGACTCTCCTTCATGAATACACAAACCCTCAAAACCCATATTGAGGAAAACCTAGCCAAAGGATTCATTTGCTCATCAGAATCCCTGTGGGGGCAGCAGTTTTCTTTATAAAGAAAAAAGGAAGGCTCACTCCATCTGATAACAGACTATAGAGCTCTCAATGCAAACATAGTAAAAATATATGTCCCTTCCAATTATGGAGGATCTATTTTCAAGGCTCTCCAGAGCCAAATTCTTCCCCAAAATTGATCTTGCCTCAGGTTACAACCAAGTAGAAGTAAAAAAAAGGACATCAAAAACTGTGTTCTGTACACAATTTGGATCCTTTGAGTGTAGGGCAATAAAATTTGGGATGGATTTCTTGATCAGCTCAATCCCACTTTTTGGAATTGAGAATTTAAAAGCAAGCAATAAGTTCATAAGAGTCTGAGTCAAACAAGGCTTTTATTAAAAAAAATGTATGATCAACAACAACACTAGATCCTGGGACAAAGTGGTCCAGGGTCAGAAGCGCACTGTCAAGGACCAGCTGGCGTACTTTTCCAGATCCACCAAGAAGAAGCCCTTTGTGCCATCAGAAGGTTGGCTCAAGTTTGTGACCTCTGAAAAATGGTTCCAAGACATCACTAGAGCCTCTTCCCGAGTCCTCTGTACCCCATTGGATAGGAGTCAACTTTGAAGGCAACCCCACCAAGTTTCAGGAGGTGGCTAAAGCAATTGCCACAGCATATCCCAAGGCTGTATCTAATCACCAGAGCCCGCTGGAGGACTTTTTGACCTTGGTTTCCTCTGCAAGGAGGATGTAGATCAAGTAGATGAAGAACTCTTTACTCTGGAGTTCACTGATTCCAAAGAAAAGAAGACCCAGACAGTCCTGCCTACCACCCCCCACCAGATTCAATAAGGACACCACACTCTTCATGCCATTTGAGGCCTTGCCGTTGGACATGCCCAGAGAGGAGGTGGAAACCCAGCTAAAGAAAGGGCTGTCTAATTATGGGGAAATTGTGCAGTTTGAGCTGCTTAAAATCCCCTACATGGGACACCTAACCACAGAAAAAGCTATGATCATGATCAAATCATATGTGAATGTCAGAATTGTGTCTATCCCCTGCTGTGCAACCATTCTGAAGCAGGATGGAACCCTAAGTGGCGAGTTCAAGGTGTACCTGAAGCAAACCCTGCCTATCTGTGTGCTATGATCTGCTCTTAGCCACAGAGAGGCTCATTGTCCTACAACCATAGCAGGAGTCCAGGTGCAGAACAAAACATCCCCAAGGAGCACCAGAATAATGAGCATACTGGTGCCCAGTCCAACAATCTTGTAGCTTTGGCCTGGGGCACCATGGCTGAGTATGAGGTGGTCAAGCAAATCACATTGCACCAGAAAAAAGCCCATGCAAAAGCCCAGACACAACCTCAACCTCAGACAATAGTTGTATCTGATTCTGACCTTGCAGAGGTACCTCAGCCCACCCAAGCGCAGGAACAGGAGACCCAGTCAATTACTGCCCAAGTAATTGAGGAGCCAATGGAAAATCCTGCCCATGATGGATCAGGAACCACTGGACAGCCCGGCCTAAGTTTTTTGGCCAGCTCCCCTATTGCAACAGCCCAAGAGAATATGCAACATGCACAAAACCAGAACTCACCCAATCAGAATCAGGCGCCTTCTGCACAAGAGGGTGGCAGGACAAGACGCAAGGTCCAGACTAAACTTACTGCAGTAATCAAGCCATCCCCATCCACAGTTGGGGAGCCTAATAAGTCTAAGGTGAATAAGAAACCCAAAGACTCAGCAGCCAATGACAATAGTGGTCCTACCTCTTTTGGGGCCACTTTGGCATAGTGGATACTGGAACTGCAATTAGAATAGGGACTCTCAATATTGCAGGATTTTCATGCCCACAGTCCCAGGCAAAGAAAAGAAATATCCTGATTTCCCTCAAAGATGATTTGGTTGGCTTGACTGAAGTCAACTGCAGCTTTGAGGCTGAGCCCAGTTTTCAGAGGCTCATGCTACCTCACACACTTTCGGTCCATGAAATGTTGCATATGGATCATACAAGGAGCCCCAATCACAGCAACTAACAAACATACACATCTTAACGGCATACTGCTTATGGCAGATATTGACAGTGTAGGTAAAATTTTTACCTTTGCGGTTATTTACGGCCCGGTGACCCACAAGGATAAAGCACTCTTCTTTGCTCAACTCAGCCAGATTGAGTTCCCTCCAAATACCATCTTTGTAGGTGAGTTTAACTCTTGGTTGCTACTTGTAGACAAAGCTCCTTATATGCCCCTTCCAGACCACTCTATTCTGTTTGGGGATTGGTAGCAAGGCTTGGGACTCATTGATATTGCAAATTTTGGGGCAGGATACCCAGCAATAATGATGCATATTAACCCAGTAGAGAAAATAGAGTTCTCTGCTTCATGCATTGATTATATATGCATTTCCCCCAGGCATGACAGCTGTTTTTTTTCCACATTTGCCAATGGACATCCTCAGGTTTGATCACAGACTTCTCTGTGCCACAATTAAATTGGGTGACCATGTGCAAAGCACTTCACAATAATCCTACATTCTCCCCAACAGCTCAAACCATCAATGGATTGGACAATCAGCTGCTTGGACCTTGAGATCTACAAAAAAAACAAGGACAGGTGAACAAATGGATTGCCATTTAAGCCAATATTAAGGCAAAAATTAGAAAGGAATCATCCGCCTGATGACTGCTAAGAGGGTTTACAAACAACACATCAAAAATACCATTCAGCATCTGAAGGCTAACATGCCTAAACAAAAAATGTGGGCTGGACTGCTGCCTGGCAGGCGGCCCATAGAAAGCTTGCCAGAATTGAGTGGAATCAATCAAATCTGGCCCGCCTTCAGGCTGCAACTTCTTTAGCTATTAAGGGCAAAGAACCCACAGAGGCCTTTATCTCCATGTAAAAGACTAGGAGTGCACAGAGGACAATATTTGAGGTGGAGAACAATGGCGTTTTACACTCTTCAAAGGAAGGGGTTCTTGCTGCAACTCATACTTTTTACACCAACTTATACACATCAGAAGGCAAACCAGATCCTACAGCCCTCAGAAAATGGCTAGAGGTGATTCTGACAACCCCCAAAATGAAAGATCTTGATCACCCTATTGAAATGGAAGAGCTAGAAGAAGCCATCAAAATGGCACCAAAAATCAAGGCCCCTGGGCCCAAAGGATTACCATACAAGTCCTCAAACACCATTTTTCTCTATTTGGGGCAATTCTTCAGGATGTTTTCAATGTGGCCCTAAGAAATGGGTCAACTATACCCAGTGGAGGTAATGGGCTGACAATCTTGCTCCACAAGAAAGAATAAAGAGCGGATCTGAAGAATTGGTAACCCATCACACTCTTGAACACTGACCAGAAACTGTTGAGTAAAATATTGGTAGCTAGAATGTACAGGACTATCCCTCTTACCACACATCCTAACCAACATGGGTTTACGCCAGGCTGCAGTATTGCCAACAATGTGAAAACAGTGAAAAACGTCCTGCAGGACAAGTCTCAGAATGGTATTGCTATCTTCCTTGACCAAGAAAAGGCGTACAACAGAGTATCATAGCCTACCTTGATGTGTGCCTCTCAGCCCACGCAGTCCCTGGAATTTTTTGGGCATGGCTGAAGTCCCTTCTAAAGGAGTCATCTATCCAGGTGGCAACAACTCACAGAGATCAGATAAAATCCTCTTATCCCAGGGCCTTTTCCAGGGAGACCCACTTAGCCCTATTCTCTATAACCTAGCTATTGACATATGGATCCGCCAACTCAGCAACAAACTGACGGGCCTGCACGCCTATGGACAGGACCCATTCACAATTAAGGCTTTTGCTGATGATTGTGTTGTAGGCCTGACGTCAAAGGCCAATGTGTCTGTTTTCAAAAACGCTCAAGAATTACTCTGAACTCTCCCAGGCCAGAGTGAATACCAATAAGTCCTAAGCCATCATCTTGAGAAATACAGGCTTTAGACCCCCTCTTGCCATAAAACCAACAAGAAACCCAGTGTGCCATCTGGGCACATGAGTTAAGGTGGGAAGCTTTGAAACACAGGTGATGGAATCAAACATTCTTAGCACAGTCTCCCAATCCATGTCCTCTTGGCAATGCAACCTGGTGACTCAGACAAGTAGGGTCCAGCCAGTGAACATAATTGGCTAATCAAAGGTCTGGTACACTGCACAGTTCTTCCCTCTATTCCAAAAATTCTTCCGGAGTCTCAATAAGATAGTTCAGCACACACTGTGGAGACTAGGTACTCAGCCAATTGCCACTACAAAGCTTATTGGCAACAAGATCATGGGTGGCCTAGGCTTGTGTGATGTGCGCAGAGCATTGGCCAAGATCTTTTTTGATGTACAATGTCCATGATGCTCTCCATCCATATGACATAGCCCCACTAGACAAATGCATTGAGGACGCAATGGGCCAGAGCTCTTGGCCTAAACCCTTCCCACAAGCAGCACACCCTAAACAACTGGTTGTCAAAGATAACAGAGAGAGGCCCTCAAGATATGGACCCTTTCTGGAAATCAATGCTCTCAGAATATAAGGAGTCATGGAGTATCAGCTCATTCAGACCTTCATCTACCCATAGAGGCAGGGCAGGCCTGGTATGGCGCCCAATGTTCATGGGCCTCCCTGCTCACCCTGGTGCACCCATCCCAGATTCCCCAAGGCCTGTGGCAATGCCAGAGATAATGGAGGTGCACCCACATAATAACACCAGCCTGAAGGCAAGCCTTTTCTGGAGGTACTACCACAAGGACATGATTAATCTCAAAATGCGGACAAATACATGGAAGGTTCTCCACATAGTATACTACATGGCGGACCACAGAAATTGACCAAATCCTATCTGTAACAGATGTGGGGCCATTGACACTGTGACACACAGGTTCTTTGAGTGCCCCAGAGCAAAAGGGTATGGTATACTGCCTGTAAAATTTTTTGGCCTGCATATCATTACCCCACTTCTATGGAGGGGTTGGAAGTAGACTGGTTCTTCATCAATGCCCCCTCCTGAGTCCCTGAGTCTTTCTGGGTGGCAGTATTCCACAAAGAGTTGTGGGTAATCCATGATGTGGTCTTTAAGTCTTTTGTGTCCACTCCCCACCCAGCACCAGCTTCAATCTCCCTCATGGCACACAAAATTGGATGGATTATAAGCCAGGTCTTCTTTGGCAACCCATCCAGCACACTATACCAGGAGCTGGCGGACAAGTGGTCCTTGATCCCCAGATTAATCCTCTTTCCCAACCAGAGGCAGGCAGTCTTTGTCCTCCAGAAGCGGGCCAGATGTCCCCCACTCTTCCACCTCCTCCCCCTCAAGGTTTTTCTCTTGGTCCTCCTGTTTCCTTGACCCTTCCCCCTTAGACCCTCCTTCTTTTCTTTTGCTTGATCATTCCTTTATGGCCCTATGGGCTTGTTATACCAGTCAGAGATTTCTAGGCAACTTGAATAAATAAACTTTGGATGATCAACACTCCTGCAACTTTTGTCACTATGATGAACCAAGCACTAAACAGTCTTTCAAATAAATTATTTATCTTGATTACATTATTATATTCTCAAAAACCAAAGAGGAACACCTCATGCATGCCTGCAAGACACTTGATCAAATTGCAAAGCACAAACTCTATGCAAAGCCTAGCAAGTGCCACTTTATGGAAAATAAACTCTTGTTCTTGGGAAAGATTATCTCTGATAGTGGCATCAAAGCAGACTCAGATAAAATTGAAGCCATAAACACAATGTAACACCCCACCTCCGTTAAACAAATTAGATGCTTTCTTGGAATGGTAGCTTACCTAAAGAAATACATCAAAGACTGAAGAAAGCTAACTGCACCAATCAATGACCTAACCAAGAATAATGTCACAGTAAGTTCCATAATGCCAGGAATTATTTGGCCAAGTATAAAAGCTCAGAAAGCCAAAAATATTTAACAAAACTGACTTATTTAACAGATTTGAATCAAACAGTTGATTGGAAATGGATTATGACTGCTCCAGTTTGTCAGTCAAACCTAATTCCCCCCGTAAGTTGACGTAGATAAATTAACATAATTTAAGGGTCACCAGATATGAGATTGTTGATCAACATGGTCATCAGAAAATGGTCACTCAAGGGTTCTTTGCAACCTGGACTAGATACTCACTTGACAATGTGGAAGGAATAGGAGGCCAGGATCCAAGTGGTATTGCTTAGTCAATTTTTGGTATATATTGTATAATTTTCACTGTTTCAACTCTTAAGAGTTGAGTCCTCCCAAAATTTACTCAAGGAAAATCACATACTCCCTGTTCTAACTTTACTTTTGAAAATGCATCCTGTAGTTGGATTGCTACAGTACATCCCCTACAATTTAATCCTTAGCCGGATTATTACAGGAAGATGGAGGCCTGCTGTTTGTACTTCATTGTTGTTGCCGCCAAATATTAAATCAATGCCTGTCAATTTTGGAGCTGTTCCTACTACTGTCAAAGCTGAAACTCATTTGCTATCTCAATATCCTGAATTTATGCTAAATACACTCTGATTCTCTTACAGGCTATTTATCTAGGGATTTTCTGGTTGGGGTTAATTATTTTACTTAACCTGCCATGCCCTGCCCCAAAGGGAAGGCTCTCTAAATTATCATATTTGATGTTTAATTTCAATTTTTTAATCTTTCAGCATTTTTTAATATTTGGAATTTTAAATTAGAAGTTAATATTTAAATATTTAAGTTAATTACCTTGTTTTTCTCTTTGATTCACGTTTGAATTGACGCAGTTGTCACCCACTGTCTTCCCAGCTATTCAAATAGCTTATATTTTTCTACTTTAATTTAGATTTATTCTACTTTTTGCTTAACTTTTGAAACTCCTTTTTATCAAGTTGTTGCTGCTCTCCCCAGCCTATTCTGCCTATCAAACTTGAACTGGTCTTTGTGTTTCTCCTTTTTTTGAACCTGATTGTCTCCAACTTCTCCAGTTGCTCCTCCTCTTGGCTGCTCCTCCTGTTGATCATGGTCCAACTGAAAAGGCTTTTTCTTCTATAAATAAAGAGCTTTTGAAGAGTAGGCTTTAAGCCAAAATTATAAGTGATTTCTTCCCCTTCAACTTTTACAATTTTAAACTTCAAATTTGTAATTTTTAGAAGTTTGTTTTTTAAAATTCATTTTCTTAGTTTAGCCTTTTCTTTAATCCAAATTAAAGTTGTAAAACAACAAGCCTTAGGCTTGTTGTATCCATTTTTTTTCCTTAAAGAATCTTTCAATAGTTATATGTATCAATTTGCAGTTGGAGAAAATCCTAATATCAATATTCCTTTAGCTACAAATTGTTCACTATTGAACACCTTATTCTATCTTCTTTGCTTAGGGTTTTAAACTCTATTAATCCATTTGTGACGCAATATAGGTTTTTAGCTGGTTTCTGTAAGATCATCTTAAAGACAGTACCTACATTCTTATATCTTTTAAATTTGAATCCCAATGCTTTTCACGCTTTAGTTTATAACCTTGCACCATTATGGGCAAGACCTTACATAACTCTAGTATTTCATTTAGAAATTTTGAAAAATGGTATCTGAAGCTGCATTGGTGGCTAATCATTAACTCTATGTGGATTTGGTGGGTGATTCCCCACAACATGATGACAGCTTCTTATTATCCTGTGATTTCTGTCACATTACTCAACTCTTCCATGTCTGGGTTTTTGGAAGCAGTTTTTCATGAGTTTGTGTTTCTTTTCTCCTGCTCTGTTGAGATATCTGTGTTCATCATGTTTATTTACATCAGTTATTTTCTGAGTTTTCAGTTTGAACTTTTCTTTAATTTGTGGTCTTCATCTCTGGTTGCAGTTGTTGAGACTGGGCCATCTGTTTCCTATTTCTGCCGCGCCATGTTATTTTGGCGTCCGTGTTATTTTCCTGCTCCACCCACTGATGAAATTTAGTGTGAAATTTTGTCACCCTATCAATCTATTTCAGCTCTAGCCTTAGTCACAAATTGCAAGTTTACCATGTGATGACAAAGGTTTCATAGGATGCTTGTGAATGGTTGTTGTCTGCAGTAGAGCACAATCCATGTGTTTTAACTGAAAGTGCATCCCTGTACCCTTTGTTAAAAAATATGTGTGTATCTATTGAGGAGCTCAAAGTTTATTGTAAATTGTACGTCTTCCAACAGGGTACTACTCTGCTTTTGATCTTCCTTCTTCAGGTTCTTGTCTACTGCCATACAATTAATGTTTCCAAAGTCAATCATCTCTCAGGGTTGTGATTAGCAGTTGACCAGACTGCCCAGGATCTGGTAGTTTGGGATTCACCAAAAACTGCAACTGAGACCCTGGTAAGCCAAATTCTTTCTCTGGTCTCAAATTTGTTGACTTCCAAACAAGGCGCTATGGACATTGAATCCAACCTGCTGCTTGCTCCTGGTTTTCTGGTAATTGTTCTGTGGTGGCTTTGTCTAGTCAGAGTCATGATTTCTCCCCTCCTGTTTCTTCTCAGTTGCAATCAGCTATCTTTAACAAACCTGCTGAGGTAGACAAAGTGCCAGTAGTGTCATCCACCAAGATTTTATTAGTTATGCTCCATCATTTTGGCCCTGCAAAGTCTTTGGTAGTCAAGTCCAAGGAGTTACCTCTTGTTCCCATTGATTGTGATTGTCCTCCCTGAAGCCGTCTAAGAAATGATTGAGAACTTTTTTTAGGAGCACCCTGCTTCCCTAGATGCTATCTGTACCACTGATGAGAAGCAAGATTCTGCTGATGCTTTAACTTTTGTGGCAAATAAATCTACTTCTGGTTACTTCTTGTTTTATGGTAGCATAGATAACAGCCAAAACATCTATTGGCCATCCATTTTGTTTAATACCAATGCATCTAAGAACTTCATGAGTGTTGAGACCGCAGACTTGTTGCAACTTAAGTACCATCCTGGAATGCTGGTTAGGGATGGAAACTGCCAAATGTTCCCCTCTTTCCAGATTAAGAAGCCAGTGAAATTTATAGTTGTGGGTTAATCTTTTACCACAAGGTTCTCCATATGCTCTACTCTTATTTATCCTATTATCTTAGAAGTGGGCTGGTGGCGGGACCATAATGTATTGACCCTGATAAAAGAAAATGAGCTGCAAGTGGACCACTCTTTGGGCATATCTATCCGTATTTCATTGTTGGATATGTCATAATTAGAGCAGTCTTCTCAGACAATCCAATTGGTTCCTATTCCTACACCCATAAGTTTGGATTTCCCAGCATGCCTTCAACCCTGGTCCACGGCATTCAATGCCATTAGGGGTGAAGTCCTTCCCAAGCACACTCAGTTTGACTTTGACTTTAAGGTTACCGTTGATCTGATTCATATTGTGTCTCCCATTTAACCTTCTATATTAAAGGAGGATGCATGCTTGGAAGAGTGGGCTTGTGACATGTTGGCCAAGAATAACATCTTCAGAAGACTTTGTTGATCTTCTCTCCATTGTTTTTGTCCAAAATTATAATGGGTTGCTTAGACCTTGTGTTGACTGAAAATTTTACCAACATCACACTTCTGACCCTTACACTTTGCCTCTTGAAGCACAAATTTTTTGGTGTGTTGAGAAGGCAAAGATATTTTGAAGCTTGATCTCTTTAATGCATTCAACCATATTAGGATTGCAGAAGGAATAAGTGGCTAACTGCGTTCAGAACAAAGAAAGTTATCTTTCATTTCTGTGTTATGCCTTTTGGATTTAAGAATGCCCTGGCTTGCTTTCAGCGGTTGACTGACGCAGTTTTGGGAGATCTCATAGGTGTATGTTCCATTGCGTACATAGACAACATCTTGGTATTCTCTATGGATAAGGAGTCACATAAGGCCCACCTGTCAGCAGTTGTATAGTGTATCTTTCAGGTCAATCTGGTCATCAAAAGGAGTAATTGTGAAATCTTTTACGTAAGGTTACCTTTTTGGGTAATATTATCTTTGAGGATGGCCACACTATTGCCCCAAAAAATGAAGCAGCAGTTCAAGAGTATGCTACACCTGTGACAATATCCCAACTTTGTAGTTTCTTGGGTACTTGTATGTTCTTGAAGAAAGTTACCCCTCACTTGTCAGAAGTGGCTGCCCCCTTGTATTCAGCTAGTGGGAAGACAACTTTTGTCTGGACGCCTGAGTGCGCAAATGCATTTGCAGAAGTCAAGGCTCTTTTGTTGTCTTCATCTGTGTTGAGACATGTGGATGCTAAGTTTCCTTTTGTGGTTTCCACAGATGCCTCTAAGTATGCTGTGACTGGTGTGTTGCTATAAACTACTGACAATGGTGTTGAGAGACCTGTAGGGTATTTCTCCTGAAAGATGGAGGCTTGGGAACACAATTACATGATTTACAACAAGAAATTGTTGGTAGTTATGGAATCTTTAAAGCATTGGCATCACCATTTCATGTTGGTGTGTCATCTGTTTGTAGTAAGGACCAACTTTAAAGCTCACCTGTACTATTTCCAACCCAGGATTTTGTTGGGTTGCCAATCCAGATGGCATGGTGATCTGACAAGATAAAAGTTCTGCTACAAGTTTATCAAGGGAGCTGATAATCATTTGGTAGATGCATTGAGCAGAAATCCTTACCATCTCCCAGATTTTGGTATAGACGTTGAGTTCAATATACACACTATGTGTGAGAGAGGGGTGCTAAACTAACTAAGTTTGGCTCCTATTCTGGCAATATGTACCACCAGGATGCCGCCCAGTAGAGTACTGGGATGGCCGCTCAGAGAGGGGACCAAAGAGAAGACGCAGAGGACAGCTGAGGAAAGTATGCATTCAACCCCATCAACACTAACCCGGTGAGCAGCCAGGGCGTGTAAGTGAGAGCAGGAGGTAACTTCACAGGTGCTTGGAGGGGTACTTAGTCATTCTCCTCCAAGCTGGGAAGGGTAGAAACCAGCACCTCCTCCAATGTGGGGGCAGGCAAAGTGTGGTCAACAGCATGAAAGTCCATGTCATTGAAAGTTAAGCTCTTATCAATTGTCTCCCCTGAAAGGAGAAGTTCACTTGGAAGATGCAGGAGACTGGAGGTATTATCCCCTTCAAGGCAAACATAAGAAGAGATACAGGACCATAAATTGGGGGAAGTTGTCCAGAGGAGAAGCACAAAAGGGATCAGAGAAAATACCACAAATCTCAGAGCTGGGAGGATAATAATGAAGCCTGCAAAGTTTGGAATTGGGGGAGGTACTAATATCAGGTCTCAAAGCAGTAAAATTTTGGATGGTTAAGGTAGCTACAAGAAAAAACCAGGAGTAGAACAGAAAAACACTTGGAAGCCTTGGTGGTGGTTTCAGATGGCTTGGATGGGCATAAAAGTGAAAGCAGGTTCAAAACTAGTAAAATCAAGAAAAAACACAAAATAATAGTAGTATTTATATGAATTTTTGAGTTGAAATTTAAGTTCAAACAATGGTTTTGAAAGAGCAAGCAAAAAACACAACAACTAAGTGTTAATTTTATACTATAGGTTTTGGAAGCCGCCGCCAGGTTCAAAGAAGACTGATCAATAGTAAGTTTCAAAAAGATAATTACTACCACTTTGCTTCAAATAAAGGAGGACTCCAAATAGAGTCAGTAAAATAAAGACTAGGTTTTTTCTTTGGTTTTAAAACTGTTTAAAGTTTTATAAGGTGAAATTTGATAAGCAGGGGACTCAAAGTCCCCTGGAATTATTAAAAGGGGCAAGGTGTTAGGGGATAGATCACTTGACCCCAAGAGTTCCATCTGGTTGGCTAGAAGAGAAATTTTGCTGGCCAAGGTCAGGGGTGCTGGAGGATTCCAAATTTATTTCCGCAGCCCCACCTGATTGGCTGGCAAACAACCCAGGCATTCAAGATTTACTTGACTTTCTAGACTTTGATGTGGCGTGTTTTGATTGGGCATTTCTGATTGTTTTTAAAAGTGGGCAAAACCATGCCAACAAATAATCCAAATTAATCAGTGTTTCTTCCCAGGGCGGAGCAGCCAGAACCAGGGGACCCACAGGGTAGGCCAGAAAAAATATTTCAATCACAGTGTGCTCCAAATCCCCTAAAGAATTAAGCAGTTTAGCTGTTACTTTTAGGCCTTTCTTGGTGCAATAAGGGGTAATGGTTTGATCCAAGGCCAAGGGTGGCAGTGAATTTAAATTATTTTTTCCTTTTTCCTGGGGCCAGATGCCTCCCTGGGGGAGTGTAGCTACCAATAAGTTCTTGTGTCCTTTGTGGATCTTGAGCGCTAAGAGGGACTTAGGAGGGCCAAGTGCTGTGGGGTTGTTCCTGTGGAATTCCTGTACCAGGTCCCAAAAATTCCCACAGTCTGAAGAGCTTACCCAACTCTTTTTGTAGGAGGGATATCCTTTCCAGGATAAACATTATTGGAGGGACTTCCAAATCCTACGGAAAGCCACTATAACTTCTACCTCATACTCAAGAGAGCCATCAATCAATATGATTTTGGGAGAGCTGGGAAGATCCCCAACAAAGGAAGATAGACAACAGGCATTAAAGGTTCTGTGAATCTGGTAGTGGAGGTCCACACAAACACACCATTATCCTTATCCTCCATGACCTTGAAGGGACCCAGTCTCTTTAGAGCAATCTTCCTTGAGGGAGCCTTCATTTGGATATTGGTGGCGTCTAGCATCACAAGCAAGCCCACTGGGTAGTGAGGAACAGGCTGTCTATTCTTGTCTGCCGCTTTCTTGTAGGCCTCAATGGACTTGATTAGGGTGCTATGGACTTTGAGGTGGATGGACTTAAGATGGGCTACCATGTCTGCAGCAGCAGGTACGCTTGCCTGGAGAGAGGGACCTATCACAAAGGCTGGGGAGAACCCTAGGGTAGCCTGGAATAGAGACACCCCTGTAGAGGCATGCACAGTGTTGTTGTAAACAAACTGGGCTTTTGGGATATTTTTGGACCAGGAGTTCATGGAAGCATTAGTGTAGCAGCGTAGGTGCTGCTCCATAGTCTGGTTAACCCTCTCTGTTTGCCCATCTGATTGGGGGTGGGAGGAGATGGATCTGCATGGCTAAATATTCAGGATCCCCAGCAACAGCTCCCAGAACATGGATGTAAACTGGGAACCCTGGTCACTGATGATCTCCTGGGGTAGGCCAAAATTAGTGAAGATGTGTTTCACAAACAAGTTTGCCATCCATACTGAGTCCAGAGTAGTTAGGCACAGGATGACGACCAAGTATTTGGTGAAATGGGCAACTACCACCATGATGGAGTAAAAGCCTCCCAACAAGGGAAGGGCCACCACAAAGTCAACTGAGATGGACAACCATGGACCTTGAGACTGCTAAAGAGGGTGTAGAAGGCCATTGTTCCCTGAACAATCCAGTTTGAAGCAAGCATAGGTAACACACTTCTTAATCCAGGGGCCTAATGCTTTGGTAATTATAACCCAGCTGTACGTGCACCTGATGAGTTCAAGCAGCTTCTTTGTGCCTGGGTGACCAAACAGGGGAGATCATGATGTTCTGTCATGATATGCAGCCGCAAATCCTTTGGAACCCATACTTTATTTTTTTGGTAAATTATCCTATCCTTGAGGGATTAGGGACCATTATAAGCAGAGTCAGGGGAAGCTTTACGCAGATGACTTGGCTATCTGGCAAGGAGTGCTGGGCCACCAGAACGTCATACAAGAGTGTGCCAAGGAGAGCAAGTGGTGGAGCTTCCTCAGATGAGGGAGCCGGACCAATGGCCAAGATCTGGGGAGGGGAAACAGGGACTGTGGCTGGGGTTTGGGAAGAGGAGAGTCAGACTCTGGGAGGATTAAGGACTCCAGGATGATAATAACCTAGGGATCCTTGTCCCCTCTCAACGGGTATATTACAGGGTTGCAACTCAGCAGGTCAGGGAGAATGTTAAGTTCACCCTTCACAAACTTGTATTTGAACTTTTAACCCAGGAGTGTCTGTGTGACGCGTGCCTGGTGAGGGAGTAACTTCTGGGGCTTGCAGAAGTAGAAGAGAGCTTTGTGGTCTATGCAAATCACAAACTCATGTTGTGCACCCTGTAAGTGGTGTTTTCAATGAATGACAGTGTCCACTATAGCCTGAAGCCCTTGTCAAACACCGCCCAGGAACACTTGTTGGGGGCAAAATTCTGGAGAAGTAAGCAACTAGGAGCTTCATGCCATTGTTCTCCTGAAGTAGAACCATCTCAGCAGCCATGTTAGAGGCGTCACAAACTACAATGAACAGTTTGCTTGTGTTGGCATGACACAGCACCAGAGTGGGAAAAAACTTGCTTGATGGCTTCAAAGGCCTCCTGGCATGCTAGGGTCCACACAAATGAGGCAATCTTACCATCCAGGGGGTGCAGAAGGGCAGCAAGCTCAGAGATGGCAGTGGAGAACTTTTTGAGGAAGATCACTGTACCCAGAAAGCAGTGAAACTCCTTCTAATTCTGTGGAGTAGCCCACTTTTGGAGAGCCTTAGCTTTTTCAGGAGAGACTGCATGGCCGTCCTTCAGGACCAGGTTACCCAGGAAAGTAATATCTGACTTGAAGAACTCACACTTGCTGGGTTCAATGAATAGCCTGGCCTTGTAGATAGCAGCCACCACTGCCATCAGGTCCTTTGCGTGCTGCTCAGGGGTGGGGAGTAGATCATTATATCATCAATGTATGCCAAAGAACAAGTGAAGCAAAGATCTCCCAAAGCATCCTCAATGACTTTCTAGAAGATCACAGGAGCATTCTTCAAGCCTAAAGGCATTACCTTTAATTGAAAGCAGCTGCGCCAAGTTTTAATGTCTTTTAAGCCACTTGTCCCCCTCTGCCACGCAAACCTGGTTAAATGCATTAACAAGATCCAGTTTTGAAAAGACACAAGACTTGGCAGTGGACTGGGCAATTGAGGCTTCCAAGGGAAGGGGGTAGTAGTATAGGACAGTGACATTGTTGAGGAGGGTATAATCAACGTACAGCCAAAGGGACCCATTTGATTTCTTAGAAAAAACCACTGAGAAGCTGACCAAGGAGGCCTTCATGACTTTCCACCCTTTTGACAGCATGTCATCCAACCACATGCCCAATGCCTTATCCTCTAATTTGCTAAGAGGGTACATTGGGGTGTCAATTTTTACAAGGTCAACTGTTGTTTTAAAATTCAGATTGTGGAGAGAGTGTGAGGGAAGCACATGACAGGGTAGCCTCAAAGGCGTCCTTGAAGGGGGCAAGGATGGCTGGAAGAGTAAAGGGCTTGGGAGGAGAGACTGGGGTTGCTGCAAGAGACAAGTATGACTCAGGCGGTTCCCACCCCAAGTGAAGGAGGGAGAAGGAGCCAGGAGTTCTTTCCAGCAAGAAGTGAAGCTTGTTGGTGAGGCAGTCAATCTGCACCAAGTGGCGCCGCCATCACCCCACACCCACAATTAAGGGATGCAGGAGATCCTTAACAGCGGAGAATTCACTCACAAACATGTGTGAGCCTGTACAGTAACTAAGTGGATTAGTTAGGGGACAGCTTAGAACTGGTACCTTGTTGGCAGCTATAAGGCTCTGAGGGGGAGCAAGGACAACCCCAAGGACTGAGCCAGGGACAGATCCATAAAGTTGCCCACAGCACCTGTTCCATCAAAACTGTGGCCTTGGCCAGGCAAGATCAGGTATAAAAGGTTGCAGAGAAAAGGAAATACAAAAATCTTCTTTATTCTGCAGGGTCAGAATGGATGCGTCAGGTATGCAGGAAGAAACCTCAGGGATGGCAGCTGAAGCCGCAAAGACAGGGAGGAATCATGTGGAGGTGGCCTAGTTGGGAGCCTGGCAGAGGCAGCACATCACATTGATGGCAGGCGTCTTGGGCGGTTTGGCTGTGGGGGGGCTAGGCCTGGGTGGGTTTGGAGGGAAAGGAGGTGGGCAAGCAACCCAGACTTAGGCTGGTAGGCCAGCTTGGCTCCAAGTTTGCAGGCCAGAGCAAAGACCTTCTTGAGGGAGGTGAGAGCTGGATCACACACACTCTTGTCAGCTGAAGCAGCATCCAAAGAGTTGTGGAACATGGCCACCGCCATCTCAGTAGAGAGATCCAGGGAGCAGCTTTCACTGCAAAACACTTGATATGAGAGGCAAGGTCTGGGGCAAGTCCCTTGGAATAAAGAGTCTCAAAAATAATGGAGGCCTTGGAACCTGGAGCAGCCACCACAGAAGAAACCAGCGTAAGAGAAAAAAGTATCCCCAAGCTCCTGTCTTTGGAAGAGGAGAGTGCACACCCAAAGGCAGGCGTCTCCATTAAGAGCGTCCAAAAGAGCCACTGATCTCTGAGCGTTGGATATGGTAGTGTCTAAGGACACTGAGTCCGCAGAAAGACAAAGCTGCAACTTCCCAAGGGCATCCAGAACCTTCTCACAAATGGCCATGGAAGGGGGGTGCAGGGTGACATTCACTGCTGATACAGCCAAAGAAGCTGTGGAGGGGGAAGCGTACTTCTCAGTGAGGACAACTTGAAGGAAGACAGAAGTGACTATGCAGCCCACACCAAGAGTAATCCAGCAAGGAGTGATCCCAAGCTGGTGCAGATGAGGAAAAGAAGTAAGTTCCACACCCAGTAGCAAAAGGCTTCAAAGGCAGAAGAAATGGGCTTGCCAATTATGTAAGAGAGGGGGTGTGAAGGTCCACATGTTTGGTGGTTTTCAGGCGGGGCTAATGTTGAAAAAGTAAAAGTTTGGTTGTTTGTTTGTTTGTTGCAGGTAGAGGCCTAGTAGGGAAAAATGGCTACTAGGAAAGGTAAAGCCTGGCTAGTAGGTGAAAAAGACTACTAGAGGTAAATGTTGTCTCCACCCAGCAGGAGATATTGGCTGCTGTGGGCTAGAGGTCCTCACCCAGCAGGGAACTATGGCTGCTAAGGGTGGGGAATGAGATAGCTCAGCAGGGAAATTTAGCTGCTTGGAGTGGATAGTGATCCAGCCTGATGAGTAGCATGTGCTTCTCAGGCTAGAAGATGTTTAGAACCTGGCAGGTAACGCAGGCTGCCAGGGTAAAAGTGTATGCCAGCATGGTAGGGGACTTGCCTACCAGGGATGTGAGTTTTGGACCCCTTGCAGGTAGTGTGGGCTGCCAGGGAGGAGAAGAGCTCTGAGGACTCTATGTACCCTGATACGGTTATAGGAGGTCTGTGAGCAAGCATCTTACCTAACAGACTGGTAGGGCGTCCTTGTTTATGTCCCTATGGGAGCTTTGGGGAGATCCCAAAGTGAGCATTGGAGGGTATAGATTTTCTCAGAGGTGTCACCAAGGCGGTTGCTTGGGGAAGCAGCTGCAGAACTTGGTGTGATCAGGCCTCTGGGAATTGAAGCTGATTACTTTACAACTGAAAGTTCAGAATTAATCACCTGGGTGAGTAAAAATAATTACATAGACTTTATTGATCTATGGTTGGATGGCCTAAGTGAATTGCCTAATTGCAAGGACCCATTCAAACAACAGTTCAATGTAGGCTCATGCCTGGGTTTACAGGTTTTGGTAACAGGGACTTAGATTGAAAACCAAGTTGGTTCATAGTATGGGATTGGCTTAGAAGACTAGTAAGAAGAACTGTATGATCACAGTGAAGACTAGTTGAGGGACTGTTGGTTCATGTTGAAGTTTGGAACCAAGATGGCTCATTGTGCAGTTGGAACCAAGGTGGTTCAAAGTGAGGATAAGCTGAAGGACTCAAAGATCATGATGCAGGATTAGCTAATCATGATGCAACAGCAGCCAGAGGATTAAAAGATCAGGATGCAAGAGTAGCTGTAGGTCTGATAGATGAAGTGAGCTACTTGAAGACTGAAATAAGATGTTTGGAGCCTATAATAGGCTGTTTGTTGACTAAGATGGACTGATTGCTGGTTGAGTTGAAGAACTGGTTGAAGGACCAGAAGATGATAGTGCAGGACTAGCTATGGAGCTAGAATATGACTTAAAAAGACACCAGAGCTGAGGATACAGGAGCCAGGATGTTTGTTTTGGACTCATGAAACTGTAAATGTTTATAAGAAAGAAGCAGTAAAAGAATTAATTAATGCTGTCAAAAGATATGTATAAAGATGGAAATAATTATCATATAAAAGGAGAGGAAAAGAAGGAATAAGTTACAGTGGTTGAACTGTAGATTTATTGGAAGCTAATTTAGTGGAATGGTGCCAGAATAATGGACTGGTTAACGCTTTAGTGCACAAAGAGTTATTGATTTGAGCGGTTTGATAAGTGGAAATTGATTTCCTAGTTGGATCCCAGTGGACTTTGAGAAATGGTCTATTTTTGCGCTATGCATTCATTGGTTGAATTCTGGAAGATTCCCTGATGAATACAATTGGTGGAAGCCAAAAGCTTAAAGTATAAGCAAGAAAACAGTGAATTAATACTTTAAGCTTTTTAGAAAGTAAGTATGTAAGCTTAAGTTATTATAAGAAAAAGTGAGCGGCAATGGTTTAAGCTTTTAGAGAAATCCATTCTGAAGACAGAACCGTTGGGAAAAGACACTATAAGAAGGAGGCCAGCTAGAAAGTTACAGGGTCTGTTATGGAGTCTTTTCTGGGTTTTTTGAGTTTCTGCCAAGAGGTTTTTGGAAGCCTTGTGATCTCCAGCAGGAGTCTAGGAATAAAGAGAAGAAGTCCAAGAATAAGGTGCAGGAGCCTAAGACCAAGTACAAGGAGTCCAAGAATTGTTGGAGGACTCCAAGTATTGGCAAACCCATATTGTTTATGTTGTGTTCTGAGGCGCAGCACAGACACACAACGGGGAATTCTAACCTTAGGGTTGGATTTGCACTAAGTCTTAGTTAGATAGCAGGGAAGGCTATGCAATTACCTTGTGGCCCTGAATGAATAATCTCTACTAGTTGTGGCTATAGAAAGGCGCCAAAGTACTGGAAGACACAAAGACAAAAATGTGAATAAAACTTAATTTTTATTGGGTATAGAACTGGGGATATATACTATGTAGCTTTATCACAAAACAGTACATGGACAGTAGGATCACTTGCCACAAGCATGAGTGGGGCAAGTGAGCTGCACAGAGTCAGGAAACCAAACAATTTTATTTCCCAGTTTGGATATAGACTCATTTTGAGAGGCAAAAGCAAAAAAGAGATATTTGTTCTCAAAATAACCCATCAAAGGTGAAATCAAAACATGGAGAAAGGCAGCATTCATGACATTGCCCCCTTCTAGATTAGCCTTAGGAGGTAGTACTTGTTGAGGAACTTGGCATGTAGTCAGGAAAACAGATGATCACTAGAGAAGAGTTTCACAGTTTACTTGGACCCTTGCTTGAAGGTCACTTCTAGAGGGCCAACCCACAACATATATAGCTTGTGAGTGTGTCCTCCCACTCTATGCTGATAGTAGAGAACTTGGTCCCCAATGTTGAACTCAGGCAAGGGAGAGTGTCCAGCATTATCAGGGGAGAGCTCAAGCATCTGTTGCAACTGAACCTATGAGGATTCAGTATTTGGAATTAGGGAAGACAACATTCCAATAGAAAGGACAGATTAATAATAATAAGGTATTGTTTATTGTAGAATATTGTGATTAATATACTATACGGGGAAAGCCACAAGACCACAAGGGGGTGGCATAGTGGGAAGTTCCATGTAAGGTTTGAAGCCAAGTAATAAATTTTGCAGGGATCAGCAAGTTGAATTGGTAGCACTCCTAATTAGGATGAAGTACCCACCATTTGATATTGCCATCAGATTAATCCATAACGTTAGATAATTCAAGGGGCAACTCATCAAGCGCATCCTGTGTATTGTAAGATACGTTAGCAGGCAAGTCTGGAAACTCAGTTACAACACATCTTGGTCTTATAAGCAGAGGTATCAGCAGTGGCCTGTATGTCAATTATGCAGTTGACTAGGTCTTTGATATGGTTGTCAGGATTCATGGCCTTATCAGAGGAGAGTAGGGGGCCCCAAGAGCAACAGAGTGGTAGCCTCACGCCCATACATCTTACAAAAAGGGGGGATATCTGGTGACACAATGTTTGCTAAGACAATATGTAAAGAGAGCAGCAGGTAAGTATAGATCCCAGTTTGCAGCATCAGAGTAAGTGTGTCTCCTCATGATAGAAACCAGTGTTGAATTTGCACACTTGACTGCCCATTGGTAGAAGGGTTTTAGGGGGCAGAGAAGGACTGGTGGGACCCCCAGGCCTCAACAACAGAGGTTACCAAATTGGCGTTGAAATTAGTCTCATTGTCAGATAGCAACACTTGAGGGCAGCCATGGTGGTAGAAAACATCTTGCAACAGGAAGGCATCAGTTGTCTTAGCAGTTATGTCCTTAGTAGGGTAAGCTTCTACCCACTTGCTGAAGTGATAAACAGCAATTAGAATAAAGCAACAACCAGAGCAGGAGCAGGGGAGAAGACCTACAGCGTCAATGCTGAAAGTATGAAAAACATGTTGAGGGGGAACTAATTTGAACTTGTGGGAGGCAGCTTGTGGTCTCTGGAGCTGGCAGTCATGGCAACTAGCTATGACATTGGTAATCAGCAGGCAAAGGTTTCCCCAGAAGTAATTCTTCTGGAGCCAGTCAAAGGCCTTGGCAATGCCCCCATGCCTGGTCTCTTTATGAGCTTGTAGCACCATTGAAAGGCAAAGACTAGGCTGTACATAAGGCTTGTACTGGTTTCATACTTTCTTGAAGAGCTGATTGTCTCAAAAATTTGTATCCTTGGATAGTTTGGACAGAGCTAATTGGAATTCTTCTGTCTTGCTTTCCCAAGGGGAAGGATATCTAATTAGTTCATACAGTCAATCAGCCTCAGCAGGATGCAGAGCAAGGATGGGCATTTTGGATAAGCCATCAGTGTTCTGATGTTGAATCCCAGGGCAATGGAGCACAGTGAAGTCATAACCTTGCAGGTGGAGAGCCCATCTATATAGTTGTCTTTCTGGCTCCTTAAGCTGTTGTAACCAATTAAGAAAAGCTTGTTTGGTGACAACAGTGAAATGGGTATCATACATTTAGTAGCGGAACTGTTTGACTGCATGCAACACAGCAAGGCATTCTTTCTCTGAAACTCTGTAGTTCTTCTTGTACTTGTTTAGGACAAGGGAAGTATAAGCCATAGGATAGTCCACACCTTTGTTGCCAAGCTGGGCCAAGATAGCCCCAATAGCAAGATTGCTAGCATCAGCGTATAGGATGAACTTTTTATTGTAGTCAGGATACACTAGGATAGGAGCCTCTTTGAGTTTTTGTTTAAGGGTCTCAAAGGCTTGCTGCTGGCTAGCGGTCCATTCAAAAGGAACATTATGTAACAGCTAGACTAGAGGTTCACTAGTATTAGCAAAGTTGGGGATGAACTGCCTGTAGTAGCCCATCATACTTAGAAAGACTTGTACCTCTTGCAGGTTGATAAGTGGAAGCATTTTGTTAATGGCTTCAACCTTCTAGGTCACTGGGTGAATCCCTGTCTGAGTTACTTCATGGCCCAAGAATTCAAGACGCTCTTTGAAGAAAGAGCACTTAGATGGTTTTAGCTTGAGGCCAGCATCTCAAATCTTTATGGACACTTCTTTGAGATGAGCCAGGTGGTCAGTGAAGGTAGCGCTGAAAACTTTTATATCATCTAAGTATACTAGGACACATGGCAGTTTCAGTTTGCGAGAGGATAGAGTCCATGGCTAGTTAGAAGGTGGTTGGGGCTTTGCAGAGTCCTTGCAGCATACAGGTAGGCTCAAACAGCCCTTCAGATGTAATATTTACGGCCTTTTGGCGGTCCTTGGGAAAAAGGTCTCTTGCTAGTATCCTGATGCCAGATTCATAGTGGAGAAGAGCTTGGAGCCTCCAAGCGGCAGAAGCATCATCAATATGCAGCAAGGGGTAGGAATCCTTTTTGGTTAAGGAGTTCAATTGTTTGTATTCCATCACAATACAATGACCTCCATCCTTCTTCTTCAAGATGAGCAAGGAAGAAGCCTAAGGACTTTGGGAAGGAGCCCTTAGCCCAGCGTCTAGCAGTTGTTTGAGCTCTTTAGACACCTGAGCAACCTCCACGCAACTGCAGCAATATGGTTTAGCGCAGAAGGGGGGAGCAACTCCAGTATTAATCTGATGAATAACTCATTTAGATAGGCTATATTCAGTGCTGTCTTTAGAAAAGATATCTGAAATTAATCTAGAAAATTGAGCACCTCTTTTGCTGAACCGGGGATAGTTGCGGGAAGTCTTGTGCAGTAAACAAAGATAGGACTTGGGGCTCATCTTCCAGTAGGTTAAAATCCTGGAACGTACCAAAGGCATGAAGGGAAAAGACATCAGGAGCATTCAGTAATTTGCCATAACCAACAACCTGCTCTCTAGACACAGTCATGGGGAGTGCATTCAGGTTGGCTACTAGAAATTGAACAGGGTCTTTATGGGAGACATCTAGGATTCCAGGACAGAGGTAAGGTTCATTGCAACCTAGCAAGGGAGGGGAGTAAAACTCCAGGAATGTACACTCAGGTAGCTCAAACAAGATTTAGGAGTCCAAAATGGCTTGAGAGCCAGGGGGATAGTTATATCAGAAGTAGCCAGGAGAGGGATCCTCTCATATGCAGGACAAGCCATAGGCGGACACTTCATGTTGGAGGAGTGGGTACAGTACTTAAGAGTGAAAACACCTGTGGGATATTCTAAAGCACACATCTTGAGGCGCTTCCTGGGAACTTTGACTTTCTCATCAAAGATCAGAGGGACTTCATACCCCAGAATAGAGAGGTAACCATCCTTCAAGTTGATGATCTCATTATATTCCCTAAGGAACTGGGTACCAACTAGGAGATTGTAGCTCTCATTCTCCAAGACAACTGCAGACGCAGCCAAGAGAAGATTGCCAAACTTCATGGGGAGAGTAGAATATGCCACTATGGCGCAAGTCTTAGACAGCCCATCTTTACCATACAACTGATGATAATTAAGGTTAGGAGCAAGCTTCAAGGAGACAACGTTAACAGGAGATCCAGTATCCAAGACGGCCTTGATTTTCACTTTCTGTATATATATCTCTACGCAAGTGGTAGTACAACCAAAGGGTGGGAGAACAGCCAGGATGTCTTGAGCTTCTGCTAGTTCTTTATCTTGATTTTTAATCATGCATCTTAAGCCCAGAAACTCCTTATAGACAGTCTGGAGAGGAAATGAGACTGAAATGTTTTTGAACACAGTATCAGCAACATCAGCAGCTTCTTCTGATGACTCCAATAGAACAAAGGACCTCTTTTCTTGAGTGAGGTAGGGGCAAGAGACAACTTCTTTGGCCTCAGGCAAAGGCTTAGTAGTTGTTGTAGTCTTCCCTGACTGTAATTTTTAGGGGACTGCAATGGTTTCAGGGACAGCAAGAATGGAGTACCCATTTCATCAGGGTCATTGACATCAGAATTGTCCAGGTCAGAGTTGTCAGAGATATTGTGAAACAACAGGAGAATAGGAGGAGCCTCAGTATCAGCAGGCTTGGAGTCAGTTATAGAGGGAGGGATTGCAAGAGACGGGGAAGAATTGTCAACCAAGAGTGTCTCTGCCTCTAGGTTGACTGTTCTTTTCCCGCCTGCTCCTTGGGATCAGCTCCTTCAACCCAAGGATTGGTGCAGACTCAAGAATGGTGTCCTATCTGGCCACAGTTGTGGCAACCTTGACATCAAGGAGGATTTTTCAAGTTCATTGTAAGGATGCAAGGGCCACAGGAAGACAAACCATAGTTAGAGGCGGCACAATTCTCCCAAACAACTGCTCTCAAGTGGGTAAGGTGCATATCCTGCAACAACGTCTTTATGCTCTTCATGGATGAAAAGCATAGCTTATTGTCTTTGAAATGGAGGCACAAAAGCTGGTTAACCTTGAGGGCCTGAGCGCAAGCCATGTAAGCTTTGTGAGCCATCAATTGTCTACTTGTTATCAGTTGCTGCCCTTTTATGTAGAATATGTCTGCAAATTCAGTTAGAGTCTCCTTAGACTTGAAAGCAATGTGCATGGAGGAGTCCTTCTTTACTTCCAATCTAAGGTCACCACCAAATTTTTCAATCAGAAGCTGCTTCATATCTTCCCAAGTCTCAATGGTGGGCAGCTCAGGCACCACCACCTCTTGGCAGGTTGGGTGTAGACAGGTTAAAATAAATTCCTTCTTAACCTCATCCAATGCTCTTCTCATAGCAGTTTTATAGATAGTTAGGAAAGCTGCAATAGTCAAGGTTTTGGGTTCTAAGACTTGCTTAAAGGTAGTCTTGAAATGTGCTTCAGGATCTTGACCACCATTGTTGCTATTGAGTACATTTATGTGTGGGGAGAATTCCGCTTCAGATTTGGAGGGGGCTCTCTAGCCCACAGCTGTTGAACACTTTTTCAAGGGTAGTCAGGGTCTTGACAGTGCGGGCACCCGTATCATTAGCTAGAGTGGTTTGTTGCTCAGTAAAATATAGACGTTGACCTTGGGTTGTTACTACTGTAGAGAGCTCAGCCAGTTGAGAAGTAAGGTAAGGCCCCACTGAGAGGCAAGGGATAAACCTGTCATTTACTGAATCAATCAACTCACTCATTTATTGTACGTCTCTGGCTAGCTTGACATGGTCTTGTTTCAAATGGTCCATCTTGTTAGCTAGGGCAATCAACTCTCTAGCACATTGAATTTGAGGGGCTCCTGACAAGCCAGGGCAGCAGCCTCTTATTGACAACCCTAACTGGACTAGCAACAGTTGCCGCCATTTTGCATAGGGCAGCAAGTATTGCTGTAGCTCATCAACTTGAGTGGTCAAAGCAAGCACCTGTGGATAAGGCTGAGGAGCTTCAATAGGGCGTCCTTGACTTCAGGTAGACGCACGTAGCTCTCAAATGGCATCCCATAGTCTCTGCTCTCTATCCACCAAATTATCAGTTGGGGAGAAGGCAGAGCATCTAGCTTGGGCATAGATAATTCAATCACTTGATTCTAGAGTTTAGCAATAGCAGTGGAAGTGACAACTATTTCTTGATCAAATTCCACACTGAGCTCATTAAAGCCTTTAGCAGCAAGTTCCACTACCTGCTGCAGTTACTCAGAGGAATAAGTGCTGAATTCATTGATCTGCTGTACAAGTTGTTTGAAGTCAGTGAGATAGGCATTCAGGGTGGAATTGACTTGGGCATGCCAGGGCTGTTCCAACTGGTGAAACTCATGTAGACACTCTCTGACATATTCAGGGATGGCTTGGTGCATTTGTTCAATGGAATTTACCAAACAGGTCTGAAAGGTGACAGAGTTGCGCTGATTGTCTGACACCAAGGCAAACAGGGAGTGGATCCACTGTTGGAAGGCTGCAAACTGATCCTGGTGATGAGTGACAGCTTCTTGTAGAGACAAGATTTCTTGAATGTGAAGCCCTAACATCATTTGATGGTGGGCTAAGGTAGGTTGTACAAAGGATGACAGTGGGTGCTCATTGGAGCCAGCTGCTGAGAGGATATGTTGTGGAAATTGAGGAGCCACAATCAATTTGTAGTATTCAGTCCAACTGAACTGCAACTGGAGGCGAGAATGGCTCCTTCACAGGCTATCCCAAGGGCTACTATCATTACTTGTTCTAAGTCAGGGGTACCCATGGGATAAGCAACTAGGCAGGGATCATTTCCAAGGCTCAGTAAAGTAGGGATGATAGGGGGGTCTGCAATATCTTCCTTGATAGGAGGTCTGGTAATTTCAGGTGAAGTCAGCTCTTGTATAGAATGAGGCAAAAGACCTGAAGGTGTGGATGCAAAAGGGATACCCAAGTGACTTACAGCCCCAGTAGTGAGCACCATTTTTGTTGTGTTCTGAGGCGTGGCACAGACACACAAAGGGGAATCCTAACCTTAGGATTGGATTTGTACTAAGTCTTGGTTAGATAGCAGAGAAGGCTATGCAATCACCTTGTGGCCCTGGATGAATAATCTCTACTAGTTGTGGCTAGTGAGAGGCACCAAAGTACTGGAAGACACAAAGACAAAAATGTGAATAGAACTTAATTTTTATTGGTGAATATGAAAAGGAATATATACTGTGTAGCTTTACCACAAAGCAGTACATGGACAGTAATATTACTTGCCACAAGCATAAGTGTGGCAAGTGAGTTGCCCAGAGTCAGAAAACCAAACAATTGTATTTCCCAGTTTGGATATAGATTCATTCTGAGAGGCAAAAGCAAAAGAGAGAGATTTGTCCTCAAAATAACCCATCAAAGGCAAAATCAAAACATGGTGAATGGCAACATTCACAACAGTTTCCCTGACCCCCAGGCCACATACAAGAAGGTTTTTAAAAAGATCTTCCTTCTGAGAGTTAATAAAAGCCCATTTTGGCCCCTATACATATTTCTGAGATACATTCTCCCTTACTAGAGAATGACAATCCCTTCCTGCTGGTCCCTTGCTATGACCCAGGACACACTTTGGGGACTGGTGGACAGGAAACCCACAGGGGGCTAAAATAACTAAGTTTAGCTTCCATACTGGCAAGATGTACCACCAGGATACCGCCCAGTGGAGCACTGGGATGGCCATTCAGAGAGGGGGCCAATGAGAGGACACAGGGGACAGCTGAGGAAAGTGTGCATTCAACCTCATCAACACTAATCCGGCAAGCAACCAGGGCGTTCAAGTGGGAGCAGGAGGCAACTTTACAGGTGCTTGGAGGGGTATAAATTCATTCCCCTCCAAGCTGGGAAGGGTAGACACCAGCACCTCCTCTAATGTGGGAGCAGGCAAAGTGTGGTCAACAGCATTAAAGTCCATGTCATTGCAATTTAAGCTCATGACAATTTTCTCCACCAAAAGGAGAAGTTCCTTGGGAAAATGAAGGGGACTTGAAGGATTATCCCCTTCAAAGCAAACAGAAGAAGAGATACAGGACCATGAATTGGTGAGTTTTCAAGAGGAGAATCACAAAGGGGACCAGAAAAAATACCACAAATCTCAGAACTGAGAGGATGATAATAATGGTGCCCAGAAAGTTTGGAATTAGGGGGTACTAATATCAGCTCTCAAAGCATTAAAATTTTGGATGGTTAAGGTAGCTACAAAGAAAAACCAAGAGTAGAACAGAAAAACACTTGGAGGCCTTGGCAGTGGTTTCAGATGGCTTGGATGGGCATAAAAGTGAAAGCGGGTTTAAAACTAGTAAAATCGAGAAAAAACACAAAATAATAGTAGTATTTATATGAATTTTTGAGTTAAAATTTAAGTTCAAACATTGGTTTTAAAAGAGCAAGCAACAAACACAACAACTAATTGTTAATTTTATACTATAGGTTTTGGAAGCCGCCGCCAGGTTCAAAGAAGACTGATCAATAGTAAGTTTCAAAAAGATAATTACTACCACTTTGCTTCAAATAAAGGAGGACTCCAAATAGAGTCAGTAAAATAAAGACTAGGTTTTTTCTTTGGTTTTAAAACTGTTTAAAGTTTTATTAAGGTGAAAATTGACAAGCAGGGGACTCAAAGTCCCCTGGCATTATTAAAAGGGGTGAGATGCTAGGGGATAGATCACTTGACCCCAAGAGTTCCATCTGGTTGGCTAGAAGAGAAATTTTGCTGGCCAAGGTCAGGGGTGCTGGAGGATTCCAAATTTATTTCCGCAGCCCCACCTGATTGGCTGGCAAACAACCCAGGCATTCAAGATTTACTTGACTTTCTAGACTTTGATGTGGCGTGTTTTGATTGGGCATTTCTGATTGTTTTTTAAAAGTGGGCCAAACCAGGCCAACAAATAATCCAAAATAATCAGTGTTTCTTCCCAGGGCGGAGCAGCCAGAACCAGGGGACCCACAGGGTAGGCCAGAACAAATCTCTCATCCACAGTGTGCGCCAAATCTTCTAAGGAATTAAGTGGCTTGGCTGTTACTTTTATGCCTTTCTTGGTTCAACAGGGGGAAACTAATTTGATCCAAGACCAAGGGTGGCAGTGAATTTATACTATGATACCAGAAGAGGCTGTGGTTCCTTTTGTATTACCTCCACCTGCACGCTTACCACCATGTCCTTTACCTAGGGTGAAGACTTAGACTTACATTCCAAAGTGAAGTTTTTGCAGCCTCTGTCTAAAGGTTACAATAGGCTATTGAAACTAGCATGTGCACATCCTGTTGGCCAGCCACAGGGTTATCACAAGATATAACCAATTCTATATCATCAAGGTTGCCTGTGGGTTCCAGAGGTCACCATTTGGGATGAAATCATGGAGCCCTATCACACCTGTCCCACAGCAGGTCACCCAGGGAAAAATAAAATGGTGGAGCTAATCTGCCAACAGTTTTCTTGGAAAGGTTTGATGGTGCAAGTGGTGGCTTACATTTGAGACTTCCTGGTATGTGTGTATGGTCTAAAGCAAGCAGGAACAAGACTACTGGTTTGTTGGTTCCTTTAAAGCCTGCTGCAGGGCCCTGGGCGTCAGTGTTGGTGGATTTCATTAGAGAACTTCCAATTTCTGATGAGCTTAATGCAATCATGGTGGTGGTTGATTGCTTCACAAAATCGCACACTTTTTACCTTGCTCAACCACAATTACTTTGGTGAAACAGCTAGGTTTTTTGTGAATAGAATCTTCTCCTTGCATGATATTCCAATGGAAGTTTTGAGTGACTGCAGGCCCCAATTCATTGCTCAGTTCTGGGAAGCTTTTACTGGAATTCTTGGTATCAAATTATGTTGTTCCACAGCCTTTCACCCCTAATCTGACAGACAAACAGAGAGGGTAAACCAAAGTTTGGAGGTCTACCTACGCTGCTACACAAATGCAAGACAAGATGATTGGTGTGATAACCTACCCATGGCAGAGTTTACATATAATATTGCTCTTCACACGGCAACTCAGGTTTTACCATTCTATGCCAATGTAGGTTACAATCCCTCATCCAACATGGGTCCTTGTTTGGTTAGCAACGTAGAAGCTGAAACCAATCAAGCTGCAGCATTGAAGCAGGTTCATCAGGAACTTCAGGTTACTCTTGCCGCTGCTGTGACAACTTACAAGGAATACGCAGATTGTAAGCGCCAGGAAGGTCCAACCTACCAGTCAGGTATCTGGTCATGGCAGATGCCTGCAATATGAAACTGAAGGTCACTTGCTGAAAATTAGGCCCCAAGAAAGTGGGTCCCTTCAAAGTTGAACGTCAAATTGGCCCCTCCACATACCAATCAGATTTACCCCCAGCTTTTAAGATTTTACACACCTTACACAAATGCTTACTTACTCCCTTTAAGGGTACTGAGATCCCTTCTTCCCAACCAATTCTTGTGGAAGGCAAACCTGAGTATGAGTTAAATTTCATTTTGGCTTCTTATAAAAATTGACGCCATCTGGAATATTTGATGTCATGGAAGGGTTATCCAGATTCTGAAAACTCATGTATTCCCCACTATGATTGCTCTAACTCTACCAATCTTATCCAAGAGTTCTATGATCACAACCCAACCGCCATTGGTAACCCCAAGCTTACCTTAGCTGCAATGAAACTTCCCACTGCCCACAAAAACTTCTCCTTGACCCATCTTCCAGATGGGTCATTATTTGTTAGATTAAGCCAAGGCGCCAGCTTAAGCATTTCAAAGCCTTTTAACTTCTTTGGTATCATTTAAGTCATAAACTTATATTTTTTGAACATTAGTGTAATGCTTAGTTTACTGAAGAAAAGTTTAATAGTGTAAAATATACAAATAATAGAAATAAATTTTATTTCTATTAGCTGTATTTTTTGCTAAAACCCTTTTTCTATTTTAATAAGCCAAGAATTAAATATATGAGTTGCATGGGAGAGTAATAGCAGCCCCAAAGCTATAATTGCTATTACCCTATCTTTGGCTCATATAATTAATTTCTTAGTTATTTTTAGAAAAAAAGTTGTTGTATTTAAAAGACTATTTACCCTATGTGAAATATAAGTTTTATTATGTGTCCAACTTCATGAACATGTCCTACTATTCCTTTAGTAGTATCAGCTCTCTTTGCTTCTCTGTCATCTGTGCAGAGCTTTGCACAATAATTTATTTTGGAGTACTCCTTAACCTCCTCAAATGTCAAAGGTGAAACATACAGCTCACCATCTTTCATTAAATATGAAAGATTAACATAAAATGCTTTGGCTTCAAGCCAGCTTTTTTTAGGCCTAGATTTTCTATCATAGATGTGAAAAAAGATTTTTTGGGAAACATCTGAATTATTTACAAGTGTCTCATATAGACCCTTTCTTTCTTCCTCTCTCTCAAAAACCATTTTGAGATCATTTATATTTTTATATACATCTCATTTTCCTTTTGTTTAAATATTTTAGATAATACACCAAAATGACCATCAACAATACTTTTGCCATGACACTCAACAAATCTATTAAACTTAATTGTTCCTTTTATAATTTTAGGTACCTCTTTAAAAAGATAATATAAGAATTCATAAGATCTGAAATGATTACCATTATCAGTCCAAACTTTAATATTTTTAATATTCTTAAATTCATTATTTTTAAGCAGACTTATCAAACACTGACCTGAAAACAAAGAGTCATGAGATAAAATTTCAGATAAAAAGTCATGATACTCATATTTAATTTTCTCATTTTCTTTAAAAGCAATTGCAAATCCTAATAAAGAAATAGGTATTTTCTCATAAAAACAATTATTTGTCTCTATAGGACCCCCACCTATTTTAAAGTTTTCTTTATAGTCTATTACTATAATACATGAATCATTATCAAGATTATTTATATCACTAATATATTCTTTATTTTGATGCTTATAAAACTTTTCATGTAGGTCAATAGATTCCAAATTTTCTTTAATAGATTTAGGCAATGGCAACTTCTTTATACTCAAATCCTTTTTCTTCATTTCTAATGACTTTTTTAAGTTGCAAATGTTACACATATCAGTTTGCTTTTTGCTTTTAATTATATTATTAGGAATAAACTTATAAAAAGTGGAAAGTGAAATAGAAATATTGTTTTTTATTTCCATATCTTTGTAAATTTCTTTTTTTGTTTTCAATATTGAGTATTTTATTTTAGTTGAGTATTCACTCAACTCTTTTTGTAATTCTTCATAAATCAATCCAGGGGATTTTTTAGTGAATTGGCTAGTTGGAAATGAATTTTTTAATATATGTTTTAAAATACTTTTTATGTTTTCTTTCTTTACTGAATCATTTTTTCCTTTTTTATTTTTTAAATTTAATGATGCTTTTTTGGCATTTTTTATTTTTTTAGAATATGAATACTCATTTTTTGTCATTTTAAATCCACAATCCCAAAGCTCTTTCAGACTGTAGCTTGATGTAACCAATGCTCTTAGGGAAGGAAGGTGCTTGGCAGGGGACTCTGACATCAATTCCTTTAGGTTATTAAGGAAATTATCTGTCTTAGATTTTTGTATGACAGGTAAGAAGATACTTTTTCCAAACTCTGTTTTTAATAAGAAATGCTCAACAAAGCTGTTAAGATCACTGCCAGCAGTAAAAAGGAATGCTTGTTTAAGCATAGAGATTCTTTCTCTCTTAGTAGAAGCCTCCAGTGAGAAGAAGGGTGTCATCTGAGGTGCAAACTTGATAGGTTCCATAATGATAGCGGTTGGGTTCCTTGGCTTGGTTCAGGCAGTTCTTGCTTGGAAATAGATGTGCAGTTATCAGAGAGGAGTAAAGGTGTAGATTGTAAAGTAAATTTCTGTAAAGTTGAGCTGTTTAAATACCATGTTAGCTGAGCTTTCGCACTACAGGCATAAATCCCCAACTGACCCCCAACTGATCTCCTTAATTTATCAATATCACCCCTGAAGTCTGATATCATTGTTTATTTACCCCTTTTATATTCTGGTTAACTGTTGATATTTTGGCAAATAGTACTTCAATCTTGCTCAAACTAGTATCATTAGAAAGCCCTTAATCTCAGCTTTCAGAATTGTGCTGCAACTTTATATTTTGATACTGATTTAGTATCTTGAAGTGGCTTTGAATGTAAGCTTATAAAATTATTATTTGAAATAAAATATGCTAATTAACTCTTAAAGTATGATATTTTAATCAGTAAACTAAATTTAAAGTATAAATCATTATTTAGCTTACTTTTAGTAACCAACTCAAAAACCTTTTTTAAATAAACTCAAGTTTATTATAACCTTTAACAGTTCTTAAAAAATGAACTTTATATATTTTAAATCTATCAAAACAAAAATATTTTTCTAATCACATATAAATATTTGCTTGTATAATTAAATTTTTATCTTATTTTTATAGATACAATGACTAAGATCATTTTCCATTTAGTTTAAATAAATTTTAACCTTTATAAAATTTAATTAAATAAAGCAAGATTTTGATACATTCTTTTTTATGTTTGAATTTTTTATACATATTATCTCTAGCATACAGTATAAAAATATAATTTTATTAAATAGTTGTATAAAGCTATTTTATTAATATTAAATACTTAAAATTTTGAAAAGAAAAAATTTTACTCTATTATAAGTTCTTATTATATATTTTCTATAAAATCTAACTTAAGAATAAATTACTTATGCTAAATGAGATCACTGAAATTTCAATAAAAGTTCAGTTTTAATTTTAGTTTTAGTTTTTTTTAACTTTTTACTAGATTTTTTTTAAAAAATTTAAAATTATTTAATATTTATTAAATATGCAAAAAAGCTATCTGCCCTCTTTTTAAAAAGAGGGATTCAAAAATTATTATATTTTAAATTAAATATTTTAAAAAAGCTAAGATTTTAGGCAACAATTTGATTTCCAACAAAAAGCATCATATCAGTTTTTATTGTATTTTTATGTTGCTCTTTTTAGAATGATGTCATTTTGTACTAATCAGCTTTCAAGAAATAATGGTATATGAAATAAGATTGTTACTAGCTTTTAATACAGTTTAATTTAGCTGTAAGTAGAAAATGATTAATTTAATATAGGTTTTTATATTATAAGGATTAAATAAGATTTATTTTGATAAAATTGTTGTAATTATTTAAATTTATTGATAAGAAAATTAAAACAAAATTTTAAAGTTTTAAGTAGCACAGTTAATAGGAAACAGATTAATCTAACAAATAATGACCCAGATGATGGTATTGTGCCCCAGGCTAAAGTAGAGGGTAATGTCAGGGTAAGTTCCATAATGCCAGGAATTATTTGGCCAAGTAGAAAAGCTCAGAAAGCCAGCAAACCTTTAACAAAACTGACTGATTTGACAGATTTGAATCAAACAGTTGATTGGGAATGAGTTATGACTGCTCCAGTTTGCCGGTCAAACCTGATTCCCCCTGTAAGTTGATGTTAATGAATTGACGTAATTTAAGGGTCACCAGATATGAACTTGTTAATCAGCATAGTTATCAGAAGTTGGTCACTCAAGGGTTCTTTGCAAACTGAACTAGATACTCACTTGATGATGTGGAAGGAATAGGAGCCCAGGATCCAGGCGGTATTGCTTAATCAATTTTTGATATATATTGAATAATTTTCACTGTTTCAACTCTTAAGAGTTGATTCCTCCCAAAATTTACTCAATAAAACTACATATTCCCTGTTCTAACTTTAATTTTGAAAATGCATCCTGTAGTTGGATTGCTACAGTACATCCCCTACAATTTAATCCTTAGCCAGATTATTAGGGGAAGATGGGGCCCTGCTGTTGTTACTTCATTGTTGTTGCTGCCAAATGTTAATTCAATGCCTGTCAATCTTGGAGCTGTTCCTTGTTGTGTTTGGCTCCTGGGGACAACATCCAGAAGTACACAACATGAAATCTTTATAACAAAAGATTTGAGGTTCAAAGCTAGCCTTGGGTTAGCCTTCAGGGCAAAATTAAGGGCATGCACCTTGATTTCTTGGAATACAAAATGAGGACTTCCTTTTGGCAAAAGGGAAAGGAAAAAGCTTGAAGAATATTAAAGCCAGTGCAAATGTGGATAAACTTGTCTTTATTAGGAGAAATAATTCTACTTAAATAGTAGACAAGGGATGATGATCACTCATTAGGTAGACAGAGTGGCAGAGGGGGTCACGTTGGAATGAGGATATACCAGGATCAGACAAGGGAAAGTATGATATTCCAGAATGGGTGGATATTGATACAGACCTATTTACGGAAGGCAAGGAATTCCCAAACTTGAAAGCAAAACCAGCCAAATCTTTGCATTTATCATTATTTAAAGGCCATATCAAAATAGCATTAATGGCGCAATTTCCAACATCTCCCCCCTCAAGATTGGACATAGGGAGTTGATACTTGCAAAGAAATTTGGAATGGACTCGGGCAAAAGGACGTCCAGAGGACAGCAGTTTCACAGTATACTTGACGCCTTTCTTAAAGGTGACCTTACACGGCCCAACCCAGAGGGTGTCTAACTTATGAGCTCTACCTCCTGTATGATTCTTATAGTAGAGAACCAGATCACATATCTGATACTCAGAGAGAGGGGCTCCAGAAGCATTGGATGGGAGAGCTCTAAAGTCTTGGCTTTATAGGCAGTGGAATAGGCTATCACTTGGATGTCAATAATAAAATTAGTTAAGTCTTTGACATGGGCCTCAGGATTGGCAGACACATCAACTTCAATCAAAGGGGGTCCCAAGATTGAGGGGGTTGTGGCTTCACGCTCACATAGCATGGCAAAAGGAGATTGACCAGTCACTTAGTGCCTACTGAGTCAATAAGCAAAGAGAGCAGCAGGGAGGAACATATCCCAGTTGGCAGCATTGGAGAGCGTGAGTTTCCTCATTATGGACACCAGGGAGGAATTGGCTTGTTCAACAGTCTAACTGGTCAAAGGGTTATCTGGCGCAGAGAAAGATTGATGATTACCCATAACTTCTACAATAGACGTAATGAGGTGAGCATTAAAGTTGGTGCTATTGTCAGAAAGCAGGGCTTTGAGGACAGCCATGTCAGTAGAAGATATCTTGCAGCAAGAAATTAAAAGTGGTCTTGACAGCTATATTTTTTGTAGCTCTGGCTTCAACCCATTTGCTAAAATGGTCTACAGCTACCAGGATAAACCAACACCTAGCTCTGGAACAAGGGAGAGGCCCAATAGCATTAATACTCACAGTGTGGAAAGCATACTTAGGGGGGAAGAGCTTGAATTGATGTTGGGAAGGTCAGGGTTGTTGGAGTTGACAAGAATGGCAGGATGCAAGAACATCAGAGATTAGAAGGCGCATTTTTTTACAGTAGAATTTCTTGAATAGCCAGTCATGGGTTTTGGCTGTACCTCCATGTTCAGTGTCAATGTAATCTTGGAGGATAATGGCTATTCTCATGCTAGGACAAATGTAGGGCAGATAGGCATTGTTGACTTTCTTGAAGAGTTGTCTATCTCAAACTACAGTGTCCTTGGATAGGGTTTTTAACTCCAGTTGGATTCCTTCTGGCTCAGTGGTCCAGGAATTGGGGTACCCTATTAATTTGTATAGGCAATCTGCATCTGTGGGGTGGATAGCTAGAATAGGCATCCTTGATAAGTCATTGACATTCCAATGTTGGGCCCCAGGACAATGTACCACAGTGAAATCATATCATTGCAGGTGCAGGGCCCAAGTTTTAGTTGACCTTCAGGTTCCTTTAGTTGTTGCAGCCATTTAAGGGAGGAGTGGTCTTTGACCACAGTGAAGTGGGTCCTGTAAATGTAGTTCCTGAATTGCTTTACCGCATACAATACCATCAGGCATTCCTTTTCAGTGACACTGTAGTTCTTCTTGTGTTTATTGAGGACCCATGAAGAGTAGGCTACAGGTCAATCCACACCTTTGTTGTCAAGCTGGGCTAAGATGGCACCCACAGCCACTCCACTTGTGTCATTATACAAGATAAACTCTTTGTCATAGTCAGGGTAGACTAGGATAGGAGCTTCTTTGAGCTTGGCCTTCAGCACTTCAAATGATTGCTGCTGACTGTTAGTCCAGTCAAATGGGACGTTGCAAAGGAGCTGTATGAGGGGTTCATTCAATTCAGCAAAGTTGGGTATGAACTGTTGATAGTAACCCATCATACCAAGAAATACTTGGACCTCCCAAAGATTAGTGGTAGGTAGCATCTTGCCAATGGCTTCTACCTTATTATTCATGGGGCAGATTCCAGTTTGGGTGACCTCATGACCTAAGAATTTGAGCCGCTCTTTAAAGAAGGAACACTTGGGGGTTTGAGTTTCAAGCCAGCTTTGCAAATCTTGATGAAGAAAGCCTTGAGGTGTTCCAAATGGTTGGTAAAGGTAGCACTGAATAGGGTGATGTCATTAAGGTACACAAGGACAAAAGAGAGCTTTAGATCTCATAGGATCTAATCCATAGCCCTTTGAAATGTAGCCAGGGCATAGCAGAGTCCTTGAGGCATCTGAGTAGGTTCATAGAGCCCTTCAGGGGTAATGAGAGCAGCCTTTTCTCAATCTTCATGTGATAAGTTGACTTGCCAGTATCCAGAAGCTAAGTCCATAGCCAAGAAAAACTTGGAACCACCCAATTGTCTGTGGGCATCATCAATTCTGGGCAAGGGGTATGAGTCTTTCTTAGTGAGCAAGTTCAGGCGGCAATAGTCCATCACAATGTGATGCCCTCCATCCTTTTTCTTGAGAATCAGTAAAGGTGAGGCCCAAGGACTTTGAGAGGGAGCCAAGAGTCCAGCATCTAAGAGTTGTTTAAGCTCCTTAGATACCTGGGCATCCTCTACCCTACTACATCAGTATGATTTGATACAAAAAAGAGGAGCATCACCAGTATCAATCTGATGGATGACCCCTTTTGCTAGGCCATAGTCCGTAGGTCCAGAGGCAAAGATATCTCTAAACTTGTCAAGCATCTCCAACATGTTCTTCTGTTGGATGGGTGATAGTTGGGGGAAGTTGGCCGCAGTAAATAAGGAGAGAACTTGTGGATTGTCTTCAGGTAGGTTGAAATTGTAAAGGTTCTGAAAGGGTAGAGGGACGCCACTTGTTCAGCTCCCAATATACGGCCATGTCCTACAACCTGGCCCTGGGACACCTGCGTTGATAGAGCAGTCAGGTTGGCAAGCAACAGTTATGTAGGCTCTTTGTGAGTTTGATCTAGGATTCCTGGACACAGTTGGGGTTCTTTACAGCTTAGGGATTCAGGTGAGTTGAGTTCCAGGAATGACTTTTTGGGTAGTTCATAAGAAATCTGAGAATTGATAATCACTTGGGAGCCTGGAGGGATGGTGATAGCTGCTGGGGCAAGAAGAGGTATACCTTCCTCCGCAGGACATGAAGGAGGAGGGGTATGCATATTGGAGGAGTGAGTCCTATACTTGAGAGAGAAGATACCTGTGGGGTACTCAAGCACACAAGTTTTAAGACGTTTTCCTGGGAGTTGCAGAGGTTCCTCAAAAATCAAAGGAACTTCATACCCTAAGAGTGATAGATACCCATCTTGCAGGTTTACAATCCTGTTATATTCACAGAAGAATTGTGTACTAATCAAGAGGTCATAGCTTTTGTTCTCAAGGATGACAGCAGGGGATGCAATGAGGATTTTCCCAAACCTCATGAGTAAGGCAGAGTAGGCACCAATGGCTCAAGTTTGAGCCATGCCAGCTGTGCCATACATGTGAGTGTAGTTGAGGTCAGGAGCTAATTTAAGCTTCTTCATTAGCTTGGAGAATACTATGTTGACTGGCAAACCTGTGTCTAGAATGGCTTTGATTTTAGCCTTTTGGATCAATACTTCCACACAGGTTGTATCTTTCCCAAAGGGGGGCAAGACAGCCAACACATCCTGCGCAGCCTCTAGCTCTTTCTCCCATTTAGCTAACATGCATCTTAAGGCAGGAATTTCCCTATACACAGTCTGCAGTGGAAGAGATAAAGTCACATTTTGAAAGAGAGCTTCAGCTAGCTTGGCGGCTTCTTCAGAAGAGTCTACCAAGACGGGGGGTCAATGTATCTGGGCTAGGTAAGGGCAAGCTACTATGGCCTTGGCTTCACTTGAAGGTGCACAAAAGGTGGTGGTGGTTTTCCCTGAGTGGAGCTTGTAAGGGACAGACACAGTTTATGGGACAGCCAGGACAGAATAGCCATAGCTATCAGATTCTTCACTATCAGAATCTTCAGCTTTGGAATCACTGGAGAGATTTTGAAATAGGTGAAGAATAGTTGGGCCAGAAGAAGGGGGAGATTCCTTGTCAGAAGGAGGATCAGGAGGAGATGGGGGAGATTGGTCAGCAGAGAGTGTCTCTGCCTCTAAGCTGACCTCTCTTTTCTTGCCTGTTCCTTAGGATCACAACCTTCTACCCAAGGATTGGTGCAGGTAAGTGAGTGGTGCCCTATTTGACCGCAGTTATGACATTCTTGCCTACTAGGCTGTCCACCTGAGCCCAGAGTCATAATGTGCGGCGTACAGGAGGTAGTCCCAACGTTACTGGCCTTATTTTCACGCACCAAAGTACCCCCATGAGTCAAATACATGTCTTGTAGGAGTGTCTTAATACTCTTCATGGAGGTGAGTGAAGCCTTGTTTGCCTTAAAGTGTAAGCATAAAAGCTGGTTCACCTTCAAAGCGTTTGAACATGCAGTGTAAGCTTCCCAGGGAGTTAACTGTCAACTGGTGATTAACTGTTGGTCTTCAATATAGAAGCAATCTGCAAACTCAGCCAGGGTTTCCTTTGGTTTAAAGGCAATGTGCATGAAAGCATCTTTCTTGACCTCAAAGCTAAGATCTCCTCCGAATTCCTCAATAAGGAGGCTCTTCATGTCCTCCCAAGTGACAATGGAGGGGAGTTTGGGACCATCACTTCTTGGCACGCAGGATGAAGGCAGGTAAGAATATGTTCCTTTTGAGCTTGTCAGTAGCCCTACACATTGCAGTCTTGTAGAGTGTTAAAAATGCAGCAATGGTAGAGGTTTTAGGGTCAAATATCTGCTTGAAGGTTGGCTTGTAGTTTGGGTCAATGAACAAGGAAGTAGACTGCCTGTTTTCACCAGGGTTGAGGAAATTGATGTGAGGATTGCCCTCAAGCTCAGATTCAGAAGCAGGTTGTCTAGCCCAAAGAATTCAAATGCTCTCTTCTAGGGTGTCTAGTGTAGAGCTATTCTGTCTACTGATATCTCAGGCGGCAGCTCCAACTTCATCAATCTTAACCTGATGTACTGTCAATGTGCCAGCAACCCCATTGACACAAGTATTCAGAGAAATTGTTTAAGCAACCAGTGGGGTAACTTGTCCATTTATTGTCCCTGTGAGTCAGGAGAGGGTTTTCACCTTGTGTTCTAGAGCATCCTGTCAATCTGCCACATCATTAGTCACTGCCGCTAAGTGGACCAAAGCAAGAGCACAGTTGACACAGGGTTGGCCTTCTAATCCAGGGCAACACCCATGGTCAAGGTGGGTAGGATTACCAGAGATTTCAGTCTCCCTTTTGTCATCAGACTCAGAGGACAAGTCATCAGGGTCAGAGAGATGCTGTCTCAAATACTCAATCTTGCCAAGTAAAGTAGCCACTTGGTCAGTTAACATGGTAATGCAAGGATCAGGTGTAGGTTTGACAGGTGGGGAATTTGGGGCAGAGGCTTGACATTGTGTAGTAGCTTTGAGTTCAGTTATAGCTTCCCATAATCTTGCCTCAAAGGAGAAGGGGTATCAGCTGAAGGAGTTGGCGGAGCCACTTCAATAGCAACCACCCTATCATTACATAGTGTTAGCTTGACTCAGGGTGTTTTCTAAAGCAGCCTTATCCAAGCCATACTGTAGATGCAGATGTTGACCCCACTTATTGATGTGGGTCCCAACCAGCTCAAGTTGGGTGTTAATATGTTCTCAAAACTGATTGAGTTCAGCAACTAGAGTCTCAAAATCTTGACAATATTTTAAGAGGGTTAACTCTATTTGGCTATGCCAAGTAGCTTGATGATCATCCAGTTCACAAAGTTGATCCTTAATATACCCAGGGAGCAAGGAGCAAAGGGAGTTTAGAGACAAGTTTAGATACTTTTGCAAACCTAGCAAGTTGTGTTGGTTATCTGAAATGCAAGAGAAGAGACTATGGGACCATTCTTGATATGCCATATTCTTAGCATGGTTGTTAGAAACAGTGGTGTCTGCGGCAGTCAAGAGCTGGTTTTGAGATCCCAACGCCAATTGATGATGGACCAACACATGTTGAATAAATTGGTTAACTAAGATGCCAATAGTTTCCATCAATTCCATCAGCGCGGGGGGAGACCAAAATCCAAAAGGAAGGAATATAGATCTTTGAAAGCATACCCAGGACAGAGACCAGGGATATTGTGCATTGCCACAGCGCCTGTGTGGAGGAGAGAGCAGGCAGCGGCATTAGCTTGCTTGTAGTCAAGTGATAAAGCTGGAAGGGGGCCCAAGAGGGCCCGGGGGACAGCACCATTATCATAGGAGTAGAGGGTGCATTGGTGATATCTTCTTCAAGAGGGGGACTAGAAACTTTAGGTTGCTTGGGCACTTCAGAAACAAAAGGGGAAGTACCAGAGAGTGCATGTGGGAATGGGTGTAACCAAGGGGCTTGCAGCCCCTATAGTGAGCATCATTTTGTTGTGTTTGGCTCCTGGGGACAACATCCAGAAGGAAACGGCGGGAAATCTTTATAACAAAAGATTTGAGGTTTGAAGCTAGCCTTAGGTTAGCCTTTAGGGCAAAATTAAGGTCATGTACCTTAATTTCCTGTAATACAAAATGAGGACTTCCTTTTGGCAAAAGGGAAAGGAAAAAGCTTGAAGAATATTAAAGCCAGTGCAATTGTGGATAAACTTGTCTTTATTAGGAGAAATAATTCTACTTAAATAGTAGAGAAGGGGCAATGATCACTCATTAGGTAGACAGAGTGGCATATGGGGTCAAGTTGGGATGAGGTCATACCAGGATCAGACAAGGGAAGGTATAGTATTCCAGAATGGGTGGATATTGATACAGACCCATTCACAGAAGGCAAGGAATTCCCAAACTCAAAAGCAAAACCAGTCAACTCTTTGCATTTATCATTATTCAAAGGCCATATTGAAATAGCATTAATGGCACAATTTCCAACATTCCTAATCCTGTCAAAGCTGAAACTCATGTGCTCTCTCAATGTCCTGAATTTTATGCTGAAGGCACTCTGATTATCTTGCAGTTCATTTATCTAGGGATTTTCTGGTTGGGGTTAATTATTTTACTTAACCCTAGTATTTCATTTGGAAATTTCACAAAACGGTATCTGAAGCTGTGTTGGTGGTTAATCATTAACTCTATGTGGATTTGGTGTGTGATTCCCCACCACATGGAGACAACTTCTTATTATCAAGTGATTTCTGTCACAGATAATGCTAAAAAAATTATCTTGGCACCTGAAGGTGACAAGAATTTCCTGCTACTAAAGCAAGCTCTGATTGAAGCACCAATCTTGCAATACCCAAATAACAAGGGGTGCTACAAGCCTGAGTTGAATGCCAGTGATACTTTCATTGGTGCAGTGCTATGCATCTGCCAGCCAGGATAGCAAGACTTCCTGGAATTATGTTATTAGAGTAGAAAACTAACTAAAACTGAGCAGAGATACCCCATATACAATAAGGAATTTCTAGCAATATACCACAAATTCAAGAAATGGAGATGTTACCTAGAAGAACATTTAAACATCTGAGTACCAACTGACTATAAATTATTAATCTACTTTAAAACTCAAAACACACTTGCCATTGACAAGCCAAATGAATGTCCTTGCTTGAGCAGCTTAACATGGACATCTAATAAAAAGGGGGCAGAGCTGGTCACAGCTGATGCTCTCTCTAGGCTATGCCAACCTAGAGAAGATCACCCTGACCACCTGGATCTAGATTGACCCAACCTATACAACACTGAGTATAAACCCAAAGGAAAATATCCCTCAGCCTACCAGTTAACTCATGACACACTATTAAAAAATGACAAACACTTACATCTGTCAAATGATACAGTATTTTATCATAAAAGACAAACACATCCCCTACATTCCCCTTGCACAAAGGGTTGATACTATCCTCAGACATCACCGCCTACTGGGGCACACAAAAGCCAATAATCTATACCTCATAATAAAGGAAATAGTATGGTGGCCTAACCTAAAACAAGGCATCATTGATGTCCTAAAGAAGTGCACATTATGTGAAAAATACTCAAGCACCAAACCACCACAACCTACAGTCAACCCAGTGCCTGACCCAGAACCATTTAAGGTTTGGCGCCTGGACATAGTAGGATCTTTCCCAGAAGTCAAAGCAATTCAACACTTCCTAATTGTAGCCCTTGACTTTGCAACACACCGGCTAATCTTCTGGGCAACTAAAGACCACAAAGCAGAAACAATTAACTGATTTATCAATAAGACAATCATAGCAGACTATGGAACCCCAGACTACATCATCACTAATGGAGCCAGGCAACTGCCAGGACATGTAGTGAACTACAACCTGAAAACAAAGAACATTAAACACTCCCAAAATTCACCCTAAAGGCCACAAGCCATAAGTAGAGTTGAACACCAAAATGGCATTCTCATCAGAACCCTTGAGAAAGGAATGGATGGCAAGTCAGAGATACATGGCCACTATATGTGAAACATACATTATTAGTATCTGAATATGCAATAACCAAGGGACAGGAGGCAACAGCGCCCATGTCAACAATAAAGTGTTGGCACTTTTAATGTCAACACTATAGTAAAGTGACAACCCAGTTTTACTAAATGTTGTTTCCTGGATGTTGACACTTTTTTAATTAACAAAACACTTTACCCTGAATATTTTTAATATAAAAAATATTTTTAAAATACATTATTATACTAAAATAACCTTGTAGAGTAAAAAATGCAATAAAAAATTACCATAAGTAATAAGAAATAGGAGATATAAGGAAATATTTTTCAGTTTACTATGTAAATTACACTCTTTATTATAAAAATATTTTTTATTCCCATAAAAATTAAAACTCCAATGAACCAAAAATAAAGATATTTATTGTATAATAATAACTACAAAATATAAAAAAATTCTATTTTAAATTTATTATACTTCATATAAGCATAACAGAAAATATCTCATTGCTTAAAGATAAATTAACAAAATATAAGATATTTCTTACTAAACCACATTAAAACTGTATCTTAAATTTACCATTTATATTTAAAAAATTTATTAATATCCAAAAAAAATAAAAAAAATTAAAAAATTAAAAGTTTAAAAGTAAAAAATATATAGGCAAAGCAAAGTAAAGCTTATTTGGCTAATTCAAAGCCACCAGCAAGAGCAGTGGTGACATCTTCAAGGTACTTCTTAATCTCTGCCATCTTATACTTTTTCTTGACCACCTTCTGCACGTCCTCCTGGTAGTCTTGCTCCTTGGACTTCTTCTTCTTGGGGGCCACCCAGTTGGTCAGGTTGCGGAACTTGGAGACAGTCCAGGCCTGCTCCTCCTGCAGCTTAGAGAAGAACTTGTTATATTTGGGGTTGGTCCCAAACTTAAACTTCAGGTGCTTATGCCAAACCTCAAGGCTAGAGGTGGTCTTCATCTCCCCCTTGAGGCAGGCGCCTTGACAGTTCCAAGGGGCAGTGGTCCCGCTCTTACCTCTCCAAGCAGTCATCTTGCTCACCCATTGGCGCTCAAAGTAATCCAGGTAGCTTTTGAAGATGGTGGAGTGCTTCTTGATTTAAACATCCTCCAGGAGGGCCTCAAATCCAAGCCCAGTATGCTCCAGGCGCACAAAAGCCAAGGCAGCAAACTGAGTTGGGGCAAAGCGGCACTTCCCCTTACCATTGTTAAGATACTTCTCAAAAAGGTCCTTCTCACTCTTGAGATTCTTGACAAGGGCCTGCCTAAAATGGAAGAAGCAGATCTGGACTTCTCCATTGAAGATGGCCTCAAAGGCTCTGAACTGAGCCTTCTTGAAGTCCATTATGATAACCTTCAGCCCAAGTGAGCGTGCATGAGCTAGCTGCTCAGCAGCTATGGTGGACTCATCCTTCTCAGCAGAGGAGGGATTTGCCCTTGTGGCGTGAGTGGGAGGGGGGAGCTATTTGGTGGGAAGGGAGCTCAAAGCATCCTGGACAATCTTGAAGGCTCTGGTTTAGACTTCAGTCTTGGTACCAGGAAGGAGAAAGAACACAAGGGAGATGACCTGGTCATTAAACTGCCCATGCAGGACCCAAAGCTGCTTGAAGAGAGAGGGGCAAGTAGAAAATGTGCCGTTGCAAAGCCAGGTGGTAGCAGTGTTCAGCTGCTCCAGGTTTTGGGTTGTGGCGTAGGCTACAATCCTACCCTCCACTTCCTGCTCATTGTCATGGAGCAGGAATATCTCACCATCCTCTGTCTTCTTGAGGGCATCTGTGAGGATAAGGTCCTTGATGCTGGTGGCACTCTTGGCCAGGGGATTGAGGATTGACACCTATCACTTACAAACATGACCAACTGATTGTGAGTTGGAACCCTCTTCAAGTTGATTGGGGAGAGGTACTTGCAAGCAAGCACAGCCAGCTGGGTGGCAAAAAGATCTTTGGAGGTGGGCATCACCTGCACCAGATACCACTTGAGAAGGTGGGCTATGGTGGTGTTGGGCATGATGCAGTTATGCTTGCCCTTGATGGTTTGGACCAGGTCCCAGTGTTGAGCCGCACTGGGCAGGAGCAATCCTTTCAGGTGTAATGACGGCTCTTGAAGCCCTGGTTGGCATTGTTGCAGCTGAATATATACCCATTGGCCACCATGGCTGGTCCACCATTTACACTCATGATTGGGAAGTATTTGGGCAAGGAAGAGGGAACCTTGAATTTGCCATCAACGTTGCAGATGTTGTGGGCCAATAGAGGGTCCCAGGGGCCAGCAGGAGCATGGCAGAAGCCAGGGAAGTAATTGGGGCGGGGCTTTAAATCATCCCCAGATGAGCTTGAAGGGGGGGTGGGGGTGGGGAAGCAGAAGGGGGCTTATTGTGATGCTCCTCATGTGCAGGAGACTTATCTTTGGGTGGGGTCTTTTTTCCTTGCCACTTCTTCTTGGTTGGCTCCTCATCAGAAGCCAAGTTGTAGAAACTGTGCTCTGTAAGAGAGCCATCAGTTTCCTCTCCCCCAGTGGAGTAAGCAGGGCTCTTCTCAGTAGAGGGCTCAGGGGAGGGCTTTGGTGAGGGCTTTAGGGATGGTTTGGGGGATGGTTTTAGGGTGGCCTTCTTTGACAATACAGGCTTCTTCTTGGTAGATTTGGTTGGCTTAGAGGGACGCCTGGTTCCTTTAGGCTGTTTGGAAGTGTTCTTGTCCTAAAATAATAAGTAAAATGGTTTAAAATAAAGCAATGCATGTAAAAAACAAGCAAAACAACTTAAAAAGCATACTATATAAAAAGTAAATTTTAGATGGCTTTTCTTTGCACTTAAAAGTTAAAAAATACTTGTAAAGTTTTTATTTTATTAAAGTTATAAATAACAAGTTAAAAGTTAAGATATTTATGTGAAAGTATTAGCTTTATAAATGAATTTTATTTTAAAAGTTAAAAAATATAGAAGAGAAAAGTTAAAAATACAACATATCAAAAAATGAGAAGTTTTTATTATGTAAAACATAAAGTTTTATATGTGAGAACTGAAAAGCGTCAACATTATGAGTGATGATTAGTAAAAAAAGCTGAATTCTCACTGTCAATTACAAAAATTTTAGACATTATTTTTGACAACATTTTCACTGTTGACATTTTTTTGAAAATTAACTATGTTTTTTCATAGTATGCTTAATTAAATTTAAGCAGGCTAGCAAAAATTAACTGTTTTCTGTGTGTATTGTTCACATAAAAATTAAAAAAAAACATAAAAAATAAGTAAAAAAATTATCAAGGTTCTTTATTCATTTATTAAAAATGATATTTTGGGGGTGGTAATATGATATTTTACCATTGCTTGTATATGCAGTTGTTAAGAAGTTGTATTCAAGTATTGAAAAGGGTAAAGTGTCAACAATGTCAACAATGTCACTTACAACATTCTTTATATGAGGTGGCATATTAATCTAGGCTTAATTGTGCCACTCTAATTTGCTTAACTCCACCCCGGGGGATGATCATGAGCAAATAAACAACATTTATGAGTGTCAACATTATTTTTAATAATAAATTCTATAGTAACTTACATAGTAACTCACGCTTAAATTAATGGATCACCGTTAGCCACCAATCCACTTAATATATTAAAGCCGTAATAAGTGCCACATAAATATTTATAACATGAACCTTTCAACAATCAAATGTATGTACACTGTCTTTTTCAATATAATAATTCAATAAAAAAATATTTTTAAATGTGCACTTATTTTTTTACTGTAGATGCTTCAGTTTTGTTATTAAAAATAAGTTTGGCTTAAAAAGTGTCGACATTGACACTTTTACGTTGTGAAAACAAATAAAAAATAAACTAATTTTTATTAGTAAAAGTAAAGGAAAAATCAGGTTAAATCAAGTTTTTTATTAGGCTTAATATTAAATTGTGTTGAGATGGCCACAATTTTGTTGTGTTTTCTGGGTTTGCACCCCTGAACGCTTTAAAGAAAGAATTAAGCTAGCGCAACTAGCAAAAAACAGGAGATTTAGAGTTTCAAGTCAACAGTGGCCATGTCAACAAAGTGTTGACATGGGCGCTGTTGACAGACAGGACGCTCATTATTTGAATTAAAATACTGTAAATTCAGAACCTGGACGTAAAAATGCGGGATTGTCAAATCCTTGGTCCAAATTTTGAATCACTTTTGAGGGCAACTCAGCTGAGTGGAAAATAAAATTTTAATAAAATCAAACATTTAATTTGACTTTTTTTGATTTATTTAAATTGGCAAATTTTGAATCTCTTGAGCAGATAACTCAACTAAAAAAAGACAAAACCCAGCAAACAAATATGGGATACATGAATCAGAAATGTGGGATTCTAATGTACAACTTAAGATTTCCTGTATTTCAAACAAATCATAGGCATCATGTAAAACTTAACAAATCTAAAATTGCAGGATTTTCAAATCCAAGAACCAAGTTTCAAATCATAATTGTGAGGAATTTGAAATAAATATAATTTATGGGTGTCTCAAAAAGGATGCCAAATGATCTAGAGTGGATTTATGCTGATTCTTTTAGGAATCATAGGCATTTTCAAAAATCACCCTATTCCAATTTAGGACAGCTAAAATTTACATAATAATATTCATAAAATTAACATATATAACAATAAAATTGACTAAAATATACATTCCTCTTCTTGAGTTTAAAATTTTAATAAAAATTTATTATGTACTTCTTTCAATAACAACCAAGTCAACAAGCTGTTCCCTGGCCTTGACAAAATTATGCAGGGCTACACTGGGTCTCTTAACAGTTAAGCCTCTGTCTATGGCCACTCCCAACCCGCAGGCCCCTCCGCAAGCACTACCCAGAAGTGTGTTCTTTCTCCTGCGTCCTCAAGCATGGCCCTACTTGCCCATCACGCATGGGCAGCTGCTAACCCAAATCCCTTATCAGCAATGGCATCTGGAACTAGCCATTTTAGCCATGGGGTCACCCAGAGAGCCCAGGACCCCAAAACAGCCAATCAGATGGCATTGACCAGTTCCCATGATGAACACATCTCTCCCCCAGCCAATCAGCCTGCAAGACGCAGAGGAAAACTAATAACTCCATAGATTGTTCTCAAAATGGTTGAAAAGCAAGGGAAGTTTATGTCCCTTGGGGAAATTGCAGCCACAATGGGGTTTGCAAAGTCTACTGTGGCTGCAACCCTGCGAGCCCACACCAACTGTGGCCCCCCTACCAAGAAGACCCTAACTGGCGCCTGTACTTCAACCAAAGGTGACACAGCCCATCCCCTTATGATGGCCATTATGGAACGTGACCTGTGGATGCTCCTGGTCCAGGTACGTCTCCAGTTGGGACTCCACGGCATCTTCACCAACAAAAGAACAGTGAATTTGTGGATGCACAGAGTTGTGGTTGCTACTGGAATCTTGTCCAATCAAGTCTCAGTGGCCCCATTTTGATGGACACTGACCCCTAAAATTCAACTGTTATTAATTTTATCAAAGGAAGGGCAATGAGGGCCCGTAATGATGTAATCTTCCTGTTATATGCTAAGATATCTGCAAGTATCCAAGACTTTGGAGAGAAGTGTATCTAGTCTGACGTGTAAAAGCGCGGCCCAATATTGTATTGGTTTGTTGGGGTTTTATTGGCAGTTTCCTTATTGGGCGTCAATTATTACTTGGCAATATTAAACACCGCAGATGGGTATACCTACCAGACAGAGCTCAAGGCCATGCTGGAGGAGTGGGCCACACAAAACACTGTGCACACAGTTGTACTGAGTGCAGAGATGGAGCAGCAGGAATGGGCTACCCAAGAAATCAGGGCTGTGGGGAATACCTGCTGGTCCTACCCCATCAACTACGCCAACATGTATCTTGCAGATGTATGTCTCTACAATTTTGGTTCTGCCCTCAGGCGGTTAAAGCCTGCCACCTACAACAAACTATGCACCCAAATTGATAAGGAGTATGAGCTTTTCCCTTCTGTGTCTGTCCAGGACTTATTTGATCTCATCATCTTCTATGCAAGTGATAGTAATAAGTCCAGAAAGGAACCCTGTCTCCCCCCAAGCCAGTACATCCATTTTGTCAAGCCAGTATATGTGACAGAAGAAGAATTTGAGCAATTGAAGCAATCAGCTCTTGCTGCCCCTTCCCAGTCAACAAACCCTGCCTCCTCAACCCCCCCATCAAGTCACCTGCCTTCCAACCCTGACTCCCAAACCACCACTCATTCCCTCCCCACTATCTCTGATGCTGCCTCTTTCATAGGCGCAGATGAAGGCAATGTTCATTCCACCCATTCCCTCCCCTTCCTGTCCTTTGATTAGTAAATAAATCTTTTCTTTGTGACAACTTATTAAAATTGATATCTCTCTTTCAATTCATAATTAATAATATTTTTTTTTACATTATCAACATTTCCCATAATTAATACAATGTTGTACATTTTACAAATAGCTTAAAATTATGAGCATACATATTTTTCATCATCATTAATAAATTAAAGACAATAAACGTAAATATTGGATTAGAATATTGCAATTAAACGTCAACTCTTGATATTTTTGATATTATGTGCATAACTCAATGTATTTTGTTTAATAAAATCTATTGTAAACTTGGCCTTTTCAATTATAATTTAATGAAATGGATTGTGTTTATATTAGGGCCATTAACGCTTAGTACAAATATTGAAAATTAATGCATTTTACAGCCTGTATATTTACCTACTGGTAATAATTCTATAAACTTTTTAGCTGGATTTTGCGAGGTAATAATAATGTAATGGGTTATAAATTACAGTTTACTGTCATTAATTGGCTGATTTTCTTTGCTGTGGCAATTGTGCATTTTCTGCTATTTATGCACTAGTATCCAATTGGTTGGCTTCACATCCAATCACACAGGCAATAGGAAAACAAGCCGTCACCTCAACCACATCCAGTCTTGGGGTGGCAGCTTGTTTTCCTATTGCCTGTGTGATTAGATGTGAAGCCAACCAATTGGATACTAGTGCATAAATAGCAGAAAATGCAGAATTGCCACAGCAAAGAAAATCAGCCAATTAATGACAGTAAACTGTAATTTATAACCCATTACATTATTATTACCTCGCAAAATCCAGCTAAAAAGTTTATAGAATTATTACCAGTAGGTAAATATACAGGCTGTAAAAATGCATTAATTTTCAATATTTGTACTAAGCGTTAATGGCCCTAATATAAACACAATCCATTTCATTAAATTATAATTGAAAAGGCCAAGTTTACAATAGATTTTATTAAACAAAATACATTGAGTTATGCACATAATATCAAAAATATCAAGAGTTGACGTTTAATTGCAATATTCTAATCCAATATTTACGTTTATTGTCTTTAATTTTTTAATGATGATGAAAAATATGTATGTGTTGAAGATAGTACTATAAAAACCAGTTTTTTATGGAATTCAAACATAATGTCAACAATCTATAACTTGACCAACAAATTAGAAGCACACCTTCAAAAGGTTATTAAAATAGAAAGAAATATCAGGGAAATAGTGACAGGAAAGCTGGGTAACAAGGGCCAGCCACTAATCCAGTCAAAAGAAGATGCTCTGAATAAACTAGGAAATATTATAGACAGAAAGAATAAAGAAGGTTTGCTCAATCTCCAGGGAACAATCCTATCAAGTCTGAAGTTCAACAACACGGCTTACAATTTATGGGAGTTCTGGCAGGGTGAAAAAGAAAACAATAAGATCAAACTAGTTGAAGGAACAGAAATTCAAAAGAAAATCAACACCAATGAAGAGGAAAACAATCAAATGGAAACAGATGAAAATGAAACACAATCAAGAAGCAGAGAGTGCTTCAAGAAATACAGAAGCTTTATCAAATGAAAACCAATAAGAAACACAAGTTGCAAGAAAGATAAGAAAAATTAAGCCTAGAAAAATTAATGAAGAGCATCCAACGCTCATGAAGTTTGCCAAAGTGGCACCTGGGGCTGAGGGGGCCACAGGGGAAACAATTAGTAAGTCTTTTTATGTTTTAATTATATTTATTTTAGTCATCACCAGGAATGGGGATGAGGTCGCGGAAGTGGCAGCTTATACACCAAGTTGGTTTTACAGGGGTTACCAGTCACTGGTGGCCCCTGTAAAACAAATAAATAAAAACCAAATAAATAAAATAATTCAACATAATATGAATAATTTTTTTAATATTGAAGTTCAAGATAGGGAATATTCACCACCCGCGGGATGCTTGCCATGGATAAGGGAAGCATATGAACTAGGATCAAATATTAAAATCAAAGAAATGAATGAAATTTGCGGGGATATCAAACTGAACTTTGATGAATACATATACAAAAGCATTCAATAATTCCCCTTCACAAACATCAACAAATATGAAAAGAATTTAATAAAAACTGACTTTCAAATAGGAAATGAATATTTGAAATCTGAAATTTTTAATGAAGTTTTTAAGGCACTATCAAATAAAGCCGGGGATGCAGTCCTCATGAATAATTTTAAACCTTATTTATTTTGTTTGCCGAGGCCTGGGGGGCTGATTCAAGTCAGGCGCCCCCTGGAACCCTCTTCTAGTTAACCAAACATCCTATGTTAATGGGTTAGTTCAAATATTCAAAAAATTATGCATGTTCTTGGAAAAGTATACCTTGCAAAGAATCCATGTTGTGGTATATCTGGGAATCCTCCTCCACTGCATATTAAAAACCAACGTCAAAATGTTGGAGGGTGTACCTATTCAAATGGATATTTGCCGTGTAGCCCTTGACTGCCAGAAGACACCACAGGGATACAGGACAGTTGAGCATGTCCTGTATGACTCATTTGCAGTGGCAATGCTATAAGGGTACTATGTGCCCTCCAAAAAAACCTACTGGTTGATTTTCTCACCTGCCTGCCTTTTATCAAACAATCAGCAACCACTGGGGTACAGGGCGCCACCCCTCTAGCAATCACATCCAGGGTTGTCCACCACGTACAGAAGAGTACGTGGATCCAATTAGATGCATTAGCTGAAAATTTAATTTCTTGATAGAATTTCCCAGAATAATCATATTCCCTTTGCAGTTAGCATCCCCCAATAAATATTTTCCCCTTGCAAATTAATTTTTTTTACTTTTTATATTTTAATACTAAATTTTTTAATAATGTAATATACTATTAAAATTTTACTATAAGAATTTTAATATTACATATTTAAATATTAAAAATATTTAGTATCTAAAATTTAATATTAAAATTTTAATAATACATATTACAATATTAAAATTTTTAATATCAAATATTTTGATACTAAAATAAATCATGATTTAATAAAAATAGTTATATTTCAATTATTTAAACTTTAATATTTAATATTTAACTTTTACAATTTATAATTATAATTTTTCTTTTGATATTTTAATTTTTATTTTAACTTTTAGTATGTAAATTACAATATTAATATATCTAAATATATTATAAGACATTAGTTAAAGATGCAACCACATCAAATATTAAAAATAAGTTAAAAATGTTTTTATTTATTAGCTTGTCAAGTACGGGTTTATTTATCACATAGATAAATATTGAGAATTGAATTTATCTGCATCATGTGGCCCGCTCCACTATTGTTCTAAACAAATGATTGTTTAAAATTTGAATTACCTTTCCCTCATAATGTGATTTGTTAAACATACTCAATATACTTGACCTGCGTCCTAAGTACTAATTAGTAAGCAATACATGAAAATCATTGGTGGTTGTGTTGTGTGGCTATAGTGGCACTGAAATAACAAGGATCAGATGATGACACGCAAGGTCCAATTTGTGGCTTAAAAAAGCCAAAGTACCAACAAGGATTCACAATTATTTAAATAAAATTAATCTATTTCTATCTTTTTAATTTATTCATTTGTTAGCGCAAAAGCCAATAATAATATTCAGTGCATTATAATAAAAATATTTGTCCTCATACCTAGTATAATTAATTTTACTTACCTTTTCTATGTATTCTTAAATGTCTATAACACATTTAAATGTCACATTATTATATATAAATGATAATTATTGAGTCCTAATAAAAAAAACTAAATAAAATTAAAACTAAATAAAACCAAGAGCGCCCATTTATCTGATTAGCTTGGAGGCCAGGGCTTTGGGGAGGAAGGATTCTGAGTGCTTGTAAAAAGCTGCCACCACATTGGGTGACATTGCAAATTGACTGACCTCAGGGATGTTGAAGAGATCCCTGGTGTCCTGAGGAAGGCCTTGTTTCACCTTATTCTTGATCCAACCAAACACCTCCTTGATTGGATTCAGGAATGGGGAATATGGCGGGAGGAAGAGAAGTCTAATTGGACAATTGGTAAGTCAGTGGCTGGAGGTGTGGCTGTTTTTGTCAATGGGGGGGAACTCAGACACAACCAGATCCACTTTGTGGAGCCTGAAATTATCAAGCACAACAACGTTGGTTGTGCCACTGTAATTTATCCAAAGGTACTCCTTGACAGCTCAGAGAAAATTGAGAAAGGTCCCGCTGTTATGGGAGCCTTTAATCATCTGATACTGGTCCAACCTGCAAGGACCAAGAAGCGCAACCATGGAATAGGTCTGGAAACGGAAAGCTGCACAATAGGCTACGCTGTCCTTGGACCCCTTCTCAACCCACCCATGCCTAGACCTGAGTGATGAGAAAAACAACAATTTGTTGATATAGAAGAACTGGACATTCCCAGTCTCCTTTAGTGCCAGATATGTCTTGGCATAAATGCGTCAATCCTCAATGGTCTTTTCACTGTTCCTATTGTACAGAGAAACTCCAAGCACCTTCCACAAGAAGCCCAAATCAACCATAGTTTTGTAAACAAGGGTTTTATAAACAGAAAGCCTGAACTCTGTGGCAAGCATTAATTGGACAGCAAGTGTGTCCAGGTGGCAATCCTTGGCTAACCACTGCTTGATTGCATCAATATGAACAGGCTGAAGGAGTTTAGGCTGCCGCTTAGCCTTGGTGGATTTGGCAATTTGCATGGTGTTGCCATACTTGGTGTTGATGTCGGCAATGTATCTGGCTATGACACCAAATTGGGACGCAATATCCCAAAACGCTATCCCCCCGTTCAAGCAGTTGAGGATAGCTTCACGCTCACTATCTGTCAACCAATGCCGGCCCTTAGCAGGTACCACAGCATCCTGGCTACCAGGCTCAACACAGGGGAAAAGGACCTTTTTGTAGAAGGTGGGATCACACTTGCTCTCAGTGGCGCTGTCAATGGTTGAATACACAATAGGCGCAGATGGTTCCTCAGTGGTGGCCAATGGCTTGTAGGTGGTGTCAAAAACGCGGGGGCAGGAAGTAGCAACTCTTGGATCAAGAGTGTGGGGCCGGGTGACAAATGGGTAAACAGTGGAGGTGTAAGTAACCTCAGTGCTCCTGGTGACCCTGGTGTAGGAGATTTTGGTAGCAGGCCTTGAAAGTGGCTTCTGCCTGGGATTCAAGCTGGTGGATCTGTCTTGGGATGCAGGAGGTGGTTGGCTGGCGCTGACACCTTGGGAGGCCTGTGTATTGGCATGACTCTCCTTTAGTTGGGTTCTGGGTCTGTTCTTGGACCCTCTGGGACGCCCTTGTGGACGGGCTGCCCCGCTGGCTGGTGCAGGAGCAGGTTGAGAATGCAATTGACGGTCCATAAAAATAAATTAAAAATATAATTTTTAGATTAAATGTATTTATTTGGATTTATTGGTTTAGTTGTGGTTAGTTGTTTTCTCTTGATTTAGCCTTGAATAGTAGCAGAGTTTCTATATTTGTGATTTGAAGTGTATAATATTGTATCCTTTCTAGTTTTGGATGATTTTAAAGTTTAATAACTTTTTATGTCTAATTATGGTTATTAAGATTGAATTTTTAGTTTTATTTTAGTTGTGGTGGAGCTTCTTTATTTGGGTTGGTGTTTCCTAGTGTGCTTAGTGTACATTAAATTTGGATTCCAGTTCCTGCAATTAATATCTGAGTTTACTAGTGGTATTCAAAAGTGATTTGAAATTTGGTTCTTGGATTTGACCATCCCACAATTTCAAAAAACATAGTAAACTTAATGAAAATGATTGATGGATTTGAACGCTTCAAATCTGATTCCAGTTAATTCATTTCTTCCATTGAAAATATGCAGTTTGACTTGAACTTTGCAAAGTGTCTATGAGTTTCCGCATTTTCAAATATTCAAATAAATACTCAAAAAAATCAATTTAATTAAAAAAGGCCATACTGTAAAAGTGATTCAAAATTTGGACCAAGGATTTGACAATCCTGCATTTTTACGTTCAGGTTCTGAATTTACAGTATGGATTCAAACCAGAGATAGCCACCTGCAACAACCAACCATATGTGAAGATTCCCTTGGGGAAACCCCCACAGTGGAACAAGTCCCAGCACTACAACACATACGTCTCAAAGCCAAGATAGCAGAAAGCAAGAGACTCAAAGCACAAAAAGTGACCTTCACCAAAGAGCCACTCCCAATCAACTCCCCTGTCTGGGTCCTCACTGGAAACAGAAGAAACTGGATTTTTTACACAGAGGACCTGGAAGGATTGTCAAATACAGACCAGACAGAACTACCTGCCTATTCAAGTTTCAAGGCACCAAGGACCCTATCACAAAAAGTGTCACAGATCCTGCCTTTGCCTCAGTTAAGGGAAACACTCAACTTGGCTAGTACCTACTAGCAAACAACTCCAGGAACATCAGGTAGCAGCTGTCAAGACAAATCTTCCTCCTGATGTACCAGAGTAACCCCTTAAGGTAGGGGTGTGTCAAGGAGCTGGATGTACAAGTATTCTGGCTGTTGCCAACACAAGTAACATCCAGTCATCACCTGGTTTGGTGCCAATCCAATGCTTGGTTTGACATTCCTGAAATGGCAACAAACCATTATCCCTGGACTTGTCCAGATATCCAGCTATCTGAACCTGACTCACACATGACCTCCAATATATTTGATCCAACAGAAGTCCCCACCACAGTGCACACAGTATATAAGCCTAAAATATTATCCAATAAAATTACTCTTATTCTCTAAAACTATCTTCTAAGCTTTCCCAGAAGCTGCTCCTCATCACAAATGGACTTTTTTTCTCATGGTGAAAAGTTGGCACAGAGTTTAATCTCTGCAGACTTTCCCTTGGTTCTATCTGAAGCGTTAGATCCTGGCTCCTCTGGACATGACCTTGCCCCCTAGAACCTCAGTGAAATGAGATATCCCAGACTCAAGCGTCACTTCAAGAGAAGTCCCCTCATCCCAATTGTTCCCCCTGGTTAGTTTCTGATTTTTATTTATGGGATTGAGTGTTTTCTTTCCTATCATCAGTCCCTTCTCTCCCTGCTGTAAATTTGACTTTGCAAGAACTTTTGGTTAGACTGGTGTAAAATTCAGCCCAAGTTACTGAATTTGGAATATAAGGGCTTTGATTTTGACCTGAACTGTTCAGTTTCCCCAAATCTGTATTAAGATCAATTAGCAAGAACCCAGTACTTCTACCAGGAGTATGCCATATTGGTGCCTCCACTAATAATACAGGGATTAATTCTCCTGGTATTTAAGGACAATTCCCTCTCTAAATATAAATATAAGCTTATTTTTATTCTGTTTTTAATTCTAAGCTTCAAGCACTCTCTTCTTAAGTTTCTGGAAGACCTAATTTTACATTATCCTAAAACAGGGCAAAAAGATAATACACTTTATCTTGTTGCAATGCCCAGGTTTTTAGCTCTCACTTAGCTTGAACTACAAGCATTTTGTGATAAAGACTTCTTGCCAAGTTCTCTTCTATTTAAATATAGTAAAGCACAGCTCAACACCTCTCTTTGGTCCCCTGTTGTAAGGTCTTAAGGCTTGGGGAAAATTATTGTAAACTAAAGCCTTTAAACCAAGAATGTTTATTGTCAAATATAGAAAGGTAGGCAAGGTCTGCAATAGTAACTGAACTAAGGCTCCTAAGAGCTTATATGAAGCAAAATAAGGACTAAGACAATTTATTAATCCTAAGAAAATAAAATAGAGACCAGTCTTAATGACTGACAATTTGGTTAAAAAATCAATTTCTAAGTCTGAAAAATGGTCTGCACTAGCAGGGGATTGAAGTTATTGATTAGGAGCGCCTTTTGGGGAAACTTCAAATATGGAATTTTGAAAGATATAGAAGTATATTTTATTGGATAATACTTTAGACTTATATAGACTTGACTGTGATGGAGATTTAGATGGATCAAACCTAGGGGTTGGTCATGTGCGGGATGGATTTGAGCCACTGGATACTTGGACAGCCATGTGATATTGCTTGGTTAACATTCTCAGTATGTCAAACAGTATATTGGAAGGGGACTAAATTGGGCAATGGCTGGTGTTAAGTAGGTTGGAGGTAGCCAGAATGCTTGTACACCAGACCCTTGACACCCCCCTTAAGGGGTTACTCTGATGCATCAGGAGGGGGCTTTGTTTTCACAGCTGCCATCTGATGCTCCTGGAGCTGTTTACTAGTTGGAACCAGTCTGGTTGAGTGTTCTCCTTTACTGAGGCAGAGACAGGTTCTGTGGTATTTCTTGACAATTAGTGTTTTGTCACCTTGGAATTTTACTAGATATGTGTTGTGATCTGGTCTGTACTTGATGATTCTTCCTGGTCCCCAGTGTACTGAGTCTATTTTCTTTCTGTTGCCAGCTAGAACCCAGATGGGGGAGGTGATGGGAAGTGGTTCCTCTGTGGAGGTTATCTTTTATGTTTTGAGCCTCTTTATTTCTGCTATTTTAGCTTTGAGGTGGATGTGTTGTAGATTTGGTGCTTGTTCTACTGTGGGGGGTTTCCCCAGGGAGATCTTTATGTATGGCTGCTTGTTGCGGGTAATTATTTCTGGTTTGTACCCATAGGTTATCTCAAATGGTGAATATCCTGTTCCTTGATTGGTGCAGACTCGGGATACTAGTAATGCATGTTTCACTTATAGTGGCCATGTGTCTTTGGCTTTGTTGTCCATTATTTTCTCTAGGGTCTTGATAAGACTGCCGTTTAGGTGTTCAATTCTGCTGTTGGCCTGTGGCCTGTGGCCTGTAGGGCAAGGTTGTGGAATACTTAATGATTTTTTATTTCAGATTGTCATTTACTATGTGACCTGATAACTTGGTTTCTCCATCAGTTATGATGTAGTCTGGAGTGCGGTAGTCAGCTATGATTGCTTTGTTAATGAATCTGTTGATGGTTTCTGCTTTATGGTCCTTTGTTGCACAGCAGTTGGGCTAGTGTGTGGCAAATTTGATAGCTGCAATTAAGAAATGTTGGTTTGTCTTAGTTTCTGGGAAGGGGCCAACTATGTCTAGCCCCCGAACCTTAAATGGTTCAGGGTCTGGTACTGGGTTGACCGTTGGCTGAAGAGCCTTTGTACTGGTGTATTTCTTGCAAACTGTGCACTTTTTCAGACCATCAACTATATCCTGTTTGAGGTTGGGCCACCGTACTATCTCTTTTAGTTTGAGGTATAGATTTTTAGCCTTTGTATGGCCTAGTAGGTGGTGATGTCTTAATATGATGTCAACTCTTGGTGCAAGTGGGATATACAGGACAAGCTTGTCATTAATAATTTGGTATACTGTGCCATTTGATACATGGAAATAATTTTTGCTTCTTACTAATGTATTGTGGGTCAGTTGATGTGTTGAGAGGTCTTTCCCTTTGGTTTTATACTTAGTGTTGTAAAGGTTTGGCCAGTCAGGTTCCAGGTGGTCAGGGTGATCCTCTCTAGGCTGACATAGTCTAGAGAGAGCATCATCTGTGATTAGATCTGCCCCCTTTTTGTATTGGATGTCCAAATTAAGCTATTCCAGCAGCAACATCCATTTGGCTTGTTGCCATGCAAGTGTGTTCTGAGTTTTGAAATATATTAAGGATTTATGGTCAGTTAGTACTTGGACGTTTAAATGTCCTTCTAAGTAACATTTCCATTTCTTGCATGTGTGGTATATTGCTAGCAATTCCTTATTGTGTATTGGGTATCTCTGCTAAGTATTTTGGGGAGGGTCTGGATTTACAAACATTCTAGCTATAGCCAACCTACTAAACTTACAGCCATCGCTCAATTTAGTCCCCTTCCAATAAATAGTTTGACATACCAAGAATGGTAACCAAGCAATATCACCTGACTGTTCAAGTATCCAGTGGCTTGAACCCATCTAGCAGATGACCAACCCCTAGGTTTGATCCAACTAAATCCCTGCCATAGTCAAGTCTATATAGGTCTAAATATTATCCAATAAAACATACTTCTCTTCTTTCAAAATTCCATAATTTAAAGCTTCCCCAAAAGGTGCTCCTTATCACTGGAAGTAGTTACAGTTTTTTTTACCACACCCATGAGAGATAAAATGACTGACCAAAACCTGCCCACCTTTGCTCACATACTCAACCAGACCACATTCCAGGAGACCTGAAAAATGTACTTCTGCGCCCACAACATTAATGAAGATATACCTAGTGGATGCACCGTATTCAAAGGCCTGGTCATGCCCAAAGCATGCACCAAGATAATTCAATACAGTTGCTCTCTTCAACCACAAACAAACGCACAACCACCTATCACAGGTGAAGTGACCAACACCAAATACATTGATATCAACAAGTTCTTTAGTAAAAACAAGGAAAACGTCATCAACTGGCTAGATCACTCAGCCGCTAAACTCTGCGCCAGCTGCATCCCCCATGAGAAATGGGTCCAGGAAGCCAGCAAGCGCCTGTATGAGGCCGCAGCTAACTGGTTTGCCACCTGGGTTGGCTCACAAACTGACAACCAGCTTGACAACTGGGAAGAGTTTAAAGCAGACATCACCCATAATTTCTGCATCACCAAATCCCTCCAAGACATTGCAACACAGCTCAGTGATCTTCCTCAGAAGACCACTATCACAGCTTACACCAACAAATTTGAGAAAATATGTTACAAAATCCAAAACCCAGCACAAGCTGACAACGTACACACCAGAGCATCATTCATCAACAGAATGAAACCCTCTGTTGCTGCCCTCATCCGCCCAGAGGCTAACACCTCCATGCCTGCTCTTATTGCTGAACCCAAGCGTGCTGAAAAACTTGCAAACCTGGAATATGCTGCACACAACAGCAATTGCTCCGCAAACAGCAATGGCAGAGAAAACTCCAATGGCAACAAACGCCAAAATACTAACCATAACAACGGCAACTCTAATCACAACAATGGCAATCACAGCCAAAGCGCAAACTGCTCCTGTCCCAAGAAAGAGAACACCACTGAAATTAACAATGCTGAAGTAGTAACCTGCTATGAATATGACCACACAATTTCTGACCTCAAAGGTCTCAAAACAGAGGAGCAGGGAAAAGAGGAGGGGGAACAGGCTTAAGTGCCCCTGTCTCCCCCCAAACTGATAAGAAATTGTACCAAGGCACAAACTTTGCTGCTTGCATTCCATGTGTCCCGCAATCCTCCATTTTTATGAACGTAAAAATTAAAGATCACTAATAACTTCTTGTCTACCCATGCACTTACAAATCACATACACATAAAACTTTATTCAACTCTGGTGCACAATACACTATGGTTAGCAAACCCTTTGTAACCAAACACAAAAAACCAGTTGTCAAAGCCAACTTCAAGTTTGCCAGAATGGCAGATAAATCAAAAGTTTTACTTGAAGATGAAACAACTCCCTTCAGAATTAACCTCCAAGGCATAGAAACGTCCATCAAAGGACTCATCATTAACAACATAAACTACAACATTGTAGCAGGCATGGACTGGTTCACCCAAGTGAACCCCAGTGTATGTTGAAAAACAGAAACCATGACCATCAAACGCAACAGAGTCAATTTTAACATCCTCAAAGAACCCAATGACCTCATTCTAAGAGACACAGTATTTTTCCAGGTCATAAACCAAGATGACTCAGAACGTCTAACCAAAGATAGTACCCTCTACATAATGAGGTACACTGAGTTCAATAACATAAAAACAACCAAAATCCAATGCCCAGAACTTGCAGAACTCCTAAATGAATAAGCTCATGTATTCAAGGAAGAACTCACCAAGCTACCCCCCCCCCAAACAGGAGGTCAAACATGGCATCAACCTATGTATGGCCATGCCCAAACCTGCATCCCTCTACAGACTCTCCCCCATGGAGACACAAACCCTCAAAACACACATTGAGGACAATCTAGCAAAATAATTCATTTGCCCGTCTGAATCCCCATGGGGGAAGCAGTGTTCTTTGTAAAGAAAAAGGAAGGCACTCTGCGTCTAGTAACTGACTACAGAGAACTAAATGCAAGCACATTAAAGAATAAATACCCTCTTCCAATTATAGAGGATCTGTTTGCAAGACTCTCAGGAGCCAAATTTTTCTTCAAAATTTACCTCACCTCAGGTTACAACCAAGTTGGAGTAAAGGAAAAAGACATACCAAAGACTGCATTCTGTACACAATTTGGATCCTTTGGATGTAGAGTAATGAACTTTGGGATAACCAACGCTCCTGCAACGTTTGTCACCATGATGAACCAAGCGCTAAATGGCCTCTCAAACACATTATGATACCTTGACAATATCATCATATTCTCAAAAACAAAAGAGGAACACCTCACGCATGTCCCCAAGACACTCAATCAACTTGCAAAGCACAAACTTTATGCAAAACCAAGTAAGTGCCAATTTATGGAAAAGAAACTCCTGTTCTTGGGCCATATTGTCTCTGATGGTAGCATTGAAGCAGATACAGACAAAATAAAAGCCATAGATAAAATGCAACGCCCCACCTCCATTAAAAAAGTTATATGTTTTCTTGGAATGGTAGCTTACCTAAGGAAATACATCAATAACTGCAGAAAACTAACCACACCAATCAATGACTTAACCAAGGATAATGCCAAAAAGAAATTCATCTGGACACCAGAATGTGACAAGAATTTCTAATTACTAAAACAATCTTTGATTGAAGCACCAATTTTGCAATACCCTAACAATAACAGGTGCTACAAGCTTGAGTCAGATGCCAGTGACACTGCCATTGGCGCAGTCCTGCTCATCCACCAGCCAGGGCAGCAAGACTTCCTGCCAGTATGTTACAAAAGCAGAAAACAGTCTAATACTGAGCAAAGATACCCAATACACGACAAGTAATTGCTAGCAATAGATCACACATGCAAGAAATGAAGATTTTATCTGGAAGGACATTTAAACGTCTGAGTACTAACTGACTATAAATCCTTAATCTATTTCAAAACTCAGAACGCACTTGCACAGCGGCAAGCCAAATGGATGTTCTTTCTGAAACAGCTTAATTTGGACATCTAATACAAAAAGGGGGCAGAGCTGGTCACAGCTGATACTCTCTCTAGACTATGTCAGCCTAGAAAGGATCACCCTGACCACCTGGAACCTGACTGGCCAAACCTGTACAACACTGAGTATAAAACCAAAGGGAAAGACCTCTCAACACATCAACTGACCCATGATACATTAGTAAGAAACAAAAAGTATTTCCATGTATTAAATGGCACAGTATACCAATCTATTAATGAAAAACATGTATTGTACATCCCACTTGCACAAAGAGTTGACACCATACTAAGACATCACCATCTACTAGGCCATACAAAGGCTAAAAACCTATACCTCACACTAAAAGAGATAGTACAGTGGCCCAACCTCAAACAGGATATAGTTGATGGTCTGAAAAGTGCACAGTGTGCAAGAAATACACCAGTACAAAGGCTCCTCAGCCAACGGTCAACCCAGTACCAGACCCTGTACCATTTAATGTTTGGGGGCTAGACATAGTGGGCCCCTTCCCAGAAACAAAGACAAACCAACATTTCTTAATTATAGCTATTGACTTTACCACACGCTGGCCCATCTGCTGGGCAACAAAGGACCACAAAGCAGAAACCATCAACTGTTTCATTAACAAAGCAATCATAGCCAACTACGGCACTCCAGACTACATCATCACTGATGGAGCAACCGAGTTATCAGGTCACATAGTAAATGACAACTTAAAATCCAAAAACATTAAACACTCCACAACCTCTCCATACAGGCCACAGGCCAACAGTAGAGTGGAACACCTGAACAGCAGCCTTATCAGGACCCTAGAGAAAATAATGGATGACAAAGCCAAAGACACATGGCCACTATAAGTGAAACATGCATTACTAGTATCCCGAGTCTGCACCAATCAAGGAACAGGATATTCACCATTTGAGCTAACCTATGGGTACAAACCAGAAATAATTACCCACAACAAGCAGCCATACATAAAGATCTCCCCGGGGAAACCCCCACAGTAGAACAAGCACCAAACCTACAATACATCTGCCTCAAAGCTAAAATAGCAGAAATAAAGAGGCTCAAGACACAAAAGGTAACCTCCACAGAGGAGCCACTTCTCATTGACTCCCCTGTATGGATTCTAGCTGGCAACAGAAAGAAACTAGACTCAGTACACCAGGGACCAGGAAGAGTCATCAAATACAGACCAGAACACAACACCTTCCTAGTAAAATTCCAAAGTGCCAAAAACCCAATTATCAAGAAATACAACAGAACCTGTCTCCGCCTCAGTAAAGGAGAGCACTCAACCAGACTGGTTCCAACTAGTAAACAGCTCCAGGAGCATCAGGCAACAGCCATGAAAACAAAGCCCCCTCCTGATGCACCAGAGTATCCCCTTAAGGGGGGTGTTAAGGGTCTGGATGTACAAGAATTTTGGCTACTGTCAACCTACTTAACATCCAGCCATTGCCCAATTTAGTCCCCTTCCAATATACCATTTGACATACCAAGAATGGTAACCAAGCAATATCACCAGACTGTACAAGTATCCAGTGGCTTGAACCCATCTAGCACATGACCAACTCCTAGCTTCAATCCAATTAAATCCCCACCACAGTCAAGTCTATATAAGTTTAAATTATTATTCAATAAAATATACTTCTCTTCTTTCTTAATTCCATATTTTAAGCTTCCCCAAAAGGTGCTCCTTATCAATTTGTTAGTTTTCTGCTTTCATAACATACTGGCAGGAAGTCTTGCTGCCCTGTCTGGCGGATGCGCAGGACTGCGCCAATGGCGGTGTCACTGGCATCTGACTTGAGCTTGTAGCACCTGTTATTATTAGGGTATTGCAAGATTGGTGCTTCAATCAAGGCTTGGTTTAATAATTGGAAATTCTTGTCGCATTCTGGTGTCCAGATGAATTTCTTTTTGGTATAACCCTTGTTTAAGTCATTGATTGGTGTGGTTAGTTTTCCGCAGTCTTTGATGTATTTTCTTAGGTAAGCTACCATTCCAAGAAAGCATCTAACTTGTTTAATGGAGGTGGGGTGTTGCATTTTATCTATGGCTTTTTTTTTGTCTGTATCTGCTTTGATGCCACCATCAGAGACAATGTGGCCCAAGAACAGGAGTTTTTTTTCCATAAATTGGCACTTACTTGGTTTTGCATAAAGTTTGTGCTTTGCAAGTTGATTGAATGTCTTGCAGACATGCGTGAGGTGTTCCTCTTTTGTTTTTGAGAATATGATGATATTGTCAAGGTAGCATAATGTGTTTGAGAGGCCATTTAGCGCTTGGTTCATCATGATGACAAACGTTGCAGGAGTGTTGGTCATCCCAAAGTTCATTACTCTGCATCCAAAGGATCCAAATTGTGTACAGAATGCAGTCTTTGGTATGTCTTTTTCCTTTGCTCCAACTTGGCTGTAACCTGAGGTGAGGTAAATTTTGGAGAAAAATTTAGCTCCTGAGAGTCTTGCAAAAAGATCCTCTATAAGTGGAAGAGGGTATTTATTCTTTAATGTGCTTGCATTTAGTTCTCTGTAGTCAGCTACTAGACGCAGAGTGCCTTCATTTTTCTTTACAAAGAATACTGCTTCCCCCATGGGGATTCAGACGGGCAAATGAATTCTTTTGCTAGATTGTCTTCAATGTGTGTTTTGAGGGTTTGTGTCTCCATGGGAGAGAGTCTGTAGAGGGGTGCAGGTTTGGGCATGCCCTTACATAGGTTGATGCCATGTTTGACCTCCCGTTTGGGAGGGTAGCTCAGTGAGTTCTTCCTTGAATACATGAGTGTATTCATTTAGGAGTGCTGCAAGTTCTGGGCATTGGATTTTGGTTGTTTGTATGTTATTGAACTCAGTGTACCTCATTATGTGGAGGGTACTATCTTTGGTTAGACGTTCTGAGTCATCTTGGTTTATGACCTGGAAAAATACTGTGTCTCTTAGAATGAGGTCATTGGGTTCTTTGAGGATGTTAAAATTGACTCTGTTGCGTTTGATGGTCATGGTTTCTGTTTTTCAACATACACTGGGGTTCACTTGGGTGAACCAGTCCATGCCTGCTACAATGTTGTAGTTTATGTTGTTAATGACGAGTCCTTTGATGGACGTTTCTATGCCTTGGAGGTTAATTCTGAAGGGAGTTGTTTCATCTTCAAGTAAAACTTTTGATTTATCTGCCATTCTGGCATATTTGAAGTTGGATTTAACAACTGGTATTTTGTACTTGGTTACAATTGGTTTGCTAACCATGGTTTGTTGTGCACCAGAGTCAAATAAAATTTTATGTGTATGAGATTTATAAGTACATGGGTGACAAGAAGTTATGAGTGATCTTTGATTTTTACGTTCATAAAAATGGAGGATTGCGTGACACATGGGATGTGAGCAGTAAAGTTCGTGCCTTGGTACAGTTTCTTATCAAGTTGGGGGGAGACAGGGGCACTTAAGCCTGTTCCCCCTCCTCTTTTCCCTGTTCCTCTATTTTGAGACCTTTGAGGTCAGAGAATGTGGGGTCAGATTCATAGTGGGTTGCTATTTCAGCATTGTTGACTTTGGTGGTGTCCTCTTTCTTGGGACAGGAGCGGTTTGCGCTTTGGCTGCAATTGCCATTGTTGCAATTGGAGTTGCTGTTGCTATGATTGGTGTTCTGGTGTTTATTACCATTGGAGTTTTCTCTGCCATTGCCGTTTGAGGAGCAATTGCCATTGCATGCAGCATATTCCATGTTTGCACGTTCTTCTGTGTGCTTGGCTTCTGCAATGAGCGTGGGCATGGAGGTGTTAGCATTGGGCGGATGAGGGCAGCAACAGAGGGTTTCATTCTGTTGATGAATGATGCTCTGGTGTGTACGTTATCAGCTTGTGCTGGGTTTTGGATTTTGTGATGTATTTCCTCAAATTCATTGGCGTAAGCTGTGATAGTGGTCTTCTGAGGAAGATCACTGAGCTGTATTGCAATGTCTTGGAGGGATTCAGTGACGCGGAAATTGTGGGTGATGTTCACTTTGAACTCTTCCCAGTTGTCAAGCTGGTCGTCAGTTTGTGAGCCAACCCAGGTGGCAACCCAGTTAGCTGTGGCCTTGTACAGGAGCTTGCTGGCTTTCTGGACCCATCTCTCATGGGGGATGCAGCTGGCGCGGAGTTTAGCGGCTGAGTGGTCTAGCCAGTTGATGATGTTTCATTTGTTTTTACCAAAGAACTTGTTGATATCAATGTATTTGGTGTTGGTCACTTCACCTGTGATAGGTGGTTGTGTGTTTGTTTGTGGTTGTAGAGAGTGACTGTATTGAATTATCTTGGCACATGCTTTGGGCATGACCAGACCTTTGAATACGGTGCCTCCACTAGGTATATCTTTGAGGATGTCATAGGCGTGGAAGTACGTTTTCCAGGTCTCCTGGGCTGTGGTCTGGTTGAGTACATGAGCAAAGGTGGGTGGGTTTTGGTCAGTCATTTTCTCTTTCAATGGTGTGGTCGAAAACCCGTAGCTGCTACCAGTGATAAGGAGACCCTTTTGGTGAAGCTTCAAATATGGAATTTAAGAAAGAAGAGAAGTAAGTTTTGTTGGATGTTACTTTAGACTTATATATATTTTGCTGTGGCAGGGATTTAGTTGGATCAAACCTAGGGGTTGGTCATGTGCAGGATGGATTCAAGCCACTGGATACTTGGACAGTCATGTGATATTGCTTGGTTTCCATTCTCAGTATGTCAAACTGTATATTGGAAGGGCACCAAATCAGGCAATGGCTGGATGTTAAGTAGGTTAGCGGTAGCCAGAATGCTTGTACATCCAGACCCTCGACACTATCAACAATTAATAGTGGGTGCTACTATAAAAGCTGCCTAACTGGTGAAGGATAAAATTAAAAGGAATCATGGACTAAGATTGAGCTAAGTTTAAAAAATTGAGAGGAAACACAAGCCACAAAACCTAACAAGTACCTTTTTGGGGTGCAAGTCAAACAATCTCAACTTAAGTTGAGACTGAGTAAAACTCAGGCTTTTATTCAAGTTTGGGTTTTGAGGTAAAAGTAAAGGGGGTGGGGACTAACCAAGGATAGTTAGTTGGTTTTAAGGAATGAAGACCAACCACAAGCACATGTTTACAATTATCCTAGCTTAAAATGGTTAAAACAAGGTAAAGGGAAGAACAGGGAAGCCGGTGGTTAATTTTTTGCTTAAACCAAGAAAAGCGGAGGCAGAAGAATGGGAAAACTTGGTCTGAGGCTGCTGGCGTAAGCGGGAAGGGAAGCAGAGCAAAAGCGAAAGGTAATTAACCTCAGACTGGTTTAAACTAACCCAGCGCATAGGTACCGGGGTTGAAACTTGTTTGCAAAGGGAAGGTAAGTTCAAAATTGAAACTAACTGTTAATCTTTAGGCTAATTTGACCCGGAAAGTAAGGAAATGAAGAGGGGTGCATGGGGAATTAAAAATCTTGAACTTCTTAACTAAAGGATATTGAAAAGAACCAATTGTAGTAAAGTGAATACTAGCAGCAGGAATAAAATAAAAGGAGAATCCTGACACCTGTCCAAGCAGCAATCCCTGTAGTTCACTGGATGGCATCCTGGGGGGTTATTCCCCCAGGATATGAGCCAGACTTGGTTAGTTCAGCCCTGCTCTCTTACAGTTAAGGGTTTGGCTAATCATGACAAATTTAATAGATTAGCCACCCAATCTTCAGCTTTTAGTAGATTTCAGCTCACTGGGCTGCAAAATTTTACCCTAATTTTTACTTTGCTTAAAAGTTAGAGACCCAGGAAGCCTTTTGTGCTGGGTGCATTTCATAGGTTTGGTTTTTTATGACCAGTTTACAAAAAGTCTTTCTTCGGGAAATGTACTGCTTTATAGAAAAGCTTTTGGTTGAGAACGGCATATTTGCCTTATCTTGCTTGAATTGTGGGAAAGGGTGTTTACACTCTTAAATGCAATAGAGAAACCGATGCTGGCATTGTGCCCTCACCTTGGTTTGGTGGCCGCGTTCCTTTTAACGTTGTCTTGAACCCCAAATAAAATCGTGTTTCCATCACCTTGGTTTGGTTGCCTGGCTCGATTCCGCTGTGATCCCCAAGTTTAGGATAGCACGATTTAAAGTGGAGAATTCGATTTGCAAGGTGGACAGGAAATCACTCCACTTTGTAACAGTGGTATCGCTTAATTTTCACGTTTGTGGTCGAGTTACATTCCAGTGTAATTAGACGATCCTTTATCTTTTTGTCAACCTAATCGTGAGTTTCCAACCAGGATTAGGGATGCTTCGGCTCAGTCCCGGCTAGCTTTCGGCTCTGGGCCGCTGCAGCATAAAACGAAAGTACTAAATATTTAAACATAATAGAATATATCTTTGAAATGGGGGACCCAGAGCTAGAAACTAGCCGTGGCTGCTCAGGGCTTTGCTAAAGCAGCCTAACCAGGATTAAATAAGCTTGTCCAACCAAATCCAACGAAGAATATCAACCAACAAAGTAAAATCCCTGAATGCCATAGAGTCATTTAATTTCGCTTATTCCAAGGATTTTCTAACTACAGGAATGCCCCTACACTGAAGCACAAGTTTAGAATGCAGATGCATCAAAAGAAAAAATAACAACTCATTCCCTATCCCCAATCCCCTTAAGCTGTGGTTCTTTTCTACTGTTGCTTCTGGCTTTAATAAAGCTATTTTTTAAAAAAAGCAAGTTTAGAATGCAGCCCAAGTTCGGTCAAATTCCACCCAATAGCCCCCAAAAATCCTCGCCTTTAAGCAATATTTGATAGAATGAACGTCCAAATTTTGAATAATCCCAGTAAAATATATTGCTTATTTATTTGCTTGCTAGATCCATCATTAGTCCAAGTCTAACTTATTCTGACATCTCAAACTGACATTTTGATGAATGCAAAGCAAAAAAAGAAAATAAGGCAGATTTTGCCCAGTAACAGATGTATAAAGTACATTTAAGGCTTAATTGTGATTACCTTGATTCAGGCGAGAAAACACGTAATAATATCATGAATTAGGCATATTTTGTTTAGTTAAATGCAAAATAAAGAAATTAAATGACCGACAATTATGCAGATGAAAATACAATATTTTAATAATCACGCTTACTTAAATAAAAGAATATGTGTCCTTTCAAAAAGGTGGAGTTTATTAAGTTGACAGAAATAAATGACTGCTCTAGTATAATATAAGGGGACATAATACAAGCATTACGCAGCCGAGTTAGATATCATATTTCAAATAATTTTCCCATCAAGACTCGCAAAAAAAATATACATGTATACAAGCAAAAATAACTACTTCTGTAGTTTCTTTGCACCTCAGTTGTGAATTGCAATCTATCGTCATATCACTGCTGATTTACGAGCAAAAAAGTGGACTCGATTGCGGGGACGGCGACATTTTTGTCTGGGAATTCTTGAGCCAAAGTATTCGCATATGCATAAGTCACACGGAAGCAACGAAGCTGAGATTAATAAACGTTAACAAACCCCTTACTTTGAATACAAAGACCAATGCCAAAAAAAATATCCCAATTCCCAGGTACTCGGGTATATCGCAGTCTCCGTCGAGTTTTTCGCCGGTATAACAGCTTTGAGTACCAAAGTATATAGCAGCTATCAACTGGGTCACAATAAGAAACCCAACGACAAATAAATGGACGAGCAGGACCTGGGAGAGGGCGCGTACAGCCTTTTCTTTTCGCTGATTTTCAGTAAATGCTCAAGTGCCGAGTTACCTGAAAAACGCCTTTTAAAGCGCGTAAATTAAAAACAACCAGTAAAATCCCCAAAGCAGTCCCAGCCAAACCACGAACCTGTCCGTTTATAGCATCGGCTAGTTGTGTCAAGGTAATCACCAAGGCCCCTACAACCTGTAACAGAGATATAATAATAGAGCCTGAACGCTGGTCAATACAAAGGCAGCAGACTGCAGGTGAAGAAAACATATTCTCCTATTATATCACGATGATTCTATATCCCACTCTAGAAACGAGGGAGCAGTCTCACCGCATACCTTGGAACTCAAGCTGCCAAACTTTGTGCAGTGTGATCATTTTACTGTAACAAATAAATGAAACTAGCCTTACAAGCAGTGTCAGGACACTGCAGATGATATCATTGTGGATTCACTTTATTTGGATCACCCTGTTGTGCTCTGGATCTATTTAGGGGTCCAAAATAACCACCCTATATAAATTCAGGGTATCAATCCCTTTTTGAACTGATACGATGAAGAACCTCAAAGCCTGTTCTAACAGAGGGTGTGACTAAAATCCCGGACGCTGTTTTAAACACCTTTCGGATTAAAATCGGCCCGCCTGCCGTGAATATCAAAGACATTTACATTCAGCAAAGGCGGACCTTCATGCTCCGAAACCGCCCAATCTACCTACGTTTCAACTAGGGCTGCCTCGGCCAAGCCCGAGTAGCCACAGGCCAGTTTTTGGCTCTGGACCACTCTATCCAAATATTTGTTTTAGATGTTTAAATATTACGTAGTTCCGTTTTAGCTGTAGCGGCCAATAGCCGGAAGCTAGCCAAAGCATCCCTAGTTTCAGCTAAAGCTTCATAACCGAAACATATTAGAGCAGAGTTCCAAATTTTACATTTAAATTCTTAAGCCAAAACCCCTTAAGACACATTGAAACTTTTCTTGATAAAACAAATATTTCTTTAAATGAGATGCAAGGCGTAGAAGCCGCTTCAGGGTTATTAAGTTATAAAACTGAATCTAACTAGTTATCTATTATGTCAGCTTGAGGGCACTCAAGGGGTGAGTAAGATAGTAACAAAATTGGGACTATAGCGGATTGTTCATGGAGGTCGTTTTTTAAGCAAATCTTTCTCAAATAAATCTAGACCAATTCCAGTAGATCTGGGTGGTATCCAATTTTATTGAAATAGAGTCCAGATGTAAGCTACACAATAAAAAACTATTTCAAATACAATTCCAGTTATGATTGAATAGACTTGATTACTTTTAAATTACATTTATTAAAATCTAGTCTTAATGTAACGAGAGTGGGGATCCCATGCTCACTTTTTCACTCCCAGCTTGACTCTCAAATAACAGGGCATCATTTATATGAGCTACAGCAAGCTCATATTCCAAATGAGCAATTCTGGAGTTTATCCTCTTGTCATTTGATGATCACTTTCATGCTTTCCTCTTCATATAGTCTTAGTACATACCCCCACCCTCTCCTTCCAATGTTAGTCTTCTTCCTGTTAAAAACATGATGTATAAAACTTAAAATTTTGAGGGGAAAGCAACAATTGGCACAAAAGCATCTTTATTTGTTATCATCATATTTTCATTTTATACCATTCTTACAGAACTGAGAATTTAAATCTCAACTGATATTTCCCATTTTGTTGATATTTATGCCAAGACTTCTGCTAGATTGTTTGTTTCTCCTTTACCATCTTTGGTTGCCTATATTTCCATTAATACTGAACCATTTCAGCCCAAACTAGTGTCAGCCAAAAGCCCTCAATTCCAGCTTTCAGAATCTCACTTCTTTCAATATATTCCTGATTATAAACTATTAGTTAACCCCACTTAAACATAATTCCCCTATTATCTTTCATAAAAGTACTGTAGATTCAGAACCTAAAGGTAAAAATGCGGGATTGTCAAATTCTTGGTCCAAATTTTGAATCACTTTTGCGGAATAGCCTTTTTTAATTAAATTGAATTCTTTGCATTTTTATTTGAATTTTTAAAAATGCAGGAACTCATAGACACTTTGCAAAGTTCAAGTCGAACTGCATATTTTCAATGGATGAAATGAATTAACTGGAATCAGATTTGAAGTGTTCAAATCCATCAATCATTTGCATTAAGTTTACTATGTTTTTTGAAATTGCGGGATTGTCAAATCCAAGAACTGAATTTCAAATCACTTTTGAATGTCATTAGTAAACTCAGATATTAATTGCGGGAACTGGAATCCAAATTGAATGTAAAGTAAGAAACTAGGACAAATCAACCCAAATCAAGAAGCTTCACTCTGGAAAAAATCAAATGGAAAATACAATCTCAACAACCATGTTTAGATATGAAATTAAGTGAAATGTAAAATTGTCTAAACTGGAAATGATGCAATATTCTGCACTCTAAATCCCTAATATAGCAATCACAAAACCATATAATGATATATGAGCTATCCTCCTGATGACGCAAAAAATTTAAAAAATTTCAAGGAAGAAAGGAGAGGAAAAAATAAACCATCGGTTTACTGCACTATGTATTCATGTACTGTTATTAAGGATACTTGATTACAGTAGATTTCAGAAAATACTAATAATAAAATAGAATTATATATTACAATCTGTTTTTACCATGTTGCCTTTTCCTTGGTGTGTTGATAGTTCTTTTGTTGTTGATAAGGTGTTTGCATTTAATTGGATGGTTTCACCTCCAGTTGCCTTAGCAATAGGAAATCAAGCTGCCTCCCCAACCACAGTTGGTCTTGGGGAGGCAACTTGATTTCCTATTGCCAAGGCAACTGGAGGTGAAGCTATCCAATTAAATGCAAACACCTTATCAACAACAAAAGAACTATCAACACACCAAGGAAAAGGCAACATGGTAAAAACAGATTGTAATATATAATTCTATTTTATTATTAGTATTTTCTGAAATCTACTGTAATCAAGCATCTAAATTTTAGCCGTCCTAAAATGGAATAGGGTGATTTTTGAGAATGCCTATGATTCCTAAAAGAATTAGCACAAATTCACTCTAGATCCTTTGAAATCCTTTTTGAGATGCCCATAAATTATATTTATTTCAAATTCACCTCATTTTTGATTTGAAATCTGGTTCTTGGATTTGAGAATCCCACAATTTCAGATTCTTTAAGTTTTACATGATGTCTATGATTTGTTTGAAATACAGGAAATATTAAATCATAAATAAGAATCCTGCATTTCTGATTCATGTATCCCACATTTTTTGCTGAGTTTTGTCTTTTGTTAGTTGAGTTATCTACTCAAGAGATTTGAAATTTGCCAATTTAAATAAATCAAAAAAGTCAAATTAAATGTTTGATTTTATTAAATATTTTATTTTTCACTCAGCTGAGTTGCCCGCAAAAGTGATTTGAAATTTGGACCAAGGATTTGACAATCCTGCATTTTTACGTTTAGGTTCTGAATTTACAGTAGGTATAAAATCCCTCACAGTTCTATTCTTCCAAGCAATTCAATCTCCTCCTGTTTAGGCTCATTAATATAAAAATTGCCTCAATACTAGCTGTATTCTTCTTATCCTTGGTAAATAATAATTTATTGGTGATGGTTAAGCATAGGCTTTGAAATAACTGTAGCTGTTGTTGAAAAAGTCTGAAGTCTTGCACATTCATAGTATACTCAGCTGAAACCCCCTCTCCTGAGAAATTCAATCCAGATTCCTAACATTTAACATATGGTATAACATCATCATTCAATAAATATTTTCAACAAAAATATCTATGCATTCTTAACCTATAAGAGCAAATCTGAATAAATTTCAGAATCACCTGATTTCTGCTGTGGGCATGCAGTTCTCATGGCTTGAATTATTATGGACTTCCTGCGCCAAAACCCTGTAGCGCTCCTGCTACTAGGAGGTCATCAAGGTGTGTCCTGGGTCAAATTCAGGGACCACTGGGTTGGGGTTGTCATCCTCAGAGACACTTGATCTACATAAATGACAAAAGTGAACTATCTAAACACTCCAAAAGGGACTCACCATGACCCCAATTATCATTGGCAATTGGTAACTAGGGAAAAACATATTTAACAGCAATGCATGGACTATCAAAGAAGCTCCATCATCTAGGGGGCTGTTTATATGATAATCTTCAATACAAAAATATACCAGATCTCAAGGTTATTTGCACTGCTTTACTCATTCCTCAACTAGGAGATTTCTATGAGTGAATAGACTAAAGTTCTTCCTCTTCTGATCCTTGTAATAGTGGAGGAACTTTGAAATTCAGAAAGATTGAGAAAATGGGGGATGTAAATCCAAATGCTGAAAACATTGAGGAGCAAAATAATTCTCAGTGTCAAAATTAGTAAGTGATAAACTCCAAGAAAAGATACAGGCAAAATGCAAGCTGTAAAAATGAGAACAAACATTGTAAAAGCTAATGATTGAGAAATGGAAACCAGATTTTGCAAATGAACAACTTGACAAATTAGCTTGATGTATTCCTCAATTTTTGGTGGAGAAACAGCAAAAAGCAGCGCAGTAGTGTTACAAATGACAAACTCTTGTTAACAATGCTCATGGAAGAATCTCAGCTACAGATTTGAACCCCGACACTCTGCGGGCTGCCAGCCCGCAGGCCCAGCTGCCTGCATTTTTCTGGGCTCAAACCAGAGCCAAATCTGTCTTTGGTGAAACTCCTGATGCCCATCAGTCTAGAGTCACCAGCGCCTATGCCTCTCCTGAAAAAGGATCCTGTTAGTCCCGCCAATGAGAGCACAGGCTTGGCCAATGATCCCAAGATAGCTGGGGCCACTATGGCTGGGGAATTGGAGAAACTTCCTGTAGAATGCGAGCCACCCAAGGATGGCAAATCCTGCAACTTGAAAAGGGAATTTGAGTCTTCTCATTTCAACCCAGCCAATGAAAGATCTCCCGTGTGAGATGCCACCAAGGGTTGCCTAACCCTGGTAGATGGTACCACCCAGCCCAAGGGGAATTACAAAAGTTTTCCCATGGCAGTTGGGCATACTTATACCCTTGGCCGCCAGGAAGTTGCCCATTGCCATTCTTGCAATAAAGTGATATGAACCTTTGGTTCAACCAGGTCATTCCATATTTGATTTTAGTTCTATTCAATTTCAGACTAACCTTTGTGGCCTTGTCCTCCATGTCCATCAACCCCAAGAAACCATGGACCGTCTGTCTGAGCTATATCGTCTACCTGGAGCATCTTTTGGCCCAGTGAATTTTGATAAGGAGCACCTGTTGGGGAAGCTTCAAATATGAAATTAAGAAGGAGAGAAGTATATTTTATTGGATAATATTTTAGGCTTATATACTGTGTGTGCTGTGGTAGGGACTTCTGTTGGATCAAATATATTGGAGGTCATGTGCAGGATGGGTTCAAGTTGCTGGATATATGGACAAGTCAAGGGATATTGGTTTGTTACCATTTCAGGAATGTCAAACCAATTATGGGATTAGCACCAAACCAGGCAATGACTGGATGTGAAGTGTGTTGGTGGTGGCTAGAATACCCGTACATCCAGCTCCTTGACACACACCCCTTAAGGGGTTACTCTGATACATCAGGAGGGGGCTTTGTCTTGACAGCTGCTGCCTGATGTTCCTGAAGTTGTTTGCTAGTAGGTACTAGCCAAGTTGAGTGTTCCCCTTAACTGAGGCAAAGGCAGTATATGTGATAATTTTTGTGATAGGGTCCTTGGTGCCTTGAAACTTGAATAGGTAGGTATTTCTGTCTGGTCTATATTTGATAATCCTTCCAGGTCCTCTGTGTAACAAATCCAGTTTCTTTCTGTTTCCAGTGAGGACCCAGACAGGGGAGTTGATTGGGAATGGCTCTTTGGTGAAGGTCACTTTTTGTGCTTTGAGTCTCTTGCTTTCTGCTATCTTGGCTTTGAGACGTATGTGTTATAGTGCTGGGACTTGTTCCACTGTGGGGGTTTCCCCAAGGGAATCTTCACATATGGTTGGTTGTTGCAGGTAACTATCTCTGGTTTGTATCCATATGTTAGTTCAAATGATGAGTAGCCTGTCTCTTGATTGGTGCAGACCTGGGACACTAATAATGCATGTTTCTTGTAGAGTGACCATGTGTCTTTGGCTTTACAATCCATTATTTTCTTAAGGATTCTGATAAGGCTGCTGTTTAGGCGTTCAAATCTGCCGTTGGCCTGTGGCCTGTAGGACGAGGTTGTGGAATGTTTGATGTTCTTTGCTTTTAGGTTGTTGTTTACTATGTGACCTGATAACTCTGTTGCTCCATCAGTTATGATGTATTCTGGAGTACAGTAGTCAGCTATGCTTGCTTTGTTAATGAAACAGTTGATGGTTTCTGCTTTATGGTCCTTTGTTACCAAGCAGATAGGCCAGTGTGTGGCAAAGTTGTTAGCTACAATTAAGAAATGTTGGTTTGTCTTTGTTTCTGGGAAGGGGCCCACTATGTCTAGTCCCCAAACCTTGAATGGTTCAGGGTCTGGTACTGTGTTGACTGTTGGCTGAGAAGCCTTTGTACTGGTGTATTTCTCGCACACTGTGCACTTTTTAAGAACATCAACTATATCCTGTTTGAGGTTGGGCCACCGTACTATCTCTTTTAGTGTGAGGTATAGATTTTTAGCCTTTGTATGGCCTAGTAGGTGGTGATGTCTTAATATGATGTCAACTCTTGGTGCAAGTGGGATGTACGGGACAAGCTTGTCATTAATAATTTGGTATACTGTGCCATTTGATACATGGAAATAATTTTTGCTTCTTACTAATGTATTGTGGGTCAGTTGATGTGTTGAGAGGTCTTTCCCTTTGGTTTTATACTTAGTGTTGTAAAGGTTTGGCCAGTCAGGTTCCAGGTGGTCAGGGTGATCCTCTCTAGGCTGACATAGTCTAGAGAGAGCATCATCTGTGATTAGATCTGCCCCCTTTTTGTATTGGATGTCCAAATTAAGCTATTCCAGCAGCAACATCCATTTGGCTTATTGCCGTGCAAGTGTGTTCTGAGTTTTGAAATATATTAAGGATTTATGGTCAGTTAGTACTCAGACGTTTAAATGTTCTTCCAGATAACATCTTCATTTCTTGTATGTGTGATCTATTGCTAGCAATTCATTATCATGTATTGGGTACCTCTGCTCAGTTTTAGCTAGTTTTATACTCTCATAACATACTGGTAGGAAGTCTTGCTGTCCTGGCTGGCAGATGTGTAGCACTACGCCAATGGCAGTGTCACTGGCATCCAACTCAATCTCATAGCACCTGTTGTTATTAGGGTATTGCAAGATTGGTGCTTCAATCAAGGCTTGGTTTAGTAGTTGGAAATTCTTGTTGCATTCTGGTATCCAGATGAATTTTTTTGGTATTATCCTTGATTAAGTTGTTGATTGGTGCGGTTAGTTTTCTGCAGTCTTTGATGTATTTCCTTAGGTAAAACACCAACCCAATAAAGCATCTAACTTGTTTAACAGAGGCAGGGCGTTGCATGTTATTTATGGCTTTAATTTTGTCTAGATCTGCTTTGATGCCACCATCAGAGACAATGTGGCCCAAGAACAGGAGTTCCTTTTCTATAAATTGGCACTTTCTAGGATTGGCGTAGAGTTTGTGCTTTTCATGTCAATTGAGTGTCTTGCAGACATGTGTGAGGTGTTCCTCTTTTGTTTTTGAGAATATAATGATATTGTAAAGGTAGCATAATGTATTTAAGAGGCCATTTAGTGCTTGGTTCATCATGGTGAGAAACGTTGCGGGAGCGTTGGTCATCCCAAAGTTCATTACCCTACACTCAAAGGATCCAAATTGCGTACAGAATGCAGTCTTTGGTATGTCCTTTTCCTTTACTCTAACTTGGTTGTAACCTGAGGTGAGGTAAATTTTGAAAAAAAATTTGGCTCCTGAGAGTCTTGCAAAAAGATTCTCTGTGAGTGGTAGGGGATATTTATTCTTTACTATGCTTGCATTTAGTGCTCTGTAGTCAGTTACTAGACACAGAGTGCCTTCCTTTTTCTTTACAAAGAATACTGCTGCCCCCATGGGGATTCAGACAGGTGGATGAAGCCTTTAGCTAAGTTGTCCTCAATATTGGGGTTTGAGGGTTTTTGTTTCTATGGGGGATAGTCTGTAGAGGGGTGCAGGTTTGGGCATGGCTTTACATAGGTTGATGCCATGTTTGACCTCCTGTTTGGGGGGTAACTCTATGAGCTCTTCCTTAAATACATGAGCGTATTTTATTTAGGAGTGCTGCAAGTTCTGGGCATTGGATCTTGGTTGTTTGCATGTTATTGAAATCAGTGTACCTCATTATGTGGAGGGTACTGTCTTTGGTTAGACGTTCTGAGTTATCCTGGTTTATGACTTGGACAAAGACTGTGTCCCTCAGAATGAGGCTGTTGGGTTCTTTGAGGATGATAAAATTGACTCCATTGTGTTGATGGTCATGGTCTTTGTTTTCTGGCATATACTGGGATTCACTCAGGTGAACCAGTCCATGCCTGCTATAATGTCCTAGTTTATGTTGGTCATTACAGATCCTTTAATGGACGTTTTTATTCCTTGGAGGTCAATTATGAAGGGAGTTGTTTCACCTTCAAGTAAAACTTTTGATTTATCTGCCATTCTGGCATATTTGAAGTTGGATTTGACAATTGTTATTTTTTACTTGGTTACAATTGGTTTGCTAACCATGGTGTGTTGTGCACCAGAGTCAAATAAAATTTTATGTGAATGAGATTTATAAGTACATGGGTAGACAAGAAGTTATGAGTGATCTTTAATTTTTACGTTCATAAAAATGGAGGATTGCGGGACACATGGGATGCAAGCAGCAAAGTTTGTGCCTTGGTACAATTTCTTGTCATTTTGGGGGGGAGACAGGGGCACTTAAGCCTGTTCCCCCTCCTCTTTTCCCTGTTCCTCTGTTTCAAGACCTTTGAGGTCAGAGAATGTGGGGTCAGATTCATAGCAGGTTGCTGTTTCAGCATTGTTTACTTTGGCAGTGTCCTCTTTCTTGGGACAGGAGTAATTCACAGTTTGGCTGCAATTGCCGTTGTTTCAATTAGAGTTGTTGTTGTTACTAGTGTAGTTAGTGTTTTGGCGTTTTTTGCCATTGGAGGAGCAGTTGTGGTTGTGCGCTGTATATTTCATATTTGCGCTTTTCTCTGAGTGCTTGGCTTCTGCAATGAGCGCAGGCATGGAGATGTTGGCCTCAGGACAAATGAGGGCAGCAATCAAAGGTTTCATTTGGTTGATGAATGAGGCTCCTGTGTGCACATTGTCAGCTTGTTCAGGGTTTTGGATCTTTTCAATGTATCTCTTCAAATTCATTGGTGTAGGCTGTGATAGTGATCTTTTGGGGAAGATTACTGAGTTGTATTGCAATGTCTTGGAGGGATTCTGTGACAGAAGTTGTGGATGATTTCAGCTTTGAACTCTTCCCAGTTGTCAAGCTGGTTGTTGATTCTTGAGCCAACCCAAGTAGCAAACCAGTTAGCTGTGGCCTTGTATAGGTTTTTATGTAAGGAGTTACATTCCTTTCACAAAGGAAAAATTCCTGAAACAATTAGCAACAATTAGAAAAACTTATGGGAGCCCAGAAAATCAACAATGAAAGTGCATTTATAAATGTAGAAGCAGAAACAACAATTGTAAATGAATTGATTAACAAAAATGTCTTGGAAAGACGTTCAAAATATTTAAATGAATTTATTAATGATTATGAAAGTAAAAACCAAAGCAAAAGCCTCAATCTTAATATAAATTCTAAACAAAAACAAGGTTCCCAGTGCGTAATCAATCATACTAGTGACACTAATACCATTAAATGAATAATTAATGACTCTGAAAGGGTTAAATTATCAATATCAGCCAATCAGACTAAAGTAACAGGCACCAAACAATCCAAAAAACATCCAGGGGATCCAAACTACCAATCAAATCAAGAAATCAAATCAGGCCAAGGAAATAGTTCACATCCAGCCTGTCAGGAAGCCAGGCATAGTTAGAGGCATTAGATGACTCAAGACAGGGTACTGCTGGGCCAGTGGGTAATGCCCACCATAGGATGGATGCTAACTTGATAATATAGGATACATATTGCCCAAGTAAAGACCAGGGCTTGGAGTTGGGCACCATAGAGTCCACCAATTCTGTCAAAGTAATGTAGAGTACTCCAAAAAGTTGAGTGGACATGGTCTCAGCGGCAGTGGAAGGTTCCGTTAGGCAGTCCAGTCTTGGGGTTAAGGGCAGAGTCATGGGGACAAAGTATGCTGGCAGATAATTGTACTTGTCTTTGAACAATAAGGGCAGCACCTTGTATCACTTTCCTTAATGTCTTATTTATTTGGCCTCTCTAGTCCTTTCCAAAGAATTGGCAATGAGGATAGTCTCCAAGGCAAACTCTGAGTAGGCAGGGTTGGGCGGGTATTTGGTAAAATGCACAGGTCCAAAAGGGGCTCCCAGGGACAGTATAAAGCCTGGGGAGGTTTGGCAGGCTGATCTCTGGAGTGGGTGGTCCCCTGGTTGTCTATTTGACCCAAGTTGAGATGAAAGATCACTAAGACTAGATAAGGTAGAATTTGATGGAACCAAAGGTTCATAAACTTTATTATCAAAAATGACAATGTGGTCATCACCACACTGCTGAGGTTCTTATACCATGTGATTTAGCTTATTTGCTTTTTGCAGACTTCATGTCAGGGATGACAATTTAGATGCTCCTAAATCTCAAAATACAGAATCAGAGTCAAACCCTGGACAAAACCCTTTGCGGACTGCCAGAATCATAGGCTGGGAACACAAAAATCCACTACTAATTGACAAAGTTGCTGCCAGCCTGCCAGGATCTGAACCCTTAGCTGCCCCACAGGATTCTACAAGCAAACCGCCAGTGCAAGATGCCAGGAATTCCCTCAAGGTGCCAACGCCTAACACCAGCAGTTTTCCTGGTGAAATAGATGAATTTCTCCCTGAGAGTTATTCTGACTCCCCCAAAGTCCCGGGGAAGGCACTGAACCCAAAGAGGCACCTGATACCCAAATTTATAAACAGAAGGATTCAAAGTCTTCTCACCCCAAAGCAGCCAGTGGCAAACTGCCAGTGCTGAGCGCCACAATGCCATCTGAGACACCCAATGCCAACCTGCCTGAGCCCAGAAAACCCAATCAGGAAGTGAAGCCTGGCAGTGTGGGATAAATACCTGCCAGGCTAAGACCAACCCCCATTGTCATTTTTAAATAAAGGTTATGAGATATTGGTTTTCCCAATTATTGCTGTATTTTATTCTTGTCATCTGCAAGTTAACTCAAAGATTATCTGACTCCCCTGCCAACCCGCCAGCTACGTACCACCCGCCAGGTGCTCCCTTTGGTCCCGTCCACTTCACGGAGTACCCCTTAAAGCCCGAGTACAGGGACTACACCGCCAACAACATACTAGCCCAGGATCCCTTGGCCAGAACTACTGAGAGAACCAGATACAACCAAGAAGGCCCTTGGTACATTACCAAGCCCTGCCTGTTCAGAGATAAATACAACTTCCTTCCTGCCTACCAAATAGACATGGAGCCACCCGTCACCCCCAAACCAATGCCTGCCTCTGCAGCCAAGCTCCCACTAGACCATACCAACAAGCTTTTCAGAATTGTATATATAACTCTCACAGGAGTAATAGATACTATTGTTCCTGCCCCCAGTCCGGGGTTGTGGCTGGGAAAGTCAATGTCCTACCTCATTAAGTTAGCGCCAATCCTTTGGTGGGCCCTGTCCACCCAGTTTGTAACCCGCCAGTTCCCAGACACTAGCAAGCCGGCTAATCAGGGTTGGTTCCCTGACACTTCAGGTCCATGGGCAATTTGCCAGCAGGGCATGAATCTTGGCTTAGGGTCTTGGGGGCAGCAGGTCCTGGTTGGGTGTGTTCTGGTGAGCAGAAGTGGTAATGCTTAATTATGCCGCTGCTGTTCACCATGTCACCTGGGTTGGCCAATTGCATTTCCCTTTCTGGACTGGAGACTGGTGGCAGTTGGTACTTGTTGGCAGGGCTAGTAGTGAGTCTTGTCCAAGCCATGACTTCTGCATAGGTCTAGGTTTTCTGTGGCACCAGTTTGGCGGGTCCTGATTGGGCTGGCTCTGGGAACTAGAAGTGGCAATGCTTAATTATGCCGCTGCTGTTCACCATGTCACCTGGGCTGGCCAATTGCATTACCCTTTATGGACTGGAGACTGGTGGCAGTTGGTACTTGTTGGCAGGGCTAGTAGTGAGTCTTGTCTAAGCCATGACTTCTGCGTAGGTCTGGGTTTTCTGTGGCACCAGTTTGGCGGGTCCTGATTGGGCTGGCTCTGGGAACTAGAAGTGACAATACTTTATTTTACTGCTGCTATTTGCTATGTCACCTGAGCTGGTTAATTGCATTACCCTTTCTGGACTGGAGACTGACAACAGATGGTACCTGTTGGAAGGGCTATTAGTAGTTCTTTTCCCAATCTTTTTTAGGAAGGCCATGTCCCCTGCATAGGTATGGTTCTTCAGTGGCACCGGTTTGGCGGCAATCTGGCAACCATTCAGGGAATCTTCATTATTAAGCCGGCAGGCCGCGGGGTAATTCAACAACTTGAGTCCGTGACTTAATGGGTTGGCAGTCCTGGGCCATCCTGGGGGACTCAATCTGCCTTCAGAGGACCAGTGATCAATTTCAGGGTTATTAATGCAGACATCAAACTTCCAGTCTTGGCTGCTGGCAGTCTGGCAGGTTTTTCTCTGTCCTGGTTGGTGCAAGGCGTTTCCTGAGGGTTGGAGTTTGACTCTTGGGTTTTCAATCCAAGTATTGATATTTCATTTGTGACATTTTAACCCAATAAACTCTGTGTTATTCTGATATTATTTCCTCTTTTTTATCCCTGTTTATTTTCCAATTCTCTACAATATCTCATCTTTTTATCTATTGTGTATATGTTTTACGCTTATCTCAATATGTGTTGTTTGCTTTATGTTGACATTGCTTTCATAATTGCCATATTAATTTTAGCACTTTACACAGCCCCTTGTGAAAATATTAACAACAAATTGGTGATTAGCTAAATTTAACTTAGAAAATTATAAGTTTATTGTGTTTAGATAAGGTTGTCACTGATCCAAATTCAAAACCTTAATGATAAACTTTAAGCCAATCAGGAGCTGGGTGAGAAAATGATTGTTGTGACATAAAGGGTCATTCAATAATTCTTTGGTAGGGCATTCCATTTCAAAAACTGCATCTCAAAAAATGCCATCTCAATTTTTAGCTATTTTAATTTTATAGTAAAAACGCCATTTTGATTTACGGCATTTTGACTAAGAAAAAAAGTTTTAAATTTTTAGATTTTTTAAACTCCAAAAATAACCAAAAAAATTCTCAAAAAATAAAATTCAAAAAAACATTTCTAAGCTTAAAAAAGCCTCAGAATTCCAAACCTGCAATATAAAAATGGGGTCAATTGCTAGCAACATAGTTGGGTAAAGCCCAAAAAATAAAATAATCCCAAAAACAACTATTTTCATCTATTTTAACTATAAACTATACTTTAAAATAAGCATACAATTGTATCAAATACCAAAAAAAGTCAAATAATGGTAAAATCAAAGGCAATAAGAGAGAATATAAAGAAGAGTTTATTGCAAATAGGCTCAAACATTAGTAGAACGAGCAACTGAGATGGCTTGAAGATGCTCAAGCTTGCTATCCTTGGGATAGTAGGCAAGGACCACCTTGCTAATCTCTGTATACTTTTTCACTGCTTTGGTCTGCTTGGGGGGGGGTTGCCTTTGGTCTTCATACCAGTCTTAAAGAGGCGGGCAGAGATGGCCTGCTGGGTTTTTAAATGGACCATGATCTTATTGAATTTGGGCTTATTAACCCTAACCCTTGTAGCAAACTGGCTATGTCACCCTTAAAGGAAAGAGGTGGTCTTGATGAGGCCGTCTTTGACCTGATTGAAACAGTTCCAGGTGAATGAGTCACCTCCTTTTCTAATGTGGCGTTCTCCCTGAAACACTCCAACCCATTGAGTTTTGAAATACTCAATGAACAGAGCAAAGGCTGCCTGGTTGGCAATAATGTAAGGATGGCGGAGTAGGGCATCATAAAAGGCATTGGTCTCCTCCTTTTGCACAAGGGCAAGGGTAGCAAAGCAATTAAAAGTGTCCTTTGCTTCTTTGGTGCCTTCAGTGTAGACCAGCTCATGAAGTTCAGAGCACTTTTGGAGGAGGCAGCAGAGTGCCTGCTGGAAGTGGAAGTAGCATCCCTGAGGGGAGCTCTTGAAGACTTGAATAAAGGCATTTGCCTGAGCCTGTTCAAAATCCACTACCAGATATTCATGGTAGGGAAGGCTTTTTGGCTTTTTCTTGATTGGGATGGGAGCGTCTTCTTCTTGGGAGATGGATTTCTTCTTGCGCCCTCTAGTCTCCTTGGGCTCCTCTTTGATAGTTGGGAGGATTTCATCAAGTTTGGCCTTTAAAATTGTGAGTGCCCGGACATATGTTTCCTGCTTCTTGTTGGGAAGGAAAAAGAAGACAAGGGGAAGAACTAGATTACCAACCTGCCTATGGATATTCCAAAGATGGCTGAAGAGCTTTGGGAAGGTTGAGAATGTTCCATCTGCAAGCCAGGTCTTGCATTTTAAAAGGTTGCACAGATCCTGGCTTGTGGCAAAGCAGATGATACGCTCTGGGGCATGTTGACCATCATTGTGAAGAAGGAATCTCTCCTCATGGCGAGATAGTTTTTGATCTTTGGTAATAATCAATTGGTCAATGGAGCTTGCACTGACGCCTTCAGTGCTCAGAGCATATCTCTGATCAGTGAGATATCTCTGTAACTTTGAGGCGCCACCAACAGTTGCTAGCTGGGTATCATTTATATTAAGGAGTGCATTGTTGACAACCTCAGTTGTAGTTTGATCCTTTGTGGTTGGGACCACCTGGTGAAGAAACCAGCAGATCAGTTGATAGAGAGGGTCAAAAGGCTTGGCACAGTCATGAACAATAGTCAGGGATTTAAACTGAGTGGACCCATAGGTGGTGAGTCTAGCTGGACAGCCAACATTATCACATTTGAAGTGATGTTGACAGATGGGTTTCTTCTTGTTGTTGCAGCTGAAGCTGTAGCCCTTGTAGACAAAGCCGGCACCCCCTTTCTTAGTCATAATTGGATAGCTGATAGGGTATGTTGTTGGCACAGCAAAGGTGCCATTTTGGTTGCATACATTGTGGATTGAGTTAAGATCCCAGAGCTCAATTGGCTCATCTGCAGGAGCACCAGGATCAGGCTTCTGCTCCTCTTCATCCTCAGGCTCTGAAGTGGGGCCAGAATGGCAATTGAAGTTGAATAACTTCTCTTGAGGATCATAGGGGGAGTAAACAAAAGGAGAGTGGGGAGGGGTTGGGCTTGTTTCCTCAGGCTCTGGTGAGGGCGTAGGTGTCTTGGGAAGAGCTTTACCCTTAGCAGGCTGCTTTTTAGGGGTAGTTTTGGCCTTCTTGGCCTTGGGAGGAGTGATCTTGGACTTTGAAGCCTTGGAGGCCTTGGGCGCAGCTTTAGTGGTAGGCTTGGGAGGCATCTAAAAGTGAATTAGCATCAAAATATGGGAATTTTGGGGGTTGTTTTTAAAGAGAAAAATGAGAATGTTTTTAATATTAAAGTAGTAATATTTTTTTACATAGAATTGTAGAGGAGATCTAAAAATATATACTATCAAAACTTCAATGTTTTTATCTTGTATTTTTTATTAGTAACACAAGTATGCAAAACTTTGAGTTTTCACTGATTACTTGCAGTCAAAATGGCGTTTTTGAAGTGACATAATTGAGGTGCTGTAGCTCAAAAACATAGTGTTTTTGAGCATTTTTATATTAAATTAACAAATTTACAGTGGAGCTACATCAACCAGGCCAAATAGTAAAACTTGAATTTATCAAAAACTAGCCTATACAACTGGGAATAAAAAGTACCCAGTTGTTTAGAGAAGGCAAAAAAATACATATTTGCAAAGTTTCAGTGAATTTCCTACATTTTTTAATACTATGGTTTTTAACATGAAAATGTACTTTTTAAAAGTGAAAAGCAAGAATTGCAACTGGGAAATTGATATAGCGTAGCATGGTGTCATATGTAATCTCCCCTTATTTTTCCCTATCCATTGTGCACATTGAATCAATTGGGTGATATGAAACCCAGTGGAATTTGAAGTGACGTAAATCAAAATGGCGTAATCACCTTCTTTTATATTGAAATCACTATTAAGATATTTTATTAAGAGAACTCCTATCAACATATCCATGTATAGATAAGTTATAAAGTACATATAGCAAAACTATTTTTTTACCAAGCAATGACAATCACTAGTAAGACTACTATTGTAGTGCTCAAGGATTCTAAGGGTAAGGTTGGAGTAGCTGAGCAGCAACAGGGGGAACACAGCAGGACTATTATCTCCTTACACAACAGAAATTCTCTATTTGAGCTCTACAAGTAATCTAATAATGCTAAGTTGGTTGTTATTTTCTATTCAATGATGTCTTATTTGGGGCTATCTGAGGGCCTTATGTAGTTAGAAATAGGGGAGGGAAAAGAAAGGGCGAGTCATCCTGACTGAAGTCAGGTGGTTGCAGCAAAAGTAGGGCCAATTTTTGGGAACTAGGTCTAGAATGGGGTTTCAGAATGTTCATCTGGGGGGTCATACTTGTTGGTAAGGAGCAGAAGGTCTCTATACCAAATTAGAAATTGGGGAAATTGATGAGCTACTAATTGCCTCAATGAAAGTCACCACAATGGGTCACTCTCTGATACATCTGCGGCTAGCTGCAGATGTGTAGATTGGTGACTCATTGGAGGAGCCTATACATATGGCAATTAGTGACCAATATATGCATCTGAAGCTAGCCTTAGATACATAGATTAGTCACCAATTGCCTCAATAAAAGTCACCACAATGGGTCACTCTCTGACACATCTGCTGTTAGCTGCAGGTATATTGATTAGTGGCTAATTGGAAATTGATCTTTATGTTTCAATGGGTAACTCTCTGATCAAAAATGCAAGAAAAGGCAGCAGTTCCCCTGTGCTTTTCCTTATAGGATAGTGATCTCAATATGGTAATATCTGCAGACAGCGCCCTGAACCACAACCATAGTGGTGTTATTTTAAGTTGTTCTTATTATAATTTTCTTGGATTAATACTATAGGAACATCTTCTGATTTTATACAACAGGCTTTATTTTAGTGCAGGAATAAGCTTATTTTAGTTAAAGATAAATAGCGTGATTTGAAATGAAGTAAAATCAAGATGACATAAACACGCCTCACACTAAGTGATTTCATATGTAAATAAAGTTAGCAAAATAAGATTTAATTAATTTGACTCAAAATGCCAAGATTGAGATGGTGTACTTTTGAGATGCCGCATTATAAAATTATAAGTGAATTTTAACTATTTTATTATTTATTTTATTTTTTTGTGATTCAAAATCACTAACACAAAAAACGCCATCTTGTATTAAATTTGAGATGGCGTAAATAAAGTGCCAATTTTCAAAGTGGCATGTCCTACCAATTCTTTGATGCATGTGCACTAATTAATCTGATTGGATGGATGTTTTACCATTGTTCATCATTGTTGCTATGGTAAGTTATTGATGAACTAGTGCTCAATCAGCTGCTGGGTTAACACCAGTCCACCAACAACTTGTCACATCAGCAATGGCACACAATGTCAAAACAACAAGCCAATAATATTAATTAGCTCACATGCACTAAAGAATTATTGAATGTCCCTTTATATCACAATAATCACTTTATCACTCAGCTCCTGATTGGCTTAAAGTTTATCATTAAGGTTTTGAATTCAGATCAGTAACAACTTTATCTAAACATAATAAACTTATAATTTTCTAATTTAAATTTAGCTGATCACCAAATTGTTGTTAATATTTTCATAATGGGCTGTGTTTAGGTGCTAAAAATACCCTTGTTCTGGATCTAGATACAGAATAGTGAATATATGATTTTATAGAAATAAGCTGAACATAAAGAATAAAACCAACTATAAACAAAGAGAACATGAACAATTTAAATTCAAGATAAAATTAATATAAATAGAAATTTTTTGACATCAAGGATTTTATGGGGGGGAAGAGTGATGCCTATTAGGCAGAATAGCACAGGAAGGAAGGCTTAGAGGCAGTGCTGGCCTGGGGGTCTGGGATTGGGTGGGTGGGGCTGGCAGGTGAGTGGTGGTGGTGGAAGGGGTAGAGGCAGGAGGATTGTGTGTGATGGCCGCCATATACTGCTGCTGGTATTCCTTGTCTGTCATTGGTTGGATTGGCTGGTAGGTGGATATGGCACAGGGTGGGATGCACTTATCTTTACGTGATTGGCTGCCCATATTCACATAGAAAACCATTTGCGCAAAAAATTCAGACACCATTTGGCAACCAAAGAGAGACTCATGGTTGAGGAAACCAAGATAAAGATCATTAAAAGCCTGAGGGTGGCAGTCCTGGAGTGTGTCTTTAATATTGAAGAACACAACATCAGCTAGATGGAAGTTTTTGTTGCCGGTGGGGTAGACTGAGGCCTGATGCCCATGCCCCTGGATTGCCTTGAGGGAGGTGGAGCTACCCTCCATCTGGTGGCTCAAGAAAACCCAGTAGATGGAATTTGAGCTATCCCAGGAATCAATAAATTTGCCAATGATGTGGCTGTACTTGTAGCTGTTGCAACTGAACCAATGAGAGTTCAGTATTTGAAATTGGGGAAGACAACAGTCCAATAGAAAGGACAAGAATGAATAGAATAAGGTATTGTTTATTATAGAATATTATGATTAATATACTATATGGGGAAAGCCATAAGGCCACAAGGGGGTGGCATAGTGGGGTGTTCCATGTAAGGTTTGAAGCCAAGGAATAACTTGTGCAGGGATCAGCAGGTGAAATTAGTAGCGCTCCTAATTAGGAGAAAGTGCCTGCAGTTCAATATTGTCATCAGATTGACTCATGTTGTTAGATATGTCAAGGGCGACTCATTGAGTGCCCCCTGTGTATTGTGAGATACGTTGGCAGGCAAGTCTGGAAACTTAGTTGCAACATCCCCCTTGCCCCCTGGTTGTTGTCAGACACTAGGATTGAAGTCTGCAGAAGATCTGGGAAAGTCTGCACATACAACCTTTGTGTGGGGATGGCACAGCAGGGGCGCAAGCAATTGTGGTGAAGCTTCTTGGTGTTTCCTTGGGCATCTTTAAGTTGATAGGTATGATTTTCAAAGACCACAGCTATCTTGAAGGACCCTAGGTGGTTGGGTTCTAACTTGGCAGAATTGGGGTTGAGGGTGTAGACAGGGTCACCTACATTGTATCTGGCTTCAAGTTACTTTGTCCCTCCTTCAATTTGTTTGTGTTTTATTTCTCAGGTCTTGGCACGCCATTGATTCAGGGATTGAGTTTTTAACAGGGGGATTTCCAGGAACTGTAGATTGTAACTTCCCCTGTTCAACTCCTGTCAAGCTGACAGGTGTTCCAAAGGCCAAGGCGCTGGGGCTGAACCCAGTACCTCTGTTGATTCTCACTTGTAGGATAAGTAGAGCAGTGGGCAAGTGTTCAGTCCACAAAATATTGGGGTGCTCCTGTGAGAGCTTGGCAATCAGTTGGACCAGTGAGCCATTCAATTGCTCTACGCGTCCATTGACTTGTGGATGATAGGGGGTTGTGACTATCCATTGGAGGGCATTCTTGGCGCAGTACGCCTTCATGACATGTCCAACAAGTTCAGGGCCACCATCTGTGATGAGGCGTTTGGGCTGCCCAAATCAGGCCACAATTTTCTTGTCAATGAAGCAGGTGATGGTGGTGGGGGTCTTGTTAGTTGTTGCCCAGGCTACTAGACAGAAGATGAAGTAGTTGGTGGCAGTTATGATGTATTTCTTCCCCAGTCTGTCTTTGGGGAGGGGCCCTGTGATGATCCACATGTAAATGGTTTTGCAGGCAAGGGTTGATTTGGCTTCAAATAAAGACGCTATTTTAGAGACTGAAAATGTGTTGTGGGTTTATTGCAGGTAGAGGCCTAGTAGGGAATGATGGCTACTAGGGAAGGTAAGGCATAGCTAGTAGGTGAAAAGACTACTAGGGGGGAGATTTTGTCTCCACCCAGAAGAAGATATTGGCTGCTGTGGGCTAGAGGTCTTCACCCAGCAGGGAACTGTGGCTGCTTGGGGTGAAGAATGAGATAGCTCAGCAGGGAACTTTGTCTGTTTGGGATAGGAAGTGATCCAGCCTGATTGGTAGCGGTTGCTGCTCAGGCTGGAGAATGTTTAGACCCTGGCAGGTAACGCAGGCTGCCAGGGTAAAAGTATGTGCCAGCATGGTAGGGGGTGCCTACCAGGGCTGTAAGTTTTAGACCCCTGTCAGGTAGTGCGGGCTGCCAGGGAGGGGAAGAGCTCTGAGGGCTCTACATACCCTGATACACTTACAGGAGGTCTTTGAGCAAGAATCCTACCTAACAGACTGATAGGGTGTCCTTGTTTATGTTCCTATGGGAGCTTTGGGGAAATCCCAAAGTGAGCATTGGAGGGCATAGATTTGCTCAGAGGTGTCACCAAGGCGGTTGCTTGGGGAAGCAGCTGCAGAACTTGGTGTGATCAGGCCTCTGGAAAGTGAAGCTGATTACTTTGCAATTAAAAGCCCTGACTTAATCACCTGGGTGAGTAAAAACAATGGCATATACTTTGATAATCTATGGTTGGATGGCCTAAGTGGATTGCCACTTGCAAGGACCCAGTTAAACACCAGTTCAATGTAGACTCATGCCTGGGTCTACAGGTTCTGGTAACGGGGACTGAGATAAAGGATCAAGGTGGTTCATGTTTTAGGATCTGCAGAGAAGACTAGTAAGAGGGACTGTATGATCACAGTGAAAACTTGTTGAGGGACTGTTGGTTCATATGGAGTTTGGAACCAAAATGGTTCATTGTGCAGGTTGAACCAAGGTGTTTCTTAGTAAGGATAAGCTGAAGGGATCAAAAGATCATGATGCAGGAGTAGCTGGTCATAATAAAGGAGTAGTCAGAGGACTGATAGGCTGTTTAAAGACTGGAAAGGAGCTGTTCTGTGAACTAAGATGGACTGATTGCTGATTAAACTGATGAGCTGAGAGATATGAATGAAAAACAGGCAGAAAAACCAGAAGATGTGAGTGCAGGACTAGAAGATGACTTAGAAGGACTAGCCAGACTGGAAGTAAAGGCTAAAAGTCTGATTTTGGTGTCTTTAAAGAGGAAATATTAAGAAAAGAAGCAGTTAAATAAGGATTTCATGCTACCAAAATTATAGTATAGAAAAAGAATTAATTATCATATCATACTACAAGAGAAAATAAAGGGAAATAAAAAATAATTTACAGGATTTAAACCAGGAATTTATTGGGTTAGAATTGAGCCAGAAAGGAGCCCAAAAGAGGCCAGAAACAGGACAGAGAAACTGTGAGGGCAAAAGAGCAAATTTTGCCAAGAACAACTAGGAGAGACAAAAAGGCAAGCAGTGTGCAGGTTTAAAGTTACAAAACATTGAGAAAAACATGGAGAAACACAGAGAAATGTTGTAAAATCAAGGGTTCAAAATTTGCTTAAGTAAAACATATGCGGAAGCGCTTGAGATTTGCCGGATAACATGACAGAAATCACAGCAAAACTGTTCAAAACGCGGAGCAGTTGTTTACCCGGAGCAGGACAGCCTTGGGTTTAAACCATAGTCAAGAGTGAGTCATCTGGGAAAACTCTTCAGCAAAACAGTTGAATCAAGGCGTATGATTGGCTGCAAGCCGGAGTCTATTTAATCAGTGTTTTGAGAGCTTTAACTTAAGAGTTGAAGCCTAAAAAATGAGAAGCAGAAGCAGAAAATTCAGGGCTTTAATTGGCTGAAGTAAGTTTTTAAGTTCAATATATTATAGGGAGAGAAAAACTGGATAGTTTAAGCTTTTGAAAACCAGAGTTCTAAGAGAGATTTTTGTCTTGAAACAAGGAGCTATAAAAGGGGGAGCTATCTGAGACTCTTGAGAAACTGGATCAAGTGGATTAAAAAGGCCACAAGGACTACAGAAGGAGATGAAGGCCAAGCTAAAGGTGCAGAAGCCCAATATAAAGCAGCCGGAGCTAGAAAGAAGAAGCCATAGATGGAGCAGACTGCAGGAGCCCAAGACAAAGGTGCAGGAGCCCAAGACCAAGTACAAGGAGTCCAAGAGATTGTTGGAGGACTCCCAGTATTGGCAAACCCATATTTTTTCCCTTACCCAGGCATTTATCAGAAGTTTTCTAAGGGGATCTTCCTTCTGACTGTGAATAAAGGCCTATTACAACCCCTGTCCAAATTTTCAGTAATTAGAGTGCAAGCCCAATGAGTGAACTACCCCATATCTTTTACCCTAGTCAAGGGGAAGAGGAAACCTATTGTCAGAGTTGTAGGAGATTCACCACTAGTATGTCTTCCCAGGAGGAGTGGGAGAGATTGACTAGACATCTTGAGATGACAGATAGGGGAAGGAAGTTTATAGTGAATGAATTTATCAGGTTTTTACAAGAGTGGTATAGACCCACAGAGGGGTTAGCACCTGCTGAAGTACAGGTGAATGGTGGACATGCCTGCCTAGTGATTGGAAAGGTGCTGGAAGAGTTTGCAGTTATGCAGGTCAAGTACAAGCTGCTGATCAACCACTCACCACTGTTGGGAAATGACGGCTCCTTCAAGCCAGTCCCTGGCTATGACCCAGGACACACTTTGGGGACTGGTGACCAGGAACCCCACAGGCCCAACAACATCAAGGGCCCACTGCTCAAAGGGTTCCATGGCTTTAATGGGTAAGACAGACTTGGGGGTGCAGGTTTGAATGTATTCTTTTTGCACAGCACACACATTTTGAGGAGATCCAAGATATCTTGGCACATACACAGCCACCAAACCTTTTTGTTTCATGATCTCAAAGAGGTTATGTCCTCTGATGTGACCCAAGGTGTGTGTTGGGGATTCTTTCCCTGACTACTTGAATTTTATTGACAACTTTGGCAAAAATATATTCTCAAACCAACACAACAACAAAGAAATGGGGTCCAGTTTTTCTTTGAACAATGAGTTCAACAGGTTTCAAACTCTGAACCCTAAAGAAGGACCCAGTGTTAGTACAGAATTAACTGTTCAACTTAGTTTACCTTTATATATGAATTCTATTCATTTGACTTTTCTCTGGCTTTTGAATTGAATTTCAAAAAGGTTATTAACACAATTAGCAACGTCAATTACCGCTTGCAATCTGATTGGCTGCCGCTTTCTACCTTGCTGCTCTGTAATCAAAAGAGCCTATATTTGAACAAGGCTCTGTACTTAGTTTTAAATGACTATCTTGCTTGTCTCTGCTTAATTGTGTACAGCACAATGGCTTATCCTTGGATCCACTGCTTCAACCTCCTTACTATTCAAATTATTAAGCTTCACATTCATCATTGTTTGGAAAAAGGTATTAATTTGATCACCAGGCCATAAAAACCTCTCTTATATTCTAAAATACCACTTAAATGTCCCAGCCTTCATTTGGAGGGTATTTAAGTGAGATATTCTCATTATTTCTCTTTGTTCCAACAATAAAGATTTATCCTACACCTTCTACTCCTTCATTTTCTGATAAACACATTCTGAAGCCATGAGAGGAATTCTATTCCTATCCTGGTTTCTAGCTTACTTCTTGCCGGTGGTATCAACCTTGGAAAAACCAACACCTACCACTGACTGGTATAACTCTTCTCCAGATGACGCCCATCAAAAGGAATCCCTCACTCACAGATGGTTCAAATACCCTTCTGCCCACTGGGGACGTAAATTCCAATATGGTCATTTGTTTACTCCTCCTCCTACTGAACCTGCTCTGGTTAGACCTTACGCCTCCTTTTACCTCTTGATGTATTTGGTGGGTTACTATCTACTGGGTTGTTTCAGTTCTATGTTTGGAAGATTTGCTTACCTAGGACACCTATGACACCTTGCAATGGTCACAGTTCCTATCAGGTTGGTAATAGCAGGATTGAATTTAGGGGCTTTGGCCCATCAGCTAGGGAACTTGTTCCCTGCCAAGTGGGTCCCTGACAGTGCAGTGATAATGCAATATTGTGTCACCTTGTTGTGTGGTGGGAATGTAAGGCGTCTTTTCACCTGTCTCTGCCTGGCAGCAGACGTTGCTAGCATTAGTGGTGAACTGACTTTTGTTGTCCTTCAGCTTGGAGATGGTTACTGAGTTAAGGCCTTCATAACAAGTTGCTTCAGGGCGGAGGTACAGCATTGGCCAATCTGGATATAAGCCATTGTCTCCAGTGATGAATGCTACATAGAGCTGTGAGAGGGTGTCAGCTGTGATGAGTTCCTTCCCAGGCTTGTACTCAATGCGCAACTGGTAGGAGAATAGACACTTGACCCAGCCTTCTTGGCGGCGTATCAAGTGGGACTGTGTGTTGAAGTACTGGAGTGACTTGTGGTCTGTCAGAACCCGGGGTGGAAAGGTAGCTCCTTCCAGGTAACAGTGCCATTTCTCAATGCAGTGCACAATTGCCGCTAACTCTTTATTATGTATGGGATAACATTGTTCCAAGTCAGTGATCTTCTTGGACTTGTATGCCAAAGTAAGGAAGACACCCTTGTCAGTTTCTACCCATAGCACGACCCCTATGGCTCTGTTAGAGGCATCAGCCTTGAGTTCATACTGGTGGTTCTAATTGGGGAACTGCAATATGGGTGCAGCTGTAAGTCTTTTCTTCAGTGTCTTTAAGGCTTGATCTCTGGCAGGGGTCCAATGGATGCGCTGTTTAGTATTTAGGAGCTCAGTGAGAGGTGCAATTAGTTCCCTGCAATTGGGAATGAACTTGCTCATGTAGGCAACCATACCTAAGAATGTGTACACCTGGCCCACATTGGTGGGGGACATGCTGGTGATTGCCTTAATTTTGGCAGGATTGGGCTTTATCCCTTGGGCATAGATGGTGTGCCCAAGTAACAATAGCTCTGTATTAAGGAATTTGCATTTGGAAGGGTTAGCCTTTAGCTGATTTTTTGGAGGGTGTCAAGAACAGCACAGAGGTGTTGGAGGTGTGTGGTTTGATCTTGACTGAAGACAATAATGTTGTCAAGGTACACAGCAACACATTTCCCAATCAACTCCTCAAATGCTTTGTTCATCAACATGGTGAAGATAGAAGGAGTGTTGGTCATTCCAAAGTTCATGACCCAACACTCAAACAACCTGTAGCATGTGCAGAAGGCAGTCTTTGCCTCATCTCCTGGTGCAATGCGGACCTGGTTGTACCCCATAGTGAGATTGATCTTGCTAAAGACCTTTGCATCTACAAGTGTGTCAAACAGGTTGTCAATCAATGGCAGGGGGTACTTATTCCTAACAGTCACCTCATTTAAGGCGCAGTAATATGTGACCAGGTGAAGGGACCCATCCTTCTTGGCTAAAAAGCAGACAGCAGCCCTGTATGGAGAGAGCAAGTGGTGGATGAAGCCCTTGTCAAGTGCGTCCACAAGGTGCTGGCAGAGGTTCTCATCTTTTTTTGGTGTAAGACAGTATAGGGGACGTGCTTTAGGGAGCAACTCTTGTAGTTGTACAGCATGCTGAATCTCCAAAGGAGGAGGTAGTTGGTCCAGCGCTTCACTGAAAACGTCCTTATACTCCTTGAGGAGTGCAACAAGTGCTGGTGGAGGTGGAATAGTCAAGGGAGGGGTTGCAGATGATTCAGTGAAGATAACTTTGACTGAGCATTAGTTAAAGTCTAGTTCCCCCCTTGAAGTCATACAAGCCTGTTTCTGTTATTCTGACAAACACGGTATTATGAAGTAACTTGCTCATTTCAACAGGGTATATCTGAAAGCCCACCCCATTTCTATTGAGGGTGATTACAGATGTATCCCAGTTGATGTAGGGACAATTGTGATGAAGCCAGTCAAGGCCAGCAATTACATTAGGGCTGAGCTCTGCCATGATTGGCCCAGAGAGCTTAACCTGGATGTCCCCCATTCTCACTGAGAAGGGTACTGTCTCATGGGTAATTGCCACTCTATGTGATTCAGCTACTTGTACTGCCTTTAATCTGCTTGGCACTTGGTCTAGTTGTTGAGAGTCAGCAAATGCCTGGTCAATCATGGTGTGGTTGGCCCTGGTGTCTACCAATAGTTTGTGGGTATTCCCACAAAAGCAGAAGGGGTAAGCCAAGCGGGTTACTTTATTTGAAGAGTGACTCTCTTGAAGCACGGGGTTGTTGCTGTGAACTTAGAAGACGTCAAGGGTTTCAACCTCCTGCACACTGTAGTTGCAGGGATTCTTTGAAAGGAGGGATTGAGAGTGAGGATCAAGTGGGATTGTAGAACCTCTTGTAGCTACAACCCCCAGGCTTTCCCCTGATCCTCAATCTGCGCTAGTTGGAGTTCCCCTTGCAGGGGTGTTTAACCCCATTTTCCTGCTGGCAGGGCTGGTGGCGGCCTACTTGGTTGTGGGCACTGCCAGGTGTGGAACAAGGTTGAGGTGAAGCATCATTTGTTTGGGAGAAGCCCATCAAAGCCTGGTTGTTGGCCTCCACAATGGACTTGTAACAGTCATTAATGGAGGTACAGCAACCTACAGAGACCCACTTACAGATATGGGGCTTGAGCCCATTGACTATCAGGGTCAGAAGCATGGTGTTTCCGTTGGTCACGGCTTTGGGGGCAGCAGTAAGGTACTCAGGAACGGACCCTGTCTGTTTAATTTCCAAGAGGGGATTCCCCACCACAATGGGTGAGAATCTCTTGCTGTAGCAGGACTTTGTGGTATCCCTGAATGATGCCCAGGTGATTTCTATTTCCTGACTGGCCCAGGTGGTGAACCAAACTGCCACAGGTCCCGTAAATAGGCCTGAAGCAGTGGCAACCCACAAGGGCTCAGGTACCTTACATACACATAGGCAGGTTTCAGTGGAGTGGAGCCAACTGACAATGTCAGCCCCTTCCACACCACCCACAAAGGATTCAAGCTGGAGGTTGAGCATGTGTTGTGACAGATCTGACTGGGGTGGGGTGAAACTAGTGTTGCGCTGCCCAAGGCAGAGTCAATTTTACACACTTGTAAGAACCAGCTGATCTTGGTAAATGATGTACCCGTTGGGGATGTCCCCCTTGGGGATTGGCAGGAAGGTCTCTTGATGGGGAGTAGCCATATGGCCCGTACTCTGTCCTTTCTTGGGGGATTTTTCTTTTAGGTAGTTTGTGAACCTACTGCTGCCATCACTGTTGCAACTGAACCAATTAGAGTTCAGTATTTGGAATTGGGGAAGACAACAGCCCAATAGAAATGACAAGAATGAATAGAATAAGTATTGTTTATTTTAGAACATTGTGATTAATATACTATATTGGGAAAGCCACAAGGCCACAAGGGGGTGGCATAGTGGGGTGTTCCATGTAAGGTTCAAAGCCAATGAATAACTTGTGCAGGTATCAGCAGTTCAAATGGGTAGTGCTCCTAATTAGGAGAAAGTGCCTACAGTTTGATATTGCCATCAGATTGACTCATGTTGTTAGATACGTCAAGGGGCGACTCATCAAGCACCCCCTGTGTATTGTGAGATACATTGGCAGGCAAGTCTGGAACCTTGGTTGCAACATAGCCATTGGTGAAATCAGGGTTTGCCTGATAGTAGACAAAACCCTTGGCTGAAACAGCCAGAAATGCACCAATAAAAGTCCCCCTCTTGACCTTCTTCCTTTTTGGTAGTGGCTTTTCCTTACTTGTCAAAATTGCTGAAAGCTACTAATAGCTTGTATTATGAGATGAAAATGATGTCATCTGTTAGAATTTTCAAGAATTGAACCAGAGTGGACTCAATGGCAGGATTGTATGGGGAATCCTCACTACCATTCCATTGGTTACCGCCAAAATTGGTCAACACCCAGACTGATTCCACTTTTCCGTGCATCCAGAGCTTTACCATGCACTCAGAAACCCAAATGACATGGTGCACAAGTTGCTTCTGGACCTGGGTCAGGGGAAGCTTGGGATCCTTCTGTAGAAGATCAAGCATGATTGGGTATGCATCATTGATCTGGGACTCTAGGGCCTTCTTGGCTGTCCTGATCAGGTTCTCCTTGTTCATCAGGTTGTTGAATTCCTGCGTGATGGTAGATTGGGTAAGCTTTAATTGGTTGGAAATCTGATCTCAGGTCAGGCCACACTAGTTGAGTGCCACAATTTCCTGAAGAATTTGGGTGGTGGTAATTTGGCGCTTGGTGCACTGGGTGTCACAGTAGGTTCCATCATGCCAGGAATTATCTGGCCAAGTAGAAAGACTCAAAAAGCCAGAAAACCTTTAACAAAATTGACCAAATTAACAGATTTAAATCAAACAGTCAATCAAAAATGGGTTACGGCTGCTCCAGTCCGCCAGCTGAAACCAATTCCTCCTTGAAAACTGACGTTGATAAATTGATGTAATTTGAGGGTCACCCAATATGAGCTTATTAATCAGCATGGTCATCAGAAGTTGATCACTCAAGGTTTCTTTGCAAACTGGACTAGATACTTACTTGACATTGTGGAAGGAATAGGAGCTCAGGATTCAGGCGGTATTGCTTAGTCAGTTTTTGATATATATTGAATAATTTTCACTGTTCAACTCTTAAGAGTTGAGTCCTCCAAAAATTTACACAATAAAAATCACATATTTCTTGGTCTAATTCTATTTTAAGAATGCATCCAGTAGTTGGGTTGTTGTTTTATATCCCCTACAATTTGATTCTCAGCCAAATCATTACTGGCAGGTGGGGCCTGGCCGTTGGTACTTTGTTGTTGACACCGCCCAATGTTAATTCAATGCCTACCAATCTCAGAGTTGTTCTTCCCGTCTTCAAAGCTGAAAATCTTGTTGTATCTCAATGTCCTGAATTTTATTCTGAAGACACTCTGATGCTTTCCCAGGCTATTTATCTTGGGCTATTCTGGTTTGGATTAAATATTTTACTTAATCCTAGTATCTCATTTGGAAATTTTACAAAATGGTATCTGAAGCTGTGTTGGTGGTTAATCATTAACTCTATGTGGATTTGGGTGGTAATCCCCCACCCTTTGGAGACAGCTTCTTACTATCCCGCAATTTCCATCACACTGAGCTGCAGGAGTATAAGCCTGATTGTCTGAGAGGGGGCAGGTTGGCTGGTGGCAGGGAGTTGTTTCAAATCAGGGTTGCCATTCTGATTGGCAGGTTGGTTGGCATCTTGTGCAGGGGTGTGTAAGGGAGCAGGGGCAGAGATGAGTGACTCTCAAACAAGTCAAAGCCATAGAGATTTAGGGTCAAGTATAGATCAGCTTCCTTGTTACCTGCAGCAAAGGATTGGGTGTAAACAGGTGCCTCCACATTCCAAGCCTCATTTCCATAGAAGCTGGCTTGGCTGCTGGTTCTGTCAATAAAGTTGCTAGTAAAAACCATTGTAAAAAACCTAGGATAAAATCACTAAAAGTATAAGTTCAATATTTTATGACTTTATTTTTATTGTTATCACAAGTCCATATTTGGGCGGTTCTCAGAACCATTTTATACAATTCAGGAGCAATGAAAATGAATAAAATGCCTCTGTTCCTAAATAGGATAGCTGTTGATTGACTATTATACTGTTATTTTTCTATTTTATGCTTCTCATACTACACATATTGTGTGACTTCATTTTGTTTTGTGTTTGTGGAATCTTGCTTCCATATTGCTCAAATTTTATTTCATTTTAGTCCTTCTGTTGACGCCTCATATGAATCTTGATTGGATTATAATATATTCCAGAACAGCATTCATCCATTTCACTTGATGTACCAGTCCATTTTGTTTGTGGTTTGAACTACGCCACTTGATATTTGAAATAATTTTGTATAAGTGTTAGTGAAATTTTTTTATTGTTTGACAATTCATTTGTTCACCAAAAATATTTAAATTATTTGAATACTGAATCTTGCGTGACTTGGGGTTTGTTTAAATCTGAGGTATTCTTGGTTGCTGCCACAGCTTTTAAAACTATGTATAACAATATTCATCAGTAACATGCCTTCAACTCAATCAATGATTGCAGAGTTGAAAAATTCATTATTTTTGAAGTTACACCACAATCTAACTAGGAAATCCATTTTCACTGCTCAAACTACTTGAAGTATTAACACTTTGAGCACTAAAGCGTCAACCAGTTTCCTGTTCCAGCACCAGTTTCCCCTGTATTAAACCTCAACTAATTTAAATTCCAGAATGATATTTTTACTGTTTCCTTGACCTTCTTCAGCTTTCTTCCCAGATCTTCACCCTTATAGTAAAATCAAGGAAAATGTCCCACCAAAATGGCTTTATACCCTGCTCCCATAGCAAAATACCTTCATCTACCATAGAAAATCACCAAGGAAACCATTTTACTGAAATTCCTCAACATTTCCCCTTGATTTTGACACTTTTAAAAAATAAGGCAAATCATTTCAACTTTTGATTCCTCAGCAAATTGTTTTTAAAGAAATGTTGGAATGTTCCCCCAAATTTTTCCAACCTTAGCCTAATTGCCTAGCCTATAGCATAGCTATTGATCATCTTATCAAGCCTTTATAGGTGACCTCCACCCTGACTATAATTTGTGGGTCCCCATCAGTAAAACCACTCAGACATAGGAAATAAGTCTCCCAAGTGAGTTTTACCTAGACTAGCCCCCATCAGTGACCTACACCTAGGCCATCAGAAGCAAGCATTAACCATGCATTAATATGTTTTTACTCACCTAAGTAGTTAGCTTGATATTTCAAGTACAAAGCAACCAACTTCACTTCCCAGAAACCTCCAAATCATTAATTTCTGTAGCTGTTTCTCTAGAAAGCCACCCTGATGATGGTTATGAGCTATCCATGCTTTTCCCATCAACTTTAAGACCTCTTTAAAGCTACCCTAAAGAACTGGAAAGAAAACTTTACCTATATACTAGGTAAAGTCACCCAACTGTATTCTCACCCCAGTTGGTATCAGGACTTCAGTGCTTCCTCAGTGTGAAGAATTTTTGACCAGGGATTGTGGAAAGTTTAATTTATTAGGGAATTATTGACAAACCAATGAGAACAGATTAGTTACTATCATGGATATCAGTTCATTGATTACATTAATAAATTCATGATTAATGTACCATGACACTGTTAATATAGATTAACTATTCCACAGCGCCACCACTGGGAAGATAAGGCGCCAGAGTGCCAACAGAATCTAAAATATACACCACAGGCCAGCATAAATTATTCCAGACACCAGAGTGTTGCTACAATTTATATCAAACACCAAGGTGCCAGCATGCTCAATCATAAGAGCCAGAGCATTCCAACAATTTACATCAGGTGCTGAGGTGCCAGCTTGTGAAAAAATAATGCCAAGACACTAGGTCTAAATTGAATTATAATTCAGCATCTATAAAGTAGTTTTTAAAACTTTTGAAATAAACATATATTAGTCAATTTAGAATGCATAGATCCAGTCAAACAACAAGTGCCAACTTGTTAGATCTAAATAAAAGATAATTTCACAGAAAATGTACACTATTTGGCAAAAATGTCCAGTCATAAAACAACCTACTCAAACTGGGGATGAATATATAATGATTCAACACCAAGTGTGCAAAACACTAAAACACATGAGTTTCAGTCACAGAACAAATCCACTATGTTTACTATGTTTTTTATGAGCACATGAAACTCAGTCACAAAAGTTACAAACTCAATCCAACAACAAACCCTAATAGCAACCAAAACTGACAGCAAAAATATCCATTATCAAAACAAATCAATGAATCTATATTGCTGTTACCAGCTTTTCCTAGTTAAGAATACAATCTAAAATACAAAAATAAAATAAATATTCTGAGTGTCTGTTTTGGAATTGGAATCAATAAAAAGATCAAATTTATCCAAACATACAATTAACAGTGCACATTTACAACCAAAAATAATTGATATAGAAATCTAAAACCTAATGTGAAATAATTGATAGTGACTACAAGCTTTCATGCTACTATATATAGAGATATAAAAATTATAATAAATAAATTTATTAGATAAGCTTATTTTAATTTAATTTAATTTTTATACCAAAATGAACGCATCCCAACAACAGAGCTAAGGAGCCAAAGGAGTACGCTGTGGACGTGGACGCCCTTGTGGGTCAAAAAATCAAGTTATTGCAACCCAAGTGCCTACTCAGGAAGGAGAAAGAAGAGGAGAGTTTAATAGTGATGCTGCACTGACACAGCCAGTTCAAGGCGCATAGAGTGCAAGTGCACAGAGCATAAATCCCAGGGTCTAGAAGCTGACCAGAAAATAAACAAAGGTCACCACAACCAGAATAGTAAATGATGTCACCACTGAAAGAGTGTCTTATGTATACAACCCTGTATACTGCTGAAATGGTGTTCCAGCTACTATCATGGAGAAAGTGAATCCAGTCCTTGACACCATGTACAAGCCTTACATGAGTGACAATAAAGGACAAGACAACAATAAGTAGCCACAGTATTACCAAACCACTGGTGGGCAGCAGGTGCTTAAAAAGGTTGCTGGGTTTTACAACAATGTGACTATGCCCTGTGTTGTGGCTGAGCCTGCAGAGTCGCTTCCCAAACCCAAAAAGCCAAAGTACCACAACATCCCAGATGCCACCTGCAAGACCTTTAAGAGACTCATGGAGGAGACGCCAGTCTACAAGAAGGCCATGGCCTTTGTCAGTATTTTGGAAAAATCCGCATACAATCTCTTTACAACCTACCTGAAAACAGGTTCTGTTCTCCTTTCAGAGAAATCCAAACGCAAGCCAATCCTATTGGTCAAAACCTCCTGTGAGCAATCCAACAGTGGATCAATAGAAACTGCCATCTTGAACTAGAAATATACAGTCAATTATTGAGTCCACTTTTAGGATTGAGGCCTTGTTTTCACATGCTATTGCATTATGAAGAGTTTGAGATTCTCCCGGAAAAAACTTGGGGCTTCTCTGTACAATTGGAAAAGCCCAGACAATATTGCCTACTGTCAAAAATACAACAAGATGTTCACTGCTCTCAAGGAGAAGGGGACCTTCAAATTCTACTACATTAACAAGTTCTCCTTTACATCCTCCATGAGAAACAAGTATGGCTACATCCCCACAGGCAAAAAGAACAGTATGTCCCGGCGTTCAGCTATGCATTCTATTTCCTACTCAATGATAGCTCTTCTTGGTCCCCTTTGTATTGAACTATACCAGATGATCAAGGGCTCTCATAATAGTGGGACCTTTCTGGAATTTCTATGATTGGTTCAGGAGCACCTATGAGTAGCCAGTTTGGGTGTCACCAATATCATAGTATAACAAAAAAGTTGGGCTCCACAAGGTGGTGGATATTCTCAAATAATTTCAGGTGATTGAGCCTGGTGTAGAAATTAGCTCCTAACAATTGGCCACATCCAATTTGCGTCTGCTATTCCTCCCCTCCTATTCCCCTTTCCTCAACCCAATAAAGGAGATTTTTGGGTGGCTCAAGCAATTAGTCAATAAAGGGGCACCACCTGGGCCCAATGATTTGTTTAATTTGCTGCAGGTCGGTGTCCATACCCTCCCAGCTGAAAACGTGGCTGAATTCTATGGCCACACTGATTTGTTTTTCCCTGTGTGCCTCTCCAAGCAGCCAATCAATTAAAGGCTTAGCTATTCCAAATGATTTTTTTAAATTTTATTTGTAATATCTGTTTTTTATTTAGTTTAATTTGTATTGACTTTATTTCTATGATTCCACGTGTATACTTTCAGGTATAATAAAAATTAACAAAGCAAAGCAAAGCCAAATGAATGAATGAATGAATGAATGAATAACACACAAAAATGATTACATTTTTATATTTTGATTTTATTTAGGTTAGTTTAAATTGACGTTCTTTATATGATTTATATTGTATAACATCATATATAATAAAAATTAACAAACCAAAGAAGAATGAATGAATGAACTTACAGAAATATTTATTTTTTATTATGTTTTTATTTGTTGAATATAAATGGTTCAATTAGAGTAGATTTTAAAGAAATTATGTATAAAAAAATTAAAATTTTTATTTGAGTTTAGAGCTTTATTGGGGGTGTGAGTGGCAGAATTCCAGGACTTGACGTTGAAATATACTAGCAATTTTTATTTCCAAAGCATATGCTGACATTGCTCCCGTACTATATAGATTGTGGCAGCTTGAGTATGGGAGCACTGTGATCTAATTGGCCAGGAGGATTTTTTCTAGTGAAGCTTCCATCCCATATGTGGCAGCAAAAATAACTGCATCCTTAATAACATGCTCTACTGAGCTGTACCCAGGGGCAATTTTTTCCATCCAATAAATGGCAAATTTCATCTAGCTTTATTATTACATCAGAAAGGTTGTGTGCTTCTGCTTTAATCCTCTTCATTACAACAAGACCTAGGTAAATAATCAAATGAAGTCTATGCCCTGCAAACAGGGCCAAGAACTCACAAAATTCATTGTATAGGGTACTTATTTTATTTTTAAGGGACATGTTAGCAAAGGTTTTTTCCATGGTTGGCAGTATTCCGGTCTTTTTAAAGCACCAAGAGGCCCCAAAGTCTTCAAGAACGCCCACAATGGCAGGCAGGCAAGATGACAGATAAACTGTTGGTAAGGTTGGTTATTTTTTCTTTATAATTTTTTAGGATGTGGGATATTGTGTGCTTGATCAGGAAACAGAAACAGAATTCTTCTTGTCCTCTCTCTATTTTGTATAGGTTTTGATATGGTATGGTTTTGGCAAAGTCCCAGGCAAGGAGGACAAAGAGATTTTGGAATTCTGGGGGAGGAACGTACTGGTTGAGGTGGAGGTTAGGGGCCACAGCCAAAGCCAAGACCCGCCATTCAGTGTCATCTGGTGTTGTTTGGAGCTTTGCAAGCTGTTTCAACTTTGTAGGTAACTTTTTTCTAATTCTTTATCATTTTGGAGCTAACAGCTGGCATCAGGACCAGCTGACATCCTATGTGGGGGACTTAATTGCTGTAAAAGGTTTGGGACATGTAGGGTTTTAGGTATTGGCGGACTACTCCTTTGTTCTCTTCTATAAATAAATAAAAGTTAATACTTTAAATTCAAAACCTAAACATAAAAACTTGAGATTGTCAAATCCTTGGTCCAAATTCTGAATCAATTTTTTGGGATGGCCTTTTTTAATTAAATTGATTTTTTAGAGTATTTATTTGAATATTTGAAAATGCAGGAACTCATAGACACTTTTCAAAGTTCAAGTTGAACTGCATATCCCCAATGGACAAAATGAATTAACTGGAATCAATTTTGAAGTGTTCAAATTCATCAACCATTTTCATTAAGTTTACTATGTTTTTTTGAAATTGCGGGATTGTCAAATCCAAGAACCAAATTTAAAATCACTTTTGAATGCCACTAGTAAACTCAGATATTAATTGTGGGAACTGGAATCCAAATTTAATGTACAATAAGCATACTAGGAAACACCAACCTAAATTGAGAAGCTCTACCACAACTAAAATCAAATGAAAAATTCAATATTGATAACCATGTTTAGACACAAAAAGTTATTAAACTTTAAAATTATCCAAATCCGGAAAGTATACAATATTATACACATCAAAGCACAGATATATATATTCTGTTACTATTAAAGGCTAAATCAAGAGAAAACAACTACTCACAACTAAGCCAATAAATCCAAATAAATACATATTTAATCTAAAATATATATTTTATTTTTATGGACCAATAATTGCATTCCCAACTAGCTCCTGCACCAGCCTGCAGGCAGCCTGTCCACAAGGGCGTCCCAGAGGTTCCAAGAACAGACCCAGAACCCAACTCAAGGGTTTTCATGCTAACACACAGGCCTCCCAAGGTGTCAGCTCCAGCCAACCACCTCCCGCATCTCAAGCCAGGAACAGTAGCCTTAATCCAAGACAGAAGCCTCTCTCAAGGCCTGATACCAAAGTCTCCTACACATTAGATCATCAGGAATAATGAGGTTATATACACCTCTACTGTGTACTCAGTTGTCCCCTGGCCCCGCACTCTTGATCCAAGAGTTGCTACTTCTTGCCCCTGCGTTTTTGATACCTCATATGAGCCATTGGCCACCACCAAAGAGCCATATGTGCCTGTGTCTTGTGCCACCATTGAAGGCGCCAGCGTAATCAAGCTTGATCCCACCTTATACACAAAGATTCCCATCCCCTGTATTGGGCCTGCTATCCAGGATGCCGCGGTACCTGCCAAGGGCCAGTGTCACTTGACAGATAGTGAGCGTGAAGCTCTCCTCAACTGCTTGAGCAGGGAATGGCAGTTTGGGATATTGCATCCCAATTTGGTGTCACAGCCAGATGTATTGGTGGCATCAACACCAAGTATGGCAACACCAGGCAAATTGAAAAATCTGCCAAGGCTAAGCAACAGCCCAGCCTACTTCAGCCCACCCATCTTGAGGCAATCAAGCAGTGGGTTACTAAGGATTGTCACCTGGGCTCACTTGCTGTCCAATCAATGCTTGCCACAGAGTTTGGGCTTTCTGTTTCTAAAACCCTCATATACAAAGCAATGGTCAAATTGGGCTTCTTGTGGAAGGTGCTTGGAGTTTTTCTGTACAACAGAAACAATGAGAAGACCATCAAGGATTGACGCATTTATGCCAAGACACATCTGGTCCTAAAGGAGACTGGGAATGTCCAGTTCTTCTACATCAACAAATTGTCATTTTCCTCCTCACTCAGATCTAGGCATGGGTGGATTAAGAAGGAGTCCAAGGACAGCATAGCCCATCATGCAGCTGTCTGTTCCCAGACCTATTCCATGGTAGCGCTTCTTGGTCCTTGCAGGTTGGACCAGTATCAGATGATCAAGGGTTCCCACAATAGCAGGAATTCTCTCAATTTTCTCTGAGCTGTAAAGGAATACCTCTGGATCAATTACAGTGGTACAACCAATGTGGTTGTGTTGGATAGTGTTGGGCTCCACAAAGTGGATCTGGTTTTGTCTGAGTTCCCCCCTCATTGACAAAAACAGCCATACCTCCAGCCACCGGCTTACCAATTGTCCAATGAGACTTCTCTTCCTCCTGCCATATTCCCCATTCCTGAATCCAATTGAAGAGGTCTTTGGGTGGATTAAAAATAAGGTGAAGAAAGGCCTCCCTCAGGACACCAAGGATCTCTTCAACATCCTTGAGGTCAGTCAATTTACAATGCCACCCAATGTGGTGGCGGCTTTTTACAAGCACTCAGAATCCTTCCTCCCCAAAGCCCTGGCCTCCAAGCCAATCAGATAAATGGGCGCTCTGGGTTTTTTTTAAAATGGGGCTTGAAAATAATACTATATTTTATAATGATGTGACATTTGATTGTATTATAGACATATAAGAATACATAGAAAAGGTAAGTAAAATTAATTATACTGGGTAATAGGACATGTATTTTTATTATAATGCACTGAATATTATATTAACTGTTATGCTACCAAATAAATAAATTAAAAAGATAGAAATAGATTAATTTTATTTAAATAATTGTGAATCCTTGTTGTTACTTTGGCTTTTTTAAGCCTAAAATTGGACCTTGCAGGTCATCATTGGATCCTTGTTATTTCAGTGCCAATATAGCCACACAACACAGAAACCAATGATTTTCATGTATTGCTTACTAATTAGCACTTAGGATGCAGGTGAAGCATATCAAATATGTTTATCAAATCATATTACAAGGGAAAAGTAATTCAGGCTCTAAACAATCACTTGTTTAGAACAATAGTGGAGTGGGCCGCATGATGCAGATAAATTTAATTCTTGTTGTTTGTCTATGTAATAAATGAACCCGTTCTTGACAATCTAGTAAATAAAAAAAATTTTAACTTACTTTTTATTATTGGACGTGGTTGCAACTATAACTAATGTCTTGTAATAGAAATATATATATTACTATTATAATCTACCTATTAAAATTTAAAACAATCTTAAAATATTAAAAGTAAAATTATAATTATAAATCTTAAAATCTATCTATTAAAGTTTAAATATTAAAAATTTAAATATTTTTTAAATAAAAAAATATATATTAAAGTTTAAATATTTTTATTTAATTGTGAATTATTTAATATTGAAATATTTAATATTAAAATTAAAAAATTAAAATTTAAGTTGCAAGGGAAGATGATTTATTAGGGGGATGCAAATTGCTAAGGGGGATGCAATTATTATGGGGTATTATTCCCCAAAATTATGTTTTCTGTTAATGCGTCCAATTGGGACCACATACTCTTCTGTACGTGGTGGGCAACTCTGGCGCCAATTGCTAGAGGGGTGGCGCTCAACACCCTGGTGGTGGCTGAGCGTCTTATAAAAGGCAATATCAAAAGCAAATTAACAAGGAGTTGGTTCTCTGGAGGTATTGTGTACCTGTACAACAAAGTTAACATAAAACAGTTGTATAGGACATGCTCTATGGTTTAGTAGCCCCACAGTATCTTCATTTTATCCAGTACCAGCTGGCAGACGTCCATTTGAAGGGGCATGTCCTCCAGCTTCTTCATGTTGGCCTTCATAATGCAGTGCAGTACTACCCCAAGGTAAATAGCAAGATGCAGTTGCTGTGAGGTATATCTTTCCGCAAATAAGCAGAATTTCTTGTAGATTATCACTAATTAATTTGTATAGGCTGTGTTTGAACAATTGAGTAAAGGAGAGTCAGACATTTGGAGGCATCTGCAACCCACACCTCTGCAAATGATATGATTAATGGTTTCATTTTATTGACTAAAAATGCATCACCTGTTTGGTTTGATATTTATTTTATTAAATTATTGAATATTGCAGCTTTGATGTTTTCTTGTGGAACTTGAAATTGACTTTTTTTCAGGTTTATTTCATATGTGTTCATAGTTGAAAATGGAAAGCATTCAATGCATTCAAAAATATATTTGTCAAAATTCATGTTGACATTTATTTGGATATCCATCATTCCTTTGAAGTTGATACTTGTGCCTACTTCATAGGCTCCTTTGACCCAGGTTGAGCTTCCTTCTGGCGCTTTGAATTCCCTATTTATTGTGTCTTTTGTTGCATATTGATTGATGTTATCTTGTACCTTTTATTTATTTGATTTTTATTTATTTGTTTTACAGGGGCTACCAGTGATCAATAACCCCTGTAGAACTGACTTGGCATAAAAGCTGCCACTTCCGCAACCTTGTCCCCATCCCTAGTTATAACTAAAGTAAATACAAATAAAACATAAAAAGACTTACTGATTGTTTCTCCTGTGGCCCCCTCAGCCATAGGCACCCCTTCAGCAAACTTCATGAGTGTTGGCTGCTCTTCATTTGTTTTTCTGGGTTTGTTTTTCCTAATTTTCCATGTTACTTGTGTTTCCTCTTGATTTTCATTAGTTGAATTTTCTTTGTTTTTAGGCGCTCCTGCTTCTTGACTATGTTTTGTTTTCACCTGTTTCCATTTGATTATTTCCATCTTTGTTGGTGATTATTTCCTGTGGGATTTCAGTTCTTTCAATCAGTTTGATCTTCTTATTGTTTTCTTTGGCCCCCTTCCAGAACTCCCACAAATTGTAGGCTGTGTTGTTGAACTTCAGACTTGATAGGATTGTTACCTGGAGATTGAGCAACACTTGTTTATTCTTTCTGTCTATAATATTTCCTAGTTTATTCAGAGCATCTTCTTTTGACTAGATTAGTGGCTGGCCCTTGTTACCCGGCTTTCCTGTTACTATTTCCCTGATATTTTTTCTACTTCAACAACCTTTTGCAGGTGTGCTTCTAATTTGTTTATCAAGTTATAGATATTTGATATTTTGTTTGAATTACATCAAAAAACTGGTTTTTATAGTACTACCTTCAACACATGAATATTTTTTATCATCATTAATAAATTAAAGATCATAAAAGTAAATATTGCATTAGAATATTGCAATTAGATGTCAACTCTTGATATTTTGATATTATTTGAATATCTTGATTTTTTTAATGAAATTCATTATAAACAAGGCCTTTTTTATTGTAATTTATTTAAATTGACTGTGTTTATATTAGAGAGCCATTAACGCTTAGTACAAATATTAATACATAGTGCATTTTACATCCTGTATATTTATCTATTAGTAATAATTCTGTAAACTTTTTAGTCAGATTTTGTGAGGTAATAACAATGTAATGTGTTATTAAATTACTGTTTATTGTCATTAATTGGCTGATTTTCTTTGCTGTGGCAATTGTGCATTTTCTGATATTTATGCACTAGTATCCGATTGGTTGGTTTCACATCCAATTTCACAGGCAATAGGAAATCAAGCCGCCACCCCAAGACCAGATGTGGTCAGGGTGGTGGCTTGATTTCCTATTGCCTGTGAAATTGGATGTGAAACCAACCAATCGGATACTAGTGCATAAATATCAGAAAATGCACAATTGCCACAGCAAAGAAAATCAGCCAATTAATGACAATAAACAGTAATTTAATAACACATTACATTGTTATTACCTCACAAAATCTGACTAAAAAGTTTACAGAATTATTACTAATAGATAAATATACAGGATGTAAAATGCACTATGTATTAATATTTGTACTAAGCGTTAATGGCTCTCTAATATAAACACAGTCAATTTAAATAAATTACAACAAAAAAGGCCTTGTTTATAATGAATTTCATTAAAAAAAAATCAAGCTATTCAAATAATATCAAAATATCAAGAGTTGACATCTAATTGCAATATTCTAATGCAATGTTTACATTTATGGTCTTTAATTTATTAATGATGATGAAAATATCCATGGAAATAATTAAATGTTACCACATCAAATATACAACATTCTTTACATATGAGAAATTCTAACAATGTAAAAAAATATATTATTAATTATGAGCTGAAAGATCAAAATCAATTTTAATGAGTTGTCACAAAGAAAAGTTTATTTTACTCATCAAAGGATGAGTAGGGGAGGGAATGGGCAGAAAGAACATTGCCTTCATCTGTGCCAGCTAAAGGGACAGTGGCACTTTTTGCATTACAGAGCAACAGTTATTAGAGATTATAGGGCACAGGACATTTGCCAGAATACAGTCATATGTGAGGATATGAGTAGTATCATATCAGAAGAGCCAGAATTGAGCAGGACCATGATTATTGCCCAGCAATGGCTTCTGATTGCGCAGAAGCACTTAAGGATTAGGATAAAGGTCAACTGGATTAAGGATAAAATAAAGATGGTTCCAAATATTGATTTTATTGTAAATGATTAATTCTTCTTATACCTACTACAAGGGTAATCCCTGGGCTGCTAGCAATATCTTCTAGGACATTCTAACACGCCCCTAATTTGGGTAATTATTAATCTAGGTTTGGCGCTTCTTGCACGTCAACCAATAGAATATCTTCATCATCACCCATCACAGGTGATCCTTGCTGGTGTGGAATAATTTAGTTACTTCAGGATCACTTCCTGCTTTCTTAGCCTACTGCAGCTTAATGCTTATTAATGTGACAATTAAGGGAATTCAAGATTATGGGGAATTGAACCCAGCGCCTCAGCGCTTGATGTAAAGGTAAGGTGGCGCTGTAGCGCCTGTAATATTTGTCAAGCGGCACTTGACGTAAAAGTAGTTTGTCGCCTAATCCAATTACCAGGTGGCGCTGCGGCGCTTTGTGTTTTTATTAAGTGCCGCGGCAGCAAATCATGTGTCAGTAATTGCCACGGCAGTGCTTGTCATTGGCTAGTATTAGGCTTAGGTCAGCAGACTACTGCCAATCCAATTTTCATGTGGCTTATACTACCAATTTATGTTATTTGGTAGCTGCAATTCATATCTGCAAGCTCTGTCATAATTAGTGTCATTGTATTTTGTACTACTAATTTATGGATTTGGTTGTAGCAATCCCAATCTGTGGGCTCTGTCATAGTTGGCATCACTGCTTGGTCAAAATTCCCAACAGACAAAATCAGAAATAGTGGTGAGGGAATGAGTGGTGGTTTGGGAGTCAGGGTTGGAAGGTGATTGGCCTGGTCTTGATGGGGGAGATGGGGAGGCAGGGTTTGTTGATTGGGAAGGGGCAGCAAGAGCTGATTGCTTCAATTGCTCAAATTTGTCTTACATCACATATGCGGGCTTGGTGAAACAAATGGATTGGTGTGGGGAAGGCAGGAGTCCTTTCTGGACTTATCACTATCACTTGCATAGAAAATGACAAGATCTTATAGGTCCTGGACAAACACAGGAAAAGGCTCATAACTCTTATCAATTTGGGTGCACAGTTCATTGTATGTTGCAGGCTTTAAGTGCCTGAGAGCATAACCAAAATTGTAGAGACTGTCATGAATGACATTTCAATACTTGTATTGAAAACCCAAGAGTCAACCCCCAGTCCCCTGAAGGTGGATTGGACCCCCCAGGACGGTCCAGGACCCGCCAATTCAATAAGTCACAGACTCAAATTGTTGAATTACTCTGCGGCCTGCCAGTCTAATACTGAAGATTCCCTGAATGATTGCCAGATTGCCACCAAACCGGCGCCACTGAAGACCCATGCCTACGCAGGTAATATGGTCTGCCTAAAGGAGGCTGTGGAAAGACCCATCACTAGCCCTGCCAACAAACATCAGCTGTTGCCAGTTGCCAGTCCAAAAAAAGTATTGCAATTGGCCAGCTCAGGTGACATGGTGAACAACGACAGCAAAACAAAAAAATTGCCACTTCTGTTCCCCAGAGCCAGTCCAGCCAAGACCCACCAAACCGGTGCCACTGAGGGCCCAGACCTATGCAGAAGCTCTGGCTTGGACAAGACCCACTATTAGCTCTGCCAATAAGCACCCACTGCTGCCAGTCCCTAGTCCAGAAAGGGGAATGCAATTAGGCCGCTCAGGTGACATGGTGAACCAAAGCGGCAAAATTAAGCATTCCTGTTTGCCAGAGTGTGTCTGACCAGGACCTGATGCCCTCCAGACCCCAAGCCAAGATCCATGCCCTACCAGCAAACTGCCCATGGACCCAAAGCCTGCAAAAGGCAAAGAAGCAAATTCACATGATATAAAAATGCTGGCGGTGTGGTGATGACCACATGTCATTTTCAATATTAAAGTTTATGAACCTTTGGTTTGAACAAATTCTATCCTATTTAGTCTTAGTGATCTTCCATCTTAATTTCAGCCAAGTAGACAACCAGGCCTCTGCCCCCTCCAGAGACCAACCTGCCAAACCGCCCCAGGCATTATACTGTCCACTGGGAGCCCACTTTAGACCTGTGCACTTTACTGAATACCCACCCAACCTGGCCTATTTGGAGTACAACTTGGAAACCATCCTCATTGCTGACCCCTTGGCAAGGACTAGAAGTACCAAATACATAGGATGCGAAGGAAAGAGAATTGAGATACTGCCCTTATTGTTCAAGGACAAGTACAACTACTTACCAGCATACTTTGTTCCCATGACTCCGCCATTAACCCCAAGACCAAACCGCCCACTGAAACCTACTGCCACAGCTGAGACCATCTCTACCCAACTTTTTGGAGTACTCTACATTACTTTGACAGGATTGGTGGATTCCATGGTCCCCAACTCAGGACCCTGGTCCTTGCTCGGGCAATCTGTATCTTACATTATCAATTTAGCACCCATTCTATGGTGGGCCTTACCCGCCAGCTTGGCCACACCTCACCCCAAGCCGCCCAATGCCTCTACCTATGACTGGATTCTTGACAGAGACATACATATGCAAGATGCATGTTGGCGTGGTTGATGAGGTAGGACTAACAGGTATGCCCCGCAGCCCTGATTTCTTGGGTTGCACATTTCCGCTGCTCCATCTCAGCACTCAGAACAACTGTGTATGCGGCGTTTTGGGTAGCCCACTCCTCCAGCATGACCTTGAGCTAAGTCTGGTAAGCATACCCATCTGACGTGTTTGACAATGCGGAGTGATGATTGACCCCCAACGGGGGAACGCCAACAAAACCCCAACAAATCAATACAGAATTGGCCTGTGCTTGTATATGTCAGACTGGACACACTTTTCTCCATAGTCTTGAATACTTGCAAAAATCTTGGAATACAACAGGAAAATTACATCATTACAGGCCCTCATTGCCCTCCTTTGATAAAACTGATGATTCTAGAATCATAGGGGTCAGTGTCCACCAAAATGGGACCACTGAGAACCTGATTGGATAAGAGTCTGACAGCAACCACAACTCTGTGCATCCATGAATTCACTGTTCTCTTATTGGTGAAAATGCTGTGGAGTCCCAGCTGGAAACGCACCTGGACCAGGGGCATCTGCGGATCACGCTCAGTAATAGCCATCATGAGAGGGTGGGCTTTTTCACCTTCAGTTGAATAATGGGCACCAGTTAGGGTCTTCTTGGTAGGGGGGCCACAGTTGGCGTGGGCTTGCAGGGTTGCAGCCACAGTGGACTTTGCAAAACCCATTGCGGCCGCAATTTCCCCAAGGGACATAAGCATCCCTTGCTTCTCAACCATTTCAACAACAATCTCCAGAGTGATCAATTTTCTTCTGTGTCTTGCAGGATGATTGGCTGGAGGTGGGATGTGTATGTCTTGGGAACTGGATGTTGTCATCTGATTGGCTGTTTCTGGATTCTGGCTTCCCTGGGTGACCACTTGGCTCAATTGGCTGGTTCTGGATGCCATTGTTGATACAGGATTTGGGTTGGTGGCTGCCTGTGCATGATGAGCAAACAGTGCCATGCTTGAGGACGCAGGAGAAAGAACACACTCCTGGGTGGTGCTTGCAGAGGGGCCTGCAGGTTTGGAGTGACCATAGACAGAGGCTTCACTGTTAAGAGACCCAGTGTAGCCCTGCATGATTTTGTCAAGGCTATGGAACAGCTTGTTGACTTGGTTGGTGTTGGAAGAAGACATAATAAAATTTTATTAAAATAATTAAACTCAATAAGAGGAGTTATATTTTAGTCTATTTTATTGTTAAGTATGTTAAGTTGGTGAATATTAAAATCAAAATTTTAGCCGTCCTAAATTGGAATAGGGTGATTTTTGAGAATACATGTGCTTCCTAAAAGAATCAGCACAAATCCACTCTAGATCCTTTGACTTCCTATTTGAGATGCCTATAAATTATATTTATTTCAAATTCCTTGCAATTACGATTTGAAACTTGGTTCTTGGATTTGACAATCCTGCAATTTCATATTTGTTAATTTTTACATGATGTCTATGATTTGTTTGAAATACAGGAAATCTTAAGTTGTACATTAGAATCCCACATTTCTGATTCATGTATCCCACATTTGTTTGCTTAGTTTTATCTTTTGTTAGTTGAGTTATCTGCTCAAGAGATTTGAAATCTGCCAATTTAAATAAACCAAAAAAGTCAAATTAAATGGCTAATTTTATTTGATATTTTAATTTTTTTACTCAGCTGAGTTGCCCGCAAAAGTGATTTGAAATTTGGACCAAGGATTTGACAATCCCGCATTTTTACGTTTAGGTTCTGAATTTACAGTATAATCTTTTTATTTATTTAATATTGTATTTTCTTACCTTCTTTTATATCCTCACCTGTCTCCCTCTGACAGGGGCTGCTTTATGAGACTTGTCATTTGATGATTGCTGGTCTTCTTCTGTTGGTTTGTGTTTTTATTTTACTTTTTAGTTGCTCAAACATCTCAGGATGCTTTGACCACACCTCTGTGATTGTGAACCCCTGTGGCTTGAACTGTAGGTCAGCAAGAACATCTTTTTTTATGTTTAGGAGCCTTGTTGCAAGTTTGTTGGTAGCATTGGGTATCCGCTTCTTCACAGCCTTCATGGTAAGTTTGTCTAGTTTGTTGCCTTCTAAAACCACCTCCTTTAGCATTTTCTTCACCTTTTGGTTGACATCCTTGATTTTAGCCACCACCACGTCCAACTCCTTGCTCATCACCTTCAATTCTAACATGTTTTTCAAGTTCTTACCCCAAACTCTTTTATACCAATAAAATATCCCAATAAACTATATCCATTCTATTGTTTCTACTAGAGATTTAATAAATACATCTGATTTTAATTATGCATTTTTATTAGCTTTAAGTAATACTATTCATTAGATATAAATATTCTGTATTTTTTTGTATATAACAACTCCTTCTTAGTATCATGAACAACATATTTTGTCATATAAATGTTTTTTTAAGTAAAATATGATTTTTTCTTGAATTAGTATACCAAGTTTGACCCAAAGTACATATTTATTAAAAGATAACTACTTTAACAGGTTATAAGTAGATCATATTATTCAGAGCGCGTAAACCAACCCAATCTTAGTATCATGAACAATTTTTTGTACATGTATATGTTTTGTCCAAGTATAATATGATTTGTTCTTGAATCAGTATACCAAGTTTGACCCAAAGTACATATTTATTAAAAGATAACCACTTTAATGGGTTATAAGTAGATCATATTCTTCAGAGCGTGTAAACTAACCCAATTGTAGTATCATGAACAATTTTTTGTTCATGTATATGTTTTTTCCAAGTATAATATAATTTGTTCTTGAATCAGTATACTGAGTTTGACCCAAAGTACATATTTATTAAAAATGATCATACTCAGGGTTTATATTTAGATCATACAGTTCAGAGATATATGTGGTGTGATGGATTATTTTTATTAATTCTACTTTTTTCTATTATAACTTTAATATATTTGAAGAGCTAAAATAAAGTGAATTTAAAAACTACAAGTGCTATGAACCAGCCAATCAGAATGGTCAAAATTTATGCTGTCATTGTGCTTGGCTAGTCTATAGCACTTGTAGTCTTTAAAGTCATATTATTGTAGCGCTTTGAAAATGTTAAAGTTATAATAGAAAACAATAGAATTAAGGAATATTAAAGTAGCCAAATTTAACTTGTGGCATGATAAAAATCAATTATCACAGTAGTTAAATGTAAAATATATTATAACAATAAAAATATATACATACAAGTTAAACCAAAATATAAGATAAAATAAAAATTATTGGGGGCAAGTTTTATTGGGCAAAATAGAATTGGGTGGTGCAAACTAGTTGGCAGGCTGGATTGAGGGGAGGACTTGATTGGCTGGGGGGTTGGTGCTGATTACCTGGGAGAATTGGATGAGGACTAGAACAGCTGGAGGACCCAGTGGCAATCAAGTGCCTTGAGCGGCTTGGAGGAATTCATGATACATGATATATTATACAGACTCAGGGAGGACAGTTATTGGCTTGTACACCGGGGAATTGAAAGGGGCAGATGAGGGTTCTTAGGTGATTGGCTGCTGCTGTGAGCATTCAGGGCCATCTTTGTGAACATTTCAGCAACCTTCTGACAGGGAAAGCACATTTTAGTCATTGGCTGCACTAACCACCTGACTAAAGGTTGTGAGGTTGCGCTCACCAATTGTGTCCCCAATGTTAAAGAACAGTACATCCCCCAAGTGAAGATTGGCATGACTGGCAGGAAAAATGGAGATGTTGTGGCTGTCTGCTTGTATTTTCTTGGAGGCCACCTCAGTGCACTCCATTTGGTGGCTCAGAAATATTTGGAATTTTGAATTGGCCAAGCTCCAGTTGGCAAGAAAGTTGGAGAGGAATTTTCTGTACCAGTACCCATTGGTGTAACTGATTGTGGTTCAATAGAAAACAGTCCCTTTTATGGAAGCTGATAGGAACACACCAATCACAATCCCCTCTGGTTCCTTTTTTTTGCCCTTGGAGGCATTTTTTGCTCAAAGTGCCATAATCATGGACTTGCAATGACAGTTTAAGATAGGCTATAAATATGATATTGTCTAAAATAGAGGACAGGCAGCAAGTGTGTTGTGTTTGGCTCCTGGGACAATATCCAGGAGGACACAGCATGAAATCTATATAAAAAAAGATTTGAGGTTCAAGGCTAGCCTTGGGTTATCCTTCAGGGCAAAATTAAGGGCACATACCTTAATTTCCTGGAATACAAAATGAGAAATTCCTTTTGAAAAAAAGGAAAGGAAAAGGTTTGAAGAATATTAAAGCCAAAACAAATGTGGATAAACTTGTCTTTATTAGGAGAAATGATTCTACTTAAATAGTAGACAAGGGCTGATGATCACCCATTAGGTAGACAGAGTGGCAGAGGGGGTCACATTGGGATGAGGTCATACCAGGATCAGTCAAGGGCAGGTACAGTATTCTGGAATGGGTGGATATTGAACTAGACCTATTTACAGAAGGCAAGGAGTTTCCAAAGTCAAAAGCAAAACCAACCAAATCTTTGCACATCTAACTATTTGATGGCCATATTAAAATAGCATTAATGGCGCAATTTACAACATCTCCCCCCTCAAGATTGGACACAGGGAGTTGATCCTTGCAGAGAAATTTGGAATGAACTTGGGCAAAAGGACGTCCAGAGAACAGCAGCTTCACAGTATACTCAACGCCCTTCTTGAAGGTGACCTCACAAGGTCCAACCCAGAGAGAGTCTAGCTTATGGGCTCTACCTCCTTTACAATTCTGATAGTAGAAAACCAGGTTGCCTACTTGATACTTAGGGAGGGGGTCTCTAGAAGCATTGGATGGTGAGAGCTCTAAAGTCTTGAGCTTATAGGCAGTTGAATGTGCCGTTGCCTAAATGTCAATGATATGATTAGTCAAGTCTTTGACATGAGCTTCAGGATTGGCAGACACATCAACTTCAATCAAAGGGGGTCCCAAGATTGAGGGAGCTGTGGCTTTACGCCCATAGAGCATGACAAAGGGAGACTGACCAGTCACTTGGTTTCTTCTGAGCCAATACGCAAAGAGAGCAGCAGGGAGGAACATGTCCCAGTTGGCGGCATCAGAGAGGGTGAGTTACCTCATAATGGACACCAGGGAAGAATTTTCTTGTTTAACAGTCCCATTGGTTGGTGGATTATATGGCGTAGAGAAGAATTGTGAGTGCCCATAGCTTCTACATTAGACGTTATGAGGCAAGCATTAAAGTTGGTGCCATTATCAGAAAGCAGGACTTGAGGGCAGCCATGACAGTAGAAGATATCTTGAAACAAGAAATTAGCAGTGGTATTGGCAGTTGTATCTTTAGTAGCTCTGGCTTTGACTCATTTACTAAAATGGTCTACAGCTACCAAGATGAAGCAACATCCAGACCTAGAACAAGGGAGAGGCCCAACTACATCAATGCTCACAGTGTGGAAGGCGTGCTTAGGGGGGATGAGCTTGAATTGATGTTGGGAAGGTCAGGGTTGTTGGAGCTGACAAGAATGACAGGAGGTAAGGACGTCAGGGATTAAGAGGTACATGTTTTCCTAATAGAAGTTCTTGCACAACCAGTCATGAGTTTTTGCTATACCGCCATGCCCAGTATCAATGTGGGCTTGGAGGATAATGGATATTCTCATACTAGGACAAACTTAGGGAAGATAGGTGTTGTTGACTTTCTTGAAGAGTTGTCTATCTCAAATCACAGTATCTTTTGATAGGGCCTGGAGTGTCAATTGAATGTCTTCTGGCTCAGTGGTCCAGGAGTCAGGGTACCCTATTAATTCTTATAAGCAATCAGCATCTGAAGGATGAATAGCTAGTATAGGCATCCTTGACAATCCATCAGTGTTCTGATGTTGCGCACCAGGACAGTGGACCACAGTGAAATTGTATCCTTGTAAGCACAGAACCTAATGTGCTAATTGACCTTCAGTCTCCTTTAATTGCTGCAGTCACTTAAAGGATGAATGGTTAGTGACTACAGTAAAGTGATTCCTGTAAATATAGTTCTGGAACTTTTTCACTGCATGTAAAACTGCTAGTGATTTCTTCTTGGTAACACTATAGTTCTTCTTGTGTTTGTTGAGGACTCATGAAGAATAGGCCACGGGTTGATCCACACCCTCATTGTCAAGCTGGGCTAAGATAGCACCCACAGCTACTCCACCAGTGTCAGTGTAAAAGATTCACTCCTTATCATAATCAGGGTAGAGTAGGATGGGAGCCTCTTTAAGCTTGGCCTTCAGCGCTTCAAAAGATTGCTGTTGGCTGTCAGTCCACTCAAAGGGTACGTTGCAAAGAAGTTGGACAAGGGGTTTGCTCAATTCAGCAAAATCAGGAATGAACTGTCAATAGTACCCCATCATACCAAGAAATACTTGGACCTCCTGTAGGTTTGTGGGAGGAAGTATCTTGTCAATGGCTTCCACCTTATTATTCATGGGGTGTATTCCAGTTTTGGTGACCCCATGGCCCAAGAAATTGAGTTGCTCTTTAAAGAAGGGGCACTTGGAGAGTTTGAGCTTTAAGCCAGCTTCTCAAATCTTGATAAAGACATCCTTTAGATAGTCTAAATAGTTGGTAAAGGTGGAGCTGAACACAGTGATATCATCAAGATATACAAGGACACAGGAGAGCTTCAGGTCTCATAGAATAGAATCCATAGCCCTTTGAAACGTAGTGTGGGCATTGCAGAGTCCTTGGGGCATTTGAGTTGGTTTGTAGAGGCCTTCCAAAGTAATAAGGGCAGCTTTTTCCCGGTCTTCTGGAGACAAGTCAACCTGCCAGTATCCAGAATCTAAATCCATATCTGAAAAGAATTTTTAGCCTCCCAATTGTCTGAGAGCATTATCATTCCTAGGCAATGGGTATTAATCATTTTTTATGAGCAAGTTTAGACAGCAGTAATCCATCACAATGTGGTGGCCTCTGTCCTTCTTCTTGAGGATCAATAAGGGGAGGTCCAAGGGCTCTGAGAGGGAGCCAAGAGCCCAACATCAGAGATGTTTAAGCTCCTTAGAAACCTGAGCATTCTCTACCCTACTGCAGCAGTAAGGCTTGGCGCAAAAGGGCGGCACATCACCAGTATCTATCTGATGGATGACCCCCTTGAATAGGCCATAATCTGTAGGTCCAGAGGCAAAGATATTATTAAACTGGTTGATCAGTTCTAGTACATATTTTTGTTTGATGGGTGACAGTTGTTGGAAGTTGACAGCGGTGAACAGGGAGAGAACCTGAGGGTCTTCTTCAGGTAGATTAAAGTGGCTAAAGGTTCCAAAAGGGTAGAGGGACGCCACCTGTTTGGCTGCTAATATGCAACCATGCCCTACAACTTGGCCCTAAGACATCTGCATAGGCAAAGTGGTCAGGTTAGCTAGCAACAGCTGTACAGGTTCCTTATGAGTCCAATCTAAGATCCCTGGGCATAATTGAGGCTCTGTGCGGCTAAGAGATTCAGGAGAGTATAGCTCCAGGAATGACTTTTCAGGAAGTTTGTAAGATATCTGAGAGTCTATAATCACTTGGGAGCCTGGAAGGATGGTAACAGCTGCAGGCGCAATAAGAGGCACACCTTCCTCTGCAGGACAGGAAGGAGGAGGGGAACACATATTGGAGGAATGAGTTCTGTACTTGAGCAAGAAGATACCTGTGGGATACTTGAGCTCACAAGTCTTAAGGTGTTTGCCCAGGAGACGTGGAGGTTCTTCAAAAATTAAAGAGACCTCATATCCTAAGAGCAATAGGTATCCATCTCAAAGATTTACAATTACATTATATTCTTGGAGGAATTGCGTACCAACTAGGAGATCATAGCTTTTGTTCTCTAGGACAACAGCAGGGGAAGCAATGAGAAGCTTTCTGAACCTCATGGGCAGGGCAGAGTAGGCACCAACGGCTCAAGTCTGAATCATGCTGGAAGTACCATATGCTTGAGTGTAGTTGAGTTCAGGGGCCAGCTTAAGCTTCTTCACTAGCTTGGATGATACCACATTGACTGGAGAACCTGTGTCCAAGATTGCCTTGATCTTAACCTTTTGGATTGACACTTTCATGTGGGTAGTATCTTTCCCAAAGGGGGGCAAGACAGTCAGAACGTCTTGTGCAGCTTCCAACTCTTTCTCTCATTTAGCTAACATGCATTGTAAGGCAGGAATTTCCTTATACACAGTCTGCAAAGGAAGGAATATAGTCATATTCTGGAAGAAAGCTTCTGCTAGCTCAGAGGCTTCTTCAGAAGAGTCTACCAGAACAGGAGTTCAATGAGCCTGGGCTAGGTAAGGCAAGCCACCATGGCCTTGGATTCACTTGAAGGTGGGCAAGTTGTAGTTATGGTTCTCCATGAACAAAGCTTGTAAGGGACAGACACAGTTTCCAGGACAGCCAATACGGAGTAGCCATACTATCTGATTCATTGTAGTCAGAATCTTCAGGTTCAGAACAACTAGAAAGATTGTGGAACAGGTGGAAGATATTTGGGCCAGCCAAAGTGAGAGATTCCTTGTCAGAGGGAGTATCATGAGGAGACAGGGGAGATTGGTCAGCAGAGAGCGTCTCTGCCTCTAAGCTGACCTCTCTTTTCCTACCTATTCCTTTGGGTTGTAACCCTCTACCCAAGGATTGGTGCAGGTAGGTGAGTGGTGTTCTATTTGACCATAGTTATGGCATCCTTGTCTCTTAGACAGCCCACTTGAGCCTAGGTTCATAATGCGCAGAGTACAGGAGGTGGTTCCTGCATTGTTGGTCTTATTTTTGCGCACCACAGTACCCCCATGGGTCAAGTGCAAGTCTTGCAAGAGGGTCTTGATACTCTTCATTGAAGTAAGAGAGGCTTTGTGCGCCTTAGAGTGCAGGCACAGGAGCTGATTCACCAACAAAGCATTCAAACATGCTGTGTAAGCTCCACAGAGGGTTAACTGACAACTGGTGGTTAAATGTTGTCCTTCAATATAGAAGCAGTCAGCAAACTCAGCCAGGGTTTCCTTGGGCTTAAAGGCAATGTGCATAAATTCATCTTTCTTGACCTCCAAGCTGAGATCTCCTCTGAATTCCTCAATCAGGAGGTGTTTCATGTCCTCCCAAGTGACAATGGAAGGGAGTTTGGGGACTGCAACTTCTTGGCACATAGGATGCAGGAAGGTAATAATATGCTACTTTTTAAGCTTGTCAGTAGCCCTACACATTGCAGTCTTGTAGAGTGTTAAAAATGCAGCAATGGTAGAGGTTTTGGGATCAAATATCTGCTTGAAGGAAGGCTTATAGTTGGGGTCAATGGACAATGAGGTGGATTGACTGTTGTCACCTTGGTTGAGAACATTGATATGGGGATTGCCCTCAAACTCAGATTCAGCAGCAGGTTCTCTAGACCAGAGAAGTCAAAGGCTCTCTTCTAGGGTGTCTAGTGTAGAGCTTTTTTGTCCACTGATATCCCTGGCGGTAGAGGCAGCAACTCTGTTTTCATCAATCTTAATCTGTTGCACTGCTAATGTACCAGCAATCCCATTGATACAAGTGGCCAGTGAAGTTGCTTGAGCAGTCAAAGGGATAACCTGTTCATTTATTGTTTCTGTCAAGCAAGAGAGGTTCTTTACCTCCCTTTCCAGTGCTTCTTGACTATCTGCAACACCATTTGTTACTTCCACTAGCTGATCCAAGGCAAGAGCACAGTTGACACGGGGCTGGCCTTCCAAGCCAGGGCAACACCCATGGTTGCTAGGGGTAAGAGTACCAGTGATCTCAGCCTCCCCTTTGCCATCAGAGTCAGAGGACAAATCATCAGGGTCAGAGAGGTGTTGTCTCAAATACTCAATCTCACCTTTCAAAGTAGCTACTTGGTTGGTCAACAAGGCAATGCAAGGGTCAGGCGTAGGCTCTACTGGTGGAGGGTTTTTAACAGAGGCTTGACATCAATTAGTGGCTTTGAGTTCAGCTATGGCTTCCCATACCTTAGCTTCAAAGGCAAACGGGACCTCAGCAGAAGGAGTGGGAGGAGTCACTTCAATGGAAGCTACTCTATTATCAATATAGTTTTGAACCTGATACAGAGTGTCTCCTAGTGCAGCCTTATTCAGACCATATTGTTGGTGCAGATGTTGGCCCCAATTATTAACATGGGTCCCAACCAACTTGAGTTGAGAATTAACATGCTCTCAAAATTGATTGAGCTTGTTAACTAAGGTCTCAAAATCCTGATAATACTTTATAAGGGTTTCTTCTATCTGCCCACACCATGTGCTTGGTGGTCATCCATTTTGCACAGTTGATCCTTGATATATCCAGTGAGCAAGGAGCAAAGAGAGTTCAAAGAAGAGGTTAAGTACTTCTCTGAAGCCAGCAAGTTGTTCTGGTTATCTGAAATACAAGTAAAGAAGCTATGGGAACATTCTTGATAGGCTGTATTTTGTGCAGGTTGTTGGAGACAGCAGTGGCTACAGCAGTCAAAAGTTAGTTCTGAGATCCTAGCGCTAATTGATGATGAGCCAAGATGAGTTGGATAAACTGATTAACTAACACGCCAATAGTCTCCATTGATTCCATCAGCGCAGGGGGGACCAAAGTCCAAGAGGAAGGAATATGGATCTTTGGAAGCATACCCAGGACAGAGACCAGAGATAATGTGCATTGTCACATTGCCTGTGTGGAGGAGGGAGCGTGCAGCAGCATGAGCTTGCTCATAGTTGAGAGAGAAAGCTGGAAGGGGGCCCAAGCAGGCCCAGGAGACAACACCATTACCATAGGGGTTGAGGGGTATCAGTGATATCTTTTTCTAGAGGAGGACTAGAAAATTTAGATTGTTTGGGTACTTTGGAAACAAAGGGGGAAGGACCAGAGAATTTACATAGAAACAGGGTAACCAGGGGGCTTGCAGCCCCTGTAGTGAGCACCATTTTGTTGTATTTGGCTGCTGGGACAACATCCAGGAGGACACAACAGGAAATCTTTATAACAAAAGATTTGAGGTTCAAAGCTAGCCTTGGGTTAGCCTTCAGGGCAAAATTAAGGGCATGTACCTTAATTTCCTGTAATACAAGATGAGGAATTCCTTTTGGCAAAAAGGAAAGTAAAAGAGCTTTAAGAATATTAAAGTCAATGCAAATGTGGATAAACTTGTCTTTATTAGAAGAAATGATTCTACTTAAATATTAGACAAGGGTTGATGATCACCCATTAAGTAGACAGAGTGGTCAAGGGGGTCACGTTGGGGTGAGGTCATACCAGGATCAAACAAGGGCAGGTAAGGTATTCCAGAATGGGTGGACATTGGAACAGACCCATTTACAAAAGGCAAGGAATTTCCAAAGTTGAAAGCAAAACCAACCAAATCTTTGCACATATCACTATTCAAAGGCCATATCAAAATAGTGTTAATGGTGTGATTTACAACAAGGTGATTGTGGCACCAATCACATGGTCATTGTCAGGGCCCAGAACGCCCTAGACAATCAGCTAACCTTCCTATAGATAAAGAAACCAACATCATGGAAAACATTACCAACCGCCTTCCTGGGAGAAAACCCCCCTTTCTGATCACAAATGGCCTGGGGTTTGTGAGGCTCATGTGCCGTGAATCTCTGGAATTAAATCTAAACACAAATTTGAGCCCATTTACTATCAGGAAATGGTAAATTGGGAGGGTGATTGTTTGATTGCGCAATTGGGCGCTTGATTGCTTGCAGGACCTAATAATAGCTGTGGCACCTTGACATGCTGCAGCCAAGCCAAGATTTATGTTATACCAGCCAATGCCCTTCCAATCTCAGGCTCAAGTGTGCAATTTCCAGGCCAAATTGCAAGTGTCACTGAAAATGATGCCACCAGGCCTCTGGTGGCACAAAAGACTAAGTATCTCATAGTAAGTATAAGTAGTGAGGAGAAAAAGCCTTCCTCACTATTGGCATCTTAAAATAAACAACTTTATGTCTAGGACCCATTATTTTCTTGCAGTAATATTCTATTTTTGCACCAATATAATCATTCTGTTTGCATCTATTCATGAATCCACTACACAATACAACTGTGCCTATCTATTTCCTCCTGGTTCTGCTCCTGTCACTTTGGTTAAGCCATCTTTTTCCTTTGACTTGGAGTTCTTCTATCTCCATCACCTGAATCTCCTTCCTGGTCACCCTAGAGTGACCATTCTGCCTACCATGAAGGAGATTCCTATTACTTCCCCCCTGCCCAATATGCCTCCTGCCCAGGACTTCAGAAAGTTGGGGGTTTTATTTACATCATAGTATTGGGGCTGGTCAATCAGGTTGTGCCCCATACTGGAAGTTGGCGTTCTTTGGCTACAGCTGTGAATTACCTTATCAGGATAGCACCAATTGTGTACATGGCCTTTCAGGCCCAGCACACCCCCCTGTGGGAGTCAAGCCGGACTCTGGTATAGGCTGTGAAAGTATGTCAACCATAACAAAACTAGTAACCCTTGGCCACTATTCTTCTTTAATTATAGGGGCATCTTGTATGCTTTTATTTTTGGCCTCAGCTTACTACCATAGACAGCATATGATCAAGAAGCAAGAAACAAACAAAAGCCAATAAGGAGTTGTTGCCAAGCCATCCCAAGTTCATACTGTGATATTTCCAGCCAAAATGCTGCTGCCCCCATGCCCTTTCCTGACATGCCAAAGATGGATTTGGCTGGTTTCAGAAAGAAATGATAATGATAAACCCCTTGTTCTGTGCCCACTCCAAGAGCTTCAGAGACAACACTCAGAAGGTTATGATAGTAGCTGCTCAACTAAAGGACAATGTCAGATAGACCTTTCTGACCATCCTAGAGAAAGACCTGGAGCCTTTTACTCTCCTACAACCTATTCCTGAAGAGAATAAACTCTGCAACCACCCCTGCTGGGGCCAAGATCCAAGCCTACATGGGGCTCATCTGCCTGACCCAGGGAAGGGACAACCTGGAGACCTACATACAACAATTCCTATGCCTGGCAGAGACCACCAAGATCCCTAACAATATATATGGGTTACACTTCAGAAACAGTTTTAACCCACACCACACCATTCTAATGAGACATCACCAATGCAACCTCCCCAAAAACAAGCTTCTGGCAATTGCCAGAGGCATGGACTTCATCCAACCACAAGGATACCACTCTGGATAGCCCCAGAATACTAGCTCCCTGGTGCTAGTAGGCCTTGCTTTAAAATGACCCCGGAAGAGTATCAACGCCATGTCAGAAGTGGTTTATGCTTCTATTGCCACCAGAGCAGCCACTTATCCAAAGACTGCACTAGCTGTTCCAATAGAACCCAACAATCTATCATTTCAGCAATAAACAACGCTTCCCAGTCCTATCCTATTATTAACACTATTTTATTTTACCATGACCATAAGGTGAACACTGTAGTCTTTCTAGACAATGGGACAATCCTCAACTACATGTAACATAGCCTAGCCAAGGAACTGGGTGTACCAGTCCAAGGAAACTCCCAACTGGTAACCTTGGGCAACAAGAAAATAGACCTGTCACACAAATGCAAAGAGTCTGTCTCCACAAAGTTAAATGGGAAACTCCTGCCCACCAGATTCCACGTCATGGAGAAGCTCCCCAAACCTGTAGTGATAGGGTTTGAATGATGGGTTGATGTCAGGGAGCCAGTCATAGGTAGAGGCATTGGACAGCTCAGGGTGAGGTGCGGCCGAGCCGGCGGGTAAGGCCCACTATAGAATGGGTGCTAACTTGATAATGTAAGAGACGGATTGCCTGAGCAAGGACCAGGGCCCAGAGTTGGGGACCATGGAATCCACCAATCCTGTCAAATTATTATAGAGTACTCCAAACAGTTGGGTAGAGGTGGTCTTGGCGGTGGCAGGGGGTTCCAGTGGGCGGTCTGGTCTAGGGGTTAAGGGCAGAGTCATGGGAACAAAGTATGCTGGTAGGTAGTTGTACTTGTTTTTGAACAATAAGGGCGGTATCTCAATCCTTTTTCCTTTGTGTCCTACGTAGTTGGTACTTCTAGTCCTTGCCAAGGGGTTGACAATGAGAATGGTTTCCAAGTTGTACTCTGACTAGGCTGGGTTGGGGGGTATTCAGTAAAGTGCACAGGTCCAAAGGGGGATCCTGGGGGACGGTATAATGCCTGGGGCAATTTGGCAGGTTGGTCTCTGGGGGGGTGGCGGCCTGGTAGTCTACTTGACCGAAATTAAGATGAAAAGATCACTAAGACTAGGTAGGGTAAGATTTTTTCAAACCAAAGGTTCATAAAACTTTATTATCAAAAATGACAATGTTCTCTTCATCATAACGCCAGGGGTTTTATACCATGGGATTTTCCTTCTTTGATTTTTTCAGGGTTCAGGCTTGCAGGCAAGGCACTGGCAGGGCATGGATCTTGGCTCAGAGTCTTGAGAGTTGCAGATCCAGGTTGTGCCTGCTCTGGTGAATAGAAGTGGCAATGCTTCATTCTGCTGCCACTATTCACTATGTCACCTGAGCAGTTCAATTGTACTACTCATTCTGGATGAAAGGCTGGCAGTTGCTGGCGGTCATTGACAGAGTTAATAGTAGGTTTTGTTTTAAGCTCCTTAAGGCAAGCTACAACCTCTGCATAGGTCTGGATCTTTGATGGCTCAAGGTTGGCATCAATCTGGTGACCATTTGGGGAATTGTCCTTGGGAGACTGGCGGGTCTCAAAGTAACTTGTCAACTTGGTTTTGCAATTTAACAAGTGGGTGATTTCCTGTCCACTTTGTGTGACTCAAGTAGTCTTTGGAGGGTCAGGGTTTGATTCCAGGGTTTCCAATGTTAGTTTCAAAACTTCAGTATTGATGTTGGGCAGGTTGGCAGTAGGTCCTTTCCCAACCTCTGTTAGCCAGATTACATCTCCTTTGCAGGTATGGGTCTTCATTGGCACCAGTTTGGCAGCAGACTGGTAACTATTCAGGGAATCCTCTGTAGCAGGCTGGCAGGTTGCAGAGTAATTTAACAATTCAAGCCTGTGATTTAACGGATTGGCGGGTCTTGGTCTGTCCTGGAGGGGTTGATCCGTCTTCAGGGAACTGGGGCTCAATTCTTGGGTTTTCAATACAAGTATTACAATGTCATTCATGACAGTTGTCCACCAAGTGAAATTAGACTATAAGAACCATCAGGTGACTATCACTCATGAGAGCCAAAACTTAGAGGTCCCATTCTTGAACCCTCAGCAAACCCCTGATTTAAACAACATCACCATGAAACCCTGAAAATCTGAGATCCTAAAATTTTTGAAGCCTTTGGAGTCCGTCTTCTCAGAAGAAGAAGCCACTGCCTTGCCTAAACACAGTCTGTTTGACCACGCTATTGACCTTCTCCCCAAAGCCCAACCTAAGCATGGACCTTTCTACAGTTGTAACATGAAGGAACAAGCCGCCTTAAGAGAGTACTTGGACAAGATTTGAAGAAGGGATATATATGTGTCTCCAAATCTCCTTGTTCATCCCCTTTACTGTCTGTTAAAAAGAAGGGCAGCAACCTACGTCCTTGTGTCAATTACCAGGACCTAAACAGCATCACAGTGAAAAACAGATACCCTTTACCCAATGCTGAAGACTTTTCAGACCAGCTTTAAAGAGCCAACGTCTTCTCAAAGGTTGATCTGAGGGATGCCTTTAACCAGATCCAGATCAGGCTTGGTGATGAATGGAAGACTGCCTTCAAGACCAAAAAAGGTCTCTACAAATACCTGGTTATGCTGTTTGGGTTGTGTAATGCACCCAGCATCTTCCAAACTATGGTGGATGTGGTCTTGGGATGACTCAAGGACCAGTGTTGTGTAGCTTACTTAGATGACATCCTCATCTACAGCCAAACCCCTGAGAAACATGTCAAACATCTTCAAGCTATTATACAACGCTTCAAGGAACATGGACTGTTTGTTAAACTCCAAAAATGTGAGTTCTTCCAAGAAGAAGTAGAGTTCTTGGGGTACAATGTGCTGAAAGGAGGATTCGCTATGACACCCAATAAAATAAAGGCTGTGATGTCATGGCCTGAACGTAAGAACCACAAAGAAGTCAGAAGCTTCCTGGGCCTGGCAAACTTCTGCCAAGAATTTTTCCAAATTTTTCTTTGGTTTGCTTGCCTTATAACCCGCCTCACCTCTGAGAAATACTCCTTTGTGTAAGATGACGCCGCCAGATCCGCCTTTGAGTCACTAAATAACACCTTTGTGTCTGCCCCCGTCTTGGCAATGCCAGTTTATGATAAACCCTTCATTGTGGAGACAGACACTTCCAACTTTGCATTATGAGGTGTTGCTTCAGGAGAGACATGATAGTATGCTGCACCCTATAGCTTACTACTCCAAGAAGTTTACTCCACCTGAGTTGAACTACCACATCTATGATAAAGATATTCTTGCTATCATCCAGTCCTTAAAACATTAGAGAATATACTTGTGCAACGCCAATCACCCAGTGAAAATCATGACTGATCATAAGAACCTGACATACTTCTTTAAGCTGCAACAACTAAACCAGCTCCAAGCTAGATGGTCCCTATTCCTAGAAGATTATGAATTATCAATCAGCTACAAACCTGGCAAGATTAACATTGTGCCTGAATCCCTGAGCCAAAGAGCAGACCTTTTTCCTAGTACCAAAGAGATTGAGGAATCTAACACTAAATTCTTATTGTCCCCAATATGATTGAACCAATGCTCCTATTCCTAGGACTAGCCAGTAGAAGAGAAGAAATCCAACTGGCTCAGACCTTAGACAAGCACTGCATCTTAATCATTGAATACTTAAGGAAAGATATCAACAGTTGCTACTATCAAACAGGCTACTCCTTACATGAAAACACCCTACAACTACATAAACGCACCTACGTACCAGAAGGCCCACTGTGCTTAGAGATATTGAAGGAATACCACAACTCTCCCATGTCAGGACACCCCAGGCGTACAAAGACTCTCAAAGGAAAACAGAGAACCTACATGTGGCCCAGAATGAAGCCAGAGATTGAAGGATACCTCAGCAGTTTCAAGACATGTGAACGCACCAAGCCTAAGCAAGGAAATCCAGAAGGATTACTACAGCCCCTTCAGATTGCAGAAGGCCCTTGGAAGTCAGCATCCATGGGCTACATTGTGGAGCTGCCTAATTCAAATAAATTCAATATCATCTTTGTAATTGTTGACTGTTTCACCAAAATGGCTCACTTCATCCCAACAACAACCAAAATAACTGCAAAGAAAATAGCCACCCTAATCAGTAACCAAGTATTCATGAACCACAGACTCCCATAAGAAGTGGTCTCAGACAGAGGCCCACAATTTACCTCCAAGTTTGGGCCTAAATCCTAAAGGACTTGGGAATAAAAAAATTGTTGTGCACTTCATATTACCCCCAGAGTAACAGGCAGACCAAGAGAGTAAACTAGGTCCTTGAACATTAATAAAGATGCTATGTAAACTCTGAATAGAACAACTGGATAACACACCTACCAATAGCTCAGTTTGCGTACAACAACAAAGACCACAGCTCCACTGGCATGTCCCCCCTCAAGGCCAACTACATATTGAACCCCACATGGGACCCCCCTCACAGAGGAAGCCAACAACCCAGAAGGACATGATTGGGTCAGAAACATCTATGTGTACCAAGAATAATGTGCCCAGAACCTGATAAGAGCAGTACAAGTATACAAGGACTTTGCCAACAAGAAATAAAGCTCTGGTCCCCAATTAAAGTAGGAGATCTTTTATACTTCAGCACAAAGAAAATCAAGACCACTGCCCTGTGTGCTAGCCTGAGCCCCCAAAAGAACATGTCCCTACAAGGACTTACAACGCATTGGTTCTATAGCATACCAATTAGAACTAACCCCTGGATGGAAGATTCATGATGTATTACACTGCTCTCTGTTATCAAAAAAGAAAGTACCTTCCCTCCTGCACCAGATAGTAATAACGGCACCCCCATCTATCAGAGTAGAAAGCTTAACAGAACACAAGGTTGAAGCCATTCTAGGACACAAACTCCGCTATCAAAAACCTCATTTCCTGATCAAATGGATAGGGTACCCAAATGAAGAGAATACCTGGGAACCAGAATACAACCTGGAGAATGCCCTTCTTTGCTGAAAAAATACAAGTCTTGGAATGAAGAGTCAAGTTCTTCAAGTTTTGTAAATTGCGCAATTATTGCTATTTTGATATGGCCTTCAAATATTGATAGTTGCAAAGATTTGGCTGGGTTTGCTTTTGAGTTCAGAAATTCCTTGCCTTCTGCAAATGGGCCTGGTTCAATACCCACCCATTCTGGATTATTGTACCTGTCTGTGATTAATCCTGGTACGACCTCATCTCAACATGACCCCATCAGCCACTCTGTTTTCCTAATGAGTGATCACTGTCCCTTGTCTACTATTTAAAGTAGAATCATTACTCCTAATAAAGACAAGTTTATCCACATTTTCATTGTCTTTTATAATCTTCAAGCTTTTCCTGTCCTTTCTGCCAAAAGGACTTTTACATCTTGTTTTCCAGGCAATTAAAGTACATGCCCTTAATTGTGCCCTGAAGGCTAACCCAAGGCTAGCTTTGAACCTCAAATCTTTTTTTATAAAGATTTCCTGCTGTGTCCTCCAGGATGTTGTCCCCAGGAGCCAAACACGACAAAATGGTGCTCACTACAGGGGCTGCAAGCCCCTTGGTTACCCCGTTCCCATGTGCATTCTCTGGTCCTTCTCCCTTTGTTTCCAAAGTACCCAATCAACCTAAAGTCTCTAGTCCCCTTATAGAAGAAGACATCACCAATGCCCCCTCAAATCCTATGGTATTGGTTCTGTCTCCTGGGCCTGTGTGGGCCCCTCTTCCTGCTTTCTCTCTCAACTATGAACAAGCTTGTGAAGCTGCCCGCTCCCTTCTTCATTCTGGCACAGTAGCAATGCACTCTATCCCTGGCCATCATCTCAGGTACGCTTCTGAAGACCTGTACTCCTTCCTTTTGGACTTTGGTCTCCCCCCGCGTTGATGGAATCCATGGATACTATTGGCGTGTTGGTCAACCAGTTCACACAACCTGCCCTAGTTCACCACCAACTTGCCTTAGGATCCCAGAATCAACTATTAGATGCTGTAGCCACCGCTGTCTCAAATAACCATGCTCAAAATATGGCCTATCAAGAATGATCACACAGTCTTTTTGCTTGTATTTATAACAACCAGCGCGACTTATTGGCTTCACAGAAGTACTTAACCGCCTCCCTGAACTCACTTTGTTCCTTGCTCCCTGGATACATAAAGGATTGACTATGTGAATTGGATGAACATCAGGCAGCGTGGCGTGAGTAAATTGAGGCCTTTCTGCTAAACCATTGTCAGGGCTTTGAGACTCTGGTTAGTGAGCTTAATCAATTCAGAAAGCATGTCAACTTGCAACTCAAATTGATAGCAGCTCATGTCAATACTTGGGGCCGCCATCTGCAGCATCAATACAGGCTGGATAAGGCTGCACTAGGCGACACTCTATACCAGGTGAAAAACTATGTGGATGACAGGGTAGCGTCTATTGAGGTGACTCCTCCCGCTCCTCTTGTTGAGACCCCATCTGATTTCAAAGCCAAGGTATGGGAGGCCATTGCCAAACTCAAGGTTACCACTCGGCGTCAAGCTTCTTTGCAGAATCCCCCTCCAGTTGATCCAATGCCTGACCCTTGTATTGCTTCCCTCACTGATCAGGTGGCTACCTTACAAGGTGAAATCAAGTACTTAAGACAGCGCCTCTCTAACTCTGAGGATTTGTCATCTGAATCTGAAGATGAAGAGTAAAGTGAAGTCATTAATACTCCAGCTCATATCAATCATGGTTTTTGTCCTGGTCTGGAAGGTTGACCCCAGGTCAACTGTATGCGTGCACTAGATCAACTTGCCTAAGTGACACATGATGTAGCTGATAGGCAAGATGCGTTGGAAAAAGAGGTCCAAAACCTCTTGTGTTTTACTGAGACCCTAAATAGACAAGTTGCCCCATTGATTGCTCAGGCCACTTCTCTGGCTACTTGTGTCAATGGTATTTCTGGCACCTTGGCAGTACAACAGATCAAGATTGACAAATTTGGGACTGCTGCCGCCACTGCTAGGGATATTAGTGGGCAGAACAGCTCTACCTTGAACACTCTAGAGGAAAGCCTTTGACTCCTCTGGGCTAGACAACCTGCTGCTGAGTCCAAGTTTGAAGGCAACCCTCATATTAACGTCCTCAACCCTGATGAAAACAGTCAGTCCTTGTCCTTGTCTATTGACCCAAACTACAAACCAACCTTCAAACAGATATTTGATCCAAAAACCTCTACCATTGCTGCCTTTCTAAACATTTACAAAACTGCAATACGTAGGGCTACTGAAAAGCTCAAGAAGGAACACATCCTCACCTGTCTCCATCCCACATGCCAGGAAGTTGTGGTCCCTGAGCTCCCCTCCATTGTCACTTGGGAGGGCATGAAGCACCTCCTTATTGAGGAGTTTGGAGGAGATCTCAGCTTGGAGGTCAAGAAGGATGCATTTATGCACATTGCTTTCAAGCCCAAGGAAACCCTGACTGAGTTTGCAGATTGTTTCTACATTGAAGGCCAGCAGTTAATCACCAGCTGACAGTTAACTCCCCAGGAAGCTTACACGGCTTGTTCAAATGCTTTGAAGATGAACCAGCTTCTATGCCTACACTTTAAGGCACAAAAGGCTTTGTTCACTTCCATGAAGAGTATTAAGACACTCCTACAAGACATGCATTTGACACATGGAGGTACAGTGGTACGTGAAAATAAATCCAGCAATGCTGGGACTACCTCTTGTACACCACGCATAATGACCCTAGGTGCTGGCAGACAGGCTAAGAGGCAAGGCTGCCATAACTGTGGCCAGATCAGGCACCACTTGCACACTTGCACTAACCCCCAAGTGGAAGGTTGTGACCCCAAGGAACAGGCGGGAAAAGAGAGGTCAGCTTAGAGATGGAGAAGCTCTCTGCTGACCAATCTCCCCCTGATCCTCCGTCTGATGAGGAAGCTCCCTCTTCCTCTTGCCCAACTATCCTTCATCTGTTTCACAACCTCTCCAGTGATTCAGAGCCTGAAGGTTCTGATAGTAAAGATTCTGATAGTTATGGCTATTACATCTTGTATGTTCCGGAAACTATCTCTGTCCCATACAAGCTTTGCTCTGGGAAGACTACCACCACTTCCCAAGTACCTGCAAGTGAAGCTAGGTCCATGGTGGCTTGCCCTTACCTAGCTCAATCCCACCAACCTCCTGTCTTGGTCAACTCTTCCAAGGAAGCTGCCAAGCTAGCCAAAGCTCTCTTTCAAAATATGACTGTATCTCTCCTGCTACAGACTTTATATAAGGAGATTCCTGCGTTACGGTGCATGCTAGCTAAATGGGAAAAGGAGCTAGAGGCTGCGCAAGATGTGTTGGCAGTCTTGCCCCCCTTTGGGAAAGATACAACCCACGTGGAAGTATCAATCCAAAAGGTTAAAATCAAAGCCATCTTGGACACGGGTTCTCCAGTCAATGTGGTATCTTCCAAACTAATGAAGAAACTTAAGTTGGCCCCCAACCTCAACTACACACAGTTGTATGGAACTGCTGGCATGGCACAGACACGGGCCATTGGTGCCTACTCTGCTCTACCCATGAGGTTTGGGAAACTCCTTATTGCTTCCCCCGCTGTGGTCCTCAAGAATGAAAGCTATGACCTCTTGGTTGGTACTCAATTCCTACAAGAATATAAGGGGATTTTAAACCTAAGTTGGATACCTTTTTCTCTTAGTATATGAGGCACCTTTGATTTTTGAAGAGCCTCTGCGCCTCCCAGGGAAACGTCTTAAAACTTGTGTGCTTGAGTACCCTACGGGTATCTTCTCTCTCAAGTATAGAACTCACTCTTCCAACGTGTGTACCCCTCCTCCTTCCTGCCCTGCGGAAGAAGGGGTACCCCTGCTAGCACCTGCAGCTAGCACCATCCCCCTTGGCTCTCAAGTGGTGATTGATTCCCAGATTTCTTATGAGCTACCTGAAAAGTCATTCTTGGATCTTTACTCACCTGAATCCCTAAGTTGTACAGAGCCCTGCCTGTGTCCTGGGATTTTAGATTGAACCCACAAAGAGCCTGTACAGTTATTGCTTGCCAACCTGACAGCCCTACCCATGCAGGTGACCCGCGGCCAGGTTGTGGGACATGGTTGTATACTGGGAGCAGAACAAGTGGCCTCCCTCTACCCCTTCGGAACTTTTAGTGATTTTAATCTACCTGAGGACAATCCTCAAGTTCTCTCTTTGTTCACCGCTGCTGATTTCCCCCAACTGTCTCCTTCTCAACAAAAAGACATGTTGGACCTGCTCAATCAGTTCAGCGACATCTTTGCCTCTGGACCTACGGACTATGGCCTAGCTAAAGGAGTCATCCATCAGATTGATACTGGGGATGCACCCCCTTTTTGTGCTAAACCATACCACTGTAGTAGGGTGGAGGATGCTCAGGTATCTAAAGAACTCAAACAACTTCTGAACGCCGGGCTACTAGCTCCTTCCCAAAGTCTGTGGGCTTCCCCATTACTGATTCTCAAGAAGAAAGATGGCAGACACCATATTGTAATGGACTATTGCCGCCTAAACTTTCTCACTAAGAAAGACTTGTACCCCTTGCCCAGAATCAACAATGCTATCAGACAGCTGGGTGGTTCCAAGTTTTTCTCAGCCATGGATCTAGCTTCTGGATACTGGCAAGTTGACTTATCTCCTGAAGATTGAGAAAAGGCTGCACTTATCACTTCATAAGGCCTTTTTGAACCCACTCAAATGCCCCAGGGGCTCTGCAATGCCCCTGCCACATTTCAACAGGCTATGAAATCCATCCTATAAGACCTAAAGCTCTCTTGTGTCCTTGTATACCTTGATGATATCACTGTGTTCAGCGCTACCTTTACCAATCACTTGGAACACCTCAAGGCTGTCTTCATCAAGATTTGAGAAGCTGGCTTGAAACTCAAACCCTCCAAGTGCTCCTTCTTCAAGGATTGTCTTGAGTTCTTAGGTCATGAGGTCACTCAAACTGGAATCTGCCCCATGAATAATAAGGTGGAGGCCATTGACAAGATGCTACCCCCCACAAATCTTCAAGAGGTTCAAGTGTTCCTTGGTATGATGGGCTACTACCAACAGTTCATACCTGACTTTGCTGAACTGAGTGAACCCCTTGTCCAATTGCTTTGCAACATCCTCTTTGAATAGACTGACAGCCAACAACAAGCATTCAAAGCGCTGAAGGCCAAGCTCAAGGAGGCTCCTATCTTTGTGAGAGAGAGGGGCTAAACTAACTAAGTTTGGCTCCCATCCCGGTGAAATAAACCACCAGGAAGCCACCCAATGAAACACTGGGATGACTGCTCTGAGAGGGGACCAAAGGGAAGACACTGGAGACAACTGGGGAAAGTAACTGTTCAGTCCCATCAACACAAGCCCAGCAAGCAACCACAAAGCCCTATATGGAGCAAGAGTTGGGGGTACCAGTGCTTACAAGGGACTAGACTTGCTATCCTCCGGCAAAGGCGGGGTGAGAGGGGGCGGCACCTCTACACCAGGGACAAACAAAGCGGTATCAACTGTAGACAAGTCCAGGTTGTTGCAGGCCAAACTCTTAACCAATGCCTCTCCCAAGTAGAGGAAAGAGGCAGGCAAGTGCAAGAGACTGGAGGGATTGTCCCCAACTATACGCGCAGAGAAGGACAGGCAAGACCAGAGGTCAGGAGAGGTAAACCACAAAAGCAACAGAAAAGGAGCCAGAGAAAAAAACCACAAATTTAATGATTGGAAACATCATTTTTAGAATCCCCAGGGAATTCTGAGTCCAATGGTAATTTTTTGCAGGTCTTATGATTAGAGTGGTTGCCAACCAGGGTAGTTTGTGGCAGGAAAGGTCCAAAATAAAGAAATGGGGGTTGTCAGGTCTTGGGGTGGTCTCAAACACCTCTATTAACAATGGCGTGGAAATTAACTCAAAATTAAGCAAAAACAAATGAAATTAACAAATTCAAGTAAGTTTTTATAAGAACTATCAACTTAAATTTAGGGTTCAAATCACGTTTCAAAAAGCAAGTGAGATCAAGACAAAAGCTATACACTGGGACTTCAACTTTAGCAATCAAGAGGACCGGCGGGTTCAAACAGAGCCGCGTTAAGGTAAGATACAAATAGAAAACAACTAACACTTTGGTTAAAATTCAAAGGCAAACTCAAATAGGGAGTTTGCAGCTATAGTAAATTTTTAAAAAGTGAGCGTAAACTTCCAAGGTTTAATGGAGTGTAAAAATCAACAAGCAGGGGACTGAAAGTCCCCTTGCTGAATTAAAAGGGGAAGGGTAGTGCCATTTGCATCACATGACAGGCTGACCAGGCATGATTGGTTGACAGAGAATTTTTTTATCCAGACCAGGGGGGCTGGAAGCTTTTGGACTGATTTCTGTGGCTACATCTGATTGGCCAGAGGTGGTCCCAAGTTTTTGTGAATTGTTTGACTTCAGGGGCACCAACATGGGCTTTCTTGATTGGCTGCTTCTGATGGTTTTCAAGAATGGTTGACACCAGGCTAGCAAATAGTCTAAATCTACCAGGGTTTCTTCCAAGTAAGGAACAGTGGAGGCTGGGGAATTCACAGGGTATGCCAACACAAATCTTTTGTCCACAATGTGAGCTAAATCTTTAAGAAAGTTGAGTGGTTTAGCTGGGTTATGAGTGGATTTCTTTGTCAGCGGGGAAAAACATTCCTATCCAAGGCCAAGGGGGGCAGTGGATTTACAATCTTAGTCTATCCTGATTATGATAAAGAGTTCATCTTGTATAATGACGCTAGTGGAGTAGCGGTGGGTGCCATCCTTGCCCAACTTGACAATGAAGGAGTAGATTGACCTGTAGCCTACTCATCAAGGGTCCTCAATAAGCACAAAAAGAACTACAGCTTCACTGAGAAGGAATGTTTGGCGGTGCTGCATGCAGTGAAACAGTTTTGGCATTACATATATGGGACCCACTTCACGGTGGTCACAGATCACTCCTTCCTCAAATGGCTGCAACAGCTAAAAGAGCCTGAAGGTCAACTAGCATGTTGGGCTCTGTGTCTACAAGGGTATGATTTCACTGTGATACACTGTCCTGGGGCCCAACATCAGAACGCTGATGGCCTGTCAAGAATGCCAATTATAGCTATTCATCCTGCTGACGCTAATTGTCTATACAAGCTAATAGGGTATCCTGACCCTTGGACCACTGAGCCAGAAGACATCCACTTGGCACTACAGACCCTATCCAAGGACGCTATAATTTGCGATAGACAACTCTTCAAAAAGGTTAACAATGCCTACCTACCCTACGTTTGCCCTAGCATGAGGATAGCCATTATCCTCCAAGCACATATTGACACTGGCCATGGAGGCATAGCAAAGACTCATGACTGGTTGTGCAAGAACTTCTATTGGGAGAACATGTGCCTCCTGATCCCTGATGTCCTTGCCTCCTGTCATTTTTGTCAGCTCCAATGCCCTCACCCATCCCAACTCCAGTTCAAACTCATCCCCCCCCAAAGCATGCCTTCTACACGGTGAGTATTAATGCTGTTGAGCCTTTCCCTTGGTCTAGGTTGGGATGTCAGTTTATCTTGTTCACTGTAGACCACTTTAGCAAGTGGGTTGAAGCCAGAGCAACAAAAGATATAACTGCTAAGACCACAGCTACTTTCTTGCTGCAAGACATTTTCTATTGACATGGCTGCCCTCAAGTCCTGCTCTCTGACAATGGTACCAACTTTCATGCTTGCCTCATCACTTCTATTGTCAAAGCTATGAGAACTCACCAATTGTTCTCTGTGCCTTATAACCCCTCAACCAATGGAACTTTTAAACAAGCAAACTCCACCCTGGTGTCCATAATGAAGAAACTCACGCTCTCAGATGCTGTCAATTGGGATATGTTCCTCCCTGCTGCCCTCTTTACTTACTGACTCAGTAGGCATCAAGTGATGGGTCAGTCCCCTTTTGCCATGCTGTATGGACGTGAGGCTGCTACCCCCTCAATCTTGGGACCCCCTTTGATCAAACTTGATTTGTCTGCAAATCCTGAGGCCCATGTTAAAGACCTAATTAATTGTATCATTGACATCCAAGTGACAGCTTATTCCACTGCTTACAAGGTCAAAGCTCTGGAGCTCTCACTGTCCAATGCTCCTAGAGCCCCTCTCCCTGAGTATCAATTAGGTGATCTAGTTCTCTACTACCAGAATTTTACAGGTGGTAGAGCCCATAAGCTGTATTCCCTCTGGGTTGGGCCCTGTGAGGTCACCTTTAAAAAGGGTGTTGAGTATACCGTAAAACTACTGCCTTCTGGACGTCCTTTTGCCCATGTTCACTCCAAATTTCTCCGCAAATATCATCTCTCTGTGTCCAATATTGAGGGGGGAGATGTTGTAAATTGCGCAATTAATGCTATTTTGATATGGCCTTCAAATATTAATAGTTGCAAAGATTTGGCTGGGTTCGCTTTTGAGTTTGGAAATTCCTTGCCTTCCGCAAATGGGTCTGGTTCAATATCCACCCATTCCAGATTATTGTACCTGTCTGTGATTGATCCTGGTATGACCTCATCCTAATGTGACCCCCTCAGCCACTCTTTCTTCCTAATGAGTGATCACTGTCTCTTGTCTACTATTTAAAGTAGAATCATTACTCCTAATAAAGACAAGTTTATCCACATTTGTGTTGGCTTTTATAATCTTCAAGCTTTTCCTGTCTTTTTTGCAAAAAGGACTTTTACATCTTGTTTTCAAGGAAATTAAGTAACATGCCCTTAATTTTGCCCTGAAGGCTAACCCAAGGCTAGCTTTGAACCTCAAATCTTTTGTTATAAAGATTTCCCGCTGTGTCCTCCAGGATGTCGTCCCCAGGAGCCAAACACGACAGCAAGCTTGACTATAGTAGGTGATGATGTCAGGGCCCAGAATGCCTAGACAATTATCTAGCCTTTCTAGAGATAAAGCAACCAACAGCATGAAAAATATTATTAACTGCTTTTCTGGGAGGAAACCCCCCTTTCTAATCACAAATGGCCTGAGGTTTGTGAGGCTCATGTGCCGTGAATCTCTGGAATCAAATCTAAACACAAATTTGAGCCCATTTACTATCAGGAAATGGTAAATTGGGAGGGTGATTATTTGATTGCAGAATCAGGCGCTTGATTGCCTGTGGGATCTAATAATAGCTGTGGCACCTTGACATGCTGCAGCCAAGCCAAGATTTATGTTATACCAGCCAATGCTCTTCCACTCTCAGGCTCAAGTGTGCAATTTCCAGGCCAAATTGCAAGTGTCACTGAAAATGATGCCACCAGGCCTCTGGTGGCACAAAAGACTAAGTATCTCATAGTAAGTATAAGTAGTGAGGAGAAAAAGCCTTCCTCACTATTGACATCTTAAAATAAACAGCTTTATGTCTAAGACCCATTATTTTCTTGCAGAAATTATCTATTTTTGCACCAATATAATCATTCTGTTTGCATCTATTTGTGAATTCACTACACAATACAACCACGCCTATCTGTTTCCTCCTGGTTCTACTTCTGTCACTTTTGTTAAGCCATCTTTTGCCTTTGACTTGGAGTTCTTCCATACTCATTACCTGGATCTTCCTCCTGGCCACCCTAGAATGATCATCCTGCCTATCATAAAGGAGATTTCTCTCACTCCCCCTTCCCAATTTGGCTTCTTCCCAGGACTTCAGAAAGTTGGAGTTTGTTTGCATCACAGTATTAGGGATGGCCAATCAGGTTGTGCCCCATACTGGAAGTTGGGGTTTCCTGGCTACAGCTGTGAATTATCTTGTCAGGATAGCACCAATTGTGTACATGGCCTTTCAGGCCCAGCACGCTTCCCCTGTGGGAGTCCAGCTGGACTCTGGTATGAGCTGCGACACTTTATTTAATAGTTGACTACCAGAGAGTTAATTGCACTACAGTTGTCAACCAGGCAACATCTTTACACCTTTGATTATTGGTGTTGGTTTTAAATATTATTAATCTTCTTTTGTCAATCATGACAGAGGTATTAATTTGAAGTGTTTCTATTGAGTCCAGATATTTTATTATTGCTCAAGCCCAATTTGAGCACTTCATCATATATATCAGCATTAAGAGCAGATATATATTTTTTGGGAGGAACTAAATTTTATTGGAGTTTGAAGGTGGTGTTTAAAGCAACGCAGAATCAAGAGCAGATATAGATATCATATTAGATATTATTTTGATTAAACCCACCTAAAATATTTATTTGGTTTTTCCAAATTCTATGAAACTTGTTTTATTTATTGATTCTTAATTTAATTACAAGACATATGAGCTTTTTTAAAGCCCAGGCTCATGTGGAATTCACTTCCTATGTGCTAACAATCATCACAAAAATCTAATATTCTCCTAATTAATTGATACCTCAAGTTCTAAACAAACTGTAAAAAAAATTATCTATAAGTGGATAAAAATTGTTTTTAATTGTAGCTTTAAAAACTATTTAAGTATATAATAAGTTTTAAAAAGCAAAGAAACCAGAAATAAAATTTGAGAATTATAAAAATGTGCACTAAATCTAACTCAAGAGAATTTAAACAAATAAAGAAGGAATATACTATTCTAATATAGTTTAAACATATTGTAAGAAAAATGAGTTAAGTCAAAGATAAGAATGCTTTGGCTCAGCCCCAGCTGGCATCTGGCTCCTGGCCACACAACTATAACAGAAGAGCTACACATTTGAAAAATTTAAAACAAATCTTTAAAATGAGTGACCCAGAGCCAAAAGCTGGTCACAGCTGCTCTAGGCTTGGCCAAAGCAGCCCTAGTCAAAGATAACTAACAAATAGCAATGATTGAAAAATGCTTAAAATAAAAAGCAAATACTAAGTTTGATAAATCTTAATTTGAAGCTAAAATAAAAATAAATTAATGCATATCATTTACAAATAAGCTCTTTGAAATCTAGTTAATAATATGGTTATAAGGTAAACATTTTTTTATTAATTTTAGTTGGTATATCAAGGTCCAAACTAGGGAAGGGACAGAAACAGCAATTGTGCAAACACAGTGTCACAAAACCATTTATTTTATGTTTTGGATTGGTTCACAAAACAATCTATGTAATTCTGTATCACAACTTTTGGAGTAAGTCACAATTTGTGCCTCACTCCATTGTGTAGATCACAAAATATAAAAGGAAGGCAGTTTTCAAATATGAAACATATGATTTCATTTTGTGAAGGGGCACAGGATGTAAAATTATAACGGTTTTCAAGGGTGAAACAAATGGTGTCATTTTGTGCAAGGCACAGGATGTAAAATTAGAGGAAGTTCAGTTGTGGGACTTTATTTTTTAAATTAAATTTATTAAAGCTTTACCTGTCATTACCTTACAATGATAGATTTGATCATATCACAGTTTGCTTTAGATAATTATATTAAAACACCAATCAAAATACTATAAATATTTACTTCAATTGAAAGGAATAGCTTACATACTTAAGATTGGACACAACACAAAACTACATGAGATTGTGCTTTGTCACATCACAATTCATGCAGATTTGTTTTGTGACTTTTGGAGCAGGACACAAAATGTGGCAGTTGAAATTGTGTACTGCTCCCTAAAAACATAAAACCAATCTGCAAAAATTGTGATGTGACATGAAGGTCACAAAATGAATTGTGCTCAACTGACAAAGTCATAAAACCAATTGTGCCAATCAAAGCTTGGTCACAAAACTAATTGTGTAGGTTTTGGTGCCCGTCCCAACCCTAGTCCAAACACACACCGTTTGATTGAAGTACACCAATTCTATATTGTCAGGGTTTAAATCCTTTGTGTTTGATTTCTTTATATAATAAAAAGTTGGTTTTTATTGTAACCTTTATCCTTGCTGATGTAGCCAGCTGGGCTCTTTACCAATTCACAGAGAAATGTGATTAAAATAAAGCAGTAATTGAAGGAATATTTCTTTGAATATGATTTCTTTAACCTTTTAAAACCTTTGATGATAAAAAAGGGTTTTTAAGATTATAAAATTATTGCTGCTAGCAAATCAAATATCAGTTTGTCGATCTGAGATCACAACTCACTGCTCAAGATGCTGGTAAACCATGACGATCCAAAATAGGGTTTTGGTTTAGCATTTATTAGAAAGCGACAAATTTCCACGAGCTCTAAATTGGACAGTGTATAGTAGTCTTCAAACCAGTTATAAATAAAATCTAGTCTGCTTAAACAAAATTTGCTCAGCCCTGTGATGCCGAATTCGATTGGACGACGCATATCCAGTATCGAGCAATCATCATGACGCACTATATAAGCCATACCTTCCTTCAAATAAAGCTTTATCTTAGTTCGTTAAACTTTAAATATCTGTAATTCAGCATTACAGCCCAGAACGAAATCGAGGATCAGAGAATTTATATTAAATAAATAACTGCTAGTTTATCCTACTGTATCCTTATTATGATGATCCGATTACAAGCAAGATTAACTGATGAATCTGAAGCCACTCGGACCAGTTAATGCAGCAATTAGTTCTATAGCAATTCGTAGCCACTTGATTCAAGTGGCTGTAAATTACTATAGAGCTAATGTATGGATTAACTGGTCCGAGTGGCTACAGATTGAAGGGAATTGATGGATGATACATTTGATTCAAGTTTAGCATCCACTAACTCGGAAGGATCTGCAGCCACTTAGATCAGCCGATACATCCAAGTGTAATATTCTATCATTTCACTTTAGTATAAATAAATTTGAAATATCCAAGCCAACCATTCTTCACTTAAAATAATATTTATATTTAATTTTCTAGTCTAATTTTTAAAACTGATCAAGCTCTCTTTTCATCAGTCAATTTAATCCTCAGCAAAGTTTGAGCATCCAATCATATACAAGTATCTTAAACAATTTCTGCTCCCTTTATAATTTTAATCCACCCATTCCAGAGTTGGGTAATCTATACTGTTGTAGTGAAATCTAATTGGCTACAAATATTTAGAATTCATTCCAGTCAGCTTGAATCAAATTTTTATAACTGACCTATATTCTCACTTCCTTGACTTCCAATAAATCATCTTTATCTCTTTCACTACACTTTTTAGTGCTTTTCATAACTGATCTGCAGAAGCAGGCGCTGCTGTCTCCTGCTGTGATTTGCCCTTGTATTCCCCTTTTTATATTTGTGTTAAATATTCAATATTTGTTATTCACTACAACAATACAGATAAACCTCTTTTGATATGGCTGTATGAGGTTAGCTAATATTTTAAAAATTAAGTAGTTAAGAAAATCCACTAAAGTCTGAGTAGCTTATATTCTCACTTTATATAATTTAGGTCACACTCAACCAAATTCATCCTTGGTACTTTCAAAGATTCATATAAGGATAGGATAGCAATACTTGACTCTGTGAAATCTCTTTGCAGCCAATCAACCTAAAGTAAAATAAAACATGACAGCAAGTGATTGCTTAGTTTTTTTTGAAAATAATGCAAATTAAAATAAACTTACAAAAGTTTTCAACTACTGTCACCAGATTCAGGACAAAGGTAATATTTGTGACTTGATTAAAATTCAAATTTGACTTTAAAACACATAGACTTTTTTTAAAAAAATTTCACAGCTATATCCAAAGCCAAACTCACTAGATGATAAAATTTACTTTATGCTATTATTAACTAATTTTTTAATAGAGAAGATTGTTTGTTATCTTGGGATAAGTGATGTAAAAGAGTTTACTCTAGCCTGTAAACATCTTAATCAAGCATCATCATCCCAATTATTTCAAGCCATATTATTTTCAGATAACTGTAATGAGGATTACCTTATCTTTTTGAAAAAGTATGAGCCATACTTTACCACTATACAAGTTAGCACCTGGCTTCTCAAATTTCATAAGATGGGCCTCTATTTCCAAGATAATCCCTAATATTGTACAAACCAAGATTTTGTGTTTTACCTTTAATCTTTCAAAGCTGAAAGTTGCTAAAGATGTTTTGTCTGACTTAAAGAATCTGAATGTATGTTATACCCTGTAAATATCATGACAAAAACTTAATATCAGCACAAAAAAATGTGAAGTCATAATTTTGCGTGATCCAGCCTGAGAATAAGGCTTTATTAACTTATGCCACAATTTTCCAAATGCAAAAACTGATGCCATGAGAATTCTTGCACCTGAAGGCATTCTCAAAAACAGCCTTTACCTCCAAAAATGCTTTCTATTAGCTAAAACTATCAGAAATTAAAAATTTTTGTACCAAAAAAATCACTGGAAGACCACAATGTTTGGCTCAAGCAGCAGGGCCTGAAATTAGTATGTGGTATTTCTGAGTAGTCAATTAGAAGATTCAAGTGTCAGAAAAACAATGACATGTGATCAGCTAGCTAATCAAGATGCCCTGTCAAGCCTAAAACCAACTTTTCAGCAGTATATAGCTGAAAAGTTATAAATTTCTTTCTTGTTGACATCATTTAATAAACTTTTGTTAATCAAAAAATAATTAGAACATTTTTACTTTGCAAAAGTTTATTATATTATCACAAATCTTATGCTGTTGATGCTATCTAATAAAGAATATATTCAGTGTTAACACCAGCGCTGGAAAACAAAGCAACTTTTTGCTGCTTCTGATCAACCAATGTTAGCCCTTGTTTCTTGTTCTAGAGTGCTGGATCAGGAAACTGTTTTTGTTTCTATACACCTTCTTTCTTTCCTGGTGCTCATCTGCTTTACTAACTTGTACTGCCAAGCCAACTCATGAGTGCCACTACTAGAGAACTCTTTCTTGTTTATCTCATACTGTCTTATGATTACAACAAGCTTAGGTTTGTCTATCTGACTATGCTGGGGCTTGCTAAGCAAATAATTTCTCACATAAAAGTGTGTTGTCCTTAGGCTACCACTACCAAATGTGTAATGCAAATAACTTCCATCATCTATTAGGCCTTTCAGGCTTGACCTTTCTCTTCAACTAAAGATTCTCCTAGAAACAACCCAGGCCATGACAATATATTTGTATTAGGATTTCTAAATGATGAAAGAATGACTGTTTTAACCTTAGTTGTCAATAAAATGTGTGTTGTGTATCTTAAGAGTTGTGCTGATTATATACTAGCCAACTCTTCCCAATTTTTATCCTTTAAAGAGCTGTACATGAATTTGACAACTCCTGAGTTTGTTATATTCTCATTTGATAAGTTTTATTTTGATAATTACATGTCAATCAATGCATATAATTTCTCATGTTCTACCTGGTGCTACAATAGAAAAAAACATGCTTTTTTCTGCTAGAAAATTTTTTGGGAGCATTTTTCTTTAGCTAGTTTTGTTAAGCTACATCTAAACTATTACATGAGCTTCAAACAAGCCATTGTAAAAGTAATGCAGTCAGTTCTCTGTGGGCTTGCACACTGCTTTATTTTTAAGATAAGCTTCCTTGCTTATATAGATTTTGCTACACTTCAAAACTGTTCAGGAATTGAGATGATCTTTGAATTTTTTTTAGTTGAGCCTGTCTTTGAACAACATAGTTTCAATATAACTAAGCTTGCAATTCATGGTGCAGAAAACCCTGTTGTAGGCTTTTATGCATGAGTAAGACTATGTTTTTTTGGCTGAAAAAGCTTAGTGTTGCTCATTTTATTCCTGGTAATGAGTTGATACATTTTTCTCAACTATTCTGTTTTTGTTTTAGTGTCCTCAGACTGATGTTTTCTGGAAAACCTTACTTGCAGTAGCACTTGATTTAACAAAGATCTATTGTGTGTTTGACCTTGACAATGAATTTGTCTTTACAGCATTTAAAAGCATTCAAATTCTTACTACTTATAAGCTTATATGTCACAAATGACAAATTTCTGCTATTAATATGCATGAAAATCCCAACTACAAAATTCAAACTATAGGACCCTTCAGGCCGCCAGCCCGCAAGCTCAGCTGCCTGCATTTTTTGAGCTCAAATCAGAAATGAGATTTGACTTTGGAGAAACTCCCAAAATTTACCAGTGTTGTTGTAAGTGCAGACTGTTGGTGTAAGCTAGCAAGAATTAGCCCTGGTAATTGTTCAATTACTATACTTGATAACAAAATAGTAAAACCAAAGTAAAATTGAACAATAAATGAGGGTAAAACTTATCTTTATTTGATATATTTACCAAGTATATATAGTAGAGTGAAAAATTGGGAGAAAAAAATTGGTGGGATGAAAAAAAAAAAATAGACCAGGCTTGGCATCAATACCATAATCACAATATCAATACCAATATTGGCTATTGTTTTGCACCCAGAAATAAAGATTAATTGAGCAATCAGATTGTTGACGTCACTCTTATTTAGGATTCCAGACTTAGGCGCCAAGTATGAGCTTCAATTTCAGAATTAAATGCTTTGTTTGGCGCCCTTATTTGCAACCTTCAAAATACTCAATTGCCAAGAGAATTTGAGTAGAGTTTGAAAATGCTCTGGTATCTACTAGTTCTCAATTGATTGATCAAGCAATCACCTAATGTGTAATTACATTCCAGATCTGACTTTGAACTTAATGTTCATCAAATCCATTATTTATTAGCACATTTGCAACAAGTGTAAACCTTTTTACGTCCAAAACCTGCCACCTGAAGAATTCTTTTAGCACAGCCAATAAGAGTACCAACTCAGACAATATCCCTTTCATAGCTTGAATCATTGCAAAAAGAGAATTGCAAAAGCTTCCCCAAAAACAAGGCCACAAGTTGATGACAAATCACATGACTCAAAGAAAAAAATTGAGATTCTCCGCCCCAGCACAGCTAATAAAAATTCATCCACATTGAATGCCAGCAAGGTTTTCCAAACCCTGATAAATGATACCATCCAGCCCAAAGAATTTTGAAAAAGTTTTTTCATGACAGATATACATACATATACACTGGGGCCACCAGGAAGTTGCCCATTGTTATTCTTATAATAAAGTTTTATGAACATTTGGTTCACACAGGTCTTATCCTACATTTTTTAGCACTTTGTTATTTTCAGTTTGATTTTTCTGGGCCCATTCCTGCTTCTCATCATGACCAAGAAAACGCAGACCAACCTTCCAAGTTATACTGTCACCCAGATGCATTCTATGACCCAGTACATTTTACAGAGTATCCTCCAAACCCAGATTATTTGAAGTTTATCTTAGAAAAGATCCTAATTTACACCCCAGAAGCCCATACCAGAGAAACAGAGCTTATTAGTTGTGAAGAAACTTGAATCACTGTTCAGCCTTTGCTATTTTGTGACAATTATAACTAACTGCCCCCGTATTTGGTACCAATAACTCCTCCTTTGACCCCGCGGCCTGACTGCCTGCAAGAATTTGTTGCTACTAGTGAGTTTACCTTCACCCAGATATTTGGAGCCTTGTACATCATTCTTACTGGCTTATTGATTTCATGATGCTCTCTAGCAGACCCCGGGCTGTCCTCAGGAAATCACTATCCTACATTGTAAAATTAGCCCCCATTCTGTGGTTGGCCCTTCCTTCTGGGCCTGCAGGCTGCCCAACTGCAAGTTTTCAGGAGCCTACCACAGGCTAGATCACTGAAAAAAATGCTGACTGCCTTCTGCAATAACTACAATCAATTTGTGGCCTTCCAACAATGGGCCCACAATTTTATCTTGTTATTGTTGGCTAATCAGTGTGACTCTTGTCTGGTTCAGCAGCATCTACAATTGACAGTAAAAAATATTTGTACCTCTCTTATCAAAATGTTTGCAACTGTCTTCAAGCATACAAAGTTAGTCAGGCTGCTTGGGAGAAATCTATTGAAACCAATCTTACTTTACAAGGAGCTAGTTTAGATAATCTTATCCAACAGCTTAACAAATTTTGTGATCACTTGAATGACAAGATGAGATTATTAGAAGTCTTTGTAACTTTTTCTGCCTCTTTAAAAAAACTACTCAGACTGCACAAGCAGAATGATTGTCCTAATTTCAGAGACTTATAGACACATTAAAGAACATTTCAAGTCTGAAAACTGTAAGTCACCTACTTCTTCTGCTAGTGAACTTAACTCTGAAATGCAGGAGATCTGGGGGGGAATTTATGAACTTAAGGCCACAACCAGATAGCAGGCTGTTCATGCTGCTCTAAATTCTCCTCTTCCTAAACCTGATTCACAGGTTACTGTGTTAATTGGGCAAATGACAGGACTTAGGTCAGAGATTGAAGCTTTTTGTGCTATCATGGCATTCTTTAGTGCCACATCTTTTTCTGTCAAGGAAGAAGGCTGTTACTCTGGGAACAAAAGAAAACCTTAGACTAAGTGTTCAAGCCTTATTGACAACCTATTTCATGACATAGATGTGATTGTTCACATCTACAAGAACCTAGATATTGATCTACAAGAGATGAACAAACTTACTAAAAACATGAATGATTGGTTCTCTCTCCTTATTGTACAAGTTCAAGAGTTGTCTTTGCAAATTGCGGGAGTTTGTGCCACAGCAGCTGTACAACAGATACAAATAAATGAAACTCTTTGGGTGGCCACCACTACCAGAGAGGCAAAATTTTAGCAGACAATCATCCTCATCACCTTAAAAGAGAGTGTATGTCAGCTATGAGGACTTCAGCCTTCTGTCAAAAGTAAAGCTGAGTTTAACCCAAAGATTTATATCCTCAACTCTAACTTGCAGGATAGTTCTAATGGGTCTATCAACTCTGGCATTGATCCTAACTATAAAATGTCCTTTGATAGGTGTTTAATTCCAAGACCTCAAACATTGCTGCCTTTCTCACTATCTATAAGACTGTAATGTGTTGAGCACCTGAAGAACTTAAGAAAAAACAAATTCTGACTTGTCTTTATCCTACATGCCAAGAAATGATGGTTCCTGAATTAGTTAACATCACTACTTGAGCTCAGATGAAGAAGATTTTAATTGAGAAGTTTGAATGAGACTTGAGTTTAAAAGTAAAAAGGCACATTTATGCAAATTTATTACAAGCCCAAGAAAGCTCTTGCTGAGTTTGCCAATTGCTTTTACATAAAAAGCAACAGATAATCACAAGCCACTAGTTCACTATGAAAAAAGCTTACATTGCCTTTGCTAATGGCCCTAAAATCAATCAACTGTTATATTTAAACTTTAAGGCTCATAAACCAATGCTGTTATAAGTGAAGGGAATCAAGACTCTCTTGAAAGACATGCATCTGACACATAGTAGTCTCATGGTTAGAGAGGCACATTTCAACTTCACTAGCTGTGATAATTTGCCTTCCTGAATTATGACCCTTGGCATTAATAAATAATATAAATACCAGAAATACCATAACTGTAGGATTGTAGGTCATCACTCTTGAGTTTGTAACACACAAAGATAGAGGGTGTAGATCTCAGAAGTCAATTAGGAAAATACCAGTAAACTTAGAGTGAAGACGTTCTCTTTTGACTATCCTTCTCAGTCTCCTTCTATTACTGCTCTCACTGCACCCCCTACTACACCTGGCTTTACATCCTCTTCCACCACACCTTCCATCTTACATCTCTTATATGACTTACATAGTAAATCTGATTCTGATGAGTCAGAGGATGATGAACCTGGCAGGCATGAATATAAAGTGCTGGCTGTCCCTGAGATCATCTCTGTTTCATAAAAATTATGTTCATCAAAAAAACTACTATCAAAGTAGTACCTGGCTTCTCTGCCGCCCAAGAGATGGTTGCTTGTCCCTAATTTACTCAAGCCAGTCAAGTGCCAATGTGGGTTGAGTCTCCTACCAAAGATGATAAGTTGGCCAAAGCTATATTCAAGAATATGCAGGTCTCTCTACACTTACAAGTTGTGTATAAGGGAATCCCTGCTCTCCACTGTATTTAGGAGAAATGGGAAAAATAGCTTGCTTCCTCAAAAGAGGTTCTAGCTATCCTGTCCTCTTTTAAAAGGGACACCTCTTGGGTAGAAATAGCTGTTTAAAAAGTGAAGGTTAAGGCCATACTAGACTTTCAGGATTCATATTTTATTCTGCTACTATGAAAGACCACACTTTCAACATCTTTGTTTCATTTCAATCCTTTCCAGATCATGAGCAATATTTTACAATTTGGGCATTAATATTCAACCTATCTCTTCATCCTGGTTATCTTAAGAAAACCTAAATTTTAAGATAGCAGAATTTCCTAAAACTTGCCTCAATTTCAAAATGGGTTTTGAACCAGGACCTATACACTGAAGTTAGTATTTTAGGTTTAAACTACTTACCTTTTTAGCCTTTGTCACAAGCTTGGTAATTGCACATTGGACTGGTTTTTCCGGCAACATTGCCCATTTTGACAGTAACCATGTTGACGCTTTGTTAAAATTGTTGCAACATCTTTAATTACTCCCTCTTGGGGAATTAACGCCCGAGTAAAACACCAAATGACCCTCAAAACGGTTCACCAACTAGTCAAAGAGTTGGTGGCACTCCTATCAGTCAACCATCTATTACAGGGATCAAACATCCAGATCCTAAAAGAAACATAACTTGAACAAGCCTTGTTACTTAAGAGGAACATTACTCAGATAACCCTCATGACTTCCATGACGTACATGGACAGTATGTGGCTTTTCATGATACTATATATTAGCTTATATTCATATCAAATAAAGTATCATTCTCTTCTTAAATCTTCCCCTTATTTTAATTATTAGACTTCCCAGAAGTATAAACTCAACAGTGGTAGCACAGGTAAGCTATTCATACCTACCCAAATCAAAGAAAAAATTCCTCCTAAGAAAAGGATCTAAGCAATGGTACTCTCTAACAGTTGGAGAGACTACATAGAAGGACAAGACATTCCCACAGGCTTTGTTATCTACAACAACGTCCTTTTATCCAATGAACAATACAACACTCTCAAAGCCTGCAGATTTTTACCTGAAGCGTTAACTATAACAGTACCACAGCAACCTGAAATACCTAATATTATATTCCAATGCCTGTGTACAGCCAAAATTGGAGCTTTTGCAGGACTACATTGAGAAAACGCCTCTCTCTGGATCAACATTACACAGAGCAAATTCAAGCAAGTGGACTATCCCAAAAGACTCTGGGTCAGTGAAATTGCCCTCTGCGTTACAGGAATCACATTACATTTTGTAAGCAGATGGATAGCCGAACACCCTGATCAGAAGGAAAACTGTGAGCTATTTAAGAGCACATTCCTTGAAAAGTTCTCCATGAAGGATTCCAACATAGTAATAATGACAGAACTTCAAACCTTCAAGATGACAGGAAAAATCAAGGAGTACATTGCTGCATACAAAGACTTACATGACTGCGCACCCAACACCATCAATTTTGATGAACCTGGGCCATACTTGGACTTCTACAATGGCCTTCCCACACACATTAGACGTCAGTTTGGCATGACCCACTGTAAGAACCTTGAAGACATATTCTTGGAAGGGAAACACACAACACAAAAATCTGACAACCTACATGCAACCAATAAGCGCAAAGAGAGCCCTTCAGCCAAGAAGGATCCTCGCCTCAATAAGCAAAACAACCAAGCCCACAGTACCCAGCCTTGAAACAGGAATCACACTGCATAACCCAACCAGGCAAGCACCAAAGATACCAATGAGGAGGGAAAAACTCAGGGGAGTGCTTAGACAAGCCACCCTCCCCCAACTCACAAGGCTTGTACAGGGACCAGGACATGGAATTAATTACCATGATCCAAGTACCCTCCAGCAATCCTCTACTGTTTGCTGCCCAGACAGAAAATAAACTCCTTACTTATCCTTTCCACTTTTGCAGATACCAGGGCACAGCACTATTCAACACTGGAGTAGATCAATCCCTTGTTAACAAAAAATTTGCCAACCTTATGAAATTAACAACAGTTTGAAGCAGTATCAGGAGAGTCATCATGGCAGACAACAGAAGCACACCAGTCAACAAAGAAGCAAAATCTTTCTGCGCTCAAATTGGAGATGTACAAACAACAATTAGCAGCCCTATCATACCAATACCCAAATACAACATAATACTAGGTCTAGATTGGATGCGGAAAACCAAACCCCACATTAATTGGGACAGTGCCACTCTCACTATCCAGCACGTCAAAGTACACCATCACATCTACCTGACTCACCTTGACACTCTCATGCACAACCATGTATTTGTAAAGATAATGAAAACAGAAGACAAGACAGACCTCAGCAAGATCAATTGGAATACCTGTAGATATGAAATCATTCATATTAAGAATACAGAATCTAGACGTGAACAGGACTATATCTGTGATCAGCTTGTCAAAGAATTTTCTTCTGTTTTCCAGGAAACACTACTGGGGTTACCACCCAACCGTGGCATACAACATGAGATTGACCTTAAATAAAGTGTACCAAGGCACACCCTATCTATCTCCTAAAACCCCAAGAAGACAAAGCTCTAAAGGCCTATCTTGACAAAGCCCTCAACAAAAGCCTCATTAGACCCTCAAAATCACCCTTTGGTGCTGCTGTCTTCTTTGTGGCAAAGAGAGACAGAGGACTCCACCTGGTCACAGACTACAGGGTGCTCAACAAGGTCACAATTAATAACAGGTATCTTCTGCCCCTGATTGACAACCTTTTTGACGCCCTGGGGGTCCCAAATCTTCACAAAAATTGATCTGACAGCAGGTTGCCATCAAATTTTTGTGAAACCTGAAGACATCCCAAAGACGGCATTCAGAACCAAATATGGATCCTTCAAATGTGTTGTCCTTAACTTTGGCATGACAAATTCCCCCAGTACCTTTGTGAATTTCATGAACAAGGTTTTCAAAGAACACATTGGAAAACAAGCAATCATCTACCTGGATGACATAATCATTTACAGCCCAAACTTAAAACAACACTGGGAAGACGTCTGCCTGGTTCTCTGCACCCTCAAAGAAAACCAACTCATTGCCAAATCATCAAAGTACAACTTCTTCTTGTCTGAACTCCCTTTCCTTGGCCACATGTTCAGCAAGGACAGGATAAAACCGGACCCAGAGAAAATACATGCCATAACCAAAATGCCAGCCCCCAGAAACAAGAACAAACTCCACACCTTCCTAGGCATGGTAGCCTATATTAGAAGGTTCATCCCCGACTGGGGTGTTCTGACGCCCCCCTGTCAGCCATTACAGGCAAAACAACTAAGTTTGTATGGACTCTGTTACAAGATCAGCATTTCTGCCAGTTAAAAGAACAAATGGTTACCGCCCCCATCCTCCAATACCCAAATTGTGAAGGGATATACAAATTAGAAACTAATGCCTCTGAATGCATCATAGGAGGAGTACTCTGCATCCAAACAGCAGAGAAAGACTTCCTCCCTGTGGTGTACAAGTCAAGAAAGTTATCTTACAGTGAACAAAGGTTTCCCATTCACAACAATGAATATGTGGCTACCGTACACTGCCTTCTAAAGTGGCAATGCTATCTGGAAGGGGCTCAGACATTCAAGGTGCTTACCAACCACAAGTTCCTAGTGCTCTTCAAGACACAGCAACACCTATCAAGGAGACAAGCCAAATGGATGAGTCTCATACAGAGATATCCCATGTAAATTGAATACAAACTGGGCAAAGAAATGCTTACTGCAGATGCCCTATCAAGGCTATACAGAAAACATGCTCTCTGCACTGATGGTGACCCCAACTAGCTCATGCTCATTATGGGGAATCTTCAGGAAGGCTTCCCACCAGGCACACCTATGGACATACAAGAAAAGGTCCTTAAAAACAAACATCTGTTCAAAAACGTATATGGTACCCTACACAGAATACTTCCAAGTGGTGACACTGTATCCTACATTCTGTCAACTCAAAAGATTGACACCACCCTCAGATACCACAGAGACCTGGGACACACCTGTAGCAGGAACTTACACAAGTACCTCAAAACACGCTACTGGTAGCCCAACATGCTGGATGACATCAAAGAGGTACTGGAGCAATGTGAAGTCTGTGAAAAGTACGCCTGAACCAAAGCACCACCCAAGTCAGTAGTACCCGTATCCATCACACAACCCTTCAAGGTATAGCTGTTGGATATTGTGGGACCAATGCCGGGTGAAAACAAGGGCAAAAAGTACATCATTACAGCTATCAACTATGCAACCAGATGGCCTGTGGCACAAGACACAAAAGAACATAAAGGCAATGATGTGAGACAATTTATTGGAAAGATAATCATAGACAAATTTGGAAAACCTGACCTCTTGATCACAGATGGAGGCACCAAACTTAAAGCCATTGACACCAACGTTTACTTGCCAAAAGCGGGATAAAACACATCACAGCCAGCCCATATCACCCTCAAGCAAATGGACAAATAGAACAACTAAACAGTGCACTTGTAGAAGTCCTCAGTAAGTTATCTGCTAAAAATCCAAAGGCCTGGGTTGGCATGCTCCCAACAGCACTCATGGTGTGCAGAACACAAATTAATTGTAACACAGGCAAAAGCCCATATGAACTTGTCTATGGGCAGAAGCCTGCCCTTGTTAGTACTACCACAGGACCACAATTACCTCTGCCCAAAAAGGTACCAGACGGCAGGGATCCTGACATATTACAAGCCAGAAAGGACCAAGAGGAAATGGAACACCAAAGGGTTGAAAGGGAAGCAATCCCATTTCAACAAGAGAGATTCCAAGTTGGGGACAAAATCTGGGTTGTCAACCACAACTAACACAAACTAGACCCAGGGTTGCGTGGACCAGGCATTGTCATGGAAGTCAAGCCCAATAACACTTACCCCATCAAAGGAATTGGAGCTTGGAATGAACTGAAAGATATGCAAAACAACTGTCTCTACCTGTGTAAAGCAAGAACAGCTCAACAAGACTCCAGACTCCCTGCTTCCAATACCAAAATGGATCAATACCAAGCTTGCATCCCTGATACTCTTAAGAAAATCCCCAAGGCTCCACCTTCTAGTACCCCAGGGGGAGATGTTGCAACATCTTTGATTACTCCCTCTCAGGGAATTAACACCCCAAGTAAATCACTGAATGGCCCACTGAATGGTTCACCAACTAGTCAATAAGTTGGTGGCACTCCTATCAGTTGACCATATATTACGGGGATCAAATATCCAGATCCTAAACAGAACACAACTTGAGTAAGCCTTGTGACTTAAGAGGAACATTACTCAGATAAGCCCCATGATCTCCATGACGTACATGGACAGTATGTGGCTTTTCATGATACTATATATTAGCCTATATTCATATCAAATAAAGTACCATTATCTTCTTAAATCTTCCCCTTATTCTGTTTATTATACTTCCCAGAAGTATAAACTCAACAACATGGTCACTTTCAACTCAAAAATTGAAAACTACTATGTTTCTTGCTAGTTGCGCTAGCTTAATTCTGTTTATTAAACTGCTCAGGGGTGTGAACCCAGAAAACACAACAAAATTGTGGCCATTTTTACACAGTTTAATAATAAGCTTAATCAAAAACTCAATTTAACCCAATTTCCCCTCTATGTTTACTAGTAAAAATTTATTTATTTATAAATTCTTTTCACAACATAAAAGTGTCAATGTCAACACTTTATAAGCCTAACTTATTTTTAATAGCAAAACTGAAACATCTACAATAAAAAATTAATTGTACACTTAAGATATTTTTTATTAAATTAATATATTAAAATAAGTATTGTACATATAGCAGATTGTTGAAATGTTAGTCTTATAAATTTATCTGTGCTACTTATTCCATCTTCAATATATTAAATGGATTGATGTTTAACGGCAATACCATAATTTAATGTGATTTACCATGTGATTTACTATAGAATTTATTATTGATAATAATGTCAACAATTGGAAATGATGTCTATTCACTTTTGATCATCTCCTGGGGTGGACTTTAAGCAAATTAGAGTGGCACAATTAAGCCTAAATTACTATGCCACCTCCTATTGAGGATCTTGTAAGTGCCAAAGTCAACGCTTTGCCTTTTTTATATCTAACAACAACTTCTTAACAACTTTTTAATATACACAATGATAAGATATCATATTCTCAACCCCAAAACATAAAATTTAATAAAGAAATACTTAACTTTGATTATTTTTGACTTATTTTTATATGTTTTTTTAAATTCTATTATGTGAGCAAAGATACACAGAAAACAGGTAAAATTTGCTGGTTTGCTTAAATTTAATTACGTGTAATATAAAAAAACATAGTGAATTTTTAAAATTTTTTTGACAGTGCCAATGCTGTCCCTGAAAATGTCTACATTTTTTCTAATTAATAGCAGGAATTCAGCTTTTTTACTAATTGTCTTTTATAATGTTGACACTTCTCACTTCTCAGATATATGAAACTTTATGTTTTACATAATAAAAACATTTAAAATTTTAACAAATTGTATTTCAAACTTTTTTTCATATTTTTATAATTTTTAAAATAAAAGTTATATCTAAAGTTACTACTTTTGCACATTTTTTTTAACTTTTAACTTTTAACTTTTTATTTAAAACTCTAATAAAATAAAACTTCTACAACATTTTTATATATTTTAAATTTCACTGAAAGCACTATAAGTATAAAGTTTTGATATGATGATTCTAATAGTTATTTTGTTTTTTTTAAATACAAAGCTTTATTTCAGAACTTGTTACTTATTATTTTAGGACAAGAATACTTCCAAGCAGCAGAAGGATACTAAGTGTCCCTCTAAGCCCACCAAAGCCACCAATAAGAAGGCATCATCATCCAAAAAGGATGCCTCCAAGCATTTTTCTAAGCCCTCCCCTGAGCAGAGCCCAGCACACTCCACTGGGGGAGAGAAATATGATGATTCCCTTACAGATCACAGTTTCTACCACTTGGCTTCAGATAAGGAGCCTACCAAGAAGCACCACCAGGCCCAAAAGACCCCTCCCAAGGATAAGTATTTCACACATGAGGAGCACTATAACAAGTCCCCTTCTTCCCCCTGCCAAACTCTCCTCATTCTAGCTCATCTTGGGATGTCTCAAAGCTCCGCCCTGATTACTTCCCTGGCTTTTACCATGCCCCTGTTGGCCCCTGGGACCCTATGTTAGCCTACAACATTTGAAATGTTGAAGGAAGGTTCAAGGTTCCTTCCTACTTGCTCAAGTACTTCCCCATTATGAGTGTGAATGGTGGGTCAGCCATGGTAGCCAATGGGTACATCTTTTCCTGCAACAATGCCAACCAGGGCTTCAAGAGCCACCATTACACCTGCAAGGACTTCTCTTGCCCAGTGCAGCTCAACACTGAGCACTAGGACAAGATACAAACCATCAAGGGTGATCACACTTGTGTGATGCCCAATACCACCATCTTTTGCCTCCTGAAGTGGTATCTGGTATCTGGTGCAGGTCATGTCCACCTCAAAGGACCTTTTCCCTACCCAGCTGGCCGTGCTTTCTTGTAAGCACCTCTCCCCCATCAATCTGAAGAGGGTGCCAACCCACAATCAGTTGATGAAGTTTGTTGGCAATAAGCGCCAAGATCTCAACCCCCTGTCCAAGAGCGCCACCACAATTGAAGACCTAATTTTTTCCAATGCCCTCAAGAAAAAATGAGGACAGAGAGATGTTCCTGCTCCATGACAATGGGCAGGAAGTGAAGGATAGGATTATAGCCTACTCCATAACCCAAAACCTGGAGCAGCTCAACACTGCTACCACCTGACTGTGTGATGGTACTTTTGCAACCTTCCCCACCCCATTCAAGCATCTTTGGGTCTTGTACAGGAAGTTTGATGCCCAGGTTATCCCCCTTGTTTTATTTCTCCTGCCTGGTGCCAAGAAAGAAGTCTACACCAGAGCCTTCAAAATTGTCCAGGATGCTTTGAGCTCTCTTTCTGCCAACAAGCTTCCCCCTCCCAACCAGGACACCAGAGCAAACCCTTCCTCTGCTGAGAAGGATGAGCCAGTCCAGGCTGCTGAGCAGCTAGCTTATGTGCGCTCACTTGGGCCAAAGGTTATCATCATGGACTTCAAGCAAGCTCAGCACAGAGCCTTTGAGGCTACCTTCAATGGAGAAGTACAGGGATGCTTCTTTCATTTTAGGCAGGCCCTCCTCAAGCATCTCAAGAGCAAGAAGGAGTTCTTTGAGAAGTATCTCAATGGTGGTAAAGGGAAGTGTTGCTTTGCCATCACCCAGTTTGCTGCCTTGGATTTTTAGGCGCTTCTGGAGGATGCTTACATTAAGAAGCACTCTACTATTTTCAAGGAATACCTTGATTACTTTGAGCGCCAATGGGTAGGTAAGAGGGTGACTTCCTGGAGAGGAAAGAGCAGGGCCACTGCCCCTGGAACTTTCAGAGCGCCTGTGTAAATTCACTGCCACCTCTGGCTTTGGACCGCTCAATCTTTCCCCGTTGTACCAAGAAAGGTCCCAAAACGCCTACCAAACCCCTCTATTTGTTGAATGATTTAGCTCACACAGTTGATGAGAGGTTTGTGCTGGCTTATCCTGTGGAATCCCTGCCTTTGGTTGCTCCTTCCTGGGAAGAAACCCTGGTTAATTTGGACTATCTATTAGCCTGGTGTCATCTGTTTTTAAAAACTATCAGAGCCACCCAATCAGGTGTTGCCACATCAACGCTTGATAACCCAGTTGACCCCCAAATGCCTGGCATCTCTTCCAGCCAATCAGATTTGATTTCAGAAATTGGAGTAAAACTCTCCAGTCTCCCTGAGCCCATCCAGCAAAGTTTTGTACCTAGCCAATCAGGCTCACCCCCAACTGTCATGTGACCAGTTTTTTGCAATACATTCCTTTTAACCAAGCAAGGGGACTTTCAGTCCCCTGCTTGTCTATTTTCCACTTACATTAAAGTTTGGAGTCACCTGCACCTTAATTTTCTTAATTTTGAGTTGCCTGGAACCAGTTGCGTCCCTAAAGCTCAAAATATTAGATTGTAGCCCCTGCCCTAAGCTTACCTTTAGCCAGCCAGTTTCAAACCCGGCTTCTCTTCTGGTTCCTTGTACAAGTGTTCTTTCACTTAGTTGTTGTCTCTTTTGCTCTTGCCTTCAAAATCAAAGTTTGAAGCTCAAAATTTCAATTGAATTTTCCTATAATTTCTATTATTATCTCAAATTTTCCTTTAAAAATCATTGTTTTTGAACCCAATTTTGCTTGCAGTTATAATCCAAGGGCCCCAAGACAACAGCAAGGCTACCCAAACCTGTTCTGCTGTTTTCCCAAGGATTTTCCAAAGACTACCCTAGTCTTGCCATTTTCTCTCCGTTTTCTCCAGAAACTATACCATCCTACCCCAAATTTTGTGCTGGTTCCTTCTATGATACTGCCGGCTCTTAAATTTGTTGTCTTTTCCCTGGCTCCGTTTCTCTTGCTTCTGTGGTCCACCTCCCCTGACCTGTGGGGGAAAATCTCCTCATTGGCTCGTCTGGTAGGTAGCAACCCTGCCAGTCTCTGGGACCTCCCCAGCAGTCTTCTCTTTTCCGGAGAGGCTGTGGTTAAGAGCCTGACATGTGACAATCTTGACCTGGACATTGTGGAGCTTGCTTTGCCTAGTTCTTAAGAGGTAGTGCCCCCCACACCTCCTCTCCCCTCCATGGTCCAGAAGAATGTGGTAACCCCCAGGTCCTCCAAGGTGGTCTCTCCTGCTCTTACTTGCACTCCCTGGTTGCTCACTGGTCTGATTCTAATGGGTTTGAACGCCTACTTCCCCCAGTTGTCCCTGGTGTCCTCCCTGTGGTCCCCTCTCCGAGCAGCCATCCCAGTTGCGCACTGGATGGCATCCAGGTGGTTTGTTGCACTGGGATGGGAGCCAAACTTAGTTAGTTTAGCCCCTCTCTCACAGCCTGTATTAATGGAAAGATGAAGACAATGTCTAGCCTCAAGGTGTGGCATAAACACCTCAAGACCAAGTTTGGGGTCAACCTCAGGTTTTTTAGTTCTTCCAGAAGCTGAAAGAAGAGCAAGCAGGAACTATCTCCAAGTTCCAGGACCTTTCTAACCAAGTGGCCCCCCAAAAAGAGTAATTCCAAGGGGAAGGACTACCAGGAGGACGTTCAAAAGGTTGTGAAGAAAAATACAAGGTGGCAGAGATCAAGAAGTACCTTGAAGATGTTGCAACTGCCCTTGCTGGTGACTTCAATTAGCCCAGTAAACTTTGTTTTGCCTGGATCCTTTTTACTTTTAAATTTTTATATTAATTTACATTTTAGATATTGCTTATCTTTTTAGGTATACATAGTAAGTTTCAGGTATAGTTTCAATGTGGTTTTGTAAGAAATATGTTATATTTTGTTTATTTATCTTTAAATTATGATATATTTTCAGTTGTGCTTATAAAAAGTATAAAAAAATAAATTAAATTTTTCTTATATTTTGTAGTTGTTATAATATATTAAATATCTTTATTTTTGGTTCATTGGAATTTTAATTTTTATGGGAATAAAAAAGCATTTTTAGTAAATAGTGTTTTTTGCATAGTAAACTGAAAAATAATTGCTTACATCTCCTTATTCTTATTAGTCTTGGTATTTTTTATTGCATTTTTGAGCTCTCTGGGGTCACTTTAGTATAACTTATTAGTTTAAGTATTTTTTGTATTAAAAATGTTTAGGGCAAAGTGTTACGTTAAGTTAAAAAGTGTTGACATCCAGAAGACAACATTATTAAAAACCAAATTTGCACTTTACTATAGTGTCAACATGGGTGCTGTTGCCAGCCATGGCACTTTTTTTCCTGCTGTAGAGAAGGTCTTTGTATATTTTAAGTCAAGAGGATAGCCCATTTTAGTGGCCAGTTTAGTGGATACTATAGTGGTAGGAGTTCCAGTGTCCAGTATAGCGCAGATACAAGTATCAAAAACTCTGACTTTGGCCCACTTTCAGGAGGACTTAGTCAGTGCTGATGACAAATGAGCAGCCAAAGTTGAGGTCTTTAAATATGTGTGGAGTTTGTTTATTTGTTTCAAGAATTCTGGCATAAGATTAGACAACTTAGATAGAGGGATGGGGATAGTGACATTGACTATAGGATCCAAGTTAAGTTCATTGCTGTATCCAGATTACTCTTGGGTGATGTAAAGACGGGCAATAGGGTTCTTGATTGTTACCAATGATGCTTTGCCAGTGCTTTGCGCTCAATTAGGCAAGGGCTTTAACATGATGGCTTGGCTAGGGTAGGGTTAGCTAGAACTGCAAATAGTCCTAGCGCAGGTGCAGGGGGAGTTTTTGGGTCTGGTGATGGGGACTCTCTGTGTTCATCACCTATTTCTTTTTTGAATTTTTGGAGTTTTAATTAGTATAGTCTTCTACCAGTACATTGTTTTAATTGCATTTGATAGTGTGAACACCTTGGTGGTGTCTAAGAGGGCCATTAGACCTCTTCAGGTATATCTGGGCCTTCTTAGCAACCTTAAGGCTAGGAAAGTCACAAACCACATGGCCTTTGTCTTCACAGATGTGGCATCCATAATAGCCAAGACGTTTATGGTAAGGGGCTGAGGGACCAGCTGGCGGGCAAGAGATGAAAGATCCTTCTTTATGAGCAGTGAATCCCTTTTGTTCTGAGCTCTTTGCATCTCTCCAGTTGTCCTTTAAGGTGGAAGAGAGTAAAAGCCTGTTTTAATAATTGGAAACTTCTCTTAGCCCATTGATTTGACCTGAGAATTCAAACCATAGAGAAAGGTAAGGGAGCACAGCAAAGCACAGCACAAACATTGTTGGGAGAGATTTTCTGGAAAGTATGGAGGCAGCTTGTCCTGAATGACACCATTTGCCATGTTTTAATTTTGCCTTTGATGGGTTATTTTGAGGACAAATCTCTCTCTTTTGCTTTTGCCTCTCAAAATGAGTCTATATCCAAACTGGGAAATACAATTGTTTGGTTTCCTGACTCTGTGCAACTCACTTGCCTCACTCATGCTTGTGGCAAGTGATCCTACCGTCCATGTACTGTTTTGTGGTAAAGCTACACAGTATATATTACTTTTCATATTCACCAATAAAAATTAAGTTCTATTAACATTTTTGTCTTTGTGTCTTCCAGTACTTTGGCGCCTCTCTCTAGCCACAACTAGTAGAGATTATTCATCCAGGACCACAAGGTAATTGCATAGCCTTCCCTGCCATCTAACCAAGACTTTGTACAAATCTAATCTTAAGGTTAGGATTCCCTGTTGTGTGTCTGTGCTGCGCCTCAGAACACAATAAAAATGGTGCTCACTACAGGGGCTGTAAGCCCCTTGGTTATCCCTTTTGCATCCACATTTTTAGGTCCTTTGCCTTCTCCTATACAAGAGCCAACTTCATCTGAAATTACCAGCCCTCCTAGTGAGGAAGACATCACAGACCTGCCTATTGTACCTAATGTACTGAACCTTGGGAATGGTCCCTGCCTGGTTGCTTATCCCATGGGTACCCCTGACTTAGAACAAGTCATGGCAGTAGCCCTTGGGATAGCTTGTGAGGGAGCCATCCCCCGCCTCCAGTTGCAGTTCAGTTGGGCTGAATACTAAAAATTGGTTGTGGTTCCTCAATTTTCACAATATCTCCTCTCAGCAGCTGGCTCTGCTGAGCACCTACTTTCAACCTTTGTACAACCTGCCTTATCACACCATCAAATGGTGTTAGGGCTCCACGTTCAAGAAATTACGTCTCTACATGCAGCTGTCACTCATCACTGGGATCAGTTTGCAACCTATCAACAGTGGATCCACTCCCTGTTTTCTTTGGTATCAGACAATCAGCGCAACTCTGTCACCCCCCAGACCTGTTTGATTAATTCCATTGAGCAAATGCGCCGGCCCATCCCCAAATACGTCAGAGAGTGTCTACATAAGTTTTCCCAGTTGGAACAGCCCTGGCGCGCCCAAGTTGATTCCACCCTGAACGCCTATCTCATCAACTTCAAACAACTTGTATAGCAGCTCAATGCATTCAGCACTTATTCCTTTGAGCAACTGCAGCAGGTAGTGGACCTTGCTGCTAAAGGCCTTAATGAGCTCAGTGCGGAATTTAATCAAGAATGAGCTGTCACTGCTGCTGCTATTGCCAAACTCCAGAATCAAGTGAATAAATTATCTATGCCCAAGCCAGATGCTCTGCCTTCCCCCATCTGATGATTTGATGCATAAAGAGCAGAGACTATGGGATGTCATTTGAGAACTAAGTGCGTCTACCTGCAGTCAAGGACGCCCTACTGAAGCTCCTCAGCCTGATCCACAGGTGCTTGTTTTGACCACTCAAGTTGCTGAGCTACAGCAGGAACTTGCCACCCTACGCAAAATGGTGGAAACTGCTGCTAGTCCAGTTATAGTTGTTGATAAAGATGGCTGCTGCCCTGGCTTTTCAGGAGCACCTCAAATCAAATGCACTAGGGAGTTGATTGTCCTAGCTAACAAGGTAGACCATTTGAAACGGGACAATGCCAAGATAGACAGAGACATACAAGAGATGAGTGAATTGATCAACTCAGTAAACAACAGGTTTGCCCCTTGCCTCTCAGTGAGGCCATTTCTTACTTCTCAACTGGCTGAGCTCTCTATGGTAGTAACAACCCAAGGCCAACGTCTAGATGTTACTGAGCAACAGACCACTCTAGCTAATGATACAGGTGCCCGTGCTGTTGAGACCCTGAGTACCCTTGAGGAAAGTGTTTGACATATGTGGGCTAGACAGCCCCCCTCTAAATCTAAAGCAGAATTCTCCCCGCGCATAAATGTACTCAATAGCAACAATGGTGGTCCAACTCCTGAAGCACATTTCAAGCCTACCTTTAAGCAAGTCTTTGATCCCAAAACCTCAACTATTGCAGCTTTCCTAACTATCTATGAAACTGACATGAGACAAGCATCAGATGAGGTTAAGAAGAAGCATATTTTAGCCTGTCTACACACAATCTGCCAAGAGGTGGTGGTGCCTGAGCTGCCCACCATTGAGACTTGAGAAGATATGAAGCAGATTCTTATTGACAAATTTGATGGTGACCTTAGTTTGGAAGTGAAGAAAGACGCCTTCATGCACATTGCTTTCAAACCTAAGGAGAGCCTATCTGAATTTTCAGATAGATTCTACATGGAAGGACAGCAACTGATAACAAGCAGACAATTGACAGCTCACAAAGCTTACATGGCTTGCACTCAAGCCCTCAAGGTTAACCAGCTTCTGTGCCTCCATTTCAAAGCCTATAAAGCTATGCTTTCCTCCATGAAGAGCATAAAGACATTGTTGCAGGATATGCACCTTACCCACTCTGGAGCAATTGTTTGGAAGAATCATGCCGCCTCTAACTCTGGTTTGTCTTCCTGTGGACCTTGCATCCTTACAATGAACTTGCAAAATCCTCCTTGATGCCAAGGTTGCAACAACTGTGGCCAGATAGGACATCATTCTTGAGTCTGCATCAATCCTTGGGTTGAAGGAGCTAATTCCAAGGAGCAGGCAGGAAAAGAATAGTCAACCTAGAGGCGGAGATGCTCTTGGTTGAAAATTTTTCCTAGTCTCCTTCAATCCCTCCCTCTATAACCAACTCCAAGCCTGCTGATACCAAGGCTCCTCCCATCCTACTGTTGTTTCACAATATCTCTGATGACTCTGAAGTGGACAATTCTGATATTGATGACCCTGACACTTACAGGTATTCAGTTCTTGCTGTCCCTGAAACCATTGCAGTCCCCTATAAGTTACAATAAGTAAAGACTACAACAACTACTAAGCCTTTATCTGAGGCCAAAGCAGTTGTCTCTTGCCCATATCTCACTCAAGCAAAGAGGTCTCCTGTGCTAGTAGAGTTATCCAAAGAAGCCACTGTGACCGTACAACAGTTACTATTGAGTATTTAGCCAAATAAATGCTCCAAAATATAAAGTTATCTCTGTTTTTCTGATTATTGCATGTAGATAGGTTGGATTGGAAGTCTTAAGGTTAAGATTCCTGAAAACTGGATATCTAGGTTCAATAGAAGAAAAAGAAGCCAAGATTGGCTGAGTCAATCTTGGAGACAGGATGTCTCAAAAAACGTTTAATTAATTGGGAAGATTAATAAATAAATACACAGGAATATAATTAATGAGGATTTAATTATATTGTTTAATTTCCTTGACTGTGTCAAGAAGTTTTGTTAAAGTTAACCATAAGGAAACCCCTGAATTATGGGTTGAAAGCGCTGTGTTTGCAAATTCATTAGGTTAGAGATGCTGCTGCGCTGCCTAAGTGATTTGTAAAATGCCGAGGTGCCTGGTTTGAGTTTCAAAGCGTTTTAATGGGGTTTTAGGCAAAAAACAATTAAATGCAAAGATAACTAAATAAAGGCAAGGATGCCTAGAAATTTAGGGTTGATCAGCTGGTTCCCAGTTGGACCATTAATAGCTGAGTTTTGGGATATTTAATCCACAGGGTTTTGGCGCCAGGAGCTGAGGAAGCTTCATGCTGAAGTGGTACATTGGGATGAATGGAGTCAGGTGACTTCTTCTCATTGGAGGTTGATTCTCATAGGTTGAGAAATATTGGTGATCTTTTAGGTAAAGATCTAGGTTTGGATGACTCAAATGTCATAATCATGTGAGATTAATGGCAACTGTGGTAAGTTTGACTCCCTGGTGATTGACTCCCTTAAACTCAACTCCCTGGTAGTTGACACTATAGTAAAGTGAGAATTCAGCTTTTTCCCTGATCAACAACTGGAAATTGACACTTTTTTAATTAACAGATCTTGATGTACTGAAAAACTTTAATATAAAAAATAGCCTTACAGCTATGGTATACTAAAATGACCCCAGAGAGCTCAAAAATGCAATAAAACAGTATTTTAATTAATAGAAATAAGGAAAATAAGCAATTATTTCTCATTTTACTATGTAATTTACACTCTTCAAATAAAAATATTTTTTATTACCATAAAAATTAAAATTCTGATGAGACAAAATAAACACAAACACAAACACAACAAATAAAGTTACGCAAAATATGAAGAAATATTAATGTTTATTTGATAGAATTTATATAAGTACAACTGTGAATACCATATGTTTTATTTAGAAATTAACAAAAATTAAGATATTTCACTTACTTTCAACTATAAATATTCATCTCAAACTTACCATGCATACATAGAACAATCACTGCTTTCTAATTAAATTAAAAAACTTAGAAATTAAAACTAAAAACTAAATGATAAAAACTAATAAGTAAAAATTAAAGTTAAAAAGTTAAAAGTTAAAAGTAAAAATCATATAACTGAGCAAGCAAGCAAGTTTATTCCTCATCATTCTTTCCCCGTTTCATTTTGGCCCCTTACAGGAGGGCAGTGGCAATAAGCTCAAGCTGCTGCTTAAGCTCAGAGGCCTTGTATTTGTGCTTGGCTGCACCCTGGATGGCCTTGGTGAAGAGGGTACATCGGGTGGTTGGCTTGGTGGGGGGGACGCGGTTGGAGAGATATCAGAGCTTGGAGATTGTTTTCTCTTGCTTGTGCTGCAGGAGGGAGAAAAACTTATTGAATTTTGGGTGGAGCCCAGAGTTGGCCTTGAGGTGTTTGTGATAAGCCTCTAGCGCTGAGGTTTTCTTGAGCTCACCATTCACTGCCGCCCGGTACACATTCCAGCTGGCCTTGGCACAGGCCTTGCCTCGCCTCTGTGTGACAACCTTCCCAATCCACTGGGGCTCAAAGTACTCAAGGAAAGGCTTGAACTCTGGGTGCTTCACTATGTGGGATTCTTTGAGAGCACCTCAAACCCCTGCACAGTGTTCTCTGGCTTTAAAAAAGCCAAGGCACTAAATTGTGCCAGCACAAATCTGCAGGTGTCCAAAGTATCCCTCCAGCTCAACCTACTAAGCTTGGCGTGGACCTGCATGTTACAAGCAACTGCTTAGCAGAAGTGGAAGTGGCACCCCTGCACCTCCCTGCTGAACAGCTGCTCAAATGCATTGAACTGAGCAAGCTCAAAGTCCATAATGCACATGCAAGGCCCGAGAGCTCTTAGCCTCTCCTTTTCCTCCGAGTCCAGGGTGGCCTGATCCTTGTCAGAGGCAGGTGGGTTGGCGCGGGTGTGGGGGGGGGGTCTTCTTGGATTTTTCATTGTTGGCAGGAGGAAGAAGGGCAATTTCTTGGCAGAGGATGGAGAACACACGGGTATAGATAGACTCAGTGGCCCCAGGATGAAGAAAGAACACAAGTGGAATCACCTGGATGTCAATCTGGGCATGGACCATCCAGAGCTGCTTGAACATCTGGGGGCAAGTGGAAAAGGTACCACCAACTAGCCAGGTTGACGCCCTTTTCAACTCCATCAGGTTCTGCTGAGTTGAGTAGCAGATTATGCGGTCCTTGGCGGCAGGCCCATTGTCATGGAGCAGGAAGCGCTCCCCACTTGGAAGCTGCTTAAGCTCATGAGTGAGCATGAGCTCAGAGAGGACGTCTGAAGCCTTGGGGGGAAGGGGATTGGCAGCAATACACTTATCACTGATGAATTTGACCAACTGCTCCTGTGTTGGTACCAACTTAAGATTTTTGGGTTTGAGATGTTGCAAAGCCTTTATGGCCAGATCAGAAGCCCGGAGATGAGAGGATGTGGGTATTACTTGAACAAGGTTCCATTTTAACATCCAAGTGATTAGATGATTGGGGGGCTTGCAAGTGTGCTCCCCTTTCTCTGCCGTTACTTGCTCCCAGCCCTTGGTGTTTAGCCGGTCCCTGTAAGTTTAATCCTTGCAGACAAAGTTCTTGCTCTTGGTCTTCTGCTTTTGGTTGTTGCAATTGAAGATGTAGTTGTCAACAACGTAACCAGGGCCACCCTTTACGGACATGATTGGGAAGTAACAGGGGAAGCACTTGGGAACTTTAAACTCTCTGTCCACATTGCAAATATTGTGGATGGCCAGAAGCTTTAAACTTCTTGGAGTAATCCTCCGGCTCATCTTGGGGGTCAGATGAGGGAGGAGGGGAAGAGCCATTAGGAGGGGGAGGGGAAGGATTCTTTGAGGCCTGCTTAGATGCCTCCTTTTTCTTACCAGAAGAAGAGGTGGACTCCTTGGCAGCCTTTACTTTCTTGGTATGCCGCTCCTTGGTGGCTCAGAGTTGGCTTCTGAGTGGTAAAAGGAGTGGTTGGTAAGATCACCATCAGATTTATTGGGGGAGGAATTTTGGGGGGGGAGGTAAAGGGGATGTGGAAGATGAGGGTGGAGGGGGGAGGAGTAGGAGGAGATGGAGTGGGAGAAGATGGGGCTGGAGGCTTTGCCTTTGCAGGCTTCTTGGCACGCTTGGGAGTGGAGGCAGTTTCTTTGGAGCCCTTGGAGGCATGGCGCTTGGGCTGTTGGCTGTTCTTGTTTGATTTTGTCTAAAGAAGAGTTTAGCATTGTAAATAATAGAAGTATAAAAGATATGAAACACAGAGTTAAAACAAAGCAAAAGTTAAATGAGAAGTATGCAAATAAAGTTTTATTTATCAAAAAAACATGAAAAAGTAAATAGAAGCAAAATAGAAACTAGAAGTATAGATATAAAGGTTAAAACATAGAAAATAAGTGAATTTGTTATGAAGCATCAAAGATGTTAGGTTCAGCATAACATCTTAGTGTTAAATCAATGTAAAAGTTTAATTGAAAATAAAAAAATATATGAAAATTATATGGAGAGCAGCAGAAAAAGTAGTAGATTATAATAGCAAAAAAATAAAAAAATTATTATGTGGAATTTTTTTATTGAGAGTTGAAAATTCAAAACATAATAAAGTATCAAGTTTGACACTGTCAATCAGCCAGAAAAAGCTGAATTCTCACTGTTGAGTGAAAAAAAGCTGAATTCTCACTATTGAGTATGCCAGAGTTGAGCAGAAACATCAAATTTACTATGTTTTTTACATATAAAACTTGCTTAAATTTAAAACGGGTTTGAAAGTTAACCCAAAAGCAAGGCAGTTTTGTATGCTCAAAAATTAAAAAAATACAACATAAGTTAAAAAAGTAAATGAGTGGAAATGTGTTTATTAGTGATAATAATGTGCTGTGAGGAGCTGGGAGTGAATTATTTACCATAGTGTTGGTTAAACGTTAAGAAGCTCTCTGTATTAATCCCAAAGTTAAAGTGTCAAGTGGGTGAGTGTTGAGTGGCGCTCATAGTGCGTCACATATTAATTTAGCCTTAATTCTGAGCTTTTAATTAGTTAAATCCAAAACCAATTATGTGTCAAGTGGATAGAGTTGAGCAAAGAAAGTGTCAAGTTTCAGTTTTTTATAAATTACATATAAAATCTCTTAATAAATTGGGCTTAATTTATGTGGCACCACTTAATCAAAAACCTGGGAATGACATAATGTAAAACAAGTGGGGTATTTGATTAATGTCTATACCACTAAATCCATTATAGTGGTACTTGGGAGCCTAATCAATGACTATGAACACTAATAATAAAAATATAATAGTAAATAATAAATTTTATATAAGCACATATGTATTTTATTAATAAAATTAAAATTTGGCTTAAAAAGTGTCAAACTGGTCACTTTTTGTTTTAGAGTGTCGAACACAGGTTTTTTCATTTCTATTAGTAAATTTACTTATAAATTGCCCCTTAAATTAGTATTTTAGCTAACCAATTTATTAAACAGAGTCAATTTTGAGTAAATTTAACCTTGGTTTTTGGCTTTAAATCCCTAAATTACAAGTAAAAATTAGCTTAAAATTGGTTAAGCCAAAAATACTAATAGATTCACATATGCAGCACTTGACTCCCTGGTACTTGACACTTTGTCAAGTACCAGGGAGTTGAGTTTAAGGGAGTCAAACTTACCACAGTTGCCTACCTCACCAAGAATGGGGTCAAACACACTGTAACAACACCATACCACCCACAGGCCTATGGACGCGTAGAGCAGCTCAATGGTAGCCTTGTGCAAGCCTTAGCCAAACTCACCGCCAGGAGACCTGAAGACTGGTATAAGCAGCTACCAACTGCACTACTTGTATGTCAAACCTGAGTGAACAGATCCACTGGAAAAAGCCTGTTTGAACTGGTATATGGCACACAGCCAAATGTCATTAAAGCATTGATAGGACCTAAACTGGAAATTCCAAGTGCAGTCCCTCTGCGCTCAGACCCTCAAGTAATAGAGGCTAACAGCGAGCAAACAGCCAAAGAGAATGAACGTCTGCAAAAGACATTTGTCCCCATCCCAATAGACATGAAGTTGGGGACAAAGTACAGGTCATGAATGTTGACAGAGCAAGTTACAACCTGAAAAGGTGGGGCCAGCAATCATTCTGAAGATAAACAACAATACACTTACCTCATGCAAGGACTTGGCAAACAGAAGCAAGACAAGACCCTATACCATGATTATGACGGAAATTATTGGATAATATGAAGCTGTTTCTAAATGATGAGGAATTCCAAACCAAATCCACATAGAATTGATTATCAACCACCAACAAGGATTCAGATATTTTTTTGTGAAATTTCCAATTGAAACTCCAGGATTAAGTAGAACCAGTAGTCCTAACCAGAGTAAACCAAGATAAATGACCTGGGAAAGCATCAATGCATCTTTAGCGTAGAATTCTGGGCATTGAGAAGGGACACAATTTTCAGTTTCAAGAATGGGGGGAGGAGCTACAAAATTGTCTGGCATGAAATTGACATTTGGAGCTGCCAACAACAAAGTTCTCAATGCTGGGCCCCATCTTCCTGAAATGATTTGGTTCAGAATCAGATTTTACGGGATATACTGTAATAGCCTGATCACAAGATGCATTTTAAAATTTAAAATTTAGAACTTGGGATAATTGATTTTTATTGAGTAAATTTAGGAGGACTCAACTCTTAGAGTTGAAACAGGGAAAAATATTCAATATATATAAGAAAATTTGACTAAGCAATACCACCTGAGTCCTGACCTCCTATTCCTTCTACGTTGCTAAGTAAGTATCTGGTCCAAGTTGCAAAGAACCCTTGTGTGACTAATCTCTGACAACCATACTGATTAACAAGCTCATATTAGGTGACCCTCATATTACGTCAATTTATCAAAGTCAGTTTGAAAGGGAGAGCTGGTTTCAGCTGGCAGACTGGAGCAGCCGTGACCCATTTTTGATCAACTGTTTGGTTTAAATCCATTAACTTGGTCAATTTTGATACAAGTTTTCTGGCCTTCTGAGCCTTCTTACTTGGACAGACAATACCTGGCATTATGAAATCTACCATGACAATGATTGCCTACAACCCTGCAAAGCAAGACAGAAACAAAAAGAAACTGCCCTGCCTGCCACAGAACAGCAACTAGTTAAATACGGCACCCGGGCTCCTGACAACCTCCCTGATGACCTGCCCCCAGAGGAGGCCAACCTTCAGTTGGGGGGGGGGGGTGTTGAAACCGCAGACTTGACCCGCCATCAAGGTTCCAATCAAGCGGATTTGTGACCCGCAATCCAATTATCTGGTCACTTGAAGTCAGACTAGGAAGTCAACTCAAATTACCAAATCCAACAACATGAACAGATGATGATCCTTTATGATGGATACCTTGTTTTGGCGCTTGACTCATTACCAGGATCAAGCCACCCCCTCTTCTACCCAGCTGTGTGATCACCAATCATGTTCCTGTTATCCTGGATTCACATGAACTATATAATCACTAACTCGCAATAAAGATTATCATCTATCCTCTAAATATTTTTCCCTGTGTAACTCTGCTAAAACAGCACAGTTACAACATTTGCTATGCTGTATGGGCGTGAGGCTACCACTCTGTTGCTCTTAGGGGCCCCCTACTCTCCTCTGATAAGGCCATGAATCCTGATAGCCATATCAAAGATCTAATCAACCACATCATTGACATACTGGCTACTGAATACACTTCTGTGTATAAGACCAAGATGCTTGAGCTCTCTATTGATAATACTGAATGCTCTCCCTTGCCTGAGTTTAACAATAAGACCATGTTCTCTACTATCATCATAGAGTAGGAGGACACACTCACAAGCTAGATATGTTGTGGGTTGACCCTCTAGAAGTGACCTTCAAGCAAGGGTCCAAGTACACTGTGAAACTCCTCTCTAGTGGTCATCCGTTTGCCCAAGTGCATGTCAAGTTCCTCCGCAAGTACTACCCCTAAGGCCAATCTAGAGGGGGGCAATGCTGTGAATGCTGCCATTCACCATGTTTTAATTTTGCCTTCAATGGGTTATTTTGAGGACAAATATCTCTCTTTTGCTTTTGCCTCTCAAAATGAGTCTATATTCAAACTGGGAAATACAATTGTTTGGTTTCCTGACTTTGCGCAACTCACTTGCCCCACTCATGCTTGTGGCAAGTGATCCTACCATCCATGTACTGTTTTATGGTAAAGCTACACAGTATATATTCCTTTTCATATTCACCAATAAAAATTAAGTTCTATTAACATTTTTGTCTTTGTGTCTTCCAGTACTTTGGCGCCTCTCTCTAGCCACAACTAGTATAGATTAAACATCCAGGGCCACAAGGTAATTGCATAGCCTTTTCTGCCATCTAATCAAGACTTAGTAAAAATCTAATCCTAAGGTTAGGATTCCCCATTGTGTGTCTGTGCCACGCCTCAGAACACAACACAGCTCACAGCAACTTAGAATTACTGGGGGAAGTTGTCCATTTTATTTACCTTATCATTAAGAAGTTGTCAAAATCAATGTTATTGCGGGTGTCACTATCAAAAAATCTTTAAGAGGGCTTTCCAAATATCATTGTATACATACTTCTTTGAAAGGTGCATGTTGATATTTGAAAAAACTGAGTCTTCCAGAATACAGATACAGGCAAGACCTTTGTTGCAAGTCTTTAGTCCAGGGGTTGTACTTTTGAACATATTTAGCCACATATTAATATCTATTTGGCTATTGTGCAAGAATTTCAACTTGAATAGATTAATTGGCTTTAGAGTGGTTAAGTCTGAGTATTGGGTATGGTATATGTAGTTGGCTCAAGTATGGGAACATCCTCTTGGCAGTTCTTCTTTGTCATCACTTGACAAGTAAGAAGAATATTGAGAGTGCCAGTTCCTGCAGGAGGAGCAAGTGGGTTGAGTAGGGCTAGTCATTTGTTGAGTAGCAACTCTGAAGTGCTCTTCTGAGGTGTGTGGGAAGGTTCTGGGACAAAGTTTAGTTTGGGAGTACCCTCTGATTGGGACTGAAATGTGATGGAATCTGGAGTGTGGGGTTCCTGGTCACCAGACCCCAAAGTGTGTCCTGGGTCATAGCCAGGGACCAGCTTGAAGGAGTTGTCATGCTAAAATAGTGGTGAGTGGTTGGTTAGGAGCTTATACTTGGCCTGCATAAGAGCAAACTATTCCAGTACCTTTTCAATTACCAGGCAAACGTCTTCAACATGCACTTGTACTTCAGAAGGCGCTGGCCCTTCTGTAGGCAATATCAATCCTTTAATAATCTAGCAAATTCTCCCCCAATAAACTCCATTCCTCTATCTGTCATTTCAAGATGCCTAGTCACCTTTTCACACTCCTCCTGAGCAGACTTACTAGAGGCAAATTTTCTGCAACCTAGGCAATATGATTCCTCCTCCCCTGGGCTAGGGTAGAAGATGTGGGGTAATTTGCTTATAGAGCTCATATCCTTTTATCACAGGAAATTTGGATAGGGGTTATAATAGGCTTTTATTCACATTCAGAAGGAAGATCCCCTTAGAAACCTTCTGATATATGGCCTTAGTATAGGGAACAATGAGGGTTTATGCCAATACTTGGAGTCCTTTAACAATCTCTTGGACTCCCTGTACTTGGTCTTTGGCTTCTGCTCCTTTGTCTTGGGCTCTGGTACTTTGGTCTTATGCTCCTGCACCTTGGTCTTGGGCTCCTGCGCTCTGTTCCAGCTCAGGCTTGATTTCTTGGTCTTTGGCTCCTTCTGTAGCTCTTGTGGCCTTTGTAATCCACTTGATCCAGTCCCTGAAGAGTCTCAGATAGCTCTCCCTTTTATAGCCCCTTGTTTCAGACCAAAAATCTCTCTTAGAACTCTGGTTTTTAAAAGCTTAAACTATCCAGTTTTTCTTCTTCTATAGTATGTTAAACTTTAAAACTTACTTCAGTCAATGAAAGCTCTGAATTTTCTGCTTCTGCTCCTAATTTTTTAGGCTTTAACTCTTAAGTTAAAGCCCTTAAAACATTGATCAAATAGAGTCTGGATTGCAGCCAATCATTTGCCTCAATTCAACGGTTTTTCCAAAAAGATTTCCCCGGATGACTTGCTCTTGACCCTGGTTTGAACCCAAGGCTGTCTTGCTCTGGTTAAACAACTGCTCTGCGTTTCAAACAGTTTTGCCGTGATTCCTGCACGTTTCCTGGCAAATCTTGAGCGCTTCCACATATGTTTTACTTAGGCAAATTTTGACCCCTCAATTTTACAACGTTTCTCTGTGTTTCTCTGTGTTTTCCTCAAAGTTTTGCAACTTCAAACCCGCTTGCTGCTTGTCCTCTTGCCTCTCCTAGTTGTTCTTGGCAAAATTTGCTCTTTTTCCCTCACAGTTTCTCCGTCCTATTTCCAGCCTCTTTCTGGCTCCCTTCTTACTCCATTCTCCTTGTTAAATAAGTTTACAGTTTTAAAAAACTGTAGATCATTTTTCCTCCTCTTTCTTTTTTTAATTATATGACATTAAATCCTTTTTTAATCATAATCAGTCAGTATTTAATTATTTAGCTGCTTCTTTTTATCCATTTTCCTCTCAAAAGACACTAAAATCAGCTCTTCCAGCCTCTGTATCCAGTCTGGATAGTTCCTTCAGGTTATCTCCTGGTCCTGCACTCACATCCTTCTACCTCTTCAGCTAACCTTCATCATGATCAGCTAGTCCTGCATCATAATCTTCTGGTCCTTCAGCTTCCTCAACCAGTCCCTCAACAAATCCTCACTAGGAACCTCCTTAGTTCCCTCTGCACAATGAACCATCTTGGTTCCCAAAATTCAATATGAATCAACAGTCCATCAACTAGACTTCACTGTGATCAAAAAGTCCCTCTTACTAGTCTTCTCTGTTAATTCTGTGAACCACCTTAGTTCTTTATCTCAGTCCCTGTTATCAGAACTCGTAGACCCAGGCATGAGTCTACATTGAACTGGCGTTTGACTGGGCCCTTGCAAGTGGCAATCCACTTAGGCCATTCAACCATAAATCTATGTCTATACGTTGTCTTTACTCACCCAGGTGATGAAGTACGGGCTTTCAGTTACAGAGTAATCAGCTCTACTTCCCAGAGGCTTGATCACACCAAGTTCTGCAGCTTGCTTCCTTGAGCAAACTGCCTTGGCAACACCTCCAAGCAAATCTATACCCTCCAATGCTCACTCTGGGTTCTCCCCAAAAGCTCCCATAGGGACATAAACAAGGACACCCTACCAGTCTGTTAGGTAAGATGCTTGCTCACAGACCTCCTGTAAGCGTATCAGGGTACATAGAGCCCCCAGAGCTCTTCCCCTCCCTGGCCGCCTGTGTTACCTGCCAGGGGTCCAAAACCTTCTCCCCCCCAGACAGACAAAGTTCCCTGCTTGCTATCTCAGTCTTCACCCTTCCGCAGCCACCGTTCTCTGCTAGGTGAAGAACTATAGCCCAAAGCAGCCAATATCTACTGCTGGGTGGAGGCAACATCTGCCTCTAGTAGTCCTTTGTTGCCTACCAGCCAGGCCTTACTCACCCTAGTAGTCCTTTGTTACCTACTAGCTTACAGCATCAGCAGCTAACCACATATTGTCACTCTTCAGCATATTGTCTTTATTTGAAGCCAAATCAGCCCTCGCCTGAAAAACTATACACATGTGGATCACCACATGGAGGTTTCTTGGAAAGTACTCTATGAAATTCAGGAATACTCAGTGTTGGCAGTACACCTTTTTTCAGAATGTTAACTATGACAGAAGGGCCATTGGGAACTGATTCTCACAGTGAGAGGTTCCAAAAGGAGGTTTCAAGATCTTTTTGGTTGGAAGACAGGCTCTCCAAGATTTTATTGCAGGCCAAATTTGCTTATGTTGGTCCTCTGTAATACCTTCAACAGTCATTAGTTGTTGGGAAAGGAGTCAAGTTTTCTCTTGTTTGCGGGCCAGATTAAAAGAGCAATCACCCAGCTTCTCAAATATAACTGAGTTTGTGCTTAAAATTTTGTTACAAGCAGAGTTCACCTGAGCATTGTTTTCTCTAATTTTAATAAGAAATTTCTGCTCAAGTGCTACAGAATAATCTACCAAGTCCAGACTAATGTATGCTATTGCTTCTGTTTGGCAAGCCATAGCAGCTGATTGGGCTCCACAGAAAGTTTCTAAGTGATTAGATCTAATAGATGCTTTGTCTACCCCTGACAAGGAGTCTGTGAGTGCATTTACTTGGGCCTGAAGATTGTTACCAAGGTTAGCTGTTGTGTTCTGCTCCTGGGGACAACATCCAGGAGGACACAGCGGGAAATCTTTATAACAAAAGATTTGAGGTTTGAAGCTAGCCTTGAGTTAGCCTTAAGGGCAAAATTAAGGGCACATACCTTGATTTCCTGGAATACAAGATGAGGAACTACTTCAGGAAAAAAAGAAAGAAAAAAGCTTGAAGAATATTAAAGCCAACACAAATGTGGACAAACTTGTCTTTAATAGAAGAAATGATTCTACTTAAATAGTAGACAAGGGTCAAGGATCACTCATTAGGTAGACAGAGTGGTTGAGGGGGTCACGTTGGGGTGAGGTCATACCAGGATCAGATAAGGGCAGGTATGGTATTCTGGAACGGGTAGAAATTGGAACAGACCCATTTACAGAAGGTGAGGAATTCCCAAAATTGAAGGCAAAACTGACAAAATATTTGCACATATCACTATTTGAAGGCCATATCAAAATAGCATTAATAGCACAATTTATGACATTGGATAGTCTGTCAGCCAACAAGGCTGTGTAGACCTGGAGAGGGAAAAATTTGTCCTTAAAAAATGTATTGAGCTCTCAGGTAAGCTATGCTAGGTGGTTAGTGATGGTGAGTGCACAACCATCCAACTGATCTAACTTATCCTAGGTGAGGGATTTCCAATCCCATTTGATCTGCAAATGTTGACTGGACGTGATTACACATGGCTCTAATTTGATTATGCTGGATCTCCAGGAGCTTCTCAGCCTTTTCCAATAGGTAAATGGCTTCCATAAGGCAAGGATGGCAGATTCTAGCCGTGTAAGTGAACAGCTATCTTGCAGTGGACACAGCTGAGCAAAGAAGACAGCCATTTTTTTGCCTATATTGTCTCTTCCATTGCGCGTCATTCAGCATCATAGCAATTATTGCTATCTGACAAAAATGACAGGTTTTCTGTCTAGAAGGGGCAGGTGGGGCACTTGAGATGATTTTGGGGTGGACATATTAATGAGCTGGGGGTATCAGCACTTGGTCAAGCCTTTGTATACCAAGGTTTTTACACTTGTAATATACATAAAGCTAATGGGAAGAGGGGCCAGAATATCTTTGGGGATAGATCTGGAAGTCTATCTGGGCACGCAGATAGAGTAGCAAGCACCCAAGGTGGGATTGGGGGTATTAAGAAGGATTTTTATGGGATTTGGTGAAGGAAAATGAGCCACAGTGGTCGAAAAATACTCATTTGGTTCACTGGCTCAGGGAAAAGAGGTTAAGGAAGGCGTTCATGATTGCTGCAAGGTGGCTCAACTAGTGGCAGAGCAGGCAAGACAATTAACTTGGTTGATATCTTGATTCAGAGGAAGCAGGCCTCACATGATACAAGAACTGGCACGCAGGTGTAAAACATTGTTTCAAACAGGGACATAAAGTCTAAGGGCAATGAAGAAGGATGACAGACAGGAAACCAGATGATTGCAAAGTGAGCACCAAGTGTTTTGGTTATCAGGTGGGACAAGAAAGACAGGATCACAAATGTAGACAACTGTTATAACCACAAAGAGATGACCACAGCAGCAAAAAGTACACTAGGCTTGTTTTAATGGACTTAAGGGGGATGAATTGGACCAGGAGGGTCCCACAGAGCAACTGGAGGGTGGCTTTGAACAGGAGGCTCAAAGAAAGGCAGGAGGATAGACTTGGGCTTAACTATCAACTTTTATGTCACACAGTTTACTAATCAGCTGTCAATTATATGGTTAAGAAGGACCTGAAAGTGTGAAAGGTTGCAATTCAATAAGTGTAAGATAGTATAAGTATAGATGTAGTTTATTGAGAATAATACAATGCCTTTATATAGGCAAATATAAGGGATATTATAAGGGTTTAGGCTGTGTTGACAACTACATTTCACCTGAGCTCATTGGTAAACCTCTTGGCTCACTGTGTCAGGGAACCAACCCCAATTTTCTGGTTTGCTAGCATTTGGAAACTGGCAGGTTGAGGACTGGGTGGGCAGAGCCACTAAAGCTAAAGGTGCTGACTTAAGGAGGTAGGATATCAACTTGCCCACCCATGACCACAGGCTGGCAGCAGGGACAAAAATATCTATTACCCCTGTGAGAGTAATTTATACAATCCCAAATAGCTTATTGGTATGGTACAGGGGAAGCTCAGTGGCAGATATGGGCATTGGTTTGGGGGTGACAGGCAGTTCCATGTCTAATTAGTAGGCAGGGAGCTAGATGTATTTATCTCTGAACAGGCAGGGCTCAGTAACGTGCCAAGGACCCTTCTAGTTGTATCTGGTCAACTCTTTAGTTTGGGCCAAGTGATCTCAAGCTAATATATTATCTAATGTGTAATCCTTGTACTCAGGCTTCAAGAGGTATTCTATAAAATGGATAGGACCAAATGGAACACCTGGCAGACAATATGTAGTTGGCGGGTCAGCAAGAGAATCAGATGGTTTTTTAGTTAACTATCAGATGAAAAGGATAAAATACAGCAATAGTTGGTGAAACCAATATCTCATAACCTTTATTTAAAAATGACAATGGGGATTCATCTTTTACTGGCAGGAACTTATACTGTGCTACCAGGCTTTATTTTCTGATTGGTTTTCTTGAGCTCCGGTAGGTTGGCATTGGGGGTCTTAGATGGCGGGGTGATGTTTGGCACTGGCAAGTTGCCACTAGCTGCTTTGGGATAAGAAGACTTCAAATCCTTTTGTTTGGCAACTTGGGTGTTGTGCAGGAATTGGGGTTCAGTGCCACTTACTGAGCTTTAGGGGAGTTTGGAACAATTCTCATTGGGGGACTTGTGCATTTCACCAAGAAAACTGCCGGTGTCAATTATTGGCACCTCAGGGAAACCCCTGATATCTCACTATGGCGCTCCTGCTCATAAGAGGTCACCAATGTGTGTCCTGGGTCAAAGCCAGGGACCAGCTTGGTTGGGGTCATCATCCTCAGGGATAATTGTTCATTTCCCCTAATCATCAGTGGTAACTGATAACTAGAGGAAAGAAAATTTTACAGAAATGCATGGGCTATCAAAGTAGCTCAGACATCTAGGGGGTTGTTTGCATGATAATTTTTAGTCCAACAATATCCTGGATCTCAAGGTTATTTGTACCGCTTTACTAATTCCTCAGTCAGGCATTTTCCATGAGTGAACAGACTAAGATTCTGCATCTTCTGATCCTCTTAACTGCTCCAAAATCATTATCACTAGGGAAGTTCTCTGTTACAAAGAGGAATAATAGGAGTCAAGATAGTCTTTATTAACAGAAGGAAGATCCCCCTAGAAACCTTCTTATTTTTGACTGGCAAGGAGTCATTTTGAACAGCTACTCCTTCAAAAAGGGCTTCTTAACGCTTTAGAAGACATCTGGCTACTACAAACCAACCAGGTGTATAGCCATTAAGATGCAGATCCAGCACCCAACCAAGCTCCTGATTGCAATAAATGATTTTTGAAAGACCTCCAAAAGACCTTGTAACTTTTCATCTAGCCTCCTTCTTATATTGTCCTTTCCCCAATGGTTCCGCCTTCAAAATGGCTTTCTTCAAAAGCTTAAACCATCAGTGCTCACTTTTTCCTATAATAAATTAAGCTTACACACTTACTTTCTTAAAATCTTAAAGCATCAGTTCACTGTTTTCTTGCTTATAATTTAAGCTTTTGGCTTCTAACTAATCATATTCATTGGTAAATCAGCCTGCAATTCAACCAGAAATTTGCAGCGTTTAAAACTTCACCATCTCTGAAGCTCATCTGCATACCAACTAGGAAATCAATTTCCACCGCTCAAAGCACTCAAAGTGTAAACTCTTTGCGCACCAAAGCGTTAACCAGTTCACTGTTCTAGCACTAGTCTTCTCTGCATTCAACCTTAACCAATTTAAATAGTAGAATGCTATTTAAATTGTTTTTTGGACCTCTTTAACGTTTCCCCATATATTTACTAATAAGGTAAAGTCCAAGGAAAGTGTCCCACCAAAACGGCTTTGTATCTAGCTCTCATAGCAACATGCCTTTATCTAACCTAGTAATTTAATAAATAAAACTCCTAACCACAATTTAATCAACATACCTTCTTGATTTTACTACTAAACCAAAGCAAAACATTCCACTTCTTTCCACCTCAGCAATTTTTTTTGGCAAAACCTTGGCTCATTTCTCCAGACCACTAGTCCTTCTGTTACTTCTGCTAGTTCTTCTCTGATAGCCTTCTACTACTTCTTCTGCTCCTTCTTCTCTACTGGCCTTCTCTATATTCTTTTGCTCTTTATCTGTCCACAAATGTTACTTCTCTGTTCTAACCACAACTGCATCTACAACTGTATCATCTCTGGAAGCCTTCTCATACTTCTTCTGCTAGTCATTCTCTGTCATCTTTCATTCCTTCTCTGTGTGAAACATCAAGTTTATGTCCTTCTCTAAGTGAACCATCAAGGTTATGTCCTTCTCTGTGAACCATCAAGGTTCTGTCCTTCTCTGTAGTCTCCATACTAACACCCCAGACTCAGTTAATAAGCCTCCACATGTGAGTTAGCGTCTGAATAGGCCCCCATCAGTGACAACTACTTTAGGTCATTAACCACAAACAATCCTCATGTCTGTGAAGTTGTTTTAACTCAGTCAAGTGGTTAGTTTGAGCTTTCAGTTGCAAAGTAACCAACTTTACTTCCCAGAAACCTGTTCATTACCAAGTTCAACAGCTGCTTCCCCAAGCAACTACCCTGGTGTCACCCCTGAGCATATCCACGCCCTCCAATGATCACTTTGGGACCTCCCCAAAGCTTCCAAGAAGACACAGACAGGGAAACCTTACCCCTAAACTAGGTAAAGTTTTCCACCTGAAGACCTCCTGCAAGTGGCCAAATGATCTCAGAGCAACCTTAGCCCATCCTTCTCTAGCAGCCATAAGTTACCTACTAGGTTAGAGCACCATCCAGGGACCTCCCCTGGATCATGTCTCTCCTTACCAAACAATTAACTGTCTTAGGCCACTATCCTTCTCTTGGTCAACATTAGCCCCACCTTCAAAACTGACCAACATGTGGATCATCACACTTGCACTGGCAGTTTGATTGCAAAACCCTGCAGTGCAGTTAAGGATTTGGGTCCCAGAGGGTTGACAACAACTTTATCAATTGGTTGTGGTCTGTTGGATTCCAAGTCTTTGGAACTGGAATTCTGCAAAGGGGTATGTTAAGAATTCATCTCTGGTTCAATACTTCAGAATTCAGGTACATCCAAATTATTATTCCTGACACCATCCCCTTCTTCCCTTGGAATCCCCCTTTCTGGGCCTTACTGCTTAATTATTGTCAAAGGCTTGTTTGGCATTGGTCAGGGTACTCAAGGATTCCAAGGTGCTTTCTTCAAGGGGGTACCCTACCCACTTAACTTATTACTGGGGGTCTTTTAGTGGACTTGGTCATCATGGATGTACTCAACTTCATAATCATTGGAGCGGTCCTTCTGGGTTGGCAGGGAGCTAGACTTAATATTCTGGTGGGGAAGGGAGTTTCCATTCTTTTTGAACAGCAAAGTGTGGTGGAATACGTTGTTGATCTTCCATGTGGGGGCAGACCTAACTTGAAGACAATTCTACAATTATCTTGATGATCTTGTGTAGCCTGCTTCTCCTGTGAGCTAGCTTTCTACAAGGCACATGTAGGGGTAAGTTCTGGGAATCCAGATAGACCTTGTCTCCAACTTAGAGGGGTTTACCAGGGGTCTATTTTCAATCAAAAAAGGCCTTGTATGTCTGTACTGCTCAGCTCAGGTTTGCTAGGCATATAGTTTGGGTGTTGTGGATCTGTTCAATCCAGGTGCGTCCAGATGGGTTGGTTTCCTTGTTTCCAATGCTAGGGTCCCAGGTGGGGTTAAACCCATAGTTGGCTTTGAAGAGGGACATTCTGGTAGATTCATGCTCTTTGCTGTTGTAGGTGTACTGTGCCATGGGTAGTATGTTGGCCCAGTTATCTTGGTTGGCATTGGCATAGCATTGTAGGTATTGTTCAAGTATTTGGTTCACTTGTTTGATCTGGCTGTCAGTCTGCAGGTGGTACAATGCAGATATACAGCACTTTACTCCTAGATCTTTAATCACTTGGGTCCAGCAGTTGGAGGTGAATTGGGGGCCTCTGTTGGTGATTATTTCTGACAAGGTGCTGTGCTGTGCTGTGTTAGAATGTGATTGTGATTGTGAAAGTGTCTAGCTGTCTCTGCAGTAGAACAGTGTGTGGTGGTAGGGACAAATTAGGACATCTTAGTGAATCTATCTACCATGAATAGGATGACATTGAGCAAATTAGAAGGGGGAAGTATAAAATAAAATCCATTGAAACTGATTGCCAGGGTAAACCATTATGTCTAGGGTTCTCAGCAGACCCTTGAGTTTAGATCTACGGGTCTTGGTCCTCCCACATGTTTCACAACCTTCAATGTAGGCAGCCACGTCTTTGTCTAGCTGGGGCCAAGCATAGTTTTTTTTGATTCCTCTGAGTATCTTGAGTATGCCGTGATAGCCAGTCATCTCCAAGTTGTGATAGTATATGAGTACCTTGGTCCTGGTCTCACCTTCTGGTATGTAAATACAGTTATGTATTAGCAGAGTAGTTCTTTTCAAAGAGAATCCTTTTTTGATGGGGGCTCTCTGGGTCTGAGGTAAAGTTGTCAATAAGCTCCATTGAGTACTTGTCTAGCTTCTGCGCCTCAATTATGTTGGGTTTGAAAGCCATGATCTTCATTTACATCAATTGAATGCCTAGGCTAGTGGGGTCAAGGAGTACAAGGGTGTTGTGGTCCTTGATCTCCAATGTGGAGGGAATTAGGTTGGCTTTCCTGCTCAGGGCCTCAGGTACCACATTCACTTTCCCAGGCTTGTGATTGATAGTCAAGGTGTAATCTGCCAGTTCTGAGGCCCATCTGGCTTGTCTCTGGTTCAGTTGTCTTGGATTAAAGAAGTATACTAGGTTTTTGTGATCAGTAAAGACCTTTACTGGGAACTCAGTACTGTGCAGGTATCTGTGCCAGTGTTTTAGCATTTTTGTGATAGCAAGCACCTCCTTATCATAGATTGTACAGTTTTCTTTGACTGGCAGCATCTTATTTGAGTAATATACTACAGGATGTAGCATATCATCCCCTCCTTCCCAAAGAAGAACCCCACCCACTGCAAATTTGGACACATTGGTTTCTAGTATAAATGGCTTGGACAGGTCAGGCATGGCAAGGACAGGGGCAGTGGTGAAGGCACTCTTCAGGGACTCAAAAGAGGTTGCACACTTGTCAGTCCAGGTGAAGTTGAACTTGTTGGCGCATAGTCTGGTCAATGGCAAAGTGATAAGAGAATTCTTTTGGATGAAGTCTTGGCAGTAGTTGGACAGTCCCAGAAAGCTCCTGACCTCTTTACGGGATTTATGAATGGGCCAGGAGGTCCTGGCATCCAACTTTTCCTGCGCCATTATGAATCCTCCAGTCTTCACTATGTTACCCAAGAATTCCACTTCCAATTAGAAAAATTTACATTTCTTGAGTTTGGCGTGAAGGTTGGCCTGTGAGAGTTTATTGAGGATCAGGTCAAGATGGTGCAAGTGTTCTTTGTGGGATTTGCTGTATATCAGAATGTTGTCAAAGTAGGCAACACAGAACTGGTCAAGGTATTTGCCCAATACAGTGTTCATTATTATTTGAAATGTGCTTGGGTATTGTATAAACCAAAATACATCACTAGATACTTGTAGAGGCCGTAGCAGGTCTTGAAAGAAGTTTTGTATTCATTGTCCTCCTTGATCCAAATCTGGTTGAACACATCCCAGAAATCAATCTTAGAATACAATTGAGATCCTGTTAATACATCACACAAGTCATCAGCATCAGCATTAGGAATAGGGTAGCAGTTATCTATAGTTATACCATTCCACTTTTGATAGTTGATGCACGGACAGATTACCCTATCCTTCTTTCCAATAAATAGCATGGGTGACAAGCATGGGCTTTTGATACCCAGATGAATTCCTTTTTTGTCATTTCTTTCAAGTAGGTCTTGAGGGCAATGTTTTTGCAGTGATTGCAACTGTATATAGGCTCATGGCGGGGTTTGGTACCAGGCATGAGGTCAATAGCATGATCATATTCTGAGTGTTCAGGAAGACAAGTTGCTGCTTCCTTGCTAATGATGTGGCTCCATTTTTCCAGTGGATTAGGCAGGATATCCACGCTGGGGTTCATTTTCAAGGCCAGGAGTTTGTGAGTGGGTGGTGTCTTGGGGTTAGTGCAGAAGGTACTGTTTTGTTGTTCTGGTGGTCCCCCAAGGTGACTATTTGGTCTTGGTAGTTGAGGATGAGTCCATGCTTATCTGATCAAGAGTCTCTGAGGATCAATGGATGTGATAACTCTTTCAGTAGAATGAAAGGCAAGGGGTAAGTATTACTCTCTATCACTAGGAGCAATTATTGTTGGCACTCAAATCTCTTGTTGCAAGTGCTGCTTCCCATGATGATTTGTAGGTGGTTATCAGATGCCATTAAGCCTAAATTGTGAGCTATATCTGCACCAATGAAACTCTTGATGGCCCCAGTGTCAATGAAGGTCTTTAATTTTTGAAGGAACTCATTAATTTTGACTGACACTAGGATGAAATCATAAGACCAGGAAGAAGTGTTTATTTGCACCAGTGAAATTGGGGCAGTGTTCTTCTTAGGCCAGGCTTTGGCCAGGTGGCCTGCCTTGTGGCAGTGGAAAAGAGCCCTTTGCAGTAGTATCTTTGGAGTTTTTTGGGTATCATTACAGCTCTGTTTGGTATCAGTGCTTGTTTTGGGATGAACTGGGAGGGCCCAGCATTCTCTTGCTTCTTGTTAAGGCTCTTACACAGGGGAACCAGTTTGTCTAGGCTGAGAGCGAGATGGGTGGTGCTTTAACAGGTCCTTCATGGCTAAGTTGACTCCCTTTTGGAAGATAATTGCTGCCAGTTTATTCTCAAATTGGGTGTGTGTCTTCAGTTTGAGGAATTTTTCAATATACACTTGGATGAGGAAGGCGCCCTGCCATATTTCCAACACAGAGTTCAGGGCATAATATCTAGTGCCACAGTCTTCAACTGTGGCCATCAACTCAGCCTCAAACTTGGCATAGTCCAGGCAGAATTCTACGTATTGTGCAGTAGAATTGCCAAACCAATCAAGGGTGTCTCCAGATAGTATGGCAGCCATCCCAAGTACTTTCTTGGTGTCACTGGAATAATACATAATATTGGCTTGGAAATATAATTGGAGTACTGGCATGGCGCGTTGGGCTTCTTCAAGAGTGAGTTTACCCACCTGGTGCATATTCACCTTGGTGAGAGATTGGTTGATAATCACATTCTGCACCTGAGAGGAGAGCCCCTTGGCAGCTTTGGCAGCGGTGTTGGGTTTCTTAGGGGTTTTTATTTTCAGGTTTACATTCTTCCACATGTAAAAAATTAGGTTCTTGGTCATCATGAATATGTAAAAAGTGATTATCATTACAAAAAACATATAAAATGACCCAAGAATAATCAACATCTTGGGGCTTAGGGTATTAGGTTTAAAGTAGATCATCATAATGTGAGGGAACCAACCCTGATCTGCCGGCTTTCTAGCATTTAGGAACTGGCAGGTTGCAGAATGGGTGGGCAGAGCCCACCAAAGGATTGATGCTAACTTAATGAGGTAGGATATCAACTTGCCCACCCATGACCACAGGCTGGTATCAGGGACAATAGTATCTATTACTCCTGTGAGAGTAAAGTATACAATCCCAAATAGCTTATTGTTATGGTCTAGGGGAAACTCAGCAGTGGATATGGGAATTGGTTTGGGGGTGACAGGCAGTTCCATTTCATTAGTAGGCAGGGAGCTAGATGTTTTTATCTCTGAACAGGCAGGGTGGCTGTGACAGTCCACATGGAAGCATTTGTGCAGGTGAGGGCTGATTTGACCAAAACAACTATGCTTAAAGTTAGAAAAGTATAGCAGCTTTAGGTCAGGTACATGCCTAGTAGGTATAAAAAGACTACTAGAGGTAGAGAGTGTAACAGCCTAGTAGGTAACAGGTGACTACTAGAGAGCTGGATATTGTCACAGCCTGGTAGGTAACTGATGGCTACCAGGGCTAGATGGTGCTACAGACTAGTAGGAAACTTATGTCTACTAGGATGTGATAGTGCTCTAGACTATTAGGTAAATGATGGCTACTGGGAAAAGATGGCTCTTCAACCTAGTAAGTAACTGTGTGGCTATTAGAAAGAAAGGGTGATACAACAAAGTAGATAACTAAGGACTGATAGGTTAGGGATGAGCTGAGGTAGCTCCAGGATCCCTTAGTCACTTTCAGGAGCTCTGCAAGTGTGGAATCTTACAAATCTGCTAGGTAAGGTTTCCTTTTCTGTGTCTTCCTGGAGGATTTGAGAAGGTCTTGAAGCCACCAGAGGGGCAATAATATACCAAAAGATTTTATCAGGGTAGCTGCTTGGGGAAGCAGCTGGAGAAATTGATAATGAACAGGTCTCTGGGAAGTAAAGTTGGTTACTTTGCAACTTAAAGCTCAATATTTACCACCTGGGTGAGTAAAAACAACTCCACAGACATGAGGATTGTCTGTGGTTCATGACCTGAGTGTTGGTTGCTTACAGGGGTTCAGTCAAACACTAGTGTCTTTGTAAAATTATTGCCTTGGTCTGAGGTATTAGTAGCAGGGACTGAAGGGAGGAATGTAATCTTGGTGGTTTATAGTGAAGGACTAGATGAAGGACAGGAAGATCATGTAGCAGGACTAGATGAAGGACTAGAAAATCATAGATAAGGACTGGCCGAAGGAATGGAGAGGGCTGATAAGAACCAGCAGAAGTAGAAGAAAGAATGAATCTGTACTGTTGAAAATAAGATTGATGAAAAGAAATAAGCAGAAAAAGAATTAAGAAAAAAGATGATAAAAAGAAATGATAAAATATTAAGGTAAATGATATAAAAATATAAGAAAGAAAGTAGGAAAAATTTCAAAGAAAATATACTATGATTTTATAAGAAATTAATTGAGAGAGAAGGAGCCAAAGCAGACAGAAACAGAACAAAGAAACTCTGAGAGTGAAGGCTGGAGTTTTGCCAAAATCATTAAGAGAAAAAAGAGGCAAGCAGCAGGCAATTTCAAATGGTTGGAAAGTGGAAGAAAATATGGATAAATGCAAAGAAATGTTTAAGAAATTAGGGTTCAAAAATCCCTTAAGTAAAACATAGGCAGAAGCGCTCAAGTTTGCCCAGAGAAACGTGACAGGAATTACGGCAAAACCGTTTGAAACGCGGAGCAAGTGTTTATCCAGGGCAAGACAACACCAAGTTCAAACCAGGTTCAAAAGCAAGTCATCAAGGTAAACGTTTTTCAAAACAGCTCAATCCAGGAAAATTATTGGCTGCAGGACAAAGCTTGTTTGATCAAGGTTTTCAGTGCTTAAACTGAAGAGTTTAAGCCTAAAAAATGAGGGAATTGACAGGAAAAAGCTGGGTTTTAATTGGCCAAAGTTAGTAAAAAAGTTTAATATATGATAGAGAAGAAAAAACTGGGTATTTTAAGGATGAAAAACCAAAGTTCTGAGAAGGCAAATGAACTGAAACAAGGAGCTATAAAAGGGGGAGCAGTCTGAGGCATATCAAGGATTGGAAACAGTGGATAACAAAGGCCACAAAGACAGAGCAGAGAGCTGGAGACCAAGATAAAGGAGCTAGAGCCTAGGATAAGGATAAGGAAGCCAAGCAAGGAGAAGGAGTCTAAGACTAAGTTGCAGGTGCCCAAGACTAAGTACAAGGAGTCCAAGAGATTGTTGGAGGACTCCAAGTATTGACACATAAATTGTTTCCCAGACCCCTGGACCATATACCAGAAGGTTTATAAGGGGATCTTTCTTCTGAAAGAAAATAAAAGCCCATTTTGACCCCTGTCCATATTTCTAAGTAGAATAATTAGTCCCTATGAGTGAATTGCCCAACATCTTCTACCCTAGCCAAGGTGATGAAGATAACTACTTCCAAAGCTGTCAAAAGTTTGCCACTAGTAAACTTCCCAGGAGGAGTGGCAAAGATTGACTAGACACCTTGAAATGAAAGAAATGGGGAGGGAATTTATTGGGAATGGATTTACTAGGCTCTTAAAAGATTGGTATAGGCCCACAGAGGGTCTAGCCCCAGATAAAGTCCAGTTATGTGGAGGGGATGTCTGCCTAGTGATAAGGAAAGTATTGAAAGAGTTTGCCTTAATGCAAGCCAAGTATAAGCTTCAAGCTAGTCACATACCTCTACTAGAGAATGAAAACTCTTTCCAGACATCCCTGGCTATGACCCATAACACACAATGGGGACTGATGATCAGGAACCCCACAGTGGCATTTAGCACTGGCAAGTTGCCACTGGTTGCTTTGGGATAAGAAGACTTAAAATCCTTCTGTTTAGAAACTCAGGCATTGGGCAGGCATTTGGGCTCAGTACCACTTCCCGAGCTTCAGGGGAGTCTGGAACAACTCTCATTGAGAGAATTGTGCATTTCACCAAGAAAACTACCAGTGTCAAGTATTGACACCTTGGGGAAACTCCCAGAATCTTGCACTGGCAGTTTGATTGAAAAACCCTGTAGTGTAGTTAAGGATTGGGTCTATGTGGGTTGACAATAACTTTATCTTTTGGTTATGGGCTATCAAATTCTTAGTCTTTAAAGCTGGCATTCTTCAAAGGTTCTGTTCAGGGTTTGACCCTGTTTCCATACTTCAGAATTCAGGTACATCCAAATTGTCATTCCTGGCACATTGGGAGACTTGAGCCTGCCCTATCCTGTGGAAAGTATCCAAACCTATCCACAGCAATCCCAGGATTGTGATGATATTCTTCCTTCTGAATCTGAATCTATAATTAGCCAACCTCCCAGAAATACAATAAAGACAACTATTCCTGAACCTACTGCCAAGAATAACTCAATCCCCCTAGCTATTCCTTCCGTTCCCAAAAGCCTGCTAAGGCTATAAATAAATATAGCTTAATTCAGCAATAAACTTATCATTTCTTGTTATACATATATTTCAATTGAGTGTGATCCTCATAAACTGTAAGAAACTCATAATCAGTTTATAATTTTCTATACAGTTACTGAATCCCAGCTAGTAGATTCTGCTCCTAGGTCTCAGCCACTGTTTTTAGTATTATAAACAAAAGTAGCTGTTATTTCTTCAGAGCTCTAAAATCCTCTTTTCTTTGAAGAGCTGACACAATATTCAATTTTAGCCAACTTCATCTTATGGAAACTCCCCAAGATCCCAACAGGCTGATCACAGCTATCACTGGGGATCAGCTACTCAGGGATGGATCATCATTCACCATCCAATAAGACCATTGTGAATAGGTATTGAATGAGTTAATGGTTGAGAAGATGTATGATCAAATAGGTAATTATGTCAAAGCAATAGTGTGGGAGCATGACTGCTATTGAAACATAACTGATGTTAACAGCTGAGGGAATAGGAGGTCAATCATTGGAATAAGATTGGGTTCAGGCGCCAGGTTTAACAAAAAGGAGAAAGAAACTGGCTTTCAGGCTAATTGTGGCAAAAAAGAGACAGAGAGGGGAGGTAAAGACTGTTCATCTCAAACCTAGTTCAACAGAAGGACATGGGACAGAAGAGCATCAGTTGGGACAGGCAAGGATGCGTTCAGGGTCAAGATAGGAGCAGAAATGAGATAGAAATTCAAATGGGTGTTCCTAATTGAAATCACCACACCAGGCATCAGGAGAAGTGTTGGGGTTCCCAGGATGGATTCTGGTAGGTTGCTTCTGAAGCTTCTGGTCTTGTTTTGCGTCCCAACAGTAACCAATTCTGCAAAAAATGAGGTGTTTTGTGTTTGAAAATATCCCCTCTGTGACTGGACCAGATCTTCTCCCTGCTCACATCATTTCCAGACCCTCTTTTATCCCATTAAAGGCAGACTGCTCCAGTATATGGCTGGTCTGGGTTGGTTCTGGATACAGAGCACTCCCATCTGCCAACACATTCCTGGTACTGCGGGTTTAGCTTTAACTGTGGTGTAGGATTGGCTGATTTCTTGTCCAGACCTAGACAGATGAAGCACACATGAAATAGACTGACCTGCAACTGGTCAGGTTAAGTCTGTGGAATGGATGAACCAGTTTGGTCTGCACAGAGAATCTCTTGTTTACCTCAACCAGCAGTAAGCCTAGGGTGCTGGATGAAGAATGCCCTGGGATGGATAGTTGCCATATCATACCACCCACAAGCTAGCAGGTGGGGGAAACTTTTAGCTGGCTCACCAGTCCAGTTGATTGCCAAGCTGTCCCTGGAACATCCAATCACTGTTTGGCCAGAAAATCTCCAAACCCCATTACTCACCCTTGGGCCAGGATTAACCCAGCACAGGGTTCAGCCCCAGTGCGCTGGCCTCTTACATCCCAACAGCATGACAGGGATGGATCAGACCAGACTAGAATTAACAGTCCCAGACAGGACACCCTTACAGGCACCCCTTGTTAGCACAGCGGTGAGCCAAAGCCCAGAGCATCAACTAAGGACAAATCAAGGGTATCATGGATAAAGACATCTTGGAAGGCAGCGTTTTTCCCAAGAAAGTCAAACAAAAAGGAGCCGCCAATAAAAAATGCAAAATGAAAACTTACACAGACCTGGATCAAGCCATTGACAGGAAGTGGGCAGCAGCCAAGCAGGTGCACCTCTGAACTTGGCTCAAAATCTGCTGGTTAGGGCCCAACCCCCAAAGATCAGGTGATCAGGTGTTTTTGGCCCAAAAGTTGCCTCATGACCCCACCCAATCTTTGGTTGGTTCTAGAGGCCTGAAAACAGAGTTTGCCCCCTTCATGGCAGGATCATTCCCAACCCCAATATCCCCTGAAGGTTTACCAGAGCTACTGAAGTAGCTCAATAAACACCATAGCTTACCTCTAGCCTTACAGGTTTATGACCAACAGGCTTTAAAGAATATGGAGCTTCTCCTGACGTACATGCCAGTGCAATATCTTGCCAGCTGTAGCATCAATCTTGCGGTGTCTCAGCCTCTGCGCTGTTCTTTGATGATCCCAATCTCAAGATTAAGGGAATAGTTGGACTGAATTGCAAGACTCTCTCTTGAAAAAAATCTGACAACCATCTCTCAACCCAGATTCTCCCAATGCCTGCTTCTGTCCCCTAGGCTGAATTTTTTCAATGCCTTTTCTGGGAGATCTTTGCCTGGGCTTTCCAACTTTGCCCTCCTTACGCGTTCTCCATCCTTTGAGTGTTTGGCATCCTATCCCTCTGCCTGTGAACCCTTCAGGATTTTGCAGCAGCTCCACTGTTACAGAGGGGGCAGCCAGTACCATGAAGCAGGTTATTCTGCAGGCAACCCTGGGTATACCCTCAACCCCAGACCAGAAAATCCAGATCCCACCCACCCACAAGATTGTTCTACCCTTGGAGAGGCTACAGGTAACGCTAAAGGCTCCATAAAAACCAGTTGCACCCCTTCTGTGTCAAAACAGCAGGCTCAACCTGCCAGCAAGGTTCAAAACAAGCAGGTTTGTGACCCACAATCCAATTACCTGGTCACTCAAAGCCAGACTAGGAGGTCAATTAAAATTTCCAAATCCAATAACATAAACAGATTATGATCCCTTATGGTGGTTACCTCATTTTGGCGCTTGACTCATTACCAGGATTGAGCCACCCCCTTCACCATCCAGCTGTGTAATCAACAAAATCATGTTCCTGTTATCCTTGATTCAAAATGACTATATAATCACTATCTCTCAATAAATATTATTATCTAGTTTATAAATATTTTCCCCTTGTAACTCTGCTAAAACAGCACAGTTACAACATTGGTAGCACAGGTAGGTTATCCATCCTACTTTATCTTAAAAAGTTCTGCCTGTTGCCCGTACACGCCGCAGCCAACAAATCCTTGACAGAATTATGTACTGCCTCCTGCTGGACTGGACCCTGTACACCCCTAGTACTGAAATACCAGATGGCTCTGTCCTGTACCAAAACATAGTGATCCTGCTTTCTGCCTTCAACGCCCTGTCTGCACAAGGGTTCTTCCAGGCTCCCTCCGCTATGCCTTATGCAACTGACAAAAACACTATGCCCGCCTATGTAGCCCAAAGACTGTGAAGCGCTACCTTGGAACCTTTTGCCAGGGCAAACAGCAACAACACTGCCGCATGGATCCAGTCCGCCCAGAGCAAACTGGCCCAGATGGACTGCCCACAGCAATTTTGGATTGTGGAAATCTCCATCCAACTGACCCATAACACTGGTACCTGGTGTGACAAGTGGCACAAAAAACACGCCAACAAGAACTGGGATACCTTCAAGAAAGACTTCTTGGCAAGGTTTTTGCTTAAGGACATGGCGCTCATGATTATACGCCAAGTAAAGAACCTCACCCAGACAGGCACCATGAAGGAGCTCACCCGCACCTACAAGGAACTCTGACTTTGTTCACCCTCTGACATGGCCTTTGACACCCCAGCTACACACCTCATGTACTATGATGCCCTTAAGTTGAATTTAATGAGACATGTGAACCTGGACCAAGTGACCAACCTGCAAAGCCTGTACTGCAAAGTGGAGAAAGTGGAACAAACATCCAACACCCTCCACAAGGCATAAACTGGAAAACAAGAGAGATCCAAGGATCCAGACAAAGGCAGGCGCTCCACTCAACCACCCCCTGGAAGCAACAGGAATAACACCAACCATAAACCCACAAGCTCAAATGGACACGGGAATGGAAACAATGGCCAGTCAAATTGTACTCATTTCCATATCACTGCCACACAAGGCAATCAAGATGAGGGAAAAGCCCAGGGAGAGCATTAAGCAAGCCAAGCTCTCCCCACACAACTCCTGACTTGTCCAATGGTGAGTACCAACCCAGGGATGTGGACCAATGCCCAATGATCTAGGTACCCTCAGAGGACCCAGTACTGTCCACCATTACCAGACATCCCAATAAACTGATGTCCTATCCTTTCCGTTTTTGCAGTTACTAGGATCAGCACTCCTGGGCTTGAGTGCAGATCAAACCCTAGTCAACAGCAGCTTTTTAGACAAGTTCAAGCTAGCCACTAATCCTTTGCGGATTAAAAACATGGTCCTGGCTGATGAACATCACATTGCTGTGACAAGGGAAGCTTCCCCCTTCTCCATCATGCTTGATAATCTACACTCAACCATCCAAGGCCCTGTCATTAACTTCCCAAAGTTTGACATTGTACTGGTGTTGGATTGGTTACAAAATAACAATCCTCACATAGACTGGGCAACCTCAGTGTTGACCATTAAGCGTGAAGGTGTCAATGACCAGATTTACCCTGACTCAGTGGACCAACTCCTATGCGACCATGTCTTTGTGCGTATCACAGAGACCCTGGACAAAAAAAGAAAACCTGAAGGCAATTGACTGAGACTCCTGTCAGTACAAGATCATACACTTCAAGGATCACCAGGATACCTCCACATCTCAGGATTGCAAAATTGTGGCCCACCATCCCTAAATCTTCAAGGAAGCTCTACCCTGGTTACCCCCAGAGAAACACATTCAATACTCCATCCAACTCAAAGGGACTGTACCAAAAGCACGTCCTATCTACAGGCTGACCCTGAACAAAGACAACACCCTACACACCTACCTCAAGGAAGCATGGGAAAAAGGGCTTATCTGCCCCTCACAGTCTCTTTTTGGGGCCGCCCTGTTCTTTGTGGCCAAGAAGGACGGTACCTTACGTCTGGTTCCAGACTACCGAGCTCTAAAAAAAGTTACCATCAAGAATTGTTATCCACTACCACTGATTGACAATCTCTTTGACACCTTGGAAGGAGCCACAGTCTTCTTCAAGATTGATCTGACTGCAGCCTACAGCCAGATTTGTATTAAGGAAGAAGACATCCCCAAAACAGCCTTCCACACTAAATACGGTTCATACAAATGCGTAGTGCTCAACTTTGGCATGACAAACACCCCTTCAACCTTTGTGACCTTCATGAACAAAGTGTTTTCTTCGCACATAGGCAAGCATGCCCTAGTCTACCTAGACAACATCATCTTCTACAGCCCCTCAGTGGAACAGCACCACAAAGACCTAGAGGCAGTCTTTGTACCTTAGCACAAAACAAACTATTGGCCAAACCCTCCAAGTACCAGTTCTTCTGCAAGCAATTACCCTTCCTGGGACACATAGTCTCAAAAGACGGCATCAAACTTAATAGTCAAAAGATACAGGCCATATGCAAGACGCCATCACCCAAGGATAAGTCAGAACTCCACACCTTCTTGGGGATGGTGGCCTATGAACGCCACTTCATACCTGACTGTGATGGTTATGTCTACCCCTTTATCCCCCATAACAAGCGCCAAATCCAAGTTTGTGTGGACCCCCCAACGTGACCTCTGTTTTAGAAGCCTCAAGGAGAAGCTCACAATAGCTCCTATCCTACAATACCCCAAATGTGACGGGGAATACCAAATGGAAACCGACACCTCAGATGCATCCATTGGGGGAGGACTACAAATCAAAAATAATGACGTTGACTTCCTGCCCTTAGCTTATGAATCATGAAAGTTGACAGACGGCAAGTTTCAATACTCTATCCACGACAAAGAACTGCTGGCCATTGTACACTGTCTAGTCAAATGGCGTTATTATCTATAACAACAGGAAGAATTCACAGCCTTGACCAACCACAAGTTGCTCATATATATCAAAACTTAAGAAAATCTATCTTGCCACCAAGCCTGCTGGATGGAACTCTTAGAGAGATTTAACATGCTCATACAGTACAAACCCGGTCCTGAGCTTACCATGGCAGACACCCTCTCACGCCTATATATCCGCGCCACAAGAGGGGAAAATGGGCTTGACCCAGACTGGCCTCTCTTGGTGCTACAAACAAAAGATGAGAGCTTCCCTCCTGGTACAACCAACATAAAAAAGGAAACAGTCATCAAAAACAAAAACCTATTTGCTGACGTATACAGGACCCTGCACAGAAAAATGTCCGACAGTACTACCATCCCTTATATCCCCACACACCAGCAAGTAGACACCATCCTACAATATCACAGAGACCTCAGACACACCAAGAGTTAAAACTTATACCAATTCCTTAAACACAAGTCCTGGTGGCCAATCTTATATTGTGATGTTCAGGAAGTCCTAGACCAATGTGAGGTATGCAAGAAATTCACCAAAAGTGAAACTCCTCCAAACTCAGTACTACCCATCCACATACAACTTCCCTTCAAGGTGTGGGCCCTCAACGTTGTTGGCCCCATGCCAGGGAAAAACAACAATAAGAAATACATTATCACACCATTGACTTCGCTACAAGATGGCCAGTAGCCCAAGCAGTAAAGGCTCACACTGGCAATGGCATACATCAATTCATCAGAAAAGATATAATCAGCAAGTTCAGAAAGAATTACCTCCAAAAACACCAGTGTATACCTCGTAAAAATGGGGTCAAACATACTGTGACAACACCATACCACCCACAGGCCAATGGACGTGTAGAGCAGCTTAATGGCAGCCTTGTGCAAGCCTTAGCCAAACTCACTGCCGGGAGACCTGAAGACTGGTATAAGCAGCTATCAACTACACTACTTGTGTGCCAACCCCAAGTGAACAGATCCACCAGAAAAAGCCCTTTTGAGTTGATATATGGCACACAGCCAAATATCATTCAAGCATTAACAGGACCCAAACTTGAAATCCCAAGTAAAGTCCCCCCGCATTCAGACCCTCAAGTTATAAAAGCCAACAGCAAGCAAACAGAGAAAGAAAATGAACATCTGCAAAAAACCTTTGTCCCCATCCAAGATAGGCATGAATTTGGGGACAAAGTTTGGGTCATGAACGTTGACAAGAGTAAACTACAACCCGAGAAAGTAGGCTCAGCAATCATTCTAAAGGTAAACAACAATAACACTTACCCCATGCAAGGACTCGGGAAGCGCAAACAAGAAAAAACTCTGCACCATGATTGTCTGAGACCCTGTAAAGCAAGACAAAAGCAACAAGAAACCGCCCTGCCCACCACAGAACAACAGTTAGTCCAGTATGGCGCCTGGGCTCCTGAAAACCTCCCTGACAACCTACCTCCAGAGAAAGCCAACCTTCAGTCTTAGGGGGTGTTGAAACAGCAGGCTCAACCTGCCAGAAAGGTTCCAAACAAGCGGGTTTGTGACCCGCAATCTAATTACCCAGCCACTTGAAGCCAGACTAGGAAGTCAAATCAAATTGCCAAATCCAACAACATGAACAGATGATGATTCTTTATGGTGGATACCTTGTTTTGGCGCTTGACTCATTACCAGGATTAAGCCACTCCCCTCTTCCATCCAGCCGTGTGATCACCAATCATGTTCCTGTTATCCTGGATTCACATGAACTATATAATCACTATCTCACAATATAGATTATCATCTATCTTCTAAATATTTTTCCCTGTGTAACTCTGCTAAAACAGCATAGTTACAACAGCTGCTTTGCACCTGCTCAGTAAGGTTCAGTACCCCCTTCTGGATCTCCTGTGGACCCTGATCCTGGTGCCGGATGGCAAGCTGGGGCCAGGGGGTGTTGTGGCTGAGGTAGACTCTTGGCTGCTAATGCACCTGGGATGTGCAGGGTGTAAAGCTACCCCCTCCCCCTTGGGCCTCAACTTTGATCCTCCCTAAACGTGTGGGGATGGCTGGTAAACATGTCTTTATACTTATCCAAAAGCTTATTGAAGGGATCCAAGAAGGGTCCTTCCACCACTACTCACAGAATCCAGATGAAGATGCCCCTAACCCACCCAGGAGACACCTCTGGTTAAATGCCATGGGCAAGAGCAGCCAGGAGCAGGGGTGATTGCTGCCAAGGCTGGTCCTGCAATTCTAGTTGGGCCAGGGTTTCCTTTGGTTCTGTCCATTTGGATCTGACCAGATCTTCTTACCTCCAAAGATGCCTCTGTATCCCCATATCATCAGTGGATTGGGGTTGACATCCAACCCCTCCACCTAAATCTCATCCCTTTAAATGGATGCAGGAGTTGTAAAAGACCTTGCTTGGTCATTCTCTGACCCAATAAAGTTCAAAGCTTTTTAGTATCTCTGGCTATTTGGGGTTGTCTGTTGCTTTGGTGTTCAGTTAGTCCCCTCCCCTGCGGCCTCCCAGGAATTGTTGGTGGCTGCTGAAACCGTGGTTTTGTTGTGATTGAGAGCATGGGTTTATTTCTCTTTGACCTTACCCTATCCCTACATAGGGATGGACATAGAGGCCTCTATGAAGTATCTAAGGTATTGGGCTCCAGCTGCTGAAGTATGGGTGCTGGCTAATGATGGGGTATGTAGCTGGTTCTGAGGGCAGATAATAGATAGATACTTGCTGGCTGTGATATGCTTAGATCCTGATGCTGTGCTGCAACCTGGGTGGATGTGTGATTTCCCTTATGGTAGATTAATCAATGTCTTTGGAACTAAGATATATCCTGTTCTTTCTGTTGAATGCATGTCTTTCTTGATCTCAGCACTGGGCTATATATTTGGTTTGGTTGCAACACCATCTGACCATGTATTGTGATGGATTGTGTTTGATCCTGATGGCTGGGGAGGGGGTTAGATTGAACTTGATGGGTTCCACTGAAGTTTGTAAATGGAAATTGGGGGTTGGTTTGGGTGGTTTTCTGGAATTTATGTTCACCCTACCTGACCATGGTTATGGGCTTTGAGGAGATCCTTTATTTATCCCGAAAGCCTGGCTTGGTTGTTCTTGACTGTATGGTTAGGATTGACATGGTGTGTAAAGAATATAGAGATGTTCTCAATCGTTTGGTTCGGGTAGGTGGGATTTATACATGTTGATCATGCCTGAGATTAATATATTAAAGGGATGCCTAATGGTAATCTCTCTGTAAATAAAGTTTATTTTTTCCGCTCTATAGCTGCCATGGCAATACTTGATACCCTCACTAGAGGGGTTCTAGGGTCAACTCGAGTGGGGGGTTTTATGGCTGATTATTTCGAGGGAAACTATGGGTTCAACCCAGCTTAGGGGAGTGCATCTGAATGGGAGGGGGTATATTTATTTTATAAAGGGTTGGTGCTTGAGACTTGCCGGACCTGATGCGGATTCTCTTGGGTTCGGGGTTTAAGCACTTTTGGCCGGCACTGGGTTAGCATGGATGTTGGTCGTGGCTTTCAAGCAAGATTTATGCCCATAACCGTTCATGGAAGCTGGCGTATTGCTTAAATTGCAGCTCCATGCTACAGCGAGGAATTGAATATTTGGTTTAGAATTTATAGAGGTTGATTGAGTCCAAGGGAGGATATGTTGTTTTGCATGGCATTGGGATGCAGACTATTCTCCACAAGACATATAAGCTGGAGACGGACATGGGAAATATCAAATGGATCCACTTCCCCACTTCATATTGGAAGAGGTGTTCTGCTACTTGGACTTGGCAAGCATCCATACGCTGTGTCTGGTGAACCTTGACTTCTACATTGCTGCACGGCCATCCCTCTTCTATACCCTGAGGCTGAAGAACTGCTTGGATAAGCAGTACATCTCCTTCCTGGAAAAGAATGGCAAGTGGGTCAGGAAGCTGGAGACTAATGAGAAGGTGATGAGTAAGTTTCTAATGAATCATCTGCACATCTCAAAGCTGCTGCCCTGCCTACGCACGGTTTGCTTATCCAACTATGGCTGCAAACCTTCGCAGGAAGTTTCCAACGACCTTCAGAACCTGCATAGCCTCAAAGCCCTAACCCTGAAGGGATGCCAATCCATTGCCATCTTCAAACCAATCATAACGAAGCTTGATTTCCTTCATATCGACGCCCATCCCGGCCCATTGGCCACCAACCCAGACGATTATGCCGGCCTAAAGACGCTGTCAACCAACTCTCCTCGGGGTGCTTGGGCCAGCCAGCATCCTTACCGCGTCCTTCTAAAGGAGAACGGGCTTACAATCACGAACACCCATGCATGGGTAGAAACATTCAGCAACAACGCGCTGTACCTTCTCAGACTTCCCTCCCATCTCAACCTCAAAGCACACGAGAATGTCGAAGAGCAGTTCCCAAACTACTACTACATAAACAAACCCACCAATCACATCCTCTCAAAGGTCCAACACTGCAAAGTTCAGCTGCACACCAGCGACCATCCCATCAACTACTTCCTAATCCGAAACTTCCCTTCAATCGAAGTGGAACAAGCCCAGCACGCCAAGCCCCGCCACCTCGGCCAAACCAAGCTGCTTGCCACAAACTTATCCTTGAAAGTCAGTGACCATCAATTCCAACAGTTCTTCCGCTGGGCACTGCGATGCTTCCCCAACCTAAAGCATCTCTACGTTACCAACAGAGCTGACCCCAACCTCCCCCAGCCCCTACCAACGCTCACCCACTTCTACTCCAGCGTCCCCCAATCCCCCGAGTTCTGGAAATCCCTTGCCCTTGCCGCCCCCAACTTGATTGCCATCTTCACAAAAGTCTCCCCAACCAACAACCTCAACCTGCTTCCCAACCACATCCAAATCTTCCCCTACCAGACCATCTACAACCAATCCCCTCAATAAAATCCACACAAACAACCATTTCCTTTAAGCCAACCCCAACCATCCAATATCTACATACCACATTACATGTAATATTATATCATGTACCAACTGTGATGAAATCCACTCCTCACTCTTAGAATCAACATTAATCAATCTACCAAACCCCTTTAATAGAAACCATACATACTGCTAAAGTATGCTAAAGTGACCCCAAACAGTTCAAAGATACAACCAACCCTACCTCAACCAATAAGATAAAAAAGGAATCAGCAATGATATCTCATCTCACCATGTAATTTACACTCCTCACCATAAACCTATTTTTATTGCCATAAAGGCTAGGATCCTAACAGGACAAAATTAAACAAAGTTAAGGTGCTATACCCACTAAAAGGTATAAATAATACTATTTATCTGTTACACTTCATATAAGCACAGCTGTGACCAAATCATACTTTGCTAGTAAATCACCCAAGATCCTGACCTCCCATCCCCCTTATACCATAGCTGTTCACCCCAAACCTACCATTAATAACTAAAGAGTTATCAAACCTAAATACATCAACAGAAGTAAAAAATTAAAGCTAAAGATAATAAGAAGCAAAGCAAGGGTTTATTCCTCAGCATTCTTAGTCCATCTCATCCCAGCCCCTTAAAGGAGGGCATTTGCCAGAAGCTCACACTGATGCTTCAACTCAGAGACCTATTGCTCACCTGAGTGGTGTCCAGGATAGCCTCAATGAAGAGCATGGACTTCATGGAGGGCTCATTGGGGGAGGAAAACAGTTGACTAGATCCCAAAGCTTGAAATAGGTCCCTCCTGCTCATGCCCAAGGACACAGGAAGCCTTACTGAACTCAGGATGAACACCAAACTTACACTAGCAGTGGCTGCAATAGGCCTATAACACCTAAACCGTCTTCAGCCCCCCACCATTGGCAGCCCTGTATGCATTCCAGGAAGCCTTCATTCCGGCCCAGCCATTGAGCACCAGCCTTGGCTATCCACCTGGACTCAAGGGGCTCCAGAAAAGCTTTGAACTCCCTACTCTTACTGTTTAGGGACCCTGAAGAGAGCCTTATATCCCTGGCCAGCCTTGTCTAGCTTTAAACCAGCCAGGGCATGGGATCCTGCCCCCACCTACTCAGCCCAGCACCTGCCTGCAGATCCCCAGCAGCATCCCAAAGGAAACTGAAGTGCCACCCCAGCACTTTCCAGCCAAACTGGTGCCTGCATGCATGGAGCATGCCCAAAGCCCACAATGCATACCTGTAGGCCAAGACCTCTCAGCCCTATATCTCCCCTGGGTATCCAGGGTGGCCTGGTTCTTTTCAGCCTCAGGGGTTAGCAGGGGTGTTGGGAAGGGTCTCCTTAGCGTCACCATGAGATGGCAAGCCTGTGAGAGAGGGTGGGGGAGGCCCTAGTGTAAATAACCTGTGTGACCCAGGCCAGAGGAGGAACACAAGTGGGATCACCTGGGGGTTTATCTGGGGATGGGGTCCCCCAGCAGGTAGGGCGGTTGGGGGAAGGTTGTGAAGGTACTGTCAACTAGTCAAGCTTTCCCCCTTCTCAAACCCATTGGGGTCTGTGGACTTGTGTAACAGATAATCTGGTCCTTGACCCTTGGCCTGTCAGCTTAGAGGAGGAAGGGGTCTTGGCTTGGGAGCAGATTGAGCTCTGAGAGGGCCTTGGAGGGTTTGGGAGGAAGGGGGTTTGCAGCAATACACTTGCCAGAGGTAAGCTTGCCCAGCAGCTCTTGCATTGAATGGCTTTAGATCATGTGCTTCTTAAGGTCTAGGACGTGATACCCAGATCCAAGGGGGAGGAGGAGAATAGCATTTGCACTAGATCTCACTCAAGCATCCTAGATATCCAATACCCAGGAGGGGCACAGTTGCCCTCCACCTTCTCAGCTATCACCCCTTCCCTACCTTCAACATTCAGCCAGGCACTACACAGCTTACCCACACAGAAAAGGCACTGGGCCTTGGTTCAGCCCTTCCAGGTATTTGATCCAACAATACAACCATCCCCAACAGAACCTTGGCTGCCCTTAACCAGCAGGGTAGGGAAATGACTGGGGAAGCTCTGGGACGCTTTGTACTCCCCCATCCTGTAGATATTGGGGATGGCCCGGGGATCCAACCCCGTGCCAGGTGGGCTTGAACTTCTTTGGGGAGTCCTCTGGCTCCTCCAGAAAATCAGAGCAAGGGTGGGGAGAAGAGCCCTGGGGAGGAGTAGATGGGTTCTGTGCTGCCTGCCCAAAGGCCTTCTTCCCCTTACTGCTAAAAGAAGTCGGCCCTTTAGCAACTGTTCCCTCCCTAGTCCAGCGCTGTTTGGTGGGTTCTGAGACAGCCTCAGACTGGTAAAAGGACATATCAGTAAGATGGAAGTGGCTTTTATTCAAAGAAGAATGTTTAGGGGGTAAAGCTGAGGGTGGGGTGTCTTGGCCCTGGGGGCCCTCTTGGTGGGTTTGGTGGTGGCAAAGGTCTTGGAGGCGGTGCCCTAGGTATTCTTGGTGAGTGGGTCTGACCTTGGCTATAATGGAGGTTAGTGTTGTAAACATAAACAAAAAGGTAGACAGAAAGAACACAATGAAATAAAGCAAAGAAAGATATAGGCAAGAAGAATACATAGAAAGATTATCAACATAAAGATAGCATATTGAAGTAAATAAAAGCAAAATAGACGCAATAATTATATATATAAAGTTTAATAACTTATAAAATAGGTGTTGTGTGGTGGGGCCTCAAAGAAGTTAGGTTCAGCATAACAGATTAGGGCTAAATCAAAGGCAAAGGATATTTAAAGGAAAAAATGGATAAAAAGATGCTGGAGCGTCAGGGGTTGATGGAGCATATTTGCAAAAATAGTTATTGGGTGAGATTCTTTATCCAGGGTTGACCCTTCAAAAATTCTTAAAGTGCTGAGGTTGGCACTGCCAACCAGCTGAACCCCCTGATCCCCACTTCTGGGTGAGAAATAAAGCTGAATTCTTTGGGAAGGAGGATCCTCTGACAATTTTTCCTGTCAACTGATTTTCAGTCAAATTTGTGCCAACTGTAAGTTTCTTTATATGTAAAATTTTAACTTTATAATAAATCAAAAAATTTATATATGATCTATTTACTAATAAAAGATATGCTTCACATAGCCAATTATTTATAATGTCATTTTTTGTATTTGATAGTCATGTTTTATCAATTTAATTTTTGAAAAGCTATCAAAATGAAATTTTGCTGCCAGAAAATAAAGCAATAACATTAAAAATTTAAAGGATAGCTTATATAGGGAAGATTTTCTGTACTTGTACATTTTATTTTATATTGTTGCAAAGTAAAAAATTACACACAAAGAAGATTCAGTTGGATCAAATCTGACTGAAAACCAGTTGGTGGGGAAAAATTGACGGAATATCTTCCTGCCCCAAATTCTCACTGTTGGCTTTCCTGGAGTTAGCCAAAAAAATTAAAATCCTTATATTTTTTACAGATAAAAACTTGATTAATTTGTAAACAGGTTCAAAAGTAAGCCCAAAGGCAAGGCAGTTTTATATGTGCTCAAAATTTAAAAAATTAAACCCTATAATGAAAAGGTAAATGAGCAGAAAGGTTTTATTAGTAGTAAGGGTGCACAGGGGGAAGCTGGGAGCAGGTTAACTACCATAGTGAGTGTTAAAATTTTAAGAAGCTCTCTTTGCTAGTCACCCTGATAAGTTGTTAATTTGATGGTGTTGGCCAGCACCCATGCTGAAACAATTATTAGTTTAAGATTAAATCCAAGCATTTGATATGTTAAATATCAAACCACATGTTTGACAAGTAGATAGTGTCAAACAGGGTAAGTAAAAGTCTGTTTTCAATGAATTACATATGAAATCTATTAAAAATTTGGGCTTAATTTATGAGGCAACAATTAATCTATTGATCTGGAATAGAATAATGTAAAGCAAGGGGTATTTGATTAATTTATATACCATTAAATCAAGTATAGTGGTTTTTGGGAGCCTAATTTGTAACTGTGGACAATAATAATAATAAATTATACTGTAGATTCAGAAACTAAACATAAAAATGAAGGAATTGTCAAATCCTTGGTCCTAATTTATAATCACTTTTGCAGGTAACTCAGCTGAGTGAAAAATAAAATACTTAATAAAAACAACCATTTAATTCAACATTTTTTGGTTTATTTAAATTGGCAGATTTAAAATCTCTTGAGCAGATAACTCAACTAACAAAATACAAAAAACAGCAAACAAATGCAGGATACATGAATCAGAAATGTGGGATTCTAATGTACAATTTAAGATTTCCTGTATGTCTAACTAATCATAGACATCATGGAAAAATTAATAAATCCAAAATTGCAGGATTGTCAAATCCAAGAACCAAATTTCAAATCAAAAATGAGGTGAATTCAAAATAAATATATTTATGTGTGTCTCAAAAAGGATGCTAAAGGATCTAGAGTGGATGTGTGCTAATTCTTTTAGGAATCATAGGCATTCTCAAAAATCACCCTATTCCCATTTTAGGACAGCTAAAATTTAGATTGTAATATTCACAAAATTAACATATATAACAATAAAATTGACTAAAATATACACTCCTCTTCATGAGGCTAATTATTTTAATAAAAATTTATTATGTCTTCTTCCAACACCAACCAAGTCAACAAGCTGTTCCCTGGCCTTGACAAAATCATGCAGAGCTACACTGGGTCTCTTAACAGTGAAGCCTCTGTATATGGCCACTCCCAACCCTCAGGCCCCTCCCCAAGAACTACCCAGGAGTGTGTTCTTTCTCCAGTGTCCTCAGGCATGGCCCCGTTTGCCCACCACGCACAGGCAGCTGCTAACCAAAATCACACATCAACAATGGCATCTGGAGCCAGCCAATTGAGCCAAGTGGTCACCCAGAGAACCCAGAGTCCAGAAACAGCCAATCAGATGGCAACATCTAGTTCCAAATATGGACAAATCCCTCCTCCAGCCAATCAGCCTGCAAGATGCAGAAGAAAATTGATCACCCCAGAAATTGTTCTCAAAATTGTTGAAAAGCAAGAGATGCTTATGTCCCTTGGGAAAATTGTGGCTGCAATGGGTTTTGCAACGTCCACTGTGGCTGAAACCCTACAAGCCCACACCAATTGTGGCCCCCCTCCCAAGAAGACCCCAATAGAGCCTTTACGCCAACTGATAGCAAAAAACCCATCCCCTCATGATGGCCATCATGGAATGTGACCCGCAGATGCCCCTGGTCCAGTTTTGTCTCCAACTGGGACTCCATGGCATTTTCATAAATAAAAGAACAGTCAATTTGTGGATGCACAGAGTTGTGGTTGCTGCTAGAATCTTTTCCAATCAATTTCTCAATGGCCTCAGATTTGTGGATACCAACCCATACAATTCAACCATTATTAATTTTATAAAAGGGAGGGAAATGAGGACGCACAATGACGTTATTTTCTTGTTGTATGCCAAGATTTCTGCAAGTATCCAAGATTATGGAGAAAAGTGTATCCAATCTGACGTTTAAAAGCAAGGGTCAATTTTGTATCACTTTGTTGGGGTTTTGTTGGCAGTTTCCCCCATTGGGTGTCAATCATTACTTGGTAATATCAAACACCGCAGATGGGTATTCCCACCAGATAGAGCTCAAAGACATGCTGGAGGAGCAGGCTACCCAACAAGCTGTGCCCACAGTTGTACTGAGTGCAGAGATGGAGCAGCAGGAATGGGCAACCAAGGAAATTAGGGATGCAGGACATACCTTTTGGTTCTATCCAACCAACCACGCTGACTTGCATCTTGCAGATGTATGTCTTTACAATTTTGGTTCAGCTTTCAGGCGCTTAAAGCCTTCTACATACAATGAACTGTGCACCCAAATTGAGAAGGGTTATGATCTTTTCCTGTTCATATTTTTCCAGGATTTATCTGATATTGTCATATTCTATGCAAGTGATAGCAATAAGTCCAGAAAGAACTCCTGTCTCCCCTCACACCCATCCATTTGATTTGTCAATCCCACATACATGACAGAAGAAGAATTTTAGTAATTAAATCAATCAACTCTTGCCGCCTCTTCCCAGTCAACAAACCCTGCCTCCCCAACCCCCCATCAAGCCACCTGCCTTCCAATCCTGACACCCAAGCCAACACATATTCCCTCACCACTACCTCTGATGCTGTCCCTTTTACGGGTGCAGATGATGGCAATGTACATTCCGCCCATTCCCTTCCCTTCTTGTCTTTTGATGAGTAAAATAAAACTTTTCCTTGTGGCAACTTATTAAATTTGACATTAAAATTTACAATTCACAATTAATAATATATTCTTTTTACATTATTGACATTCCCCATAATTAATACAATGTTGTACATTTTATGTGGTAACATATAATTATTTGCATGAATATTTTTCATTATCAATAATAAATTAAGGACCACAAATGTAAATTTTATATTAGAATACTGCAATTAGACGTCAACTCTTGATATTTTGATATTAAATGCATAACTCAATGCATTCTGTATAATAAAATTAGTTGTAAACAAGGCCTTTTTTCATTGTAATTTATATAAATGGACTGTGTTTATATTAGGGTACCATTAACACTTAGCACAAATATTGATACATAGTGCATTTTACAGCCTGCATATTTACCTATTAATAATAATTCTATAAAAATTTTATTCAGATTTTATGAGGTAATAATAATGTAATGGGTTAATAAATTACTGTTTATTACCATTAATTGGCTGATTTTCTTTGCTGTGGTGATTGTGCATTTTATGATAGTTATGCACTGGTATCCAATTGGCTAGTTTCATATCCTATCACACAGGCAATAAGAAACATGGTAGCCACCCCAAGACCAGATTCTAACAGGGTGGCAACCATGTTTCTTATTGCCTGTGTGATAGGATATGAAACTAGCCAATTGGATACCAGTGCATAACTATCATAAAATGCACAATCACCACAGCAAAGAAAATCAGCCAATTAATGGTAATAAACAGTAATTTATTAACCCATTACATTATTATTACCTCATAAAATCTGAATAAAATTTTTATAGAATTATTATTAATAGGTAAATATTCAGGCTGTAAAATGCACTATGTATCAATATTTGTGCTAAGCGTTAATGGTACCCTAATATAAACACAGTCCATTTATATAAATTACAATGAAAAAGGCCTTGTTTACAACTAATTTTATTATACAGAATGCATTGAGTTATTAATTTAATATCTAAATATCAGGATTTAACACATACATGCAATATTCTAATATGACATTTACATTTGTGGTGCTTAATTTATTATTGATAATGAAAAATATGCATGTGTTGATGATAGTACTATGAAAACCAGTTTTGTGATGTAATTTAACCAACATTTCAAGTATCTATAACTTGATAAAAGAATTAGAAGCACACCTGCAAAAGGTTGTTAAATAGAAAAACTATCAGGGAACTAGTAACAGAAAAGCTGGGCAACAGAGGCCAGCCACTAATCCAGTCAAAGGAAGATGCTGTGAATAAATTGGGAAATATTATAGATGAAAAGAGCAATTAAGGGTTACTTAATCTACAGGGAACAATTTTATCAAGTCTGAATTTCAATGATGCAGCCTACAATTTGTGGGAGCTCTGATAAAGGGCCTAAAAAACAATAAGAATCAAACTAATTTAAGGAAATAAAAGTTCAAAGGAAAACAACACAAATGAAGAAACCAATCAAATGGAAACAGATGAAAATGAAATAAAAGCAAGAAGCAGGAGCGCTTCAAGAAATACTGAAAATTTATCAAACAAAAATCAAGAGGAACCACAAGTTGCAAGATTGATAAAGAAGATAAGACCCAGGAAATCAAATGAAGAGCAGCCAACACTCATGAAGTTTGCAGAAGGAGCGCCTGTGGCTGAGGAGGCTGCAGGGGAAACAATTATTAAGTCTTTTTTATGTTTTACTTATATTTACTTTAGTTATAACTAGGAATGGGGATGAGGTTTCAGAAGTGACAGCTTTTCTGCTGAGTTGGTTCTACAGGGGTTACCAATCACTGGAAGCCCCTGTAAAACAAATAAATAAAAATCAAATAAATAAAATAATTCAAATGAACATGAATAATTTTGCAAATATTGAAGCAAAAACCAAGGAATATTTACCACCTGTGGGGTACTCACTGTGGATTAGAGAAGCATATGAAATAGGAGCAAATATCAATTTCAAAGGGATGACTGAAATTTGTGGGGATATCAAGATAAACTTTGATGAATATATTTATGAAATTATTCCACAATTTTTCTTTTCAAACATAAATGAATATGAAAAAAAACTAATAAAACTGACTTTCAAAATGGAACTAAATATCAAAAAACTGAAATTTTCAACAAAGTGTTCAAAGCATTATCAAGTAAATTAGGGATGCAGTCCTTATGAATATGATTAAACCTTTATTTATTTTGTTTGCTGAGGCATGGGGGGCAGATACAAGTCAGGCGCCCTCTGGAACCATATTCAAGCTCAGCCAAATGTCCTCCATCAATAAAGTAACTCAAATATATAAAAAATTATGCATGTTTTCTGAAAAATATACCTCTCAAAGGATTAATAATGTAATATACCTAGTAATCCTATTACATTGCATATTAAAAACAAACGTTAAAAAGTTGGAGGATGTACCAATACAACTTGACATATGCCAATAAGCACTAGAACACCAGAAGACATTGCAGAGGTATAGGACAGTTGAGCACGTCCTGTACAACTCCTTTGCACTGGCATTGTTGTATGGGTATTATGCATCCCCCAAAAAGAACCTATTAATCAATTTTCTTACCTGATTGCCTTTTATTAAGCGTTCAGCAACCACCAGGGTGCAGAGCGCCACCCCTCTTGCAACTGCATCCAGAGTTGTCCACCACGTACAGAAGAGTATGTGGATCCAACTAGACGTGTTAGCAGAAAATTTGATTTTGGGGTATAATTTTCCGGAATAAATGTATTTCCTTTGCAATTGGTAGGACACGCCATTTCAATTACAGCATCTTAAAAAACGCTATTTAAAAATATGCCATCTCAATTTTTGCTATTTCAATTTTATAGTAAAACACCATTTCAATTTACGGCATTGTGACTAAGAAAAAAAGTTTTAAATTTTTAGATTTTTTAAACTCCAAAAAAGCCAAATAATCCTCAAAAAAATTCAAAAAGCATTAATAGGCTTAAAAAGGCCTCAGAATTCAAAATCTGCAATAAAAAATGGGGTCAATTAGTAGCAACATAGTTGCATAAAGCCCAAAAGTTAAAATAAATCCAAAAATAACTATTTTCATCTATTATAACTATAAACTATACGTTAATATAGGCATATAATTGTACCAAATACTAAAAAAAGTTAAAGAATAATAAAATTAAAGGAAAGAAAAGATAAGATAAAATAATGCCAAGAAAAAGGGCTCAAACATTAGTGGAAAGAGCAACTGAGATAGCCTGAAGATGCTCTAGCTTGCTATCCTTGGGATAGTATGCAAGAACAACCTTGCTGATATCTGTGTACTTTTTCACTGCCTTAGCTGCTTGAGGTGTTGCCCTTAGACTTCATATTGATCTTGAAGAAGCAGGCAGAGATGGCCTGCTTGGTTTTGAGATGCACCATTATCTTGTTTAATTGGGCTTCTGAACCCTGAACCTTGCAGCAAAACTGGATATACCACCCTTCAAGGGAAGAGGTGGTCTTGATGAGGCTGTCTTTTACCTGCTTATAGTATTTCCACTGGATTGAGTCACCGCCTTTTCTGATTTGGCGTGCTACCTGAAAAATACCAACCCATTGAGTTACAGAATACTCAATAAAGGGCGCAAAGGCTGCCTGGTTGGCAAGGATATAAGAATGGAGGAGGAGGGCATTGTAGAAGGCATTTGTCTCCTCCTTTCTGTCCAGAGCAAGGGCAGCAAAGCAGTTAAATACGTCCTTGGCTTCTTTAGTGTCTTCAGAGTTAACTAGCTCATGAAGATCAGAGCACTTTTGGAGGTGGTGGCAGAGTACCTGCCAGAAGTGGAAGTAGCATCCCTGCAGGGAGCTCTTGAAGACTCTAATGAAATCATTTGCCTAGGCCTGTTCAAAATCCACTACCAGATATTCATGATAGGGAAGGCTTTCTTGCTGCTTTTTGGTTGGGGTAACTTCCTCTTAGTGTGACTGGGCCTTTTTATTGCACCCTCTAGTTTTCTTTGGCTCCTCTTTGATGGTTGGGAGGATTTCATCCAACTTGGCCTTCAAAATTGTAAGAGCGCAGACATAAGTTTCCTGCTTTTTTGTTGAGAATGAACTAGAAAACCAGGGGAGGAACCAGATTTCCAACCTGCCCATGGATGTTCCAAAGCTGACTAAATAGCTTTGGGCAGGTGGAGAAAGTTCCATCTGCAAGACAGGTCTTGCATTTAAACAGGTTGCGCAGATCCTGTGAGACAACAAAGCAAATAATTTGCTCAGGGGTATGTTGGATGTTGTTGTGGAGAAGAATATCTCCTCATAACAAGATAGTCTTTGTTCCTCTGTAAGGATCAATTGCTAATTGATGAAGCACTGACACATTCAGTGCTCAGAGAGATATCTCTGTAATTTGGAGGTGCCACCAATAGTGGCAAGTTGGGTGTCATTTAAATTAAGGAGGGCATCATTGACAACCTCAGTGGCAGTTTGATCTTTGGTGGTTGAGATGCCCTGGCAAAGAAATCAGCAGATCAGTTGGTACAAGGAATTAAAAGGCTTGGCGCAGTCATGGCCAGTATTCAGGGCCTTGAATCTAGTGAACCATATGTAGTGAGCCTAGCAGGGCACCTAACATTATCACATTTATAGTAATGTTGGTGGATTGGTTTCTTTTCATTGTTAAAGCTGAAGCTGTAGCCTTGTAAACAAAGCTGGCACCCCCTTTCTTAGTCATTATGGGGTAGCTGGCTGGGTATGTGGTGGGCAAAACAAAGGTGCCATTTTGATTACAGATATTGTAGACAGTATTTAGATCCCAGAGCTCAATTTGCTCATCTGCAGGAGCACCAGGCTCCTGTTCCTCTTCCTCTTCAGGCTCTGAGGTGGGATCAGAGTGGTGGTTGAAGTTGAACAACTTTTCTTGGGGGTCTGAAGGGGAGTAAACAAAAGGAGAGTGGGGAGGGGTTGGGCTTGTTTCCTCAGGTTCAGGGGAAGGTGTGGGTGTCTTGGGGGGAGCTTTACCCTTAGCAGGCTGCTTTTAGGGGTAGTTTTGGCCTTTTTAGCCTTGGGAGGAGTGATCTTGGAGGCCTTGGTGGCCTTGGACGAAGTTTTGATGGTAGGCTTGGGAGGCATCTAAAAGTGAATTAGTATCAAAATATGGGAAATTCGGGTGTTGTTTTTAAAGAGAAAAATGAGAATGTTTTAATATAAAAGTAGTAATTCTTTTAAATAGAATTGTAGAGAAGTATTAAAATATATAATATCAAAATTTTAATGTTTTTTATGTAAAAATAAAATTTTACTAGTAGCACAAGTAGGCAAAACTTTGAGTTTTGACTGAAAACTTGCAGTCAAAATGTTGTTTTTAAAGTGACGTAATTGAGATGCCGTTGCTCAAAAACATAGTGTTTTTGAGTATTTTTTATATCAAATTAACAAATTACCAGTGGAGCTACCTCAACTGGGCCAAAGAGTAAAACTTGAATTTCTCAAAAACTAGCTTATACAACTGGAGTTAAAAAGTACCCAGTTGTTTAGAGGAGATAAAAAATATATATTTGCAAAGTTATAGGCAATTTCTCACTTTTTTATAATTATGAGTTTTAACGTCAATTTGTACTTTTGAAAAGTGAAAAGCAAGAATTGCAGTGGGGGAATTGATATAGCATAGTCTGGCGTCATATGTAATTTCCCCTTATTTTCCCCTATCTATTGTGCACATTGAATCAATTGGGTGATATGAAACTTGATGGAATTTGAAGTGACGTAAATTGAAATAGTGTAATCACCCCCTTCCATATTAAAATCACTATTAAAATATTTTATTAAGAGAACCCTTATCAATGTATCCATGTATAAGTAAGCTATAAATTACATATAACAAAACTAGTTTTTTTACCCAGCAATGATAATCACTAGAGGGACTATCATAGTGGTGTCTTTTTAGGTTGTTCTTAGTATAAGTGTCTTAGATTAATACTATAGGAACATCTTCTGGCGCTATACAACAGGATTTATTTTAGTTCAGGTATAAGCTTATTTTAGTTAAAGATAAATAGTGTGATTCAAAATAGTGTAAAGTTGATATGGCGTAAACACACCCCACACTAAGTGGTTTCATATGTAAATAAAGTTAGTGAAATAAGATTTAATTAATCTGACTCAAAGTGACAGAATTGAGATGGCGTACATTTGAGATGCCACATTATAAAGGTATATGCAAATTTTAACTATTTTATTGTTTATTTTATTTTTTTGTGATTCAAAATTACTAACACAAAAAGCCATCTTAAATTTAATTTGAGATGGCATAAATTGAAGTGCCGTTTTTGAAATGGCGTGTCCTACCTTGCAATTTGCATCTCCCTAATAAATTATCTTCCCTTGCAATTTAACCTTTATATTTTTTAATTTTTTTAAAAGTTTTAATTTGAATATTTAAATTTGAATATTTAAATTTTAATATTTAAATTATAATAGTAATATATCTAGATATATTATAAGACAGTAGTTATAGTAAGCAAACACGTGAAATAATAAAATATGATTTAAAAATGTGTTAATTTAGTTGCTTGTCAACTACAGGCTCATATATTATCTAGTTAAACAAAAAGAACTGAATTTATCCACATCAAGCATCCTTCTCCACTTATGTTCTAAACAAGTGATTGTTTAGAACTTTAATTACCTTTCTCTTGTAATATGATTTGATAAATATATTTGATATGCTTAACCTGCATCATAAATGCTAATTAGTAAGATATAATGAAAATCATTGGTTTTTGTGTTGTGTGGCTATAGTGGCACTAAATCAATAAGGTCAGATGATGACTTGCAAGGTCTAATTTGTGGCTTAATAAAAGTCAATGGTACTAAAAAGGGTTCACAATTATTTAAATAAAATTAATCTATTTCTATCTTTTTTAATTTTTTATTTGTTAACTCTACAGTCAATACAATATTTAGTGCATTATAATAAAAATATGTGTCTCTATATCTAGTATAATTAATCTTACTTACCTTTTGTATGTATTCTTATATGTCTATAATACAATTCAATGTCAAGTCATACTATATAATTAATAATTTTTAAGTCCTAATAAAAACAAAATAATAATAAAAACAAATAAATCTGCAGCGTGCATTTATCTGATTGGCTCAGAGTTGAGAGCTTTTGGAAGGAAGGATTCAGAGTGCTCAAAAAAAGCTGCCATCACATTGGGTGACATTGCAAATTGGCTGATCTCAAGAATTTTATAAGAAATCCTTGGTGTCCTGAGGTAGACCTTTCTTCACCTTATTCTTGATCCAACCAAACACCTCCTAAATTGGATTTAGAAATGGAGAATAGGGCAGAAGGAAGAGGAGTCTCATTGGGCAGTCAGCCAGGCAGTGGCTGGCCAAATGGCTATTTTTATCTATTGGTGGGAACTCTGACAAACCAAATCCATCTTGTGGAGCCTGACATTATCCAACACAGCAATCTTGGTTGTACCGCTGTAATTGATCCAGAGGTACTCTTTTATGGCTCAGAGAAAATTGAGAAAAGTCCCACTATTGTGAGAACCCTTGATCATTTGATATTGGTCCAACCCGTGAGGACCCAGAAGCGCTACCATTGAATAGGTCTGAGAACAGACAGCTACACAATGGGCTACATCATCCTTGGACCCCTTCTCAACCCACCCATGCCTAGACCTGAGTGAGGAGGAAAATGATGATTCATCAATATAGAAGAAATGGATATTCCCAGTCTCCTTTAGGGCCACATAGGACTTGGCATAAATGTGTTGATCCTCAATTGTTTTTTCACTGTTCCTATTGTACAGAGAAACTCCAAGGACCTTCCACATGAAGCCCAATTAACCATTGTTTTGTAGACAAGGGTTTTGCAAACAGAAAACCCAAACTCTGTGGCCAGCATTGATTGGATAGCAAGTGAGTCCAGGTGGCAATCCTTGAGTACTCACTGCTTGATTGCATCAATGTGCACAGGTTGTAGTAGTTTTGGCTGTCCTTTTGCCTTGGCAGATTCTGCAATCCAACCAGTGTTGCCGTAATTTTTTAGGTTGCCAATATATCTGGCAATGACACCAAATTAGGATGTAATATCCTGAACTGCCATTCCCCCGTCAAGCAGTTGAGAATAGCTTCACACTCACTATCTGTCAACCAACGCTGGCCATTGGCAGGTAACACAGTATCCTGGCTGGCTGGCTCAATACAGGAGATGAGGACCTTTGTGTAGAAGGTGGGATCACTCTTACTTGTGGTGGTGCTGTTGTGCTCTGAAGCGCAGCACAGACACACAACATGGAATCATAACCTTAGGATTGGATTTGTACTAAGTCTTGGTTAGAATGGCAGGGAAGGCTATGCAATTATCTTGTGGTCCTGATTGAATAATATCTACTAGACATGGCTAGAGAGGCGCCAAAGTATGTGAAGACACAGAAAAAATGTGAATAGAACTTAAATTTTATTGGCAACAGTGAAATGGAATATATACTGTGTAGCTTTACCACAAAACAGTTCATGGACGGTAAGATCACTTTCCACAAGCATTAGTGGGGCAAGAAAGTTGCGCAGAATCAGGAAACTGAATAATTGAGTTTCCCAATTTGGAGCCATAGTCATTTCAAAGGGCAAAAGCAAAAGAGAGAGATTTGTCCTCAAAATAACCCATCAAAGGCAAAATCAAAACATGGTGAATGGCGGCATTCACAACATTGCCCCCCTCTAGATTGGCCTTAGGGGTTAGTACTTGCAGAGGAACTTGGCATGCACTTGGGTAACCAGGCAACCACTAGAGAGGAGTTTCACAGTGTACTCTGACCCTTGCTTGAAGGTCACTTCTAGAGGTCCAACCCACACTGTATCTAGCTTGTAAGTGTGTCCTCATACTCTATGCTGATAGTAGAGAACATGGTCCCCAATGTTGAACTCAGGCAAGGGAGAGCATTCAGTATTATCAATAGAGAGCTCAAGCATCTTGGTCTTATACACAGAAGTGTATTCAGTAGCCAGTATGTCAATGATGTGGTTGATTAGATCTTTGAAATGGTCATCAGGTTAATAGCCTTATCAGAGGAGAGTAGGGGGCTTCCAGGAGCAATGATGTGGTAGCCTCACGCCTCTACAGCATATAAAAGGGAAAATACCTGGTGACACAATGCTTGCTAAGGTGATAAGCAAAGAGAGCAGCGGGTAAGTATAGATCCCAGTTGGAAGTGTCAGAATAAGTGAGTTTCCGCATGATAGAAACCAGAGTTGAATTTGCACGCTCAACTGCCCCATTGGTAGAAGAATTATAGGAGGCAGAGAAAAACTGGTGAGATCCCAAGTCCTTGACAACAGAGGCTACTAACTTGGCATTGAAGTTATTCCCATTATCAGACAATAACACTTGAGGGCAGCCATGGCGGTAGAAAACATCTTGCAACAGGAAGGTGACAGTTGTCTTGGCAGTGATGTCCTTAGTAGGGCAAGCTTCTACCCACTTGCTAAAATGATCAACAGCAATTAGGATAAAGCAGCAACCAGAGCAGGAGCAAGGGAGAGGCCCTACAGTGTCAATGCTGACAGTGTGAAATGTGTGTTGAGGGGGGACTATCTTGAATTTATGAGAGCCAGCTCAAGGTTGTTGGGGCTGACAGTCATGATAACTAGAAATGACGTCTGGAATCAGCAGGCAGAGGTTCTCCCATAAATAGTTCTTCTGGAGCCATTCATAGGTCTTGGCAATGCCTCCATGTCCCATCTCCTTACAAGCTTTAAGCACCAAAAAAAGGGAAAGACTAGGCTGTACATAAGGCAAGTATTGGTCTTGTACTTTCTTGAAGAGCTGATTACCACAAATTAGTGTGTCCTCAGATAGTTTTTCTAGAGAAATTTGGACTTCTTCTGTCTCATTCTCCTAAGAGGAAGGATATCTAATTAGTTCATACAGTCAATTAGACTCAGAAGGGTGTAGAGCAAGGATGGGCATTCTTGATAATCCATCAGCATTCTGATGATGAATTCCGGGACAGTGTAGTAATGTGAAGTTGTAACCTTGCAGGCAGAGAGCCCATTTAGTTAGTTGTCATTCTGGTTCATTAAGGTGTTGTAGACACTTAAGCAAAGTGTGGTCAGTGATCACAGTGAAATGGGTGCCATACATATAATGACGGAACTGCTTGACTTCATGCAACACAGTGAGGCACTCCTTCTCAGTCACACTGTAGTTCTCTCATGCTTGTTCAGGACAAGAGAAGTATAAGCTACAGGGTGATCCACACCCTCATCATCCAGTTGGGCCAAGATAGCTCCAATAGCCAGGTTAATAGCATCAGTGTAAAGGATAAATCCCTTATTGTAGTCAGGATACACTAGGATGAGAGCCTCTTTGAGCTTTTGTTTAAGGGTCTCAAAGGCTTGTTGCTGACTAGCAGTCCATTTGAAAGGGACATTATGTAACAGTTGGACCAAAGGATTGCTTGTATTGGCAAAGTCAGGGATGAACTGTCTGTAGTAACCCATCATGCCAAGAAAAACTTGTAATTCTTGCAGGTTGGTGGGTGGAAGCATTCTGTCAATAACCTCAACTTTCTTGGTCATTGGGAGAATCTACGTCTGGGTTACCTCATGGCCCAAGAACTCAAGGCGTTCATTGAAGAAAACACACTTAGATGGTTTCAGTTTAAGGCCAGCCTCTCAAATATTTATGAACACTTCCTTGAATTGAGCCAGGTGATCTGTAAAGGTAGCGCTGAATACTTTTATATCATCTAGGAATACTAAGACACATGAAAGCTTCAAGTCATAAAGGATAGAGTGCATGGCTTGTAAGAAGGTAGCTGGGGGCATTGCAGAGTACCTGTGGCATACAGGTAGGCTCAAACAGTCCTTCAGAAGTGATGAGTGTGGCCTTCTGTCTATCCTTGAGAGAGATATCAACTTGCCAGTACCCAGATGTTAGATTCATAGCGGAGAAGAACTTGGAGCCTTCAAGCGGCAGAGAGCATCATCAATACGCAGCAAGGGGTAGGAATCCTTTTTGGTTAAGGAGTTCAATTGTTTATGGTCCATCACAATACAATGACCTCCATCCTTCTTCTTCAGTATGAGCAAGGGGGAGGCCCACAGACTTTGGGAAGGAGCCAGTAGCCCAGTGTCTAAAAGTTGTTTGAGCTCTTTAGACACCTGAGTGTCCTCTATGTGACTGCAGCAATATGGTTTAGCACAGAAGGGGGGAGTGTCACCAGTATCAATCTGGTAAATTACGCCTTTGGCTAGACTTTAATCAGTACTATCTTTAGGAAAACATCTAAAAACTGATCTAGAAAATCAAGCTCCTCTTTCTGTTGGACCAGGGATAGCTGCAGGAAATCTTGCGCAGTGAACAAGGATAGGACTTGGGGCTTGTCTTCAGGTAAATTAAAATCCTAAAACATGCCAAAGGGATGTAGCAACAGGACATTGGGAGCATTCAAAAAATTGTCATAGCCAATAACCTGCCCTCTAGACACATGTATAGTAAGAGCTGTCAAGTTGACAACCATCAATTGAACAGGGTCTTTATGAGAGACATCCAAGACTCCCAGGCAGAGGTAGGGTTTATTGCGGCCTAGAAAGGGAGGAGAGTATAACTCTAGAAACATGTGCTCAGGTAACTCATATGATATTGGGAGTCTAGGATAGCTTGAGATCCACAGGGAATGGTTACAGCAGAAGTGGCCAGGAGAGGAATCCCCTCAGATGCAGGACAAGCCATAGAAGAATACTTTATGTTGGACAAATGGGTACAGTATTTTAGGGTGAAAACACCAGTGGGATATTCTAAGGCACATGTTTTGAGGCGCTTCCCTGGAACTTTAACAGGCTCTTCAAAGATCAGAGGGACTTTGTACCCTAAGATAGAGAGGTAGCCATCCTTAAAGCTGATGATCCCATTGTATTCCCTAAGAGATGGAAAACAACTAGAAGATTGTAATTCTCATTTCCCAAGAAAACAGCAGGAGCAGCTAAAATTAGCTTGCCAAACTGTATGGGAAGAGCAGAATAAGACCCTATAGCGCGAGTCATGGATAGCCCAGCTGTACCATAAAACTGGTTATAGTTAAGGCTGGGGGCAGTTTGAGCTTCTTGACAAGCTTTGAGGAGACAAAATTAACAGGAGATCCAGTGTCTAAGACGGCCTTAATTTTCACCTTTTGGATGTATATTTTCACATGAGTAGTAGTACAAAGAAAGGGTGAAAGGACAGCCAAGATGTCCTGGGCTTATGATTTCTCTTTGTCCTGTTATTTTAATCATGAATCTCAAGCCTGGAAACTCCTTATAGACAGTCTGGAAAGGAAGCAAAACTGAAACATTCTTTAATATAGCTTGGCAACTTAAGCACCTTCCTTGGACAGCTCTACAAGCACGGGAGACCTCTTAGCTTGGGTGAGGTATGGACAAGAGACAAACTCTTTGGCTTCAGACAAAGGCTTGACAGTTCTCGTAGTTTTTCCAGAGTGTAACTTATAAGGGATCATAATGGTTTCAGGGATAGCAAGAACTGAATACCCATAGGTTTCAGGATCATCAACGTCTGAATCATCCATGTCAGAGTTGTCAGAGATGTTGTGGAACAGCAACAGAATGGGAGGAGCCTCAGTGTCAGAAGGCCCAGAGTCAGCTACAGAGGGGGAATTGAAGGATACTGGTAAGAATTGTCAACCAAGAGTGTCTCTGCCTCTAGGTTGACTGTTCTTTTCCAGCCTTTTCCTTAGGATCAGCTCCTTCAACCCAAGGATTGGTGCAGACTCAAGAATGATGACCTATCTGGCCACAGTTATGGCAAACTTGGCGTCTAGGAGGATTTTGTGAGTTCATGGTAAGGATGCAAGGGCTACAAGAAGACAAACTAGAATTAATGGCAGCACAATTCTCCCGCACAACTGCTCCAGAATGGGTAAGGTGAATATCCTGCAGCAGTGTCTTTATGCTCTTCATAGAGGAAAGCATGGCCTTATGAGCCTTAAAGTGGAGACACAGAAGCTAATTAACCTTGAGGGCTTGAGCCCAAGCCATGTAAGCTTTGTGCGCTGTCAATTAACTGCTTGTTATCAGTTGCTGTCCTTCCATGTAGAATCTATCTGCAAATTCAGCTAGAGTCTCCTTAGGTTTGAAAGCAATATGCATGAAGGCGTCCTTCTTCACTTCTAAACTAAGGTTGCCACCAAATTTTTCAATCAGAAGCTGCTTCATTTCTGCTCAAGTCTTGATGGTGGGCAAATCAGGTACTACTACCTCCTTATAGGTCAGGTGCAGACAGGTTAGAATGTGTTCCTTCTTAACCTCATCTGAGGCTCTTCTCATGGCAGTTTCATAGATAGTTAGGAAAGCTGCAATGGTCAAGGTTTTGAGGTCAAAGACTTGCTTAAAGTTAGATTTGAAGTGGGCCTCAGTAGATGGATCACCATTGTTACTGTCAAGCACGTTTATATGTGGGGAGAATTCCGCTTCAGATTCAGAGGGGGGCTGTCTGGCCCACAGTTGACAAACACTCTCTTCAATAGTAGTCAAGGTTTCAGAAGTGCGGGCAGCCAAATTTTTAACCAAGGTGGTCTGTTGCTCAGTAACATCTAGGCGCTGGACCTGAGTTGTTACTACTGTGAAAATTTCAGCCAGCCAGGAGGTAAGAGAAGGACCCACTGAGAGGCAAGGCGCAAACCTGTCATTTACCAAATCAATTAATTCACTCATTTCTTGCATGTCTTTATCAAGTTCATTGTGGTCCTGTTTCAATTGGTCCACCTCATTAGCTAGAGCTATCAACTCCCTAGCACAGTGAACGTGGGTGGCTCCTGACAAGCCAGGACAACAGCCATCTTTATCAACAACCCCAATTAGACTAGCAGCAGTTGCCACCATTCCGCCTAAGGGAGCAACCTCTTGTTGTAACTCAGCAATTTGATCTGTCAAAACAAGCACTTGGGGATCAGTCTGAGGTGCTTCAGTAGGGCAACCTTGACTACAGGTAGACGCTTGTAGCTCTCAGATGGAATCCCATAGCCTCTGTTCTCTATCCATCAAATTGTCAGATGGGGGAGAAGGCGGAAACTCTGGCTTGGGTGTAGACAATTCATTCACTTGAGTCTGGAGCTTGGTAATGACAGCAGCAAAGGCAACCCTTCTTAATCAATTCTTCACTGAGCTTGCAAAGGCCTCTAGCAGCAAGGTCTGCTACTTGTTGCAGTTGATCAAAGGAGTAAGTGCTGAAAGCATTGAGCTGTTGTACAAGTTGTTCAAAGTTGGTAATATAGGTGTTTAAGGTAGAATCTACTTGGGCTTGCCAGGGTTGTTCTAGCTGATGGAGCTCATATAAATGCTCTCTGACGTATTTGGGGATGAACTGGCGCATTTTCTCAATGGAATTAACTAAGCAATTTTGGTAAGTGACAGAGTTGCGCTGATTGCCTAACACTAAGGAAAACAGTGAGTGAATCCACTGTTGATAGGCAGTAAACTGATCCCAATAATGAGTGACGGCTGCTTGTAGAAACAAAATCTCCTGAACATGGTTCCCTAACACCATTTGATGGTGGGCTAAGGCAGGATATACAAAGGATGGCAATAGGTGCTCAGTGGAGCAAGCCACTGAGAGGAGATGCTGTGGAAATTGCAGAGCCACAATTAATTCATAGTATTCCTCTTGAATGAACTGTAGCTGGAGGCAAGGGATGCCCCATCACAGGCTATCCCAAGGGCTACCGCCATGACTTGTTCCAAGTCAGGGGTACCCAAAGAGTAGGCCACTAGGCGGGTACATTACCAAGGTTCAGCACAGTAGGGACAATAGGTGGTTCTGTGATGTCTTACTCAATAGGAGGATTTTTGATTTCAGGGGAAGTTGGCTCTTGTATAGGAGGAGGCAAAGGACCTGAAAGCGTGGTTGAAAAGGGGGTAACAAAGGGGCTTACAGTCCCTGTAGTGAGCACCATTTTTTGTGTTCTGAGTCGTAGCACAGACATAAAACGGGTAATCCTAACCTTAGGATTGGATTTGTACTAAGCCTTGGTTAGAATGGCAGGGAAGGCTATGTGATTACCTTGTGGTCCTTATTAAATAATATCTACTAGACATGGCTAGAGAGGTGCCAAAGTACTGGGAGACACAAAGACAAAAATGTGAATAGAACTTAATTTTTATTGGTGAATAAGAAATGGAATATATAGTGGTCAACAATACCACAAAACACTACCAGAATGGTAGGATCACTTGCCACAAGCATGAGTGGGGAAAGTGAGTTGCGCAGAATCAGGAAACTGAAAAATTGAATTTCCCAATTTGGAGCCAGACTCATTTCAAGGGGCAAAAGCAAAAGAGAGAGATTTTCCCTCAAAATAACCCATCAAAGACTAAATCAAAACATGGTGAATGGCAGCATTCATAACAGGCGCCGTCAATAGTGGCATAAGACACAGGCTCAGATGGCTCCTCAATTGTGGCCAATGGCCCATAGGAGGTGTCAAAAACGCGGGGGAAGGCAGTGGCAACTCTTGGATCAAGAGTGCGTGGCCAGGTGACAACTGGGTACACAGTGGAGGTGTAAGTAACCTCAGTGTTCCTGGAAACCCTGGTATAGGAGACTTTTGTGTCAGGCCTTGAGAGTGGCTTCTGTCTAGAATTCAGGCTGTGTGATCTGGCTTGGGATGCAGGAGGTGGTTGACTGGCGCTGACGCCTTGGGAGGCCTGTGTGTTGTAATTACTCCCCTTGAGTATGGTTCTGGGTCTATTCTTGGACCTTCTGGGACGCCCTTGTGGATAGGCTGCCTTGCAGGCTGGTGCAGGAGCTGGTTGGTAATATGATTGTTGGTCCATAAAAATAATATAATATAATATATTTTAGATTAAATATGTATTTATTTAGGCTTTTGATTTAGTTGTGATTAGTTATTTTCTTTTGATTTAGCCTTGAATAGTAACAGAATTTCTATATCTGTGATTTGAAATGTATAATATTGTATACTTTTGGGGTTTGATAATTTTAAAGTTTAGTCACCTTTTATGTCTAAACATGGTTATTGAGATTAAATTTTTAGTTTGATTTTATCCAGAGTGGAGCTTCTAGATTTGGACTGATTTGTCCTAGTGTGCTTACTGTACATTAAATTTTGATTCCAGTTCTGCAATTAATATTTGAGTTTACCAGTGACATTCAAAAGTGATTTGGAATTTGGTTCTTGGATTTGAAAATCCCGCAATTTCAAAAAACATAGTAAACTTAATGGAAATGGATGATGAATTTGAACACTTCAAATCTGATTCCAGTTAATTCATTTCTTCCATTGGAAATATGCAGTTCAAATTGAACTTTGCAAAGTGTCTATGAGTTCCCACGTTTTTAAAAATTCAAATAAACACACAAAAAAATCAATTTAATTAAAAAAGGCCATCTCACAAAAGTGATTCAAAATTTGGACCAAGGATTTGACAATTCTGCATTTTTACATTTAGGTTCTGAATTTACAGTATAATAGTAAACAATATAAACTATATAAGCACATACATGTTTTTATTAATATAATTGTTTCTTGACTTAAAAAGTGTTGAACATCCACTTTTACTTTAAAGAGTCAATCACCAGTGTTTTTAATTTTCAATAGTAGATTTACATATATACTACCTCTTAAATTGGTCATTGAACCAAACAATTTATTAAACAGAGTTGACGTCAAGTGTTTCAAGTTAAATTTGGAGTTCCCAGCCCAGAATTGCTAATAAAAATTCTCTTATATTGCTTAAGCAAAAAATACTACTAGATCTGCATATCTGGTAGTCAACTCCATGGTAGTTGAAAGATTGTTGACTACAAGGGAAATATTTTTCCACAGTTGCCTTTTCATTAGGCTTATAATTTACCTTGGGGTTGCCTATGTGACTTTGAGCCCTTATATGGATCAATTTCCCTCTGGTAGTCGCCCTTGTGGGGTTCTTTTAGGTGGATCATCAGAAGCTTGGGTAGACCTGATTTCAACTGAATCAATTTAGTTCAGTATTGAGATTAGTGAGACAAAAGTCCAATGGGAATGACAAAGAATATGAATAAGATGTATATTTTTTTAGAGGACAGTAGTTAATATACTAGGAAAGGAATCCACTAATCCATCAAGGGGGTGACATTGTGGCGGGATCCAAGTATGGTGTTAGCAATAAATATCTTATTAGGGACAAGGCTTTGGAATTGATTGTCAACTAGTTAGGGGATATTGTCCGTGGTTTGACATTGGCAATGGGATGCCCAATATTGTTAAATATGTCATGAAGCAACTCTGTGAGCATATCCTGCATATTATAAGATATGTTGGAAGACAATGTGTCAATCTTGGTTGCAACAACCCCATGTATTTTCCTGCTGGTAATAGGCTCCTTAATTTGTTGACAAGCCTGTAGATATGCCTGGTAGAGAAAATAGGCTAAGCAAGAATCCTGGAACTTATTATAATCCTTTTTTCCTTCCCAAATACCCTTTTAATGCTGTTTATTAGGGCATAAATGAGCTGAATATACAACTTGGAAATCTAGAGAGGACCAGGAATTTCATCCAGACCATTGACTCCAGTTGAATTACTTCTGGGCAGCATAATGCTTGGGGTGACTTCCTTAGATATACTAATTCTATGGAAAGTACAAAAGTAAATTATTTGGCAACTTAAAAAGGGACTCAAATGCTCCCCAATCATCATTGGTGATTGATAACTCAGGAAAAAACGTATTTCACAGAAATAAATGGGCTACCAAAGCAGCTCTGTCATCTACAGGCTCTTTGCATGATAATCTTCAGTCCAACAATATACCAGATCTCAAGTTTATTTGCACCGCTTTACTCATTCCTCAACCAGGAGTTTTCTATGAGTGAACATACTAAATTTCTGCATATTCTGATCCTCTTAAAAAACTTCATAATCATCATCACCAGGGGAGCTCCATGTCACAAGAAAGGAGAATAGAGATTGGGATAGTCTTTATTAACAGAAGGAAGATCCCCTTAAAAACCTTCTTATTTGCCACTGTTCTACAGTCCTTATGACCAGCTAATCCTTCAGAAAGGACTTCTTAACGCTTTAGAAGACATCTGGTTACTAGAAACCAACCAAACTTGTAACCATTAAGATTCAGATCCAGCACCCAATCAAGCTCCTGCTTGTAACCAAAAGATTTCTGAAAGACCCCATAACTTTCCAGATAGCCTCCTTCTTATATTGTCCTTTTCCCAACTGTTCTGCCTTCAGAATGGCTTCTTCAAAAGCTTAAAACATTGGTGCTCACTTTTTCCTATAATAAATTAAGCTTACACACTTAATTTCTTAAAAGCTTAAAGCATCAGTTCACTGTTTTCTTGCTTATACTTTAAGATTTTGGATTCCAACTAATCATATTCATTGGTAAACCAGCCTGCAATCCAATCAGATATTTGCAGCGTTCAAAGCTTCACCATCTCTGAAGCTCATCTGCAATCCAAATTAAAGATCAAGTTCCACTTCTCAAGTTGATTGAAGCGTTAACACCTTGCCCACCAAAGTTTTAACCGCCATTATGTTTTAGCGCAAAGTGTACCTTGATTCAAACCCAATTAACCTGCATGATAAATAGCTATATAAGTTGCTGTCTCTGGATCTTATTCAACACTTCCTCCATATATTTACTGCCATAGTAAAATCAAGGGAAACAGAAAATCAAAATGTTCTGCATCCTACTCTTGTAGCAGAACACATCAATGAAACGCTTCAGCTGGCTTCAAAATTTCCCCAGACTGTTCAAAGCATGCACTAAAGGTGTACCACCATACCTGCCTGTAAACATAACCCTGGCTTCAACTAGTGCCCTTGCACAAAGATACCCATATTGCCCCTACCAGATACAAGCATCCCTGTGCTACTCCTTCTGCCAACACAGCGCTTCCAGGGCAAGTGTTCTGGTGCTACCTTCTCCCACAGACATACCTTCCAGCATCAAGTACCTCACTGCTACCCTGCTCTGGCCTGCTCCTAGCAGCAATCATCCCTGTGCTGCCTCTTTCTCCTGTGTCCGCCCAAGTGGTTAGCTTGAACTACTGCAAAGCCACAAAGTTCACTCCCCATAACCATCAAACCATCTGGCTCAGCAGCAGCCTCCCTGAAAACCACCCCAGCAGTGGCTCTAGGCCCCCTATGCTTGCTTAGTAGCAGTAAGACCTGCTTAAAGCGGCCTATACCCCATGAAAAGTGAGACTTCTATCTGGTTTTGAGGAGAGGTAACCTGACAGTATTCTGCCCTGGCTGGGTTCAGGATCCTACTACTGCCAAGCATGTACTTCTGAGAATATCATAAACATAATAAAGGGAAAGCTTAGAAAAGAAATTATGCTGTGGTTGATAGGGATATAGAAGATTGCACAGCGTCATAGACTGCCATGTACTGTCCATGCATGTTGTGGTAGCTGTGGAGCTTGTATGGGCAGTTTCCTGTTCAGGATTTAATTGGTTGGTCCCTGTATAAGATGGATGTCTGGTAAGGGTGCCACTGGTTACTTGTTGATTAGGGAATCAATTGGAGTTTTGTTCCCTGAGAGGGGGTGGTTGTGGATGTTGTGATAGAGGCAGGGGTGGATCTCAAACGGCGGCTGCTTTATAAAAAAAGCATCCAGCCGTTTAAGATCTGGAAAAGATCTGGAAAAGATTCTGGAAAACGTACTGGCTACAATTTTCCAGAGCTTTTTCTGTACACGTCCACAGGAGGATGTTATTTTGAAGATTTTCAATCTAAATAAAAGTTATCCTTTATTTTTTTGGATTTAAAAATAAAAATATATACCCTTTTAATTTGACTTTTGCTTCAAAAAGAAAAATTTACAGAAATATAAACAAATGACTGGCAAATCTTGAAAACAGAGAGCTGTAGACAGCTGTTTCTTTAAATTTTGGATTCCCCTAGGTGAGGGAAATCTGAAATCTGAAACGGCAACAGCTTGGATGCGCCAATTACGGCAAATGCCGTAACTAGCACATTTTTTATCCACCACAACCCTAGTTTTGACAATACCATTATAAAATTCCTGCATTCCTGGGAAAATACCCAGATGTATTATCACCTCACCAGGTCTAAAGTAGCCTATACCCATTGGTGTAACCCACCCAGGGCACTCATCCTTACCCTTCCAAAGTACATCTTAGGGAGCTACCCTGTTAATTCCCTGGGGAATGGAGATCATGCCATGGCCACCAGGGCTGGGCAACAATTGGAATAACCAACCCTTACCTCTTGTAGGCCACTGAATGTTTACTTGGACACAATCTGCCCACACCTGCAACTGGCTCTGAATGCCGAGCGTTACACTTACTCCCCAGCTTGGTTGCTAGAGAAAGAGGTTACATAGCCTAGAGAATTTCCAAGCGGGGGATCCCTTCCATCATCCCTTGGTGGATTCTCACTTTAAAGGGAATTGACGGGACCCAAAAGCTCTGGTGATAGAGCTATTGTGGAACCCTACATCTGCAACCAAAGTTATAGCTGAGATGGGTTGGAAAGATTGCATTAAAGGGGGAAATAGTAGGTGATTCAAGAGGTTATGATTTTATAATGATGGGGTTGTATATTTATCAGTATAACCTTCATAGGGAAGTGGTATATGAATAGATGGATATATTGATGTGGAAGTTGGGGCTGCTAAATCTGGTACCCAAACATGGTGGGGATCATCTATTTAGCCTATCTCAAATTTTCACTATGGCTTCTGGGCTAGGGATATATTCTGGTGTGATTAAGTACTTGTATTGGTTAAGCCTTTACTTAGCTGGTAACAAGGATTTGCTGTTTTATATAATTAAGCTGTTTGTATCTGATTTGAAATGTAGCTCTGTAAGGGGAACCAGAAGTGATGAAGAGTCTAGGGGTGGAAGATCTAGACAATGTTGAGCTTCAGCTTAAAAGGAAGCTGGTGACAAATCTGATCCCTAATGGTTTAAGGATGAGGTTAGACATTGTTTATAGGATGGAGAGAGGAAATTATCTGGGATTTAATTGATGGGTATATGTGAGGAACTGATTGAATACAAGTTTGGACATTTTTTATGGGATCAGATTCAGAATTGTATGGATCATATGGAAAGGTCAGAAGAAAGTTAATGTTATATTTTGTATGGGGGCTTTATTAGATTTGTTGGTGGAACAAGAATGCATGTTTCTTTAAGGCTGGTGTGGATCAGGGAGCTCTTAAATGAGGATTAAAATCAAGATTGGTATGGAATTTGGGTAAATGGAATAGTCAATAATAGGTAGATCAATCTACCAATATGGAATGCAAGTATAGCCTCTTTACAAGGGTAGAAAGATATAACTGATCGCCAGTGACATATTTTGAGTATGCAGATCAGTAAATAAAGCAGTTCTTTGATAACTTCAAATTAAGTTTAGCACACAAGAAAACATATACCTAATAGACTTAGGCTTCTTCATATGCCTACAGCATAATATTACTGCTGGCTATAAACGACCAGAGAACCTGCCAAGATATACTTTCATGGAGAGTTTATCTATGCGCCTCATAAATCGGAGGAGCTGGAGATAGTTCTGTTTAACCCTGCCATGATTGATAGTTGTGTCTAATAAGGCTCCCTGATTTCAATCCCACTGGCGCTTAGCTTTAAATATGAGCCCTATAAAAAAGCGAGGTTCATTTCGGCGAAACTTCCACCAACCGCCCAATAAAAGTAAAGCCGGGAAAAGAAATGTCTAAAGCGAGGAAAACATCAGCTTGCAACAGCTTGGCTTTAGCGACCGAATCGAAGCAGCTCATGCTCCGATTGTCGCTACCAAATAGAAGCTGCGACATCCGAGATTAATTAGGAATGTTCTACTTGGATGGCGCAGCCCATAGGCTTGGGCTTTTGGCCTTTGCCACCACGATCGAATGAGATTGGTTTAATTTAGAATTTATAGTCCGTGATTTAATATTCGCGCGATCAGTCATCCTTTTTAGGGTTGAGTCATTACTTGGAACCACATCAATCAAGCCACTATATAGGTAACAGAAATCAAACTGTATGCTCAAGATGCTTCGCCTTAACCAATCCTTGATCAAAAGGGTATTCTGGTATCTCGACAGAAGGGCAGTCCTAGACCTAAGCCTGACTTGTCGTACCTTTTATCACGCTGCCACTCCAGTACGCTTCCATACCCTTGCCTTAAGGAGAACCCTTGACAAGGGCTACATGGAATTCCTCATCAGCAAGGGAGTGTTTTTCACCAGACTAAAGTGTGATATTCAAACCGTCAGAGCGCTGTACAGAAGAAACTTGAGTATCGCCCAGCTGTTCCCATACCTGAGCACGGTTGACTTTGACCAGTACAACTGCACTGAGCAGGATATCAAGGTTTTCGCAGTCGACATCCAGAGATTATGTGGATTGAAACACCTCAGCTTGGATTTCCGGGACTCTAGATTCATTGGTGGTTTGCAATCAGTCATTAGGAAGCTTGAGTCACTGTATATTCCTGACGATGCAGGGCCTCTATTTAAATGGCCATTCCATTACGTAGGATTGAAGACCCTTTATGTTGATCCTTCATATTCAAGATGGAGTGACCAAGCATATCCCTTTGAAGTCTTGGTTATCACCAATGGCCAGGCAATCGATGCACTTAACCCTGCTACCGGGGTCTGGGGCGAGAGTTTCTGTTACCATGCCCGGTATTTCTTTAAACTGTTCCCAACCGCCTACTTTGACTACATGTATGGCTTCAACTTCATGTTCCCAAATTACTTCTGCCGTGAAGAAGATTTGGAGCCCGAGCTTCTTCCTGGGGCTGTGGAGTACTGCAAGATAACCCATGGCTACACTGCCCGATACAACGAGGACTTTAGCTGCCTGAAGGAGGTCCCCTCGCTGGACCTGGAGCTTGGCCCCCACAAGGAACCTGTTCTGTATGGATATGCAAAGTTTCAAACGACAAAGCTATCTCTGAAGACTGACGACGCTGAATTCCATCTCCACCTTGCATGGGTGTTGCGAAGCTTTCCCAATCTTCACCACCTGTACCTCCACAACCAAATCCCACACGCTATTCTTCCCTTCTCACCCAAATCCTTTCCTCATCTCACCCACTTCTACTCAAGCGTTCCCCAGTCAGATCTTGTCTGGAATTCTCTTGCTGCCGCATTCCCCAAATTGGTTGCTATCCACACCGCTGTGGACCAAGCCAATCAAATCAATCTCCAGGATCTAAACCAAACCACCTTCCCTTACCAGAGCATCGATACCTACTCCCAAAGGGATCACTATTCCCACTGGCTAACTAATCATTCTTACCGTTGATATCTTAACAACCAAATACTATCGATAAACATTCAATCCAATAGCTTCCAAAAACCATACTATCATAACAAAAGACTATGCATGATTTAAATTTGACCAATTTACTTAGAAACCAAACCAGAATCCAACTTCCATCCATCTTTAATATATCCTCTATTTTTCAAATATACATCACTTTTAATCTGGATCAAACTCCATATTTGATCTTTATTTAGGTAAGCAAATTGTATCATTTCTGGAACTTTAGGTTCTTCCCACCTGGGCAATCCCATCTGCCCAAAAAATATGAAGCAATCGTGATATTTTCTTAGAAGTATAAAGCTATAGGATATCTTAACAACTTGGTCAGCCTTTATCAGGATCCAGCCTGTGGGGGGTTTGTGGGAACTTGCGGGCGGACGGCCTGCAAGCCCAGCAGGAAGGACCCACCACAAGATTGGTGCTAGCTTTACAATATAAGGTAATAATTTGCCCAGGAGGGCCCAAGGTCTGCTTGCAGGTACCATCAAATCAATCAAGCCGGTAAGAGTGATATACATCACCCCAAATATCTGAGTGGAAGTGGATTCATTGGCCGCAACAGATTCTTGCGGGCAGTTGGGCCGTGGGGTGGTGTCATTGGAACCAAATACATGGGCAGGTAGTTGTACTTGTCGCGGAATAGCAGAGGTAGTATGGTGATTTTGGTGCCCTATGTGTAAACGGTTTCTGTCTCTCTAGTTCTAGCCTCTAGATTGTAGATTAGAATTTTCTCTAGGGTGAACTCTGAGTACGCCAGGTTGGGTGGTTAATCAGTGAAATGTACTGGGCCAAAGGGAACTCCTGGTGGACGATAGAATTCAGGCAGCTGGTCCGCGGTTTCTTGGGGTTGGTGGGTGTGAGGTATGGAACCGCGAGAGGTAGACTGCAAATGAAATAGAACTAAAATCAAATATGTGTCAAAACAGCAGGCTTAACCTGCCAGCAAGGTTCCAAGCAAGCGGGTTTATGACCCACAATCCAATTACCTGGCCACTCAAAACCAGACTAGGAAGTCAACTTGAATTGCCAAATCCAACAACATGAACAGATGATGATCCCTTATGGTGGATGCCTTGCTTTGGCACTTGACTCATTACCAGGATCAAGCCATCCCCTTCACCATCCAGCCGTGTGATCAACACAATCATGTTCCTGTTATCCTTGATTCACAATGACTATATAATCACTATCTCTCAATAAAGATTATTATCTAGCTTCTAAATATTCCCCCCTTGTAACTCTGCTAAAATAGCACAGCTACGGCATATGGAATAACCTGGTCAAACCAAAGGTTCATGTCACTTTATTGCAAGAATGGTGATGGGCAACTTCCTGGCAGTCCAGGGTATAAGTGTGCCCATCTGCCATGAGTAAACTTTTACAAATTTCTTTGGCCCAGGTGCTGATTTCTACCAGGGGTTTCCTGTCCTTGATGGCATCCTTTGCAGGGGTTAATCTATTTGCTGATTCAAACTAAGAACACTCAAATTTCCTTAACAGGTTGTGGGGTTGGTCATCTCTGGGAAGCCTGCGTTCTGTAGGAAGTTTCTTTGTTTCCCCTTCCGTGGTGGCCCAAGTTATTTTGGAATCTATGGCTTGGCCCGCCCGCTGATTGGTTGGGTTAACAGGAACCTTTAGCGTGGGGAGTGTCAATGCAGGTAGTTTTGGTTCATCAGGCTTTAGGGGATTCCCCAAAGTCAAATCCTGCTCTGGTTTGAGCCCAAAAATCTGCGGGCTGCCAGCCCGCAGGGTATCAGGGTTCAAATCCTGTAGTTAAGGTTTTTCTATGAGCATGGTCAACATGAGTTTGCCACTTGTGACAGCCTTGCCAATACTAAATCATCTACCTTCACTATTTACTAGGACACTGCAGACAAAGCGGTAGAGGGGAACTCTTATAACTTATTACTTTATTTACTCATAATGTAACCCATCCAACAGCTACAAACTTTCCAGGAATAACTAAGAGCTTGTGGTTGGGCTTCAAGGGATCTTTATCCTTTTTTCACAACAACTTCTACCCTGATCTTTCAGACAGGTCCTAGCCGCTACCTGCACAAGTGATTCTTCTCTTGTCAGTTTTACCTAATCCAATTTGCCACCCTTGATCTCTTATCACTACTGGCCTTCCCAAGATGTGCATAGTATCCCAGCTTCATATTACACTATTCTCAAGCTTGCTTACCAACAACCATTGATTGGTTACTCCATTACCCACCTCAGATGATGCTAGAAATATATGCTATTTCTTAGAGGGTGCTTACAAATATTTCAAACTTATCTTCCTACATAAAAAAGTTGGGATGTGGGTATCTTCTTTTCCATATAAGGTCCCAACTATAGTCACTTAACTGGATGGTATGTTGTTGTCAGGTATAAGGTGATTCAAGCCAGAGGCTCTACCCATATAACAACTAATCTGATCTGATATAATATCAGGGATCACAAGCTAAAGTAACTTGTTGCTTACCTGCTGCTGAGAGGTAGCTGTTGGGTGTCCTGGATTCAATCCAGGGACTGGATGGTTGGGGCAACATCCTTCAAGTGGCTGAGTTCTAACCCCAGCACATTCCACCATGCCTAAAGTCCTTGAAGCTTCTCCAAGATCTCTCTCACTGCCATCCCGGAATCTGCTCTATCTATCATGACATCTGCTTGGCTCTGCCCTTCTCTGGTTTGTATAGCTCCTGGAAAATTATATGAAACTCCTTGCTTAGGGACTCTCTTCCCCTTGCTGCAAGTGCAAGCCCTCTTGAAACTCTTGTCCATCCCTCTCCAGGGGGTCAACTTCTGGTGAGCTTTCTGCAACCCTGATATACTGCTTCTCTTTCCCATCATTTGTATAGAAGGTATGGGGGAAGAGCCCATGATTCTGATTCTTATAAGTATATGGAAGTTGGGAAAGCCTTCATTTACAGAATGGAGATATCCTGAGAAACCTTCTGATTTGCCACTGTTCTGGAGCTTTCATGACCAGCTACCCTTTCAGCAAGGGCCTCTGAAAGCTTCAGAAGTCTTCTGAGTATTCCAAACTATTCTGACGTGTGATTATTAATATACATATCAAGCACCTAACAACAATCCTTTTCACAACCAAAAGATTTCCAAAAGACCACCTCAACTTTCCAGCAGGCTCCTACTTAAGGTTCCTTGTTCTAAGTTTTCCCTCCTTCAGAAGGGCCTGCTTTAGGAGCTTAAACCATTGTACTAACTTTCTTCTATAAAAGAGTGAGCTTACACACTTGCTTTCTCAAAAGCTTGACACATTGATCCGCTGCTTGCTTGCTCATACTTTAAGCTTCTGGCTTCCAACCAACCATGTTCCTCAGGAAACATGCCCTAAATCGACCAATGATTATTACACTCATAACTTCACTATTTTGGAAGGTCCACCCTGATCCAACTAAGAAATTGATTTTAACTGCTCAAAGCACTGACACTTTGCGCACCAAAGCGCTAGCTGGCTCCAGTTCCAGCACTAGTCTTCCTGCATCCAACCTCAATTAATTTAAAGGTAGGATGGTATTTAAATTTTCTTCTTGATCCTCTTAAAAGTTTTGCCCAGATATTTACTTGCATAGTGAAATCCAGGAAAAATGTCCCACCAAAAAAGCTTTTTATCCTGCTCCTGTGGCAAAATACCTTCATCTCTATTGGTAATTGCTGAGAGAACCTCTCCCCTGAAGCATCATCAATACTCCTCCTTGATTTAATACTGCTACAATACCAAAGCAAAATGGCTTAAAGAAATTTCTGAGGAAGCAAAGTGTAAGAGAAATGTTGAGGCACTTTCTCCAACATTCCCCCTGAACCTGTTCTAAACTTGACCTAATGGTATAGCATGGCATATAGCTAATAAACAGTGTACTGAGCCCTCACATATGGATTCCATCATGGCATACCTCTTTGTAGCCCCTCTCAGTGAACCCCTCAGACTCAGGCAATAAGTCTTCACAAGTGAGTTTCTTCTTGAATAAACCTCATTGGTATCCTCTGCCTAGTTCAGCAGAAGCAGGCATTCCTCCATGTTCCCCTACTGCTTTCACTCACCCAAGTGGTTAGCTTGAGCTTTCAGGTGCATATCAACCAACTTGACTTCCCAGATCTGTAAGATCTTACCCATAGTGGTGCAAGGCTATAAACTAAAGCGTGAAGAGCATTAGGATTAAAATTCAGAAGATATAAAAAGGTAGGAACTGTCTGTAATATTATTTTAAAGAATCCTGCTAAGAACCTATACTGGGTTACAAAAGGAGTGATAGAGTTTAAGAGCCCTAAACAAAGAAGATAAAGTAAGGTATTTAATAGTGAACAATAGTAACTGAGGGAATGTTGATATTGTGATACTCCCCATCAGCAAACTGGTACACATAACTATTAAAAGATTCCTTAAGGAAAAATAATGGATACAACAAGACTAAGGCTTGTTGTTTTATAACTTTCATTAATTCAAGAAAAGAAAATGCAAAACTTTAAAATGAATTAATAAAAATTTATAAATCTCTAAAAATTAAGATCTCAAGTTAAAAATTAAATAAGATTTGAAGGGTAGAAATCACTTAGAATTTTGGCTTAACGCCTACTTTTAACAAGTCCTTTATTATATAAGTTTGTTTGTTCTCAGTTTATAATTATAGACAGAGAGGAAAACAGCCAAAAAAAGGAGCAACTGGAGAAAACCTGTGTAAGAACCTGGAGCAAAAGGAGAACTGAAACACAGAGCAGCTGGAGAAGAGCCAGCTACTATGTAACGGGAGTTGCAAAAAGGTAATTTGAATTTAAGAAGTTTCTAACTTAAATTAGTAGAATATAAAGCTATTGAATAGAAAAGGAAGATTAGGACAATGACAACAACAATTCAACTGCAAATAAGCGTAAAACAAGGTAACTAACTTAAAATACTCAATTTTTAACTCTTTAAATTAAAATTTCAAATATTTTAAAAATAAGAGAAAGATTAATCAAAGCAAAAAAATAAAAAGCCTGCCCTTTGAGGCAGGGCATGACAAGATCCCTCCAATTCATTAGGATATGAAGCTTTATCTCTGGGAAGCCACCCTGATTACAATTCTGAGCTACCCATGCTTGCCCAGCAACTTTAAGACCCCCTCAGAGCTAGCCTAAATTCATAGAAATAGAAGCACTTACCTCCATCCCAGATAAGATCACCAGCCGTATTATTGCCCTGAATAGTACTGGGACTTCAATGCTACTAAGCACATTCCTACTAGGGAAGGACCCCATCTGGTGTAAGAAGGCCTTTTCTCCTCAGTATAACTATCCTGTGGCACTGCTCTATCCTTACAAAGCACCATATAGGGCTCATATCATCAACACTCCAAGATATAGCTAATTGACCCCCGCCTCCAAGGCTGGGTAGACCAGTGAAGCAGCAAATGTTACCTTTATTGGTTAGTCAATCTTTATCTAGCCATCCCTAGCCCTCACCTGTAAACCAGCACCCAATGCAAATTATCACATACCCCTTATCCATACATATACTTACCAACTGTATTATTTATATCCACAACATGTGGGTATATCAAACAAGCAATGGTGGGGCGTACAACCTTGAGATCCTATTACAATGATTGCCCAGATCTTTTGGGGCCAACTCTTCTAGCCTCCCAAGGGGTGGATGATTGGTGTCTGATCTGGACCAGGGTGGAGCTGGGAAGGTGCTGAAGCAGTTGATAATAGTGAAGGCTGGAAATTAGTGGGTAAAGTGAGGCCTGGCTACCAATGAGTATCTAGGGCAGAGGCTTGAGGCTTCAAAAACGGCTTGCAGAATCTTGGGGAAATGGTTCAGGCTTCATAGCCAGCAAGCTTACCAGCCATCCTGTTATAGAGGAGGTGTGAGCGCATCCAGAATCAAGCTTTGAAAATAGTTGGCCTGAAGGGGATGGCACAAGGCAGGGTGGTATATATCAGAGGTTAATAAGGCATCCAGAAAGAGGATCTAATAGAAGGTTAGATTTAAGCATACCTGGGAAGAAGATCTTGGGTTTAAACATGCCTCTGGCTTAAATCTTGAGAGCTGTATCTGAATCACAGCTGAGAAGCATTTGGTGGCTTCACGAGCCATTCTTGAAGGGAAGTCTGGCCAAGTGGGCTTCAAACAGTTGTAAATCATAATTTGTTTAAGGTGATCTTCCTCCTGTTGAATAAAGGCTTTCACAGCCCTAAAATCTTACAGGGTTTTAAACCATGAAATACTTTTCCCCATGGTTGTTACACAAGTATTGGGCAAGAGGTGCAGTAGCATAGTTTTCTAGGCTGCAGCAGTAAGAGAAATCAACTAAAATTTTAAAAATAAGGGGGATCCAAATTCATTATCAATATGTATACATTAATTGGATTTCTTTTTCTTAGCACCACAGCTTTTAAAACTACTTTACAGGCAATAATGTAGAAACATTATGGGGGACAGAAATCTTGTTATTAATGAAAAAGTATGACAAGGGGCCTATGGGGTTCCTGTTCACCAGTCCCCAAGTGTGTCCTGGATTGTAGCCAGGGACCAGCTGGAAGGGGTTGTCATTCTCTAGTGTTGTGTTCTGAGGCGCGGCACAGACACACAATGAGAAATCCTAACCTTAGGATTGGATCTGTACTAAGTCTTGGTTAGATGACAGGGAAGGTAAGTGTGTTTACCTTGTGGCCCTGTAAGAATAATCTCTACTAGTTGTGGCTAGAGAGAGGCACGGAAGTACAGAAGACACAAAGACAAAAATGTGAATAGAACTTAATTTTTATTGGTGAATATGAAATGGAATATATAGTGGTTAGGAATACCACAAAACACTACCAGGACGGTAGGATCACTTGCCACCAGCATGAGTGGGACAAGTGAGTTGTGCAGTATCAAGAAACCAAACAATTGAACTCCCTGATTCAGTCATTAACTTATTTTGAGAGGCAAAAGCAAAAGCAAGAGATTCATCCTCAAAATGGCCCACCAAAGGCAAAATCAAAACATGGTGAATAGTGGTATTCACATCATTGCCCTCCCCTAGATTGGCCTTAGGGGGGTAATATTTACAAAGGAACTTTGCATGCACTTGAGCAAAAGGACGGCCACTGGAGAGGAGCTTTACAGTGTACTTGGACCCTCACTTAAAAGTCACTTCTAAAGGGCCAATCCACAGAGAGTCCAACTTATGTGCGCGCCCACCTACTCTGTGTTGGTAGTAAAGTACATGGTCACCAACATCAAATTCAGGCAAGGGGGGAGCGTCCAGCATTATCAGGAGAGAGTTAAAGTATCTTAGTCTTGTATGCAGAAGTATAAGCAGTGGCCTGTATATCAATTATGCAATTGAGTAGATCCTTGATATGGTTGTCAGGATTCATGGCCTTGTCAGAGGTAAGCAAGGGGGCCCCCAAGAGCAAAGGGTTAGTAGCCTCTCACCCATATAACATAGCAAAAGGGGAGTATCCAGTGCCATGATGTTTGCTAAGGCAATATGCAAAGAGAGTGGCAGGTAAGTATAGGTCCCAGTTGGCAGTGTCAGAGTAGGTGAGCTTCCTCATGATGGAGAACAGTGTCAAATTAGCACGCTCAACTGCCCCATTGGTAGAAGGATTGTAGGGGGCAGAGAAAGACTGATGAGACCCCAAAGCTTTGACAACAGAAGTTACCAGCTTGGCATTGAAGTTAGTCCTATTATTGGAGAGCAACACTTGAGGACAGCCATGGCAGTAGAAAACATCTTGTATCAGGAAGTCAGCAGTTGTCTTAGCTGTGATGTCTTTTGTTGGGCAAGCCTCTACCCACTTGCTGAAATGATAAACCGCAATCAGAATAAAGCGACACCCAGAACGTGAGCGGGGGAGAGGACCTACTGCGTCAATGCTGACAGTGTGGAAGGCATGTTGCAGAGGGACTAATTTGAACTTGTGGGCAGCAGCTCAAGGTCTTTGCAGTTGGCAATTGTGGCAGCTAGCTATGACGTCTGGGATCAGCAGGCAAAGGTTCTCCCAGAAGTAATTCTTTTGAAGCCAGTCAAAGGTCTTGGCAATGCCTCCATGCCCAGTCTCTTTATGAGCTTGCGACACCACCAAGAGGCAAAGACTGGGTCGTACATAAGGCAGATACTGATCTTGTACCTTCTTGAAGAGCTGATTGTTGCATATGAGGGTATCTTTGGATAGCTTGAACAAGGTCAGTTGTACTTCTTCTGTCTCACTTTCCCACAAAGACGGGTACTCAATTAGTTTGGATAACTGGTCAGCCTCTACAGGGTGCAAAGCAAGAATGGGCATTCTGGAGAGCCCATCAGTCTTCTGTTGTTGAATCCCAGGGTGGTGGAGCATCATGAAGTTGTATCCCTGCAGACGTAGAGCCCATCTAGCTAGGCGCCCTTCAGGCTCCTTAAGCTGTTATAATCACTTAAGAGAAGCGTGGTCAGTGACAACTGTGAAGTGGGTGCCATATATGTAGTGACAAAACTGCTTGACAGCATGTAATATGGCAAGGCACTCCTTCTCTGTGACACTATAGTTCTTCTCATGCTTGTTTAGCATGCAGGAAGTGTAAGCCACAGGATGGTCTACACCCTTGCCGTCCAGTTGGGCCAGAATAGCTCCAATAGCAAGATTGCTAGCGTCAGTATAAAGGATGAACTCCTTATCATAGTCAGGATACACAAAGATTGGCGCCTCTTTGAGCTTTTGCTTAAGGGTCTCAAAGGCTTGCTGTTGACTGGCGGTTCATTCAAAAGGGACATTACATAATAGCTGGACTAGAGGTTCACTAGTATCAGCAAAGTCAGGGATAAACTGTCTGTAGTAGCCCATCATCCCCAGAAAGACTTGTACTTCTTGCAGGTTGGTGGACAGAAGCATTTTGTTGATGGCTTCAACCTTCTTAGTCATTGGGCGAATCCTGGTCTGGGGTACTTTATGGCCTAAGAATTCAAGACACTCTTTGAAGAAGGCGCACTTGGAAGGTTTTAGTTTGAGGCCCACTTCTTGAATCTTTATGAACACCTCTTTGAGATGAGCCAGGTGATTGGTGAAGGTAGCGCTGAAAACTGTTATATCATCCAAGTATACTAGGACACACAACAACTTCAAGTCATGGAGGATGGAGTCCATGGCCCTTTGGAAGGTGGCTGGGGCATTGCAGAGTCCCTGCAGCATGTGAGTAGGCTCAAAAAGCCCTTCAGATGTAATGAGCGCAGCTTTCTGACAATCCTTGGGCAATAGGTCAACTTGCCAGTATCCAGATGCCAGATCCATTGCAGAGAAGAATTTAGAGCCTCCAAGGCGTCAGAGGGCATCATCAATACGCGGCAAGAGGTATGAGTCCTTCTTGGTCAAAGAGTTCAATTGGCAATAGTCCATCACAATACAATGACCTCCATCTTTCTTCTTTAGGATGAGTAGCAGGGATGCCCAAGGACTTTGGGAAGGGGCCAGCAGCCCAGCATCTAACAGTTGTTTGAGCTCTTTAGATACCTGGGCGTCCTTTACACAGCTGCAGCAATATGGTTTAGCACAGAAGGGAGGATTGCCTCCAGTGTCAATCTGATGGATAACGCCTTTGACTAACCCATAGTTGGTACTGTCCTTAGCAAAGATAGCAGAAAATTGGTCTAGTAAATTTAGCACCTCTTTCTGTTGAACCAGGGACAGCTGTGGGAAGTCTTGCGCAGTGAACAAGGATAAGACTTGAGGCTTATCTTCAGGTAGGTTAAAATCCTGGAACGTGCCAAAGGGATGAAGAGACAGGACATCAGGAGGGCTCAACAACTTGCTATGTCCAACAACCTGACCCCTAGACACGGTCATGGGGAGTGCAGTCAGGTTGGCTACCAGCAATTGAACAGGGTCCTTATGAGAGAAATCTAGGATTCCAGGACAGAGATAAGGTTTGTTGCGCCCTAATGAGGGGGGAGAGTACAGCTCCAAGAAGGTTTGTTCAGGTAGTTCATATGATATCTGGGAGTCCAGGATGGCCTGGGAGCCAGGTGGAATGGTGACAGCAGACGTGGCTAGGAGAGGGATCCCCTCAGATGCAGGACAAGCCATGGGTGGACATATCATGTTGGAGGAGTGAGTGCAATATTTGAGGTTGAAAACCCCAGTGGGATACTCCAAGGCACATGTCTTGAGCTGTTTCCCAGGAATTTTAACCGGCTCTTCAAAGATCAGAGGGACTTTGTATCCCAGAATAGAGAGGTAACCATCTTTTAAGTTGATTATCCCATTATATTCCCTAAGGAACTGGGTGCCAACTAAGAGATTTTAACTCTCATTTTCCAAGACAACTGCTGACGCAGTTAGAAGAAGTTTGCAAAACTTCATGGGTAGAGCAGAGTAAGCCCCTATGGCGCAGGTCATAGACAGCCCAGCCGTGCCATATGACTGGTGATAGTTAAGGTCAGGGGCAAGTTTGAGTTTCTTCACAAGCTTGGAGGAGACAACGTTAACTGGCAAGCCAGTATCTAGAACAGCCTTGATCTTCACTTTTTGAATGTATATCTCTACTCAAGTGGTAGTGCAACCAAAGGGGGGAAGAACAGCCAGGATATCTTGAGCCTCTGCTATTTCCTTATCCCACTTCTCAATCATGCATCTTAATCCCGGGAACTCCTTATAGAAAGTCTGGAGGGGGAGAAAAACAGATACATTCTTGAAGACGGTTTCAGCAACCTCAACAGCTTCTTCTGATGGCTCCACTAGCACAGGGGACCACTTGGCCTGAGTGAGGTAAGGGCAAAAGACAATTTCTTTGGCTTCAGGTAAAAACTTAGCAGTAGTTGTAGTCTTTCCTGAGCGTAACTTATAGGGAACTGCAATAGTTTTGGGAACAGCCAGAACAGAGTACCCATATGCATCAGCGTTGTTGGTATCAGAGTCATCCAAGTCAGAGTCATCAGAGATATTTTGAAACAAGAGTAGGATAGGAGGAGCCTCATTGTCAGCAGGCTCAGAGTCAGCTATAGAGGGAGGGATTGAAAGAGACTGAGAAGAATTGTCAACCAAGAGCATCTCTGCCTCTAGGTTGACTGCTCTTTTCCCGCCTGTTCTTTCAGATCAGCTCCTTCAACCCGCGGGTTGGTGCAGACTCAAGAATGATGACCTATCTGACCACAGTTGTGGCAACCTTGGCGTCAAGGAGGGTTTTGCGAGTTCATGGTAAGAATGCAGGGACCACAGGGAGATGAACCAGAGTTAGAAGTAGCTCAACCTTCTCTAACAACTGTGCCAGAATGGGTAAGGTGCATATCCTGTAACAACGTCTTTATGCTCTTCATGGAGGAAAGCATATCCTTGTGGGCTTTTAAGTGAAGTCATAGAAGTTGGTTAACCTTGAGGGCTTGAGCGCAAGCCATGTAGGCTTCATGGGCTGTCAACTGTCTGCTCGTGATCAGTTGCTGTCCTTCCATGTAGAATTGGTCTGCAAACTCAGCTAGTGTCTCTTTAGGCTTGAAAGCAATATGCATGAAGGCATCCTTCTTTACTTCCAGGCTAAGGTCACCATCAAACTTATAAATCAGAAGCTGCTTCATATCTTCCCATGTCTCAATGGTGGGTAGTTCAGGCACCACCACCTCCTGGAAAGTTGGGTGTAGACAGGTCAGAATATGTTCTTTCTTAACCTTTTCTGATGCTTGTCTCATGGCAGTTTCATAGATAGTTAGGAAAGCTGCAATGGTTGAGGTTTTAGGATCAAAGACTTGCTTAAAGGTAGGCTTGTGTGTGCTTTGGGGGTTGGGTCACCATTGTTGCTATTGAGTACGTTTATACACGGGGAAAGCTCTGCTTTGGATTCAGAGGGGGGCTGTCTAGCCCATAGCTGACAAACACTTTCTTCAAGGGTAGTAAGGGTCTCAACAGCGCGGGCACCTGTATTGACAGCTTGAGTGGTTTGTTGTGCAGTAGTATCTAAGTGTTGACCTTGGGTGGTCACTATTGTGGAGATTTCAGTCAGTTGTAAAGTAAGGAATGGCCCCACTGAGAGGTAAGGGGCAAACCTATCATTCACAGAGTCAATCACGTCATTCATCTCTTGTACGTCTCTATCCAGTTCAGTATGGTCCCGCTTCAATTGATCCCCTTTGTTAGCTAGAGAAATTAGCTCCCTAGCGTATTGGATTTGAGGAGCTCCTAATAATCCAGGGCAGCAACCATCTTCATCAACAACCCCAACTGGACTAGCAGCAGTTGCCATCATTTCACGTAAGGCGGCAAGTTCTTGCTGTAGCTCTGTAACTTGAGCAGTCAATTCAAGCACCTGGGGATCAGGTTGAAGGGCTTCAGCAGGGCGTCCCTGACTGTGGGTAGTTATACGTAGCTTGCAAATGGCATCCCATATTCTCTGCTCTCTATCCACCAAGTCATTAGAAGGGAGAGAGGGCAGAACATCTGGCTTGGGCGTAGATAGCTCATTCACTTGACTCTGGAGTTTAGCTATAGTAGCAGCAGTGGCAGCTTTCTCTTGTTCAAATGCTGTACTGAGTTCATTAAGGCTGCTAGCAGCAAATTCTGCTACCTGCTGTAGTTGCTCAAAGGAATATGTGCTGAATGCATTGAGTTGTTGCACGAGTTGTTTGAAGTCAGTGAGATAAGCATTTAAGGTAGAATCTACTTGAGTTTGCCAGGGTTGTTCTAGCTGGCAAAACTTGTGTAGGTGTTCTCTCACGTATTTGGGATGAACTGGCACATTTGTTTGATAGAATTAACCAAACAGATCTGGGAGGTGACAGAGTTGCGTTGGTTATCAGATACCAAGGAAAACAGGGAATGAATCCACTGTTGGTAGGCAGCAAACTGGTCCCAGTGATGAGTAACTGCTGCTTGCAGAGACGAGATTTCTTGGACATGGAGTCCCAACACCATTTGATGGTGGGCTAAAGCAGGTTGCACAAAGGACAATAGTAAGTGCTCAGTGGAGCCAGCTGCTGAGAGGAGATGTTGTGGAAATTGAGGAACCACAATTAATTTGTAGTATTCAGCCTGAATGAACTTCAACTGAAGGCAAGGGATGGCTCCTTCACAGGTTATCCCAAGGGCTACTGACATGACTTGCTCCAAGTCAGGGGTACCCATGGGGTAAGCAACTAGGCGGGGACCATTCCCGAGGTTCAGTATAGTGGGGGTAATAGGCTGGCCGGCAATATCTTCCTCAATAGGAGGACTGGTTATTTCAGGTGAAGTTGACTCTTGTATAGGTGGAGGCAAAGGACCTGAAAACATGGATGCAAAAGGGATAACCAAGGGGCTTACAGCCCCTGTAGTGAGCACCATTTTTGTTGTGTTCTGAGGCGCAGCACAGACACACAACAGGAAATCCTAACCTTAGGATTAGATTTGTACTAAGTCTTGGTTAGATGACAGGGAAGGCAAATGTGTTTACCTTGCAGCCCTGGAAGAATAATCTCTACTAGTTGTGGCTAGAGAGAGGCGCAAAATTATAGAAGACACAAAGACAAAAATGTGAATAGAAATTAATTTTTATTGGTGAATATGAAATGGAATATATAGTAGTTAGGAATACCACAAAACACTACCAGGACGGTAGGATTACTTGCCACCAGCATTAGTGGGGCAAGTGAGTTGCGCAGGATCAAGAAACCAAACAATTGAACTTCCTGATTCAGTCATTAACTTATTTTGAGAGGCAAAAGCAAAAGCAAGAGATTTGTCCTCAAAATGGCCCACTGAAGGCAAAATTGAAACATGGTGAATAGCGGTATTCATGACATCTAGTAAGTGGAAATGTATCTCAGAAATATGTATAGGGGTCAAAATGGGCTTTTATTCACTCTCAGAAGGAAGATCCCCTTAGAAACCTTCTGGTATATGGCCCAGGGGGTTAAGGAAACAATATGGATTTGCCAATACTTGGAGTCTTCCAACAATATCTTGGACCCCTTGTACTTGGTCTTCAGTTCCTGCTTCTTAGTCTTGGGCTCCTGCACTTTGGTCTTGTGCTCATGCACCTTGGCCTTGGGCCCCTGTGTTCCCATCTTGGGCTCCTGCAGTCTGTTCCTAGCTCTGGCTTCCTACTCTTGATCCTTTGCTCCTTCTGTAGCTCTTGTGGCCTTTTTAATCCACTTCATCCAATCCCTGAAGAGTCTCAGATAGCTCTCCCTTTTATAGCCCCTTGTTTCAGACCAAAAACCTCTATTTAAAACTCTGGTTCTTCAAAGCTTAAACTATCATGTTTTTCTTTTCTATAATATATTAATCATTTAAACTTACTTCAGCCAATGAAAGCCCTGAATTTTCTGCTTCTGCTCCTCATTTTTTAGGCTTTAACTCTTAAGTTAAAGCCCTTAAAACACTGATCAAATAGACTCTGGCTTGCAGCCAATCACACTCCTTGATTCAAAAGTTTTGCCAAAAAGGTTTCCCTGGATGACCTGTCCTTGACCCTGGCTCAAACTTGAGTCTGTCTTGCTCTGGGTAAGCAACTGCTCTGCATTTTAAACAGTTTTGCCGTAATTCCTGTCATGTTTCCCCGGCAAATCTTGAGTGCTTCCACATATGTTTTACTTAGGAAAATTTTGACCCCTTGATTTTTCAACGTTTCTCTGTGTTTCTTTCAATGTTTTGCAACTTCAAACCTGCTTGCTGCTTGTTCTTTTGCCTCTCCTAGTTGTTCTCAGCAAAATTTGCTCATTTGCCCTTACAGTTTCTCCGTTCTTCTTCCAGCTTCTTTCTGGCACATTTCCTCTTTAATTCTTCTTCTTAAAATAATATATAGTTCTAACAAACTATAAATTATTTTTTCTCCTCTTTATTTTTCATTATATGATTTTTAATCATTTTTAAGTCATAATCAGGCAGTATTCAATTATTATTTAACTGCTTCTTTTTATCTATTTTCCTTTCAAAAGCCACTAAAACCAGCTCTTCCAGCCTCTGCATCTAGTCTGGCTAGTTCATCCTCTCAGCTCTTCAGTTCTTCAGCACCAACTTCTGGTCTTTTGGCCATCCTGCTGTATGATCAGCTAGTCCTGCATCATAATCTTCTTGTCCTTCAACTTATCTTCAACCAGTTTCTCCACAAATCCTCACTAGGAACCTCCTTTGTTCCTTCTACATACTGAACCATATTGGTTCCTACCATTCAATATGAATTAACAGTCCATCAACTAACCTTCACTGTGAACAAACAGTTCCTCCTGCTAGTTTTCTCTGTTAATTCTGTGAACCACCTTGGTTATTTATCTCAGTCCCCATTACCAGAACTTGTAGACCCAGGAATGAGTCTACATTGAACTGATGTTTGACTGGGCCCTCACAAGTGGCAATCCACTTAGGCCATTCAATCATATATCAATGTCTGTGTTGTCTTTACTCACCCAGGTGATTAAGTCTGGGCTTTCAGTTGCAGAGTAATCAGCTCTACTTCCCAGAGGCCTGATCACACCAAGTTCTGCAGCTTGCTTCCCCAAGCAAGCCGCCTTGGTGACACCTCTGAGCAATTCTATACCCTCCAATGCTCACTTTGGGTTCCTCCAAAGCTCCCATAGGTGTATAAACAAGGACACCCTACCAGTCTGTTAGGTAGGGTGCTTGCTCACAGACCTTCTGTAAGTGTATTAGGGTACGTAGAGCTCTCAAAGCTCTTCCCCTCCCTGGAAGCCCGTGTTACCCGCCAGGGGTCCAGAACCTACTCTCCCCCAGACAGACAAGGTTCCCTGCTTGCTATCTCAGTCTTCACCCTTCTGCAGCCACAGTTTTCTGCAAGGTGAATCACTATAGCCCAAAGCAGACAATTTCTTCTGCTGGGTGGAGGCAGCATCTGCCTCTGGTAGTCCTATGTTACCTACCAGGCAGGCCTTACTTACCCTAGTAGATCATGTTACCTACTAAGCTCACCTTACTTACCCTAGTAGACCATGTTACCTACTAGGCTCACCCTACTTACCCCTAGCAGCCCTCTATTACCTACTAGGCTCACCTTCAACAAACAACCAAACTTTTGCTTGGCCAACATTAGCCCCATCTGCAAAACCACCAAACATGTGGATCATCACAGGGCCCAAAGTTCACAGCAAGAAGACAAGAGTTCCTTAGCAGCAAGTTCACAGTACTCTTTTTGGAGCTGTATACACCCAAGGAGGGAAAAACTCAGTTATGTGCCATGGTATATAGTGATAGTGCTAGAATTCTAATTGAAAAGGTCATAGAGGAGCTTGAAGGGCTGCACGCTTGATATAACAACCTGGAATTAGAACTTAGTCACTTGAAGAACGCACTTCTAGCCCATTAGGCATCTGGCTTTGATCCAGGACAAGCCTTGGTGTCCTCTGAGGAACAGCAGTAGTTCCAAAGTACTTATAGGATCACTTGAGGGCTTTTTGAGGGGAATCATCCTTGGTCAGCCAGCCTGTCACAAGTGATGATGGGTAGGCCAAAAGCCAAGTGAGCAGAGACCATCATAGGCTTAGTGCTAACTTGAAAATGTAAGAGAGGTAAGTCTCACTAAAGACTAGGGCACACATTGTGAAATCCAATATTCAGGAATTATTGATTTTGCCTTTGATGGTATCACATTTGAGTGTGGAATCCCTCAATTCCCTTTCCCAATGAAATGAGATTCACTCAAAATCATTTAAAGGACTCATTTACATTTCAACTAGTGACATGAGTGATCCTCAACCCACTTATAAGAGGGGCTAGTGATGTCAAAACAGCAGGCTCAACCCACCAGCAAGGTTCTGAGTAAATGGGTTTGTGACCTGCAATCCAATTATCCAGTCACTCGGAGCCAGACTAGGAAGTCAACTCAAATTTCCAAATCCAACTCATGAAAAAATGATGATCCCTTACAATGGATACCTTGTTTTGGTGCTTGACTCATTACTAGGATCAAGCCATCCTAAACCATCCTACCATGTGATCTACACAATCATGTTCCTGTTATCCATGACTCACATTAACTATATAATCACTATCTCTCAATAAAGAATATTATCTAGTTTCTAAATATTTTTCCCCTTGTAACTCTGCTAAAACAGCACAGTTATGATAGTTATATATCTTCTCTTCTACCGTTTTGTAGTAAAACATTGCCATATAATATTCATTTAGATTCACCCAATAAAATTAAGTTATATTTACACTTTTTTGTGTTTATTCTTGTACTTTGGTGCCATCTCCCTAGTCTTTTCTAGAGGAGATTTCTGACAACTATCATCCCCAGGGCCTTAAGCTAAATTCCTTATTCATTCTCAAAGACTAACCTATGGCTTAGCACAAACCCAAGCCTAACATTAGGATTTTCCTGTTGTGTCCCTTGGCCACACCCAATTAAACAACAGCCCAGAAGCTGAAATAATAGTACAATCACCCCTGAGAGGTTAAATGATGCCATTAAAAATAGCTTGTTGGTGTGAAGATTAGGCGCAGACAATTATGTGAGTTTTGGTTTAGAGGATGAGCCCTATTGATTTTATAGGAAGAGAAAAATTATATTTATTCTTGAAAAACCTGGGCTGGACAACATGCCAGATAACTTTATAATTAAATCTGGTTAACTATTTATTGCATTCCAAGATACCAGCTAATAATATATAATCAGGTGTATATTCTTTGAACTCAGGCTTTAGAAGATACTCTGTAAAATTAACAGATCAGTAGGGCTCTCCATGTGGATAGAAAACTGTGGGCAAAGGGGCTAGCAGGCCAGATTAGATGGTGTTCAGATACCAGATAGCAAGAATAAAATATGAAAGAAATTGTGAAAATCAATTGGGAAAATCAATTTTCATAAAATGTCAATATTCAGAATGGAGATTGGGTCTATTTCTGAACTTATGGGTTCATGTAGTCCTTCATCACTAGGTTTTTATTCAAGAGGTCAGGAATTATAAAGTCATGAATCTGGGAATTGAGCAGGTGGGCTTCCCGGGTTTTTGGGCAGCAAAATGGTGATGGGGCAGGGTGGGCCTTCATTTTTGTGCTTAAATAAATTTTTAGCTCTTTACTTCTATTTTTAAGTGCCATACTTGTGAGTAGCCTGGTAGTTGGTATTGTCTCTAGTGACAAGTGTCCCACATTTTTCAGTGCTGTTTTCATTGACTACCTTATTTGAGAGAATTGTTTTCCAGCCAACATCTGGGGACTCCTCCCCTTCATTGAGACAGTGGCTGCAAGGCTCTTTTGAGGCAAACTTGAGGGCATTTGTGGGGGATTCTTTGCAACCAGGGAAATTTTTGGATCAAATCTGAGAAAGATTTAATCCCAAAAAACAAAGGCAGCCAGGAGCCTATTTCTTAGGACAGGCAGGCCAAAGACCAGGATGTCTAGAGTTTAACTCATGTTCAGCACTTTTGGGTTTAGGTTTATAATAGGAATAATTGACATTAATGTCATATGTTCAAGTATTCATCTCAGACTGGGAGCATTAACCACCCCTTTGTCCAAAATTACAGGTAAGATGACAAAATTCATTTGGATGACCCTAAGAGATCAAATTTTAGATAACTTAAAAAATACATTGTCACATCACCCATCCTCTAGTACCATAACTGTGACAGAATCTATGAGCTAGAAACATACACCTTTAACTATACTATTGGTGGTGTTCTTTTGTCATAACTTTGCTGCTTTAAAAAAGTTACAAGAGGAAAATTATTTAGAGACAATATAATTATCTTTATTGAGATATTGGAATTATATAGTATGAGTGAATCATGGATAGTAGGAACATGATTGTGATGATCAATTGGTTGGATGGTTAGGAGGTGGCTTGATCTAGATAATTAATCAAGCGCCAAATTGATATATCCATCCTTTGGGATAATCATTTGCTCATTTTGCTATTTCTGGGAATTTTATTTGACTTCCCTATTTGGCTACAGGTCACTGGGAAGCCAGATTGCAGGTCATACCCCCACTTAGTCAGAACCTTGTTGTGGGTCAACCCTGCTGTTTTGACACTTTTAATACAGACATCAGATAAGGATATACTCACTGTTTCAAAATAATCAAGAAAAATCTCAGATGATGAACAAAGATACTCCATACATGATAAAGAGCTAATAGCAATTATCAATTGTCTAATGAAGGGTTGTTTTTTACCTAGAAGGAGAACAAATATTCAAAGTGTTAATCAACCACAAATCACTAGTGTTCTTCAAAACACAACAGCATCTCTCAAAAAGAAAGGCAAATAATGAGCCTTATCCAAAGGTACCTCATGATCATTGGGTATAAACCAGGAAAATATTTAATGACTACAGACACCTTATCAAGGCTATATCATAAGCATTTACTCTGCACAGCTTATAAATGTTATATAGAGGGGCTAAACTAACTAAGTTTGGCTCTCATTTTTGGGGGAAATCCACCAAGATGCCATCCAGTGAGCAACTGGAATGGCTGCTCTGAACAGGTTCTATAGGGAAAACTTGGAGGAGAAATAGGGGAAGAAGGCATTATGTCTCATAAGCATGATCCCAGATAAAAATCAAGAGGTTCAGCCATAATAAGATGCCAACTTCTGGGTGGAGACTCCACAGGGGGACTTAGACCAAAAGGATCTAAAGAAGCCAAGGTCACTGCAGGAAAAGGAGCAGCCATGTGTGCAGAGAACAAGAGTATATTGTTGTTGAAAATCAAGGTTTTATCAGATATTCTCCCTTGATAAAAAGACTATGAGCCCATCTGGGAAATTCATCTAATACATAGATAAGCTGATTAGGATCAGCTTCCAGTGAGTTTACATAAGAGCACAAAATTTCCCATAATTATGAGGAAGGTGTCCATAGTAGCATCAAATCTAGTAACAGGGTTAAAATCAATGATTTTAGGAGATGAAACAACATTTCTGAGGCCTCCTTGAAATCTGCTAAAGGAAAGGAACAATATGATCCAAGAAACAAGATATAAAAAAATTGGTTCAGAATTTGGAAACTGATATGTTCAGATCCAAAATTTAGATCTAGGAGCCAAGGGTACTGTCATGTTCTGAGGCGCAGCACAGACACACAATGGGGAATCCTAACCTTAGGATTGGATTTTTACTAAGTCTTGGTTATTTGCAGAGAAGACTATTGTATTACCTTGTGGCCCTGAATGATGAATCTCTACTAGTTGTGGATAGAGAGAGGCGCTGAAGTACTTGGAAATACAAAGACAGAAATGTGAATAAAACTTAATTTTTATTGATGAAAATGAAATGGAATATATAGTGGTTGGTAATACCACAAAACAGTATCAGGACGGTAAGATCACTTACCACAAGCATGAGTGGGGCAAGTGAGTTGCGCAGAATCAGGAAACCAAACAATTGAATTTCCTGGTTTGGAAACAGACTCATTTTGAGGGGCAAAAGCAAAAGCAAGCAATTTGTCCTCAAAATAACCCATTGAAGGCAGAATGGAAACAGTGTGAATAGTGGCATTCATAACAGGTAATACAGGATAAAATATATAGAGGCAGCATATGCAAATGCTATCTTTGTTTTGAGAGTGAAAAAGAAGACTTAAAGTAATATTTTATTAAAATAGTAACTTAAAATAGGGGTTGGACTCAAAATCAAAGTAATTACAAGTTTTTTGCTGTAAACTACAATATAGCCCTCTATGAATCTGGTGAAGAGAGCCAAAGGACAAAAGGGAGGCTGAAGGGGAGGAGAGTTATCTTGAAAATTAAAATTTAAAGGGAAAATTTTAAAAATGAAGAAATCCAACTGACTTTATTAACACCTCTAATAATGAGAATAGAAAGACAAGGGCTCACAGGGCCCTGAATTCAATTTATGGGAAAGATTTAGAGAACTTGTGCCCCATTATGAGGCAAAAAATAAGAAACAGCTCTGATTGTCTTAAAGATAATATTTTCATCCCTTTATCATGAAGTTGAAAGTATTCAAACTAGTTTCTATGTTTACATCTGATTAGCTGTGACCTTCTGGATGTGCTTACAGGGGGACACTCCAGAATTGAGGGAAATTGTGATAGTTAATGTGGTGTAAACTGATTAGCTTGAACAAATTAACTTCATTTTTGGGTAAACACCAAGCCAACAACCAGTACATGTTGATCAGTGTTTCCTCCAATGTTGAAATAGAAAGCAGAGAGAAACTTTAGGAATCTTTTAGTAATAGGACAGCATAATTATCTTTTCAACTGTGTGAGCCAAATACTTCACCATATTTAATTATTTGGGGGCTTTGAGGGAATTTCTTGGATTGGTGGAGAAAGAGGGACTTATCCAGTACCAAAGGGGTAGCAACTTCACAGTGAAGACCCCAATCAATCCATTTGGATAACAAGATATTTCCAAGGAGGCTTTTTACCTGACATAAGCATAAAAAATCTAGAAGAGGATCTCAAAAACAAAAATCTGTTTGAATTTATATATGATATCTTACTTTACATCCTGTCAAGTGATGAGACAGTGCCATGTGTTCTATTGACACAAAATATTAACATTATTCTAAATTACACAGTGACCTGGGATATATATTTAGAAGAAACTTGTATTAGTACCTGTCATGATTTACATATCTTCCTATTACAAACCCTAAATCTTGGAGCAGGAATCAAACCTTTATCAACTCAAGCTGTGGTCTACCAGCCCTAAGAATTAAGTGCATGCATGCCTGTATTTTTTGAGGATTATATCCTTCCTGATTCAATCCAAAAATGGTCACAAATATGAAGAAACCCATGCAAAGCCTCATAAGTTGTCCCAAGAAAACCTCACAGACACTGCCTAATGCAGTGAAGAAGTTCTCAATCATTGACATAAAGGTCCTCACATTCAATAAGGCAGCCAAAAAACTCAGTGCCAAGAGCTACAGGCCCTCTACCACTGACAAAAATACCAGCTACCAGCCCACCCCCAAGGATGCCACTTCAGAGCAGAAGGGTCTAGAATCTTTCTACTTGAACTATCTGATGAAGGCTCACCCTGTCTTAGTGACATTTATTCCTCTCAGAAACCCAGGCAGCCTGGCCACTCAAACCCCTGATGCCTGACCTTCTGGCTTGGGCAAGTGCCTAAAGTCAAAGTGCAGAGATTAAAATCTGCAAATCAACATATTTTTTTATCTCTACACTTATTTTCAATAAAACCTTTTGGCAAAAAATATAATATTTTTCTAAAATTTGACTTTTTTAAATGTTTTTACTAGTAGCTAAAATTGAAAAACCAACTTCAAAGTGCCCAAATTGATAAAATTTAAAATAAACCCTTAAATTAATTGGATTTAAAATAGATTTTAATTACCCCTTTGAATAAAGGGGACAAAATTGAAAATGCAAAAAATTGAAGTGCAAAAAAATCTTCAATTTAATATTTGACACATTAAAATTAAAAAAATTCTATATGTAAAAAAAGAAATCAAGAGCTAAAAAAAGTTTTCTTAACTTTGGTCAACCTTTTTACTTTTTATTTAAAAATAATATAAATTACTATTAAAAGAAATTTAAGTTTAAAAAATAAATTTCATCCCATACAAATATATATATAAACATAATATATAGTTTCTTAATGGGTGCAGAAATCAAAAAGTAGTCAAATTACAATACAAAAAAGCTACCAAAAACCTAGGTCCACTTGATATAAAATTTTTGCAAAAATTGATATTTTTTATTATGTTTTATTAAGTTTCTCAAATCAAAAGTGAGTAAATCAAAAATTGTCTTTTTAGATCAGTCACACTTTTTATAAGCTTATAAAACTTTAAATAGGACAGAAAAACTTTTGAAATTCTCATATATATTCTTTAATACAGTAGTTTTAAAAGCTATGGTGACAACCAAAAATACTTCAGATTTAAACTGAATGATTTCATATTTAAGCAAAATCCAACTTTCAGGTTAAAATATACACTCTGTTAACAGGGTTTATTGGCGTTAATGGGCAAAATGGGTCAACACAGCAACAAAGGGCTCACACGCAAAGCAAAATTATTCAAAATACAATCCAAAATATATTGATTCACAAACAAAATGGTGCAAGTTGACTTTTGGTGTACATATGTTTACTATGTGAATTGGTGACAAAATACACCCAAGCAAGGTGAGTTAAAACTCAAGCCAAAAACTCACACAATAGCAACTCACATTTTAAACAATATCACTCACTCAGTGTGTGCAATGGATTGTAATCATGAATGATACCAAGGTATCTAAAATAAGACATGAGATCTGAAACATAAATTTTAAAAAACTTGTGTTGGTTGTTTGAATTTGGCAGTAAAATCTGGGGAAAAGGGTGGAAATTATTTCAGGTATTCTAAAATGGGTGTTGTAAAACCAAAAACAACTAATTAAGAAATAAAAAATCTATAATTAGGATATTGGGTGGGAAAAACTCTAATTAAATATCCATATTCAGATTAAAGCAAAAATTAAAATTAGAGAGTAACTTAATTGAAATTTATTTAATATTTTATTAAATTTTAAAATGGAAGGAACACAACACCAGAGTGCCAATGCACCCATTGTGCACTGCAGTTGCAGTTGCCCCCGCGGGTCAAAGAATAGAGTTAGTGCAACCCAAGCGCTTACTCAAGGAGGAGACAGGAGAGGAGAGTTTCATAGTGACGCTGCACTGAAACAGCAGTTCAAGGAGCACAAGCTGCTAGGGTGCAGAGCATCAACCCTTGGGTCCCCAAGCTGACCTAGAAGCCCACCAAGGTCACCACTACAAAGAAAGTTAGAAACAAGGAGGTAGAACTTACTTTGTATGTGTTTGACGTTGTGTACCGGCAAGAGTTGGTCCTGTCAGCCATGCTGGAAAAGGTGAAGCCTGTACTTGATACTAGCTACAAGCCCTACGTCAGTGATGGCAATCAGGAAGAGGACAAGGAGCCTGAGTTCTTCAGAACTGATGAGGGGCAGTTAGTGTTGAAGAAAGTTGCTGCGTTTTACACCAAGGTGCCCATACCCTGTGTTGTGCCCAATGCCAACAAGTCAATCCCCACTGCTAAAAAGCCTGCTCAGAAGTGCATTCCTGACATTAAATGCATCATCCTGCTTAAGCTAATGCATGAATTGGGCAATTACAAGGCGGCTGTGGCCCTTGTTGGAGTGGATCCCAAGTACGCCTCCAAGACAACCAATAAGTTCATTAACACAAGTCAAGTCCTTGCCACAGAGAAATCCATGCCATTTCCACCATGCTCACCAAGGAGCACAAATGGGCAATCTGCTAGTGGATAACCCAGAACTGCTACCCTAAACAGGCAAATATACATGCCATGGTCAAATGTACTTTTGGGGTTGAGGCTTCCTTTTTCTTTTACTACCATCTGCTGAAGAAGATGCGCTTTTCCTGGAAAAAGCTTGGGGTATCTCCATACATTTGAAATAACCCAACCAACATTGAGACCCAGAAAAACCTCACAGAGGTGTACACTGCCCGCAAAGCCAAGGGGACAGTCAAATTTAACTATATTAAAAAATTGGTGTTTGCCTCGTCTATGTGCAATGCATATGGCTATGTCCCCAAAGGCTCAAATGATGGGATGGCTCAGCGTGCTGCAGTCCGCGCCATAGCCTATTCAATGGTGGCTCTCCTCAGTCCAAAGGGGGTTGAGATATACCAAATGATTTTGGGATCTCACAATAGCCGGACCTTCCTATCATTTCTCCAATTAGTCCAGAAGCACCTGAGGCGCACAAGCCATGGCTTCACCAATGTCATTGTGTTGGACAATATTGGTCTCCACAAAGTGGCTGACATTCTTGAGGAACTCCCAATGATTGACACCAGCAATTGGCCACGGCAAATTTGTGCCTTCTCTTCCTCCCAGTCTATTTGCCATTCCTAAATCCCATCAAGGAAGTCTTTGGGTGGCTCAAGCAAGTTGTCAAGCAAGGAACCCCAACTGGGACTGAAGACCTGTTTAATTTGCTGCAGGCCGTGATCTACACCCTCCCAGCTGAGACTGTGGCAAAATTCTATGGCCACGCTGATTTGTTCATCCCTGCTTGCCTTGCCAAACAGCCAATCAATTAAAGGCTTAGCTTGTCCAACTTTTTTATATTCTCTAATTTAATATTCAAGATTTATTAGTTATCATTTTATATTTAGATGTTTCCAAGCATGCAATCACATTCAGCAGGACCATCAATGTAGGTTAGTAATTTATTTATTTATAATCATTTTTATTATGTCATCTAAGGGTATCTCAAACGCTTGATACTGGATTACGTGAATGCATTAATATCGCTTTTGGCAAATAATTATAAAAATCAAATTTAAAAGTTAAATGTAACAATACAAATTAGAATTATATTTTATTGACATATATTATTATGCTTTTATTAAGACCTTCTCTAGGATATATTTTGCAAATCTTGTTTGCTAAAATAAGAATTAGAAAATTTTATTATAATAAAAATAATATGAATTATAATGAAATTTATTGAAAGAGAGAATTTATTAAGAGCACCTGTATTGAATTCTTCTGTGTGTACCCACCTTGCAATAGAGGTGACACACAACCTCCACTGCCACACCGTGGACGGTGTATACACCCTGGTTAAAATACTCCTGCCTGCTGGTGAAAGAGAGTAGAGTCAGGTGCAAATGGAGGAGCAGCTTCTCTGGTGGGGCTGCAAACCTGTAGATACCGGCCAGGACCAGGGCATCCTGGATGACGTGATCCACTGAGTCATACCCAGGGGGACCTTCTTCCCATCCAGGGAGAGCCTGGCTTTGTCAATTCCTAGGAGGACCCCATCAAGATCCTCCACGCTGGCGCTCATTCTGAAGTAGAAGAGATACCCCAGGTAACCCACCAGATGAAGCCTTTGCCCAGCAAAGGCTTCCATAAACTTGCACAATTTATTGAAAACTGCACTGATCTTCTTTTCATGCTTGGTCTTTGCAAAGGTCAGCTCCATGGCTGCCAGGACCCCCGTCTTGTTGGCACTCCATGCCAGCCCAAAGTCCACCAAGAGGATTTTGGTTTTCTTGACGGCTGTTGCGTCTGCAACAGCCAATTTTCCCACTGTGCACCCAAAGTTGTCCAGCAGGTTAGAAATTGTGTGCTCCAAGGGGTAGCAGAAGCAAGCAGCCGCATGGGCCTGGCCCATCTCCAGTACATTCTTGAATGGGAGCGTTGCCAGGATGTCCCAAACAAGCTCAATGGAGTTTACACAGTAAACTCCACTGAGGTTAACTGGGTCCAGGCGGACCAGTTAGGCATCCTTGTAGGCAGTAACTGCCCACTCAGATGCCCCCTTGCCATGTGTCAGCCCAGCCAATGCCTCCCTGGACATAGGAAAGGACCCATGGATGCGGTCCTCCAGCTCCTGCACAACAGGGGGGACAGATACAACTGCTTGGTCACATGAGTGGCGTAGTTGGCGTAGAATGTGGCCAGGACAAAGGGGACCAGGGCTTGGCCAAGTTTGCCGTCTATGTTTTCTAAAAAAATGTGAGGATTTTGAAAACTTATTAATTTTGTTTTTTAGGCTACCTTCTTGTGTTTCTTCCTTGCCCACAGCCTCAGCCGGCTTGGCCATTCTTGGTGCAAGCAATTGTGCTGGCAATTCACTATCCTCTGCCCTGGCACGCTTGGCGGGTTTGAGATGTTCATACATCTCTGGGTTGTCAACCCAAACAGACAGCGCAGAAAGATTGTATACCTTAAACTGGAGGCCCTTGACCACTGTCTTCTGGATGTTGAGAAGACGCTTGATGGTCTTCTCAGGGATGTCTGGCATTTTTGTCATTAGTGCCTTTGTGGACACCTTGTCAATTTTGTCCCCAGTGAGGACAGCAGACTTAACTTTGGCTTTGACCTTGGGGTCAATGTCCTTGATTTTGGCAATTGCCAAGTTGAGGTCTTTCACTAGTTTTTCAAGTTCTCTCATTTGATTTTTTTACTAACCTTTTCATATGTTTTTATAGCTTTTGCCCCAATAAATTCTGTATTATTTTGATACTTTTGCCTCTTTTTTATTCCTTTTTTTCCATCTACTACATTATCCCATCTTTTGACCCATTTTGTATATGTTTTACGCTCATCTCAATATGTGTTGTTTGCTTTGTATTGGCATTGTTTCCTTGATTACCATATTATTTTTGGCGCTTGACATAGCCCCTTGTGAAAATATTAACAACAATTTGGTGATCAGCTAAATTTGGATTAGAAAATTATAGTGTTAACTGTTTTTAGATAAAGTTGTTACTGATCTGAATTCAAAACCTTAATGATAAACTTTAAGCCAATCAGGAGCCGAGTGATAAAGTGATTGTTGTGACATAAAGGGTGATTCAATAATTTTTTGATGCATGTGCGCTAATTAATATGATTGGCTGGATGTTTTGCCATTGTACGCCATTCCCGCTGTGGCAAGTTTTTGGTGGACTAGTGCTAACCCAGTAGCTGATTGGGCACTAGTCCACCAACAACTTGCCACAGCGGGAATGGCGTACAATGGCAAAACATCCAGCCAATTATATTAATTAGTGCACATGCACCAAATAATTATTGAATGATCCTTTATGTCACAACAATCACTCTATCACTTGGCTCCTGATTGGCTTAAAGTTTATCATTAAGGTTTTGAATTCAGATCAGTAACAACTTTATCTAAAAACAGTTAACACTATAATTTTCTAATTCAAATTTAGCTGATCATCAAACATTGTTAATATTTTCACAAGGGATGTGTTTAAGTGCTAAAAATAACTGTGTTCTGGATCTAGATACACAACATAGTAAATATATGATTTTATAGAAATAAGCTGAACATAAAGAATAAAACCAACTATAAACAAAGAGAACATGAACAATTGAAATTCAAAAAAATATAATATAAATAGAAAATGTTTGGTGACAGGGGTTTATTGGGGCGGGTGAGAGTGATGCCTATGAGGCAGAATAACGCAGGAAGGAAGACGTAGAGGCGGTGCTGGCCTGGGGGGTCTGGGATTGAGTGGGTTGGGCTTGCGGGTGAGGGGTGTTGGTGGCAGGGGTGGAGGCATGAGGATTTTGCGTGATGGCTGCCATGACACTCATTGTATTCCTCATTAGTCATTGACTGGATGGGCTGGTAGGTGGCAGTGGCCCAAGGTGGGAGGCACTTATCCTTATGTGATTGGTTGCCCATGTTCACATGGAAAATCATTTGTGCAAACAAGTCAGCCACCATCTGGAGGCCAAAGAGAAAATTGTGATCAAGGACCCCAAGATAGAGGTTGTTGAAAGCCTGAGGGCGGCGCTCCTGTAATGTGGATCCCATGTTGAAGAAGACAACATCAGTCAGATGGACGTCTGCATGGCTGGCGGGGTAGACTGAGGCCTGGTGCCCGCGTTCCTGGATGGCCTCAAGGGCAGTGGAGCTACCCTCTATCTGGTGGCTCAAGAAAACCTAATACTTGGAATTTGAGCCATCCCAGGAGTTGAGTAATCCACCAAGGATGTGGCTGTATGAGTAGTCATCAATGAAATCTGGTTTTGTCCAATAGTAGACAAAACCCTTGGCTGAAACAGCCAGAAATGCACCAATGAATGTCCCCTTCTTGCCCTTCTTCCTTCTATTCTTGGAAGCAGCTTTTCCTTGCTTGTCAAAATCATCAAAAGCTAGTTATAGTTTGTAATAAGAGATGAACATGACATCATCAGTTAGACTAGCCAGGCATTGGACCAGAGTTGATTTGATGGGGGTGTCATACGGGGAATCCTCAGCGCCATCCCATTGGTTGCCGGCAAAATTGGTAAGAATTTGTATGGAAGCCACCTTCCCATACATCCAGAGCTGCACCATGCGCTCAGACACCCAAATGCCATGGTGCGCAAGTTGCTTCTGGACCTGGGTCAAGGGAAACTTGGGATCCCGCTGGAGGAGATTAACCATAATAGGGTACACCTCATTGATTTGGGACTTGGGGGCCTTCTTGGGTTTCTTGGCTGTCCCAATCAGTTTCTCCCTGTTCATCAGGTTGTTGAATTCTTGCATGACAGTAGCTTGGGTAAATTGCAACTGGGCGGCAATCTGTTCTCAGGACAGACCCTGTAGATTCAGTGCCACAATTTCCTGAAGAATATGGGCAGTGATGATTTGTTGCTTGGGGCACTGGACCGTGGGAGCTGAGGCCTGATTGGCTGTAGGGGGGCAGGTTGGCTGGTGGCAGGAAGTTGTTCCAAATCAAGGTTGCCATCCTGATTGGTTGGTTGGTGGGCAACTTGTGCAGGGGTGGGTATAGGAGCAGGGGCAGAGCTAGACACTATGTGACTACTGAACAAGTCAAAGCCATAGGGGTCAGTGGTCAGGTACAGGTCAGCTTCCTTGTTAACCGCCTCAAAGGCTTGGGTGTAAACAGGTGCCTCCACGTTCTGAGCCTTGCCTCCATTGAAGCTGGCTTGGCTGCTGGTTCTGTCAATAAAGTTGCTAGTAAAAACCATTGTAAAAAACCTAGGATAAGATCACTAAAAGTAGAAGTTTAAAATTTTATAATTTATTTTTATTGTAATCACCATTCTATACTTGGAAGGCTCTCAAAACCATTCCATACAAATCAGGAGCCATGAAAATGAATAAAATGCCTCTGTCCCTAAATTAGATAGCTGTTGATTGGCTATAAAATGGTTGTACTTCTATTTTAGACTGCTCATACTATACATCTTATGTGACTTCATTTTGTTTCATGCTTGTTGAATCTTGCTTCTAGATTACCCAAATTTTGTTTCATGTTAGTCCTTCTGTCAGTGCCTCATATGAATCCTGATTGGATTATAATATACTCCGGAACAGCATCCATCCATTTCACTTGTTGTGTCAGTTCATTTTGTTTGTGGTTTGAACTACACTGCTTGATGTTTGATATAATTTTGTATAATGGGCCAGTGAAATTTTGTTTTTGTTTGACAGTTCATTTATTAACTGAAATTTTATAAATTAATTGAACCCTGAATCTTGCGCAACTTGAATTTTGTTCAAGTCTGAAATCATTTCATTTAAATCTGAGGTATTATTGGTTGTTGCCATAGCTTTTAAAACTACTGTACTGTGTATAATCATTAGTTTATTTTAATTGATATGACTATTGTATGGTGTATAATTGTTAGCCAATATAGTAATTATCATTGATTACAGGGTGTGTAATCAATGGATCATTAGTATTATATCTCTCTTTCCTTACCAGTGGATGTTGTATCAACTCATCTCCACCCAGCCTGAAAGGTGTATGTGCGTATATCAAACAAATTATGTGCAAAATGCTAGGAAATACTGAGTTTTCCTTGACATTACACAGCAGATAATTGGTTCCTTATCTGTTTGGGTCAGTATTACATGGCAGATAATCCTCAGGTTGATATTGGATCAAGTCAGCTACTATAAGGCATATAATCCCCAACTTGAACAGTCATATTAATAAGCAGAAGGCTTGCCATCCAGAAAAGGATCACTTATTAAACCCTAAAAGGGGAAAACAGGAATACCATAATTCTACTTTCTAAAGTAGGAGGATAGAACTGAGATTGTTTCTAAGTGTCAACCAAATACAGCATAGTTTCTTAGTGCCATAATAGCGTGTAAAGATACATCCAAATAATAATTGCCAGTAGACTAGCTCAAGAAGAGTGTAGTCTGTAGCTGAGGTGTAATGTACGCCTTGTAAAGGCCAGTAGCAGCACATGTTCCAAGGACAGCCAATCAGGATAGGTGTAGCTAGCAAAAACAGATCTATTGCAATGGTAGCCACTGAGAACTGTCTGAAAGGACAATAACAAGGTTTGTTGAGTATATATAGATACAGACACCTGAAAGGATGATAAAAAGTTCTTAGTTACACCTGGATAAATTGCAGCAGCTTTCTAGATTGTACTCCAGTCCCAATAAACATGATTTTCTTTAAAGTTATATTCTACTGTAATCTGTAGTGCTCTGGTATAAGACAGGTAGAGTACATTGGCAAGGCTAACATCTATCTGTAGCTTTGATCATACCAGCAATAACCCTAATTGCTCAACAACCCAGGATCTTACCCATACTCACTTCTTTTTTCAAGGTTCTGGGGCTACTTGAAAAACAATTCTCTACCAAGCCCTGGCTGCCCATTATTGTGATCAGGATATTTCTGTCATCTGTGTTGCTTCAACTGGACTAGCTGGTACTCTTCTGCTCATGTGAAAAATGCACAATCAAATTTTAAGATGCCTCTTAACTGTAAATTCACTGCCACCCCTGGCATTAGATTGCGCAATCTTCCCCCGCCGCACCAAGAAAGGTCCAAAAACCCCAGCCAAACCTCTTAATTATTTAGAGGATTTGGCACACACAGTTGATGAGAGGTTTGTGTTGGCCTATCCTGCAGATTCATTGCCTTTGGTTGCCCCCTCCTAGGAAGAAACGTTGGTCAATTTGGACTACCTGTTGGCTTGGTGTTGCCCACATTTAAAGACTATTAGAACCAACCAATTGAATGTTGCCACATCAACAATCAAAAACTCAAGTGAATTTCAAATACATAGGACTTCTTCTAGCCAATCAAATTGGTCCGCGGAAATTAGGTTGAAACATTCCAGTCCCCCTGGTCCTGTCCAACAAAATTTCTCCTCCAGCCAATTGGATTCAGTTCCAAATGTCATGTGATTCACCCCCTTTGCAATCCCCTCCCTTTAACACAGCAAGGGGACCTTCAGTCCCCTGCTTGTCTATTTTCCAATAATATTAAAGTTTGGAGCTTATTGCACTTAAATTTAATTTCTTGCTTGTTGAAAACCCTGTTTGGAGTTTCTACAGCCTAAAGATTGAAGTGTTAGTCGTTCTTCTAAAACTTACCTTGTGTCTGCCGGTTTCAAACCCGGCATCTCCTCTGGGACCTTCTACAAGAGTTTTAACACCTAGTTGTTGTCTTCTCTTCTTTTGCTTTTGAAACCAGTGTTTGAACTTGAAATTTTCATTTAATATTCTATATAATTTCTATTATTATTTTGGATTTTTCTTTAAAACCATTGTTTTTGAACCTGCTTTTGCTTTCTGAATTTACCAAGGCATCTGAGATCACTGTAAAGCTCTCCAGGCCTACTCTGTTGCTCCTTTTGCCCTTCTGTTTAAGTTTACCTTGCCAAGACATTTTTAGTGCCATTTTTCTTGGAAACCTTATCAATATCTTCAAAATTTTGTGGAGATTATTTCTATGATACTCCCAGTCATCAAGTTTGTTGTGTTTTCCTTGACTCCATTCCTGCTGCTCTTGTGGTCTACCTCCCCAGACTTGTGGGGGAAAATCTCCTTGTCTGCCCGGCTTGTGGGCGAGGATCCTTCTAGTCTCTGGGATCTTCCCAGTGGTCTTCTTCTTTCTGGAGAGGCTGTGGTCAAAAGCCTGACGTGTGATGACTTGGATCTGGGTAACGTTGACCACACCTTGCCTTCCTCTGAGGGGGATGTGTCTTTTATGCCTCCTCTCCCCAGTTTGGCCCAGAGCAATTCAGTACCACTTGTGGCCCCTGAGGTGTTCCCTCCTGCTCCCACCTGCACTCCTTGGCTGCTCACTGGACTAATGTTGATGGGCTTGAATGCTTATTTCCCTCAAATGCCCCCTGTGTCCTCCTTGTGGTTCCCACTTTGAGTGGCTGTCCCAGTCCTCCACTGGGCGGCATTCTGGTGGTTTGTTTTGCCAGGATGGGAGCCAAACTTAGTTAGTTTAGCCCCCCTCTCTCACATTAACCTAGATCAGAACTCAATTTGAACATTGTATACCTATCTCAGCTGGCTGTCCAGTTATGCCAGACAGCCTTACTCATATGAGATGAGGTCCCCATACAGCATAAGAATATTGTGCTGGCTGTTGAGCATACCCTCTGAATATTTGAAACAATGAGGCTCTGTTTGGTTTGGTTTTAGTTTGCTTTTGGGGGTGACTTTAAGCAGACTCTTCTATTGATCCAACATGGTTTCATGCCCAGCAGGTTAAAGCTTGCATCCAGCAGTCTAGGATTTGGCTGCAGCTTCAAATTTTGTTTCTGATCCAGAACATGTGATTGTATCAGACTGAAGAGAATGATGTTTATGTCCAATACCTGGAGAAGCTATCCTTTAATCCTAGTTTTCATGGGTCAATACAGTTATAATCTTTATTACCAAAGTTTCCAGATCTAAGAAGCTGAACCAGGCCATTTTTTTAAAAAACCAAGTTTATTAAGAAAATGGTGGGAAAGCTGAACCAGGCCATCTATCCTCCTGATCAGCTTTGAGCCCTAACCCTTAATAATGCAGATGGATTCTTTAAAGGCTGTGTCATCTTAACTATCATCAACTACCAAGTTGTTGAGTTTAACTCTGAAGTCCCTGAAACTTGCCCTAGAGCTTCTCATGTCTATAATGCTGAGAACTGTGCTGACTCAGGAGAAGGGTTGAATGCTGATTTGGTTACTGCTGAGGTCATGCAGAGCCTTAATTGCAGCAGCCTTCCTTTATCTCACCTCATCCTAAAGGTGGGTGTTCCATTGATGATTCTTCAGAATATTTATGCCACAGAAGGTCTCTGCAATGATACAGTGGCCATAATTACAACCCTTTTACAAAATACAGTCAAAGGCACAGTTATATCTGGAATCTATAAGGGCTGCCACTATCTTATTCCCTGGCTAATAATGGTCAAGGAAGAAGAGTTCCATTTCACTCTAAAGTGCTGGCAGTTTTCAATCTGCCTAGGATTTGCCATGACTGTCAACAAATCTTAAGATCAGTCCTTGAGACAATTGGGTGTTGATCTCATTTATGACCCTTTTTCTCATGGTCAGCTCTATATTGCTCTTTCCTGTACTACTGATGTACAAGGCATTGTAGAATTAATTGATTCTGATCATAATTGCAGCCAGACCCAGAATGTTATCTATCCAGAAGTTCTTCTCTGTCAAGACCCTAAGCCTGAGTGTGCCTTTAAGTAACTTTTTGTTACAATAAACTTTTATTTACATACAATATAAATAAATGCTGAAATTTTATGTTTGTATTAAAGTTATACACCAAAAAAAGATTTAAAATGCTATTAAAAAGCAACAATTAAAGTCTATATCCCAGACAATCTATAAACTGGGAACACATAGTCGCAGGCTGCCATAGAAGAGTGAAGCTGAGCGTAGCACAGCTTTGTTCTTTTGGCAGCCTGCCTGAAACAACTTTCTTTTTACCAACTAGAATATAAGGTAGAATATCTGAAAGGTCACTGATCTAAAAAAACAAAAAAATGGTTTAGCAGCTAGGAAACCAGTTCACATACCCAGGTGTGATGCTGTGAAAGGGCAAAGCTGGGCATAGCTCAGCTTTGTTCTTTTGGCATCCCACCACCCCATGCTTGTCCCCTTTAACTGACCAAGCGTACAAATCTATAGATGGAACTGGATTTGATTTCTGTAGAAGTTCTTTGTTCAAAGATTGTGTACACTGAAATAACCTGATCTTTCCCTTCCCATGCTGTGGGGGTGATGCCATTGTATTGAGAATGAATAAAAGGTTGGGTTGAAATGATTTAATCCTGATCAGATGCTTGGCTTGGGAAAGTTTTTAGCCTGGGGATTTAGTGACGGGATGGGGTAGGGTTTGGGAATCGAGAGTAGGTTGGACAGAATAAAAATTTGGTGGATAGATAATCTAGATGATAAGGGTTAATAAAAGTTGTGATGGCAAGGTTCAAGCGAAGTGGACTGCTAATTGCAAGGTTCAGGTAGTATCTAGTTTTAAAACGAAGCTATCTTTATGGAATTAAATAGTTGCAGTATTGGTTTTAAACCAGGATCTTACAAATAAACCAAATCAATATTGCCTCAAGGTTTTGGGCGCTTGTAACTTAACCACTGTAACTAAGGGTTCTCTTCGTTTAGTATTATACATGATAATCCCAGTTTAGAAAAAAACCTTTTTGGATTTATTAAAATTTATATTATTAGCTAATGCATGTACTAAACCAATCCTCTAGTAATTGGGAAGTCCGGGTTATCTTTTGCTTTCAGTTATCCTACACTTTATTTAGTACTAGCCATGTTACCAAGTCTCGCCCCAGGTGGCCTTTTTTAAATTGACGAATGTTCAAAAGTTACACCAGTAAATTTGCTACAATATTCTCTTTTGTAGCAGTAATTCAAGGAAACTTTTTAACTCTGTTGCATCTACATTAAAAAGATATATTCTACATTATTGAAATAGATTTTTCCTGCATTCATGGTTAGAACGCTGGGAATTTCCGTTAAAGCCCTTCAGCAGCTTCCACTTTCTAATAGATCCTTCTTCTAATTCATTTTAATAACCTACCTTACAGGCTTATAGAAAATCCAATCTTAAAGTGATTGAATAGAAGTATTAAATGGTTCATATCATCAGTCGGCAGACCATGCAGCTGGCCAAAGCCTCCAGCGCCAGGCTGTTTAAACCTCGATTCGGTATTTCATGTGCCTCTTCAAGCTGCTTCCAGAGCACCGGGAAGCTACATAACTCCTCTCGTCAAGTTAGAAATGATGTGTGCTTTAATAGACTCCCTATGAAAGGTCTGGCTAGCTTGGGAGTAACTCGGGCATATTCGGCAATGGTTGCCAGTGCTTCAGCTACCTTGAGTCCCCCTCCTGAAGGAGTCGAGGCCGATGACTGGGTATTGGGAATATATTGAACTTGCGCTAAGCTATTAGGTACGTCTCAACAAGTTGAGAAATATCGGTATCTCAGCCCACATCGACTCTGGAAAAACCACCTTGACCGAGCGTGTATTGTTTTACACTGGCCGCATTCGTGAGATCCACGAGGTTCGTGGCAAGGACAACGTCGGTGCCAAAATGGATTGGATGGAGCTCGAAAGGGAAAAGGGCATCACCATCCAATCTGCAGCTACTTACTGCCAATGGGGTGAAACTAACCTCAATATCATTGATACCCCTGGGCACGTGGATTTCACTATTGAAGTCGAAAGAGCTTTGCGTGTGTTGGATGGTGCTGTGCTAGTGTTGTGCGCAGTGTCGGGAGTCCAGTCGCAGACAACTACTGTGGATCGCCAAATGAAGCGATACAACGTTCCACGCATCTCCTTTATCAACAAGATGGATCGTGCTGGGGCCAACCCTGACCGCATCGTTGACCAGATCCGCACTAAACTCAAGATCGCAGCAGCGGCAGTGCAGATCCCCATTGGGGCTGAAGAAAACTTTGCCGGCGTGGTTGATCTTATTGAGATGAGAGCCATCTACAACAAAGGTTTCCGCGGGTAAGTGATGACGTAAGCTTATCTAATATTTAGGACGGACATAACCTACACCGACATCCCTAAAGAACTAGTGGAAAAGGCCAAGTTGAAGCGTGCTGAGCTCGTTGAGAACCTTGCCAACGTAGACGATGAAGTTGGAGAATTGTTTCTGATGGAAGAAGAGGTCAGTAACGAGGTGATCAAAGCAGCTATTCGTCGTGCCACCCTTGCGCTCAAATTCACTCCAGTGTTTTTGGGCAGCGCCATCAAGGATAAAGGTGTCCAGACACTTTTGGATGGCGTAGTGGAGTTTCTTCCCAAGCCATTCGAAGTTAAAAACACTGCGTTAGACCTGAAGAAATCCGAAACCCCCATGACGCTTGAAAGCTACTCCAACAAGCCTTTTGTGGGATTGGCCTTCAAGCTAGAGGAGGGGAAATACGGGCAGCTTACCTACATCCGCGTGTATCAGGGCCAACTGACAAAAGGCTCTCATGCCGTGCATGTCAAGACTGGCAAGAAGATTAAAATTGCTCGTTTGGTGCGCATGCACAGCAATGAGATGGAAGATGTCGATAGTGTTGGAGCCGGTGAAATCTGCGCTTTGTTTGGTATTGAGTGTGCCTCTGGTGACACTTTCACCGATGGCAAGCTGAATTACTCCATGACTTCCATGTTTGTCCCTGAGCCTGTCATCTCCCTCAGTTTAACACCAAAGTGCAAGGATACAGGGTCCTTCAGCAAAGCTCTCAACCGATTTCAAAAGGAAGATCCCACTTTCCGTGTTCACTTGGACCCCGAAAGCAAAGAAACCATCATCAGCGGTATGGGGGAACTGCATCTCGACATTTATGTTGAACGCATGCGCCGCGAGTACGCAACGGAATGTATCACTGGCAAGCCCCAAGTTGCCTTCCGAGAGACTGTTACGCGTAAAGCAGAATTCAACTACACCCATAAAAAGCAAACGGGTGGTTCTGGTCAATTCGGTCGTGTCGTCGGTTACATCGAGCCCATCACCTCCGAGAACACAGAGATGCCAGAAGATGGCGTACTTCCCGAGCATGAGTTTGTTGATGAAATTGTTGGCGGTACTATTCCCTTCAACTATATCCCTGCCATTGAAAAGGGCTTCTTGGATGCCACCGAAAAGGGAAGCTTGGTTGGTCATCGTGTGAAAAATGTTCGCATGGTCATCAACGATGGGCTTGCCCACGCCGTTGACTCTTCAGAACTTGCTTTCCGCACTGCTGCCTTCTATGCTTTCCGCGAAGCTTATGCCAAGACCGCCCCAGTGGTTTTGGAGCCCATCATGACAGTCGATGTTACCTCGCCTGTTGAATTCCAAGGTGTGGTCATGGGCTCCATCAACAGAAGAAAGGGATTGATCATCGACTCTGAGGTCCAAGAGGACTACTTTACTGCGGTTTGCAGGGTGCCTCTCAACAACATGTTCGGCTACTCTACCGAGCTTCGCTCCGCCACCCAGGGCAAAGGAGAGTTCACCATGGAGTACTTTGAGCACCAGCCTGTCCCCACCTATGTCCAGGACGAGATGGTCACTGCCTATGCTAAACTCCGTGCCGCTGGTAAATCTTAGGCTCAGCGAAGGCCATGCCACTCTGAAGACTGATATAGATTGGTGTCAGAACACCAACCCTAAAAACATTAAATCTTCCATTGAATCGCATACAACCCTTTACTGACATATCAGCCAGCCAAAGCTGCTAATCCATCGTATCTCTTTAAACCCATTGTACTCACCAACCTGGGATCAGATCTTGATTTTAAACTGTATCCGAAACCGACCAGCTGATGCCGCTCATAGCTGCCTGTTCATGCGGTCAAAGCTATTAGTTACATGTACAACTTGTTGAGAATTCATTTGCATCTGTAAAGAACATGGTCGCTTCTAAGTCACTCTTTGCTATAACCGTATATCTCTACTTACTCAGTGGAAGTCAAAATGCGACGTCTGACTTGAAGGTCGCAGACCAGCGATTCAAATACATCTACATAGCTATATACTTTTGTTGCAACTGAACCTATTATAGTTCAGTGTTGAGGTTGGGGAAGACAACAGTCCAATAGAAAGGATAAGAATAAGATGTAGTTTATTTGGGAATAGCATAGTTAATATACCATACCAGGAAGCCACAAGTCCACCAGGGGGTGACACAGTGGTGGGTTTAAGATAAGGTTTGGGTTGGGAATAACTTGAGTAAAGGATTAGCATGTCAATTGGCAGCACTCCTAATTAGGAGATAATGCTTGTATTCTGACATTGGTGGTGGGATTTCCAAGGTTGTTAGATATGCCATGAGGCACCTCTATGAGTGCCCCCTGCGCATTGTGAGATATGTTAGCGGGCAGGGAGTCAATCCTGGTTGCAACACTTTCCATGTGGATATTGACAACCACATAAATTATTCCACTCTCTCTTACCACCAGCCAGGAATCCATACCCAAAGTTTAACGGCGGAGTTGCCGAAAGATTCTGAAGTGTTCACAAGATGAGGTATAAAATACCAAATACCAAATGCTCAAAGAATCAAGAATGAGTAAAAATCATAAAGTAGAAATGTGCTGTCACAGCCCATACCAGAGCCCGGCTGGACTTCCACAGGGGAGGCAGGCCGGGCCTGAAAGGCCATGTACACAATTGGTGCTATCCTGACAAGGTAATTCACAGCTGTAGCCAAAGGACACCAACTCCCAGTATGGGGCACAACCTGATTGGCCAGCCCCAATACTGTGATGTAAACAAACCCCAACTTGCTGAAGTCTTGGGCAGGAGGCACATTGGGCAGGGAGGGAGGGAGAGGAATCTCCTTCATGGTACTCAGAATTGATACTCTAGAGTGACCAGGTGTCAGGGACCCACTTGAGAGGGAACAAGTTCCCAATCTGATGAGCCAAGGCCCCTAAGTTAAGGCCTGCAATAACCAAACCAATAGGAACTGTAACCATTGCCAGGTGACCAAAGTGCCCAAGGAAGGCAAACCAACCCATCATTGAACTAAATCTACCCAGCAATTAATATCCAACTAGGTAGGACAGCAGGTAGAAGGAGGCATTTGGTCTCACCAAGGAAGGTTCAGCAGGTGGAGGTAAGGTTGTGGACCGCCGTACTGAAACTTCTTTACCCAGTGACCTGAGGGGTATTTGAACCAGCCATTTGCCAGGGACTCCTTCTGGTGAGAGTCATCAGGAGAAAAATTGTGCCAGTCTGTGGTGGGAACTGGATTTTCAAGGCCCAATACCACAGAAAGCAAAAGAACTAGAAACCAGAACAGGAATGAACTTCCTTTCATGGTTTCAAAAAGGGGTGCCGAAGATAAGTGTAGACAAGTGTATAATAGAAGAATATCTTTGTTGTTGGAACAAGTAGAAATAATAGATAATGCTCACTTAAATACCCCAGTATAGGGCTGAGAACATTTAAGAGGGTAATGTGATAAGAGAGGATTTACATTGTTGTTTCACTAAGCTTATGGCTGAAATTAATATTTTTACCATGTGTAAGTGGACCTGGATCTTAATAAAATGTATAAGAGCATCATACAAGGAGAGATAACAAAAAAAGCTGCAAGACTAGAAACAATTAAGCAGTTAATCTGCTTAATCTCAGCGTAAGTCAAGTGTGGAGCCTGGCCAGGATATAGAACCAGTAATTTTCTGAACAGCAAGCAAGAAACAAGCAGCCAATCAGTGTGGAAGCAGTAAGTGACGTTGCTGTTTAAGCTATTAACAATTGCAAAAGTGGATTCAAAAGCAGAAGCAAAAGTTGAATGAATTTTAGTCACATAAATAGGCAATATAAGTTGAACCTTTGACTGTATACTAATGTTTGCCTTATCTTTTGGGTTCCGGGTTCAATTCCTGTTCAAGACATTACTGGCACAAGTGAATATACTGTAAACTGCTTTGTTGTTGACTATTTATGTTGGTGGAATATACTTTGGATCATTAATAAAATTAATGTAGTCAGGGAAGAATTCCCTGACACCAGGAGGAAGATCCAGGTGGTGTGGGTGGAAGAACTCCAAGTCAATGGTGTGAGGTGGCTTAACCAAAGTGATAGGAGCAGAGTCAGGAGGGAACATATAGGTGTGGTTGTATTGTGTAGTGGACTCACAAATAGATGCAAATAGAATGATTATATTAATGCAAAAATAGATAATTCCTACAAGAAAATAATGGGTCCTGGGCATAAAGTTGTTTATTTTAAAATGTCAACAGAGAAAGGCTTCTCATCCTCTCTATTTAGGCAACCTCCAGAATTAACTCATACAGAATGGAACATCATCCATGTCAACAGTTTCAAAAATTGTTTTTGCTTTATCTTTTATAATTTCAATTAAAAGCTCAAAATAAAAATCAAACATTGCTTCTATTATCAATGTCAATTATTTAATCAGGAAAAAAATAATCTTTAATATTGAAAATAAGAAAAATATTTTTGAGAATTTTCAACATGGAGGATGTTCCATTCTGTATGAGTTAATTATGGAGGTTGTCTCTATTTATACTTACTGGGGAATACTTATCCTTTTGTGCCACCAGAGGTCTAGTGGCATTATTTTTAGTGATACTTGCAAATTAGCTTGAAAATTGCGCACTGGGACCTGGGGGTGGAAGGACATTGGCTGGTATATCATAAACCTTGGTTTGGCAGCAGAATGCCAAGGTGCTGCAGCTATTAATAGAACCTGTGGGCAATTGAGTGCCTGATTGTGCAATTGAACAATTTCCCTCCCAATTTACCATTTCCTGATAGTAAATGGGTCCAAATTTGTGTTTAAATTCAATACCAGAGATTTGCAGCATGTGGGCTTTACAAACCCTAGGCTATTTGTGATCAGAAAGGGGGGTTTCCTTCCAGAAAGGCAGTTAGCAATGCTTTTCATGCTGTTAATTGTTTTCTCTCTAGACAGGTTAGCTGATTGTCTAGGGCATTCTGGGCCCTGAAATTTTCAGTCAAAAATCTACAATCAAAGGCATTGGTAAAATGCAGCCCAAGAAAACTAAAACAGACAACAAGAAAATCAGAGATTAAGATATGATCACTAGATTTTGCAAATAGAGAATCTTGCAAATTGGTTCAGCAATTTCCTCAATTTTGAGATCAGGAACATCAAAGAACAGCACAGAGGCTGTGGTCACTGCAAAATTAGTGCTAAAGCCTGCAAGACATCTCACTGGCATGTACACAAGGAGAAGCTCCATATTTTGTAAAATCTGTAAAACTTAAAACTGTAAACTAGCGTTAAATTATGGTGTTTATTGAACTACTGCAGTAGTTCTGACAAATTTTCAAGTGATATTGGGTTTGGAAATAATGCTGGCATTACAGGGTCAATTTTTGTCACCAGGCCTCCAGAATTGACCAAAAATTGTATGACACCATAGATTGTTTTTGCAGCCAAAAAACACCAAATTGCTTGATTTGCGTTTTCAGAAGCTTTTTGGGCACAATTGATGATCCCAACCAAACTTTGGCATAATTAGCTACAACCCACTTGTTGTCAATAGCCTGATTTAAATCAGCCAAGTTCTTTAGAGGTTTCTTTTGTACTGGCTGTTGCTGCTTATTTTTCTGAGGGGGAGTAATTATGGCTATAACGGCACTATCTATGACACAAAATGACCAGGATACCAGCAATCCCAACTTGTACACTGCTATGCCAGGGGACTTAGCTATTGTACCAACTAGCATTAAACTAATGTCACAAGTATACCTTGGATAAGACATGCTAAACAAAAAACAGGAACAGGAGGAGATATGTATACCTTTTATAGCCAAGATGTATACTTCAAAATGTTTTTATAAACCAAGTGGTATTGAGAATTATCCTTTAGAAGCCAAGGATTGTCTTGATAATGGATTGGGCTTGGCTCAGCTTTCCAAATACATATCTTTCATAGTTTCAGGATCCATTACAGGAAACAGTTTCCCAGATGGGAGGAATTTTTAGGCTTTACAACATCTTTCCCAAGGGTACCAGAAGGTAAAACCTTTGATACATGTTTGATAAAATCAAGAGCCCATGCTTGATATTTATTCAGTATATCACTGGACACTTAGTGAGGTGATCCTGGTTGCATCCTTAATTATACAGAGATGAATCCAGAATAGGGAAGTAGTTTCAATATGGTATGTTCATATTCCCTTTGACAAGATTGATATTATTTGGTTTAGCTTCCATTACTAGGTCAGGACCTCAATGTCAAGTTGTTATATGTGACAGTCAATTTTTGATAACCACAATTGGGTGCCTAGTTAGAATTATCCTCTTGATGATGGTATCTGTCAGGGCCCAGAACACCCAAGACAATCAACTAGCCTTCCTGGATAAAGCACAACCAACATCATTGTCAGGGATCCAGCCTGTGGGAGGTTCCTGGGAACTTGCAGGTGGACAGCCCGTGGGTCCTGCAGGTAGGGCCCACCACAATATTGGTGCTAACTTTACAATATAAGATAAAAATTTGCCCAGCAGGGCCCAAGGTACACTTGCGGGCACCATTGAATCAATCAGGCCAGTGAGAGTGATATACATCACCCCAAATATCTGAGTGGAGGTGGATTCATTGGCTTCAACAGATCCCTGCAGGCAGTCAGACTGTGGGGTGAGAGGTGGTGTCATAGGAACTAAATAGGCAGGCAAGTAATTATACTTGTTGTGGAATAGCAGAGGAGGTCTGGTGATTTTGGTCTCTTCTCTGTAAATGGTCTCTGTCTCTCTAGTCCTAGCCTCTGGGTTTTAGATCAAGATTTCCTCTAGCGTGAACTCCAAATATGCCAGGTTTGATGGATATTCTGTGAAATTTACCAGGCCAAAGGGAGCTCCTAGTGGACAATATAGTTTGGGCGGCTGGACCGCGGTTCCTTGAGATTGTCAGTGTGAGGTACAGACCACAGGAGGTAGGCTGCAAAAGAAATAGAACTAAAATCAAATATGGAATAAACTGGTTGAACTAAAGGTTCATGTCACTTTATTGCAAGAATGGCAATGGATAACTTCCTGGCGGCCCAGGGTATAAGTATACCTATCTGCCATGGAGAAACTTTCACAATTTTCTTTGGGCCTGGTGATACTGTCTACCAGGGGTTTGAAGCCCTTGGTGGCACCCATTGCAGGAGATATTTCATTGGCTGGCTCTAACTGAGAAGACTCAAATTTCCCTTTTGGGTTGCAGGGTTGGTCATCCTTGGGTGGACTGCAATCCACAGGAAGTTTCTTTGCTTCCCCTGCCACGGTGGCCCAAGTCATTCTGGGATCTTTGGCTTGGCCTGAATTTTCATTGGTTGGTTTAACAGGACTCTTTGACGTGGGGAGCCTCAATGCAGGTAATTTTTGTTTGTCAAGCCTTAGGAGATTCTCTGAAGTCAAATCCTGCTCTGATTCAAGCCCAAAAATCTGCAGGCAGCTGGTCCTGTGGGCTGGCAGCCCTCAGGGTATTGGGTTTCAAATCCTGTAATTGAGGCTTTCCTGTGAGCATAGTCAACAGGAGTTTGTCATTCATGACAATCATGGGAACATCACCAACTACCTTCTTGGGAAACCCCCCCCTTTCTGACCACAAATGGCCAGGGGTTTGCAAGACTCACGTGCCACAAAACCCTGACATCAACTCTAAATACAAATCTGGGCCCATTTAATATCAGGAAAAGGTAAATCAGGAGGGCAATTGTTTGATCACGCAATTGGGTGCTTGATTGTTGCAGGTTCTATTAATAGCTGTGATACCTTGGCATGCTGCAGCAAAACCAAAGTTTCTGTTATTCCAGCCAATGCTTTTCACCCCTGGGTCCAAGTGCGCAATTTCCAGACCAAATCACAGATATTACCAAAAATGATGCCACCAGACCTCTGGTGGCACAATAGGCTAAGTATCACCCAGTGAGTATAAATAGTGAGGAGGAAAAGCCTTCCTCATTGTTAACATCATAAAATAAACATTTTTATACCCAGGAACCATTATTTGATTGCAGGAATTGCTTATTTTTACACAATATAATTATTCTGTTTGCTCACTATGTGAATCAAAAACACAATATAACTGCATCTTTCCCTACCCTCCTGGTTCTGTTCCCATTCCCTTGGTTACGCCAGCTTGTGCCCTTGACTTGAAGTTCTACCACCCCCACCATCTGAATCTCCCTCCTGGCCACAACAGAGGTCAGATTCCAACCATTATAAAGGAGATTCCAGCCACTCCTCCCCTTCCTGATGCGCCTCCTGCCCAAGATTTCAGAAAACTGAGGGTTATCTATATTACAGTGTTGGGGCTAGCCAATCAGGTTATGCCCCACACTAAAAGGAGGCATCCCCCTCCACTACTGTAAACTATCTTGTCAGGATTGCAAAAATTGTGTACATGACCTTTCAGACCAGGCCTGCCTCCCCTGTGGGAGTCCAGACAGACTCTGGTATAGGCTGTGACAGTATCTGTTCTATATTGATCTTCTATAACATCTTTCTCTCCTTGTACCTGATCTTGTCTTTATTGAGCACTATACAAATCATTGATAGAGGTAATTTCTTTGATAGAGCTGAAGGTGCTATTGAATAGTAGCGTCAATAATAGGTTTATGACCATAGAATATACCACACTGTATATCTGAATGCTGTTTTAAATCAAACACTGTGCATTATTAGAACTTTTGGTACCATGCTGCAACACAGGCTGGGTTACTAACCAACAATTTACTCAACTCCTTAACTGGGAGGCCTTTAGTCTTTTCACTATTCTGTTAGCTTGTAGGTGATACCAGTCATCAATGTTCTATCATATCTCTTCTGGGCAAGATACCTTCTCATACTACAATAGGCCAGATCTTTGTCACTCTTTATACTAGAGCTGTGGCAGATTAAAAGACAACAATTACAGGAAAGCAGTGATTGTTGCTTTTTTTTCTGTTGGCATTTTCAAACATGGATCCTCCAGATATGGGCAGCCTGCTTTTAAAAGAATAATGTACAGGTGAGGGAGGCTCTCTTCCTCTGGAGGCTCATATAAAAGTCTGTTAATATGGTAATAAGATATTTAAATATTGTTTTTATTTATAATTTATATGCTTCATTGTTTTAGAAGTAAAATAGGATTAATAATCATCATCTCTTATAGAATAAGATCTAAAAGTAACTTGTCTGCCAAAGATGTGTGAGAAGGAAAAAGTTCCAGAAAGCTGCCCCCAGGGCAATTCCCTGGAATCCTTTCCAAATCTGAAGGGGATGGCTGCTTTATAGAAAGCAGCCTTTCTTTCAGACTCATTATCACTGTGATAATTGAGGACAGGTTAAGAGGAAATAAAACCAAGATCTCAACTATAATAAAATTGCAGTTTCAGCAACAGCCAAAAGGTTGTCATCAACAATTCCTGGGAGGCCAAAGGAGGTAAGGAATCAACTGAACACCAAAAGTAACAGAAAAAACCAAATGCTCAAATTAGACTAACAAATTTTGAACTTTATTAAAGTAGAGAATGAAGAAGCAAGAACTTTCACAACTATTGAATTCATTTAAAGGTAGGGGTGGAATTTGGGTGGGAAGTTGAATGTCTAAAACTGATTGGCCAATGATATGAAGGAATATGAATGCATCTTTTGAGGCAGGAAAATCCGAAAAAATCCAAATGGACAAAATCAAAGGGAAAACTGACTCAACTAAAAATTGAGGAACCTGCCTTGAATGCAATTAACACTGTTCCCAGCTGCTCTTTCACATGATATTTAACCAGAGGTGTATATTGGGTGGGTTAGATGGGGCATTCTCAGACTAATTAATCAATTAATAGTGTGAGAATCTTTCTTGGGGTTTTTTTAGTAAATATTTGGAAAATATCCAGGAGTAAGTTGGCAGAGATTCCCAAGCATTTGGTGAGGATTGAAGTAGAGGCCCAAGAGGGAGGTGTAACTTTACATTATCCTTTCCTATTTAAGGAGTAGGGGACTAGCCAGGAACTGGAGCATGAAAGAGTCACCAGCCAACTTAGGAGACCTTCAAAAGGCTAATTTGGAAGCTAGTTATAAGGAATGTATACATGAGGCACATAATTTTGGAGGGCCAGATAGGACATCCTTGCTATGCAGCAATCAGGAGTTTCTGGTGGCTTTCACACTAAATTGTGAGCATAATTAGCAATTGATTGCAGTCAGGATAGTGATAGGAGCAGGGAGGAAAGAGCAAATTTAAGTTTGCCTCTACTAGGGCAGAAGGACAGGTCTGGGTTGTAGGGGCAGGGACACAGAGGAGCACACATAACCAAAGCCAAGAAGCAAGCTATCTAAACTGATGGCCAACATAAGACTAAATCTCATACAACCTATTGTTTCAAGATGACTGCCAAATAAGGATAAGAGCAAAACAAGACTAGAGAGGGGAAGGACAGGGAAAGAGACAGGACATGAGAAAGCCTAAAACCAGAACCAGGATGGAATATTCAAACTGATGGCCGACATGAGACTAAATCTCAAACAATCTATTATTTCAAGATGACTGCCAAATAAAGATAAGAGCACCACAAGGCTGGAGAAAGAAAAGACAGGAAAAAGAGACAGGACATGATAAAGCCTAAAATCAGAACCTGTATGAACTATCCAAACTGATGGCTTACATGAGACTAAATCTCATACAATCTACTATTTCAAGATGACTGCCAAATAAAGATAAGAGCACCACAAGGCTGGAGAAAGGAAAGGCAGGGAAAGAGAGGGGACATGAGAAAGCCTAAAACCAGAACCAGGATGAACTATCCAAACTTATGGCTGACAAGAGACTAAATCTCATACAATCTATTATTTCAAGATGACTGCTAATTAAGGATACAAGCATCACTAGCCTGAATAATTGAGGGACAGGAGCAGGAGGGAGCAACCAAAACCAAGGTGTTATATGTGTAATTGAACAGCAGCCTGAGACTGAGTCTCATTCTATCTTTCAATTTCAAATGACTACCAAAGACTAGAGCACCAAGCTTTGGGTCAAATAGGGGACAGGAAAAAGGGGAACAATGTAAATTCACTGCCCCCTTTGGCCTTGGATAGGACAGTCTTTCCCCGCCGTACTAATAAATCCGCTCAAAAACCAGCTAAACCTCTCAATTCTCTTGAGGACTTAGCCCACACAGTTGATGAGAGATTTGTGGTCGCATACCCTGTGGAGTCTCCGCCCCCTCCATGGAAGAAACCCCAATTAATTTAGATTATTTGTTAGTCTGGTGTCAACTGTTGTTAAAAAGCATTAGGATTGCCCAATCAAAGTGCCCCACATCAGTGTCACTGAAAGCAATTGATCAACAAAACTCTAAATAAAATTCTAGCCAATCAGAGGTGAGTTTGGAAATTAATTCAAAACTCTCCAACTCTCCTGACTCAAGTCAGCAAATTTTGTTGTCCAGCCAATCAAATGCAAGTTGAGCCAGTCAGGTGACCTCCCCCTAACAACCCATCCCCTTTTAACAATTCCAGGGGATTTTGGGTCCCCTGCTTGTCAATTTTCCATTACCAATAAAGTTTAGAGCTTGCACACAAATTTTAGTTTATTTTGAGTGGAAACCCTTTTTTTGAGTTTCTGTCATCTAGAGATTAAAGTGTTAGTTGTTTTAAGCAAACTTACCTTGTGCCAAGCCGCCTCAAACCCAGCGTCTCTTCTGGACTCTTTTAAACAGACTCAGACGTACAGCCGTTGTTGTTTTTGCTTTTGTCTTCAAAAACTATATTTGAAACAAAAAAAATTAGTTAAAATTCAATATAAAACCTACTTTATTTTGATATTTACCTTTAATCTCTTTGGTTTTAAACCCGCTTTTTGTTTACCCCCCACCAAAGCTACCCGCGTCCTCCTCCAAGCTTCAAAGCCCGTTCTTTTGCCCCTTGCTGGCCCTCTTTTGTGAGTACCTTGCTTGGCCCAAATTTTATTGTTTGCAGGACTTAAAAATTTACAAATCTCACCAAAATTTTGTGAGGATTGTTATTATGTTACTCCCTGTCCTGAAATTTGTGGTGTATTCTGTGGCGCCGTTTCTACTGATATTATGGTCAACATCTCCAGACCTATGGTCTAAAATCTCCTCCTCTGCTTGTCTTGTGGGTGACAACCCTTCCAATCTCTTGGACCTCTCTGGTAGTTTCCTGTTCTTGGGTGAGGCCGTGGTAAAGAGCCTGACCTGTGACAACTTGGATTTAGACACCATAGACTACACCTTACGCGCTCTTGTGAGTGAGGAAATTTTGGGTTTTCTGCCTTCCGCCCTGGGGAAGAGCAGCTTGGTGCCCCTTCATGCTCCTGTTACACCTCCTCCTGTCCCCTCTTGTACACCCTGGTTGCTCACTGGTTTGGCGCTGATGGCTCTGGATGCATACTTGCCTCAGATGTCCTCTGTGTCCTCCCTGTGGTACCCCCTTCAAGTGGCTGTCCTGGTTCTTCACTGGGCGGCATCCTGGTGGCTTGTTTTGCACAGATGTGAGCCAAACTTAGTTATTATAGCCCCCCTCTCTCAAAAACAAGGAGTGTAGATCCACATAATGAGACCAGAAAATAATCAACAGGCACACAAACCACAAGTGGCTAAACAGCTGGAGTTGGGAAGCAGCACAAGAGTGAGGTGCATCAGGGGGGACAAGAAGCGTCAAACCAAGGAACAGGGTACAACAAGCCAAGGGACCAATGTAGGCAGGGGGAAACATTCAAATGCAGGTTGAAACCCTTTGGCAGTACAGATACATAAAATATATGAAATATGTTGAGGATCTGGATGTACAAGTATTCTGGCTACTGCCAACCCACTTAACATCCTGACATTGCCCAATTTGGTGCCCTCCCAATATACAGTTCAACATACCAGAAATGGCACCCAAGCAATATCATATGACTGTCCAAGTATCCAGTGACTTGAACCCATCCTGCACATGACCAACCTCTAGGTTCAATCCAACTAAATCTCTGCCACAGCTAAAGCTAAATAAGTTTAAAGTATTATCCAATAAAATATAATTCTCTTCTTTCTCAATTCCATATCTGAAGCTTCCCCAAAAGGCACTTCTCATCACTGGTAGCAGCTACGGTTTTTTGACCATGCTCATGAAAGAGAAAATGACTGACCAAAACCCGCCCACCTTTGCTCACATACTCAACCAGGCCACATCCCAGGAGACCTGGAAAACATACTTCCGCACCCACAACATCAACAAAGATATACCTAGTGGATGCACCATATTCAAAGGTCTGGTCATGCCCAAAGCATGTGCCAAGATAATTCAATACAGTCACTCTCTTCAACCACAAACAAACACACAACCACCTATCACAGGTGAAGTTACCAATACCAAATACATTGGTATTGACAAGTTCTTTGGTAAAAACAAAGAAAACATCATCAACTGGCTAGATCACTCAGCTGCTAAACTCTGCGCCAGCCCTATCCCCCATGAGAAATGGGTCCAGGAAGCCAGCAAGCGCCTGACAAGGCTGCAGCTAACTGGTTTGCCACCTGGGTTGGCTCACAGACTGATGAACAGCTTGACAACTGGGAAGAGTTCAAAGCAGACATCACACACAATTTCTGCGTCACCAAATTACTCCAAGACATTGCAATACAGCTCAGTGATCTTCCTCAGAAGAAAACTATCACAGCTTACGTCAATGAATTTGATGAAATACAATGCAAAATCCAAAATCCAGCGCAAGATGACAACGTACACACTAGAGCCTCATTCATCAACATAATGAAACCCTCTGTTGCTGCCCTCATCTGTCCAGAGGCCAATACCTCCATGCCTGCGCTCATTGCAGAAGCCAAGCATGCGTAAAAATGCGCAAACATGAAATATGCTGCACACAACAGCAATTGCTCCTCAAACAGCAATGGCAGAGAAAATTCCAATGGAAACAAATTCCAAAACACTAATCATAGCAACAAAAACTCTAATTTCAACAATGACAATCACAACCAAAGCTCAAATTGCTCCTGTCCCAAGAAAGAGGACACTGCTGAAGTTAACAATGCTGAAACAGCAACCCATTATGAATCTGACCCCACATTTTCTGACCTCAAAGATATCAAAACAGAGGAACAGGGAAAAGAGGAGGAGAAACATGCTTAAGTACCCCTGTCTCCCCCTAACTTGACAAGAAACTGTACCAAGGTGCAAATTTTGCTGCTTGCATCCCACGTGTCCTGCAATCCTCCATTTTTATGAACTTAAAAAATAAAGATTGCTTACAAATTATTGTCTACCCATGCACTTATAAATTTCATACACGCAAAATCTTATTTGACTCTGGTGCACAGCACACCATGGTTAGTAAACCATTTGTAACAAAGTACAAAATATCAGTTGTCAAATCCAACTTCAAATACGCCAGAATGGCAGACAAATCAAAGGTTCTACTCAAGGGGAAAACAACTCCCTTCAGAATTGACCTCCAAGGCATACAAACGTCCATCAAAGAACTTGCCATGAACAACATAAACTACAAAATTGTAGCAGGCATGGACTGGTTCACCCAAGTGAACCCCAGTGTATGTTGGAAAACAAAAACCATGACCATCAAACGCAACGGAGTCAATTTTAATATCCTCAAAGAACCCAACAACCTCATTCTAGGGGACACAGTATTTTTCCAGGTCATAAACCAAGACAACTCAGAACGTCTAACAAAAGATAGTACCCTCTACATAATGAGATACACTAAATTCAATAATATACAAACAACCAAAATCCAATGCCCAGAACTTGCGGCACTCCTAAACAAATATGCTCATGTATTTAAGGAAGGGCTCACAGAGTTACCACCCAAACAGGAGGTCAAACATGGCATTGACCTGTGTAAAGCCATGCCTAAACCTGCACCTCTCTACAGACTCTCCCCCATAGAGACTAAACCCTCAAATCCCATATTGAGGACAACCTAGCCAAAGGATTCATTTGCCCATTGGAATCCCTGTAGGGGGCAGCAGTGTTTTTTGTAAAGAAAAAAGAAAGGCACTTGTTGCCTAGTAACTGACTAAAGAGCACTAAATACAAGCACAGTAAAGAATAAATATCCCCTTCCACTCATAGAGGATCTGTTTGCAAGACTCTCTGGAGCCAAATTTATCTCACAAATTGACCTCACCTAAGGTTATAACCAAGCTGAAGTCAAAGAAAAGGACATACCAAAAACCTTTTTGTACACAATTTGGATCCTCTGAATGTAAAGTAATGAACTTTGGGATGACCAATTCTCCTGCAATGTTTGTCACTATGATGAACCAAGCGCTAAACAGCCTCTCAAATACATTATGCTACCTTGACAATATCATTATATTCTCAAAAACAAAAGAGGAACACCTCACACATGTCTGCAAGACACTCAATCAACTTGCAAGTACAAACTTTACGCCAAGCCTAGTAAGTGCCAATTTATGGAAAAGGAACTCCTGTTCTTGGGCCACATTTTCTCTGATGGTGGCATCAAAGCAGATCCAGACAAAAAAAAAGCCATAAATATCACACAACACCCCACCTCCGTTAAACAAGTTAGATGCTTTCTTGGAATGGTAGCTTACCTAAGGAAATACATCAAAGACTGTGGAAAGCTCACTGCACCAATCAATGACTTAACCAAGGGTAATGCCAAAAAGAAATTCATCTGAACACCAGAATGCAATAAGAATTTACAACTACTTGAACAAGCTTTGATCAAAGCACCAGTCTTACAATACCCAAATAACAACAGGTGCTACAAGCTCAAATCAGAAGTCAGCAACACCGCCATTGGTGCAGTCCTACACATCTGCCATCCAGGGCAGCAAGACTTCCTGCCAGTATGTTACAAAAGTAGAAAACTAACTAACACTGAGCAGAGGTACCCAATACACAATAAGGAATTGCTAGCAATATATCACATATTCAAGAAGTGGAGATGTTATCTAGAAGGACATTTAAACATCTGAGTACTAACTGACCATAAATTCTTAATCTACTTCAAAACTCATAACTCACTTGTACAGCAACAAACCAAATGAATGTCCCTGCTGGAGCAGCTCAATTTGGACATCCAATACAAAAAGAGGGCAGAGCTGGTCACAGCTGATGCTCTCTCTAGGCTATGTCAGCCAAGAGAAGATCATCTTGACCACCTGGACCCTGACTGGTCAAACCTATATAATACTGAGCATAAAACCAAAGGGAAAGACCCCTCAACACTCCAACTGACCCACAATACATTAGTGAGGAGCAAAAAATATTTCCATGTATCAGATGGCACTGTATACCAAATCATTAATGACAAAAATGTTCCCTACATCCTTGTTGCAGATCCTGAATGGATTAGATGTAAAGTTGTCCATCTAGGGATTAAGCAACAGAACAATTGCGCAATTGCACTATTGCATCCTGAATTTACTAGTGATAAAGACGTTTAAAACGCCTCTAAAACGGGTGTTTGATTTGCCTTTTGAATGGGCATAAGGCATGGGCTTTACTTCTGGGATTATAAATAGAACAACAAAGTTATTTATATCTACCTCCTTAAGGAAAGCCACGTGGAAGCAGTTGTTCTCTTGCGCGGGACTTTTAGCTGTGCCAATCCACTCTCCTCCATTAGGGAAGTCCTCCTGTCTGTGCCTCCCTGCCTCTGGTGGCAATTTCCCTGCCTCACACTATATAAGTGCAATACTATCTAAATAAATACCAGTTTTGTCTATACACCTTATTATTCTTCTGTCCTTTCACAGGCTGCCACTATACCATCAACAGGTATAGTAATAAGAATTAGGTCCCTGACTAACTGTTTGTAGAAACTAGCAACCCTTTGCTGCAACTTTTACAACATTGGCGCTCATGTCTTTCAACACCACCAGCCCCCACCCCTGCGGTCCTTTCAATGAGGAGGGAGGAATGCCCCTGGTCCAGCCTCCTGCCACTGCTTCTCCTTACCACCAGGCACCGGCCTTTACTGCTGCTAATGCCCATGCTGGGGAAAGAGCAGGCGCTCCCTATGGCCTGCCCAACCTAAGCCACTTCATGCCAGAACATCAACGTCCCCAGGCTATTGTTTTTGGTCAACCACTGCTTCTACAAGCCCCTGCCCCCTTGGAGATGGACGCCAACTCTTCACCTTCTGAGGACGCCATCTGTAATGCCATACACGCCATGGATGCTGGTGCTGCTGGCAATGGTTCTTGCTCTGAACACCTGGCCATTCAGCAGCCTTCTGCTGAAAACTCCTTGGGCCGCTTTCAGAATCTCTCCCAGGTCAACCCTGACCAGCTCTGTTGTGACCTCTGTACTGTCAAACATATCAAGGACTACCTACAACAATTCACCCATCCTGCTGTATGCCACAACCAAATGCACCTGGGTTGCATCCAAAGCCTAGTGCATGACCAGGGAATACTGGTATCTAACCAACAGACGTTCCTCCAGGTCCTTTACTCTGAGCTTGGCAATACTTTCACCACTGTCAATCAGTATCTTGCCAAAGTTACCAATGCCCAGAACACCATGCTCCACTGGGTCAATGCCATTGAAACAGGTATAGCTAAGCTAGTTCCAGTGCATGTGGTACAGACCCTCACTCATCAGGGTGTAGACGCCAATTGGATTAGTGTGGTTACTACTCACGTGCTGGAGACTGGCCCCATGGTTTGAAGCCTGACTCATGAGGTGGAAGTCCTAGCCCGTTGCCTTGCCACCATCCCCTTGTTCACCCCCCCATCTGCCGCCACAGACACCTCCCCTTCCAGCCACCTTCTTGGTTGAGACATCCTTGAGCTCTTTGATCACTACACAAAGATGCAGGCAGAATTGGTCCAGCAGAGTGCTGATCTTGCCTTCCTGTTTGATGGCTACCACACTGTGTCAGAGCTTCAGGATTGTCTCAAACTTTGCCAATTGCATGACAGAGCCAACAGCCAGACCCAAGTCAGGAAGGACAAGGAAGTAATAGCCTTGCTCCAAGCTGAGCTTGCCACCCATGAAAAGCGCATCACCTCTCTGGAAGATGACTTGGATATCACCTGTCAGGAGAACAAGGTCTACCAAGATGAGCTGGACAAGCAACAACTTCTCCTGGACGCCTTCCAGAGCCAATTGGATAGGATGGACAGTAAGATTATGGCCGTCAACTTACAGGCTATGTCCATCAACTCCAAGAGTCACCACAGTCCACTGAGATCCTCTAGTCCTGAGTTCTATCATAGCTACAAAAGCAATGAGGACCACACTCAGTTGGCTCCCAACGCTGTACAAGTATTAGAGCCAGTACTGGAGTCCAAGGATGACGTCCTGGCCACCCCTGAAGCTTCTGGAGCTGCTCAAGACAGAGAAGGTGAACGCAAGGCCCAGCAAGAGGAAAAATTGTTGCCGCGCCTCTGAGGCTAGGTTTGCTGCCTCCACTCTCAGCCGTTCCCGTCTCACCTGCTCTCCAGTGAGGATCACACCTGCTCCCCTCCAACATGGCTCCAACAACTTCAAGCCCGTCAATCTACCCAAGTTTGACTGCAAGAGCAATGTGGCCATGTTCTTACGTCTGTACCAGAACTCCATGTATGGCGCAGACAATGCCATGAGGGACTCCACAATCATCAACTGTCTGGATGCTGAGACTCAAACCATTATCTTGCCACGTCTCCCTGAGAATGGCTGGACTTTTGCCAACGTCTCCAGAGCCTTGACAGAAGAATTTGGTAGCCAAGAAGCACTCCTTGGTTGCAAGATGGACTTTGCCAACACCAAGTTAAAGGTGGGGGAAACCCTAGAAGACTTCACTTCTAGGTTCTACCTTGAAGCTCAAACTCTGTTGTCTATGAGTGTGGTGCAGTTTATTGATGTGCAGTCAGCACTCCTCAATGCTGTACACGTCAACCAGGAACTATCTCTGGCTCTTAAGTCAGGCATTTACAACGCTTGCACTGTACCAGATCTGATCTGCCTCCTACGCACCTACAAGGAGGAGTTTAAAGTCCCTCTTCCTGAAGGCCGCCCTTGCCAGCAATCTGAGCATAGACCCTGTGTGGCTGTTGAGATGCCCAAGCCTTCCAACAAGGTTGGGCCTGCTCCAGTCAACAACGGCCCCTGTACTTGCTTCAAATGTGGTATGGCTGGCCACTTCTCTCAGGAATGTAAGAATCCACGTCAGAAAATCCACCATGTAGGCATGGAGGACACTGAGGAGGACTACGCCAAGGACGCTGATATTGAGGAGGACAATGAGGACCAGTCAAAAAACTACTAAGCAGCCAGGACAAGGAGAAATCCTTGGCTGCCTTTGTAATTTTGACACCCTCATCTCCCCCCATACCACTGCCCCCTCAACAAACCAGATCAGAGGCCTGCTGCCTTGCCATCCTCTGGGATCAACCCTAAGGATGAACCCTCTCTGATTGACTTCAACTCCCAACCAATACATGAGGATGCAGAGTCTGATGGAGTTCAAGAGGACCTCCTCCATTGAGTCCTCACTGTTAACACGCAAACTCATTGGACTACACTTTGCCCTGAGGTGGTTATCCCCCAAATAGCTCAGGAGAACAGTGTCCTTACCCTATGCTGAACAACTGGCTCAACCAGGCGTTGAAGTCACTCATGAGGAGGACAGTGCTGAACAACTGGTCAAACTGCTCTGCACAGTAAACGTCTCAGCACTGCTAGAATCCCTCAAGGAAGTAAGCCCAGCTGTGGGAGCTGCCATGGCTACCTTCCTGGAGAAGTTCAAGGGACTAAGCGTACACCAGGTCTCAAAGATTGTGGAGATCAGAGAGGACTGCCAGGATTGCACCTATATCAACCTGGTAGTGAACAAGACTCATGTCTGGGCCATACTGGATACTGGTGCCCCTGGGAACATTATATCCTCACAGCTGGTTAAGAAGCTTAAGCTGGCACCGGGCTTGGCCTACCATGAAGAGTTTGGTACTGCTGGGCCACTGACCACTAGAGCAAAAGGAGCCTACTCTTCTCTCCCTCTTTGCTTTGGGAAGCTAATGGTCACTGCTCCTGCTATAGTTCTGGAAAATAACAGCTATGACATTCTTATTGGGACTAGCTTCATGGTTCAGTATGGCACTGTGACTAACCATGGAGACCATACATTTGGAATATTGGGCCATTCCATACCCATGTTCTATCATGGCAATTTCCCGTCTGACCTGCCCTTACGCCGTCTGCACTACATCAATCTGGAGTACGCCAACAAAGAGCTTCCAGTTGCTTATACACTGCGTAGTAAGAAGGTCAAGGTGCTACCTCTCTCAATTGGGGAAGCCAAGGGTATCCCAGTCTACGCCTCCTGTAATGTGACTATCCCACCTGGCGCTCAGGTGATCCACAATACAGGCCTCTTGCTGGCTCTACCAGCTGGCACTCATGGAGAAATCTTTGGCATCCCTAATGCCTCCAGACTAGAACCATGGGTTGCACCAGGCATCCTCATGCCAAGTGAGAAGGAGGTACTCATACTCTTGGCCAACATGAGTCATGAAGCTATGGTTGTCTCCAAACACCAACTTCTGGCTTATATACAACTGGAAGAGCATGACAACCTGCAGGAGACTGCCCCCTTTGCAGACTTCTCTGAGTTGGGTCTGCCATGTGAGCAACCACTGGTGTTATTGGTCATAAGCCGCGACTCTCTATCTGGCCTCTACAAAGAACAGAAGGATCAAGCTATGGATCTCTTTGCCCAGTATAAAGATGTGTTTGCCAAGGATGATTATGACCTGGGCAAGGCTGCAGATGTTGCTCATCATATTGACACCCAAGGCAGTCCACCTATCCGCTCCAGACCTATACGGCACAGTCAAGCCAATCATGCTGTGGCTAACAAGGAACTTCAGAAGCTATTGGGATCTGGCTTACTGGTCCCCAGTAAAAGTCCTTGGGCTTCCCCTCTCCTGATTGTCAAAAAGAAGGATGGCAGCAACTGTGTGGCAATTGACTACCGTCAACTGAATGCTGTTACCAAGAAGGATTCATATCCCCTCCCTTGTATTGACAATAACTTTGAACAACTGGGTGGTGCCAAGTTCTTCAGCGCCATGGACCTTATCAGTGGGTACTGGCAGATTGATATACCCCCTGCTGATCAGGAAAAATGTGCAATCATCACTGACCAAGGGCTATTCCAACCCACAATGATGCCTCAAGGTCTTTCCAATGCCCCAGCTACTTTCCAGCGGGCTATGGATGCTGTGATGAGCAACCTCAAACTCACCAATGTCTTGGTATACCTGGACGACATTAATGTGTTCTCCCAAACCTTTAATGATCACCTACAACACCTGGAGGAAGTCTTCCAGAGGTTACTTGTAGCTAACCTCAAGCTCAAGCCATGCAAGTGTAACTTCTTCAAGGAGCATCTTGAGTTCTTGAGGTTCATCATTAGCCAAGATGGACTCTGCCCTGTATCTCTGAAGGTGGAAGCCATTGATAAAAAGCAGATCCCGGCCAATAAGCGGGACGTGTAGGTCTTCCTGGGGATGATTGGGTACTACCGCCACTTCATCCCCAACTTTGCAACCCTGGGTGACCCCCTTTTTCAGCTTCTCTGAGCTAATAAGGAATTCTTCTGGAGCCCAGTGTGCAAATCTGCCTTCAATGCTCTCAAAGGAACACTGAATGCAGCCCCTGTGCTGGCCTACCCTGACTTTGCCAAGCTTTTTGTGATTCATACTAATGCTAGTCTGACAGCAATTGGAGGTGTTCTCTCCCAACTGGACTCCAACAGACTTGAACACCCTGTTGAATACTGCTCATGTACGCTTAATGTTCATGAGAGGAACTACACTGTCACCAAACAAGAGTGTCTGGCTGTGATATACTCCTACCAACAATTCAGAGTCTATCTCCATGGGGTTCATTTCACGGTTGTAACAGACCATTCCTCCTTGCAATGTCTGAAGACCCTCAAGGACCCCAAAGGATGTCTGGCGCATTGGGTCATTAAACTTCAGGCTTATGTCTACACAATCATTCATTGAGCTGGGGCAGCCCACCAGAATGCTGACTGTCTCTCCCGCCTTCCCACTGTTGCCTTAGTATCCCCCATGGCTGACATTCTCTATGACAAGCTTATGGAGGATCTTTCTTTGTGGGGGGAGGAGCTGGTAGAGATACAGAGAGCTCTCAAGAAGCTAACTGTTGATACCAAGGTCTCTAAGGGACAACTCCTAAAGCTTTGTGGAGACTCTTGGCTACCCTACATACGCCCATCCCTACACATGGACTCAGTGGTGGCCACTCACAAGACTACTGGCCATGGTGGAATACAGAAGACGTTAGCTCTGCTACAGCAGCACTGCTTCTGTGAAGGAATGCAAACTGACATAGTAGATACACTAGCCAACTGTAATGGCTGCAACATTAAGAGGCCTAAGGTTGCTAAGTTCCAACACAGACTTGTACGCCCTGGGGTTGACTTCCACACTGTAGCCATTGATGTAGTGGGCCCCCTGCCAGCTACCAACAGTTGCAACAAGTTCACCATTGTGGCAATTGACCATCTGACTAAATGGGTAGAGGCTAAGGCAATTCCCAATCAATCTGCACTAGTGACAGCCACGTTCATCCTGGAGAATATCATATACAAACATGATTGCCCCCAGATTCTGCTGACATAAAATGGTACCAACTTCACCAGTTATATCATCCCCCGCCTCAACCAACTGATGGGAATTTGTGGGACACTATCCACTCCTTATCACCCACAGACAAATGGCATGGTAGAGCGCACTAATGGGAGCCTGGTCCAGATACTCTGGAAGCTCAGTCACCAACATGAGACTGAATGGGATACCTTCCTGCCTGTGGCCACCTTTGCATATAACATTGGGTACCATTGGGCCACTGGCAAGCCGCCCTTCCAACTACTCTACGGCTGGCAACCAGGTCTTCCCCCTTTACTATATTCCTTGGTAAAGCCCAGCCTGGCTGTTTCCCCAGAGGCGTACCTCAACAAGCTGGTTCAAACTCTTATTTGCTTGCAATCAGAGGTCTACACCGTAAAATTAAACCATAAGTTGCAGAACCTAGAACAAACTGCACCCAAACACCCCGCCTTACCCACTTACCTGGTAAGAGACTCAGTCTACTTCTTCAGCAATAGAGGGTACAGCCACAAATCCAAACTTGCCTCCCTTTGGCAAGGTCCAGTTCAAGTTATCCAGAAGACTGTCCCTGACTCCTACACCCTTAAGGAGCCCCATTCTGGGCAATTGATCACTAGAGTACACACTCAGTATATGCATGCTGCTCCTAGTGACCAATAGTAAGCCCCAAAGAGGACAATAACCCAAAAAAACTAAAGCCTAATTAAAAAATTCCATGGCTTTTTGTCCTGTTTGCAATAGTGTTGTACCAAAGTATGAGGAATAAGAATAAAAGAACAAGGTGTTTATTGGAGACTGACAAGACTCTTCTAGTACCGCACTAACTGTTCTACCACCTGAATGATAGCCAAGAAACACAACTGGTTGCCTAAAGATCCATGAAGCTGATGATCAAGGATTGGGCAACAAACCCCCACCAAGCTAGACACACAATTGACCCCAATGTCCACAGGAAAGGTGACCCCCAAGAAGATACAGTCCCACAGAAGACTCTCACAAAGGGCATACTCTACTGGGACCTGACCACCCACCCTGTAGAATACAGACAAGGCCCACTCAAGAAAGACCCCCATGTTCTCCTCCTGCTTGGTATCATAGCGGTTGGTTCCTTGAAGAACAAGGTTGCCAGCCATCACCATTGGTACCAGATGGGCAGTCCCCTCCACTGTGTGTGACTTCAACACTTCCTGGAAGGCTTGCCAAAGACGTTGCTCAAAGTTGTCAGAGGTTTTCCAACTGACTGGTTGAGCCTCAGTAACCCCAGGTGTTGCCCAAGCACAAAGTACTGACTTCACTATGTTGGATACTGTCCCCTGTTGTAAGACTGAGAGTCATTGACCCTCAAATTGGAATTCCTTCAGCTGAGCCTTCAAGTATTCTTCTGCCGCCCACATGGAGAACCGCCAATGAATACTGTTACCCTTTTGTAACACAGTTCCTATCACCTCCCTGGGCTCACTCAAAGGTAGGAACAGCGCAGCAAACAATGGGTCTGTCCCCCCTAAGGCCAGCTGAGGCACCAGTAGCTGATCTAAGTGAACCCCCAAGTCCAGATAGCTGCTGTTCACATCATGCAGGACTACTTGCTTCTCTGCTGCCTTAACCACCTCCACTGGCCTGGTATGCTTGCGCCTCTTTGGAATTACCATTTGCACCTTCTTCAAAACTCTTCTTGTGACTCTTCTAGAGGGACTGTTCATCATAAGTGTCACCTTGAGACGCCAGCTGTTTTTAAACCTGTAGTCTAATCCAGTGGAGGAAAATGTTGCAGATCCTGAATGGATTAGACGTAAAGTTGTCCACCTAGGGATTAAGCAATGGAACAATTGCACAACTGCGCTATTGCATCCTGAATTTACTAGTGATAAAGACGTTTAAAACGCCTCTAAAAACAGGTGTTTGATTTGCCTTTCAAATAGGTATAAGGCACAGGCTTTACTTCCAGGATTATAAATAGAACAACAAAGTTATTTATATCTACCTTCTTAAGGAAAACCACATGGAAGTGGTTGTTCTCTTGCACGGGACTTTTAGCTGTGCCAATCCACTCTCCTTCATTAGGGAAGCCCTCCTGTCTGTGCCTCCCTGCCTCTGGTGGCAATTCCCCCGCCTCACACTATATAAGTGTAATACTATCTAAATAAATACTAGTTTTATCTATACACCTTATTATTCTTCTGTCCTTTCACAGGCTGCCACTATACCATCAACAGGTATAGTAATAAGAGTTGGGTCCCTGACTAACTGTTTGTAGAAACTAGCAACCCTTTGCTGCAAATTTTACGACAATCCTACTTGCACAAAGAGTTGACACCATATTAAGACATTACTGTCTACTAGGGCATACAAATGCTAACAACCTATACCTCACGTTAAAAGAGATAGTGTGGTGGCCCAATCTTAAACAAGATATAATTGATGTTCTGAAAAAGTGCACAGTGTGCAAGAAATACACCAGCACAAAGGCTCCCCAGCCAACAGTTAACCCAGTACCTGACCCTGAACTGTTTAAGGTTTGGGGACTGGATGTAGTGGGCCCCTTCCCAGAAAATAAGACAAAACAACATTTCCTAATTGTAGCCATCAACTTTGCTACACACTGGCCTATCTGCTGGGCAACAAAGGATCACAAAGCAGAAAAAATAAACCAATTCATTAACAAAGCAATCATAGCTGACTACAGCACTCCAGACTACATCATAACTGATGGAGCAACAGAGTTATCAGGTCACATAGTAAACAATAACCTAAAAGCAAAGAACATCAAACATTTCACAACCTCGCCCTACAGACCACAGGCCAGCGGCAGAGTTGAACACCTAAACAGCAGTCTTATCAGGACCCTAGAGAAAATAATGGATGGCAAAGCCAAAGACACATGGCCACTATACGTGAAACATGCATTACTAGTATCCCAGGTCCACACCAATCAAGGAACAGGCTATTCACTGTTTGAGCTAACCTACAGATACAAACCAGAAATAATTACCTGCAACACGCAGCCATACATAAAAATCCCCCCAGGGAAACCCCTCACAGTAGAACAAGTACCAAATCTACAACACATATGCCTCGAAGCAAAAATAGCAGAAATAAAAAGGCTCAACATACAAAAGGTAACCTCTACAGAGAAACCACTCCCCATCAACTCCCCTGTCTGGATCCTGGCTGGAAACAGAAATAAGCTAGACTCAGTACACAGGGGACTTAGGAAGAATCATCAAGTACAGACCAGACAGAAACACCTATCTAGTGAAATTCCAAGGTGCCAAAGACCCTGTTGTCAAGAAATACCACAGAGCCCACCTCCGCCTTAGCAAAGGAGATCACTCAACCCAACTGGTACCAACTAGCAAACAACTCCAGGAACATCAGACAGCAGCCGTCAAGATGGAGCCCCCTCCTGATGTACCAGAGTAACCCCTTAAGGGGGTGTGTTGAGGATCTGGATGTAAGTATTCTGGCTACTGCCAACCCACTTAACATCCAATTTCTGCCCAATTTAGTTCCCTCCCAATATACAGTTCAACATATCAGAAATGACAGCCAAGCAATATCATATAACTGTCCAAGTATCCAGTGACTTGAACCCATCCTGCACATGATCGACCCCTAGGTTTGATCCAACTAAATCTCTGCCACAGCTAAAGCTATATAAATCTAAAGTATTATCCAATAAAATATACTTCTCTTATTTCTCAATTCCATATTTGAAGCTTCCCCAAAAGGCGCTCCTCATCAAATGTATAAAATATAAAAAATATATAAATATATAATATATATAAAATAAATGTATAAAATATATAAATATATAAGATATATAACTATACAGCTGCCATGATTGCACTGGAGGGACTTTAAAACTTCTTGGCTGAAATTCTGTTGGAAATTGCGCCATTAATTTTATTTCAATATGACCTTCAAATAATGATATTTACAAAGACTTAGTTGGTTTTGCTTTCAATTTTAGGAATTTCTTGCCTTCTGCAAATGAGTCTGGCTCAATATCCACCCATTACATAATATCATACCTGTCTTTGACTGATCCTGGTATAAAATCATCCCAAAATGACCCCTTCTGCCACTCTGTCTACCTAATGAGTGATCATTGACCCTTGTCTACTATTTAAGATAAATCATTTCTCCTAGTAAAGACAAGTTTATCCACATTTGCGTTGGCTTTAATATTTTTCAAGCTTTTTCCTTTCCTTTTTACCAAAAGGGATTTCACATCTTGTATTCCAGGAAAAAAAGGTATGGAATCTTAATTTTGCCCTGAAGGCTAACCCAAGGCTAGCTTCAAACCTCAAATTTTTTGTTATAAAGATTTTCTGCTGTGTCCTCCTGGGACTTGTCCCCAGGAGCCAAACACAAAAAATGGTGCTCACTACAGGGGATGAAAGCCCCTTGTTTACCCTGTTATCATGTGCATTCTCTGGTACTTCTCTCTTTGTTTCTGAAGTACCCAAACAACCTAAAGTTTCTAGTCCCCTCTATAAGAAGACATCACTTATACCCCCTCAACTCCCATGATAAGGGTGCTGTCTCCTGTGATTGCATGGGCCCCCTTCCAGCTTTCTCTCTCAACTACAAGCAAGCTTGTGCTGCCGCCCTCTCTCTCCTCCACTCAGGCACTATGGCAATACACACTATCCCTGGTCTCTGTCCCAGGTACGCTTCTGAAGACCTATACTCCTTCCTCTTGGACTTTGGTCTCCCCCCTGCACTGATGGAGTCTATGGAGACTATTGGCATGTTAGTCAACCAGTTTATCACCCTACCCTGGTTCACCATCAACTTGCATTAGGATTCCAGAACAAGCTTCTAAATTCTGTAGCCACTGCTGTCTCTAACAACCATTCTCATAATATGGCATATCAAGAATGGTCTCATAGCCTCTTTGTGTGTATTTTGGATAATCAGCGTGACTTGCTGGCCTTCCAGAAGTACTTAAACTTGTCACAGAATTCCCTTTGCACCTTGCTCCCTGGGTATATCAAGGATCAACTGTGCAAATTGGTTGAGCATCAAGCAATGTGGTGTGGTCAAATTGAGGCCGCTCTTCTAAAGCATTGTCAGGATTTTGAGACTCTGGTTACTGAACTCAACCAATTTCAGGAGCATGTTAATTTCCAGCTCAAGCTGGTTGGGACTCATGTCAATACCTGGGGCTACCACCTGCAACACCAATATGGACTGGATAAGGCTACATTAAGCAACACTCTGTATCAAGTACAAAATTATGTGGATGATAGAGTAGCGTCCATCAAAGTGACACCTCCTACTCTTCCTGTTGAGGTCCCATCTGACTTTAAAGCCAAGGTATGGGAAGCCATAGCTGAACTCAAAGCTACTACTTTAAGTCAATCTTCTGTTCAGAACCCACCCCCAGTAGAACCTATGCCTGACCCTTGCATTGCCTTGCTCACCAACCAAGTAGCTACCTTGTGAGGAGAAATCAAGTATTTGATACAACACCTCTCTAATCCTGATGGTTTTTCCTCTGAGTCTGAAGGTGAAGGGGAAGCTGAGGTCACTAGTACTACCGCTCATGGCAATTGTGGTTGTTGCCCTGGTTTAGAAGGACAACCCCAGGACAACTGCGCTCTTGCCTTGGATCAGCTAGCGGAAGTAACAAATGATGTTGCTTATAGGCAGGACGCACTGGAAAGAGAGGTACAAAAACTCTCTCATTTGACTGAGACAATGAATGGACAGGTTATCTCTTTGGTTGCTCAGACCACTTCCTTGACCACTCATCTCAATGAGATTGCTGGAACCCTATCAGTGCAACAGAGTAAGATTAATGAATTTGGAGCTGCTGCCACTACTGCTAGAGATATCAGTAGGTAAAACAGCTCTACCTTGGATACCCTAGAAGAGAGCCTTTGACTTCTCTGGGCTAGAGAATCTACTTCTGAATCTGAGTTTGAGGGCAATCCCCACATTAATATCCTCAACCCAGGTGACAACAGCCAATCCACCTCATTGTCCATTGACCCCAACTATAAGTCTTCATTGAAACAGATATTTGACCCTAAAATCTCTACCATTGCAGCCTTTCTGACAATTTACAAGACTGCAATGAGTAGGGCCACCAATAAACTTAAGAAGGAGAATATTCTTACCTGTCTGCATTCCATGTACCAAGAAGTTGTGGTCCCCAAACTCCCTTCTATTGTCACTTGGGAGGACATGAAGCACCTCTTAATTGAGGAATTTGGAGGAAATCTCACCTTGGAAGTTGAGAATAATGCATTTATGTCTATTGCCTTTAAGCCCAAGGAGACATTGGCTAAATTTTCTGATTATTTCTACATTGAAGGACAATAGTTAATCACCAGTTGTCAGTTAACTCCCTGGGAAGCTTACACAGTGTGTTCAAACGCTTTAAAGGTGAACCAACTCCTATTTCTGCACTTTAAGGCCCACAAAGCTTCATTTATTTCAATTAATAGTATCAAGACCCTCTTTCAGGACATGTAATTGACTCATGGGGGTACTGTGATGCGCAAAAATAAGACCACAAGTGCAGGAACAACCTCCTGTACTCCGCACATTATGACCCTAGGCTTAAGTGGGTAGTCTAAGAGACAAGGATGTCATAACTGTGGTCAAATAGAACACCACTCACATAAAAGCACTAACCCTTGGGTAGAGGGTTACAACCCAGAGGAGAAGGTGGGAAAAGAGGGGTCAGCTTAGAGGCAGAGACACTCTCTGCTGACTAATCTCCCCCTTCTGACAAGGAATCTTCCCTCTTGGCTGGCCCAACTATCCTTCACCTGTTCCACAATTTTTCCAGTGATTCTGAACCCAAAGATTCTGATTGTGATGAGTCTGGTGGTTATGGTTACTCCGTGCTGGCAGTCCCAGAGACAGTTTCTGTCCCTTATAAGCTGAGTTCAGGAAAATCCACAACTACAACTTGCCCATCTTCAAGTAAAGCTAAGGCCATAGTGGCTTGTCTTTAGTTAGCACAGGCCCATTGTCCCCCTGACTTGGTAGATTCCTCTGAAGAGGCTGCTGAGCTAGCAGAAGCTCTCTTTCGGAATATGACCATATCTCTCCCCTTGCAGACTGTTTATAAGAAAATTCCTGCCTTACAATGCATGTTGGCCAAATAGGCAAAGAATTGGAGGCTGCTCAGGACGTTCTGGCTGTTTTGTCCCCCTTTGTAAAAGATACTACTTTTGTGGAAATATTGATTCAAAAGGTTAAAATCAAGGCTATCTTGGACACAGGCTCTCCAGTCAATGTGGTATTGTCCAAGCTAATGAAGAAGCTTAAGCTTGCCCCTGACCTCAACTACACTCAATCATATGGTACAGCTGGCATGGCCCAAACCCAAGCCATTGGTGCCTATTCTGCCCTGCCAATGAGGTTTGGGAAGCTTTGTATTGCGTCCCCTGATGTTGTCCTAGAAAACAAAAGCTAAAATCTCCTGGTTGGTACACAATTCCTTTGAGAGTACAATGGGATTGTGAACCTTCAATATGGGTACCTATTGCTCTTAGGGTATGAGATCCCTATAATCTTTGAAGAACCCCTGTGTCCCCCAGATAAATGCCTTAAGACTTGTGTGTTTGAGTACCCCACAGGTATCTTCTCATTCAAGTACAGGACTCATTCTTCCAATATGTGTTCCCTTCCTCCTTCCTGTTCTGCAGAAGGTGTGCCTCTTTTGCCCCTGCAGCTATCACCATCTTGCCTGACTCACAAGTGATTACAGACTCCCAGATATCCTACAAACTACCTGAAAAGTCATTTCTGGTGCTATATTCACCTTATTCCTTAAGCTGTAGAGAGCCTCGGTTATGCCCAGGGATTTTGGACCAGACTCATAAAGAGCCTGTGCAGCTGTTGTTGGCTAATCTGACTACCCTGCCTATGCAGGTGACCAAGGGCCAGGTTGTTGGGCATGGTCACATATTAGGTTCAGAGCAAGTGGTGTCCCTCTACCCCTTTGAAACGTTTAGTGATTTCAACTTGCCTGAAGGAGACCCTCAGGTTCTCTCCCTGTTTACTGCCACAGACTTCCCACAACTGTCGCCCATTCAACAAAAAGATGCTCTGGAACTGCTAGACCAGTTTAAGGATAGCTTTGCCTCTGGAACCACCAACTATGGCCTAGCTAAGGGGGTTATTGACCAGATAGATACGGGTGATGCTCCGCCCTTTTGTGCCAAACCTTACTGCTGCAGCAGAGTAGAAGATGCCCAGGTCTCTAAGGAGCTTAAACAGCTCTTAGATGCTGTGCTCCTAGCTCCCTCTCAGAGCCCTTGGACCTCCCCATTATTGATCCTAAAGAAGAAGGACTTAGGCCACCACATTGTGATGGATTACCACCGCCTAAATTTGCTCACCAAAAAGGATTCTTATCCTTTGCCCAGAATTGATGATGCTCTCAGACAATTAGGAGGATCCAATTTTTTCTCTGCTATGGATCTAGAATCAGGATACTGGCAGGTCAACTTGTCTCCTGAAGATAGAGAGAAGGCTGTGCTTATCACTTCAGAACGTCTTTACAAACCCACTCAAATGCCCCAAGGACTCTACAATGACCCTGCTACATTTCAATGGGCTATGGACTCCATCCTGCAAGATTTGAAGCTCTCCTGCGTCCTTGTATACCTTGATGATATTACTGTGTTCAGCTTCACCTTTACCAACCATTTGGACCACCTCAAAGCTGTCTTAATCAAAATTCAGGAGGTAGGCTTAAACCTCAAACCCTCTAAATGCTCCTTGAAGAAGGAGCAACTTGAATTCTTGGGCAATGAGATCACCTAAACTGGAATACATCCTATTAATAATAAGGTGGAAGCCATTGACAAGATGCAGCCCCCCCACAAATCTACAAGAGGTCCAAGTCTTTCTTAGTACAATGGGGTACTATTGACAATTCATCCCTGACTTTGCTGAACTAAGCAAACCCCTTGTCCAGCTCCTTTACAACGTACTCTTTGAGTGGACTGACAGCCAACAGCAATCCTTTGAAGTGCTGAAAGCCAATTTCAAGGAGGCTCCTATCCTAATCTACCCTGATTAAAATAAGGAGTTCATCTTTTACACCAACACTAGTGGAGTAGCTGTGGGTGCCATCTTAGCCCTGCTTTACAATGAAGGCATCAACCAACCTGTGGCCTATTCTTCACAGGTCCTCAACAAACACAAGAAGAACTATAGTGTCACTGAAAAAGAATGTCTAGCTGTTCTGCATGCAGTAAAACAGTTCTGGCACTACATTTACGGGACTCACTTCATGGTAGTTAAATGCCACTCATCTCTTAAGTGGCTGCAGCAATTAAAGGAGCCTGAAGGTCAACTAGCCAGTTGGGCCTTACATCTGCAAGAATACAATTTCACTGTAGCACATTGTCCTGGTGTGCAACATTAGAATGCTGATGGTTTGTCAAGGATGCCTATACTAGCTATCCATCCTGCTGACACCAATTGCCTATAAAAGTTGATAGGGTATTCTGACTCCTGTACCATTGTGCCAGAAGACATTTTTTTGGCACTGTAAGCCCTATCAAAGGATACTGTGATTTGAGATAGACAACTCTTTAAGAAAGGCAACAACGCTTATCAGCCTACGTCTGTCCCAGCATGAGGGTGGCCATCATTCTCCAAGCCCACATTGACACTGGACATGGAGGCATAGCAAAGACTCATGACTGGTTGTGCAAGACCTTCTATTGGGAGAATATGCGCCTCCTAATCCCTGATGTCCTTGCATTCTGTCATTCTTGTCAGCTCCAACAACCCCGATCTTCACAACATCAGTTCAAGCTCATCCCTCCTAAGCAGCCTTTCACACTGTGAGTATTGATGCTGTTGGGCCCCTCCCTTGTTTTAGGTCTGGGTGTCAATTCATCTTGGTAGCTGTAGATCATTTTAGTAAATAGTTTGAAGCCAGAGCAACCAAGGATATAACTGTCAAGACCATTGCTAATTTCTTGTTGCAAGATATCTTCTACCGTCATGACTGCCCTCAAGTCCTGCTTTCTGATAATGGCACTAACTTTAATGCTCGCCTCATAATGTCTATTGTAGAAGCTATGAACACTCACCAATTCTTCTCTGCACCGTATAATCTGTCAACCAATGGGACTGTTGAACAAGCAAACTCCACCCTGGTGTCTATAATGAGGAAACTCACGCTCTCTGATGCTGCCAACTGGGATATGTTCCTCCCTGCTGCCCTCTTTTTATATAGGCTCAGCAGACATTGAGTTACTGGCCAGTCCCCCTTTGCCATGATGTATAGACAGGAAGCTACTACCCCCTCAATCTTGGGACCCCCATTGATTGAAGTTGACGCATCTGTCAATCCTGAAGCTCATGTCAAAGACTTGACTAATTGTATCATTGACATCCAAGCTACAGCCTATTATACTGCTTACAAAGTCAAAGCTTTAGAACTCTTGCCCCCAATGCTTCCAGAGCCCCCTCTCTGAGTACCAAGTAGGTGACCTAGTCCTCTATTATCAAAATTGTACTGGAGGCTGTGCCCATAAGCTAGACTCCCTCTGGGTTGGGCCTTGTGAAGTCACCTACAAGAAGGTGTTGAGTATACTGTGAAGCTGCTGTCCTCCGGCTGCCTCTTTGCTCAAGTTCACTCTAAATTCCTCCGCAAATATCAACTCCCTGTGTCCAATCTTGAGGGGGGAGATTTCGGAAATTGCGCCATTAATGCTATTTCAATATGGCCTTTTAATAATGACATGTGCAAAGATTTGGTTGGTTTTGCTTTTGATTTCAGGAATTCCTCACCTTCTGCAAATGGGTCTGGTTAATATTCACCCATTCCAGAATGTTGTACCTGCCCTTGACTGATCCTGGTATGACCTCATCCCAACGTGATCCCCTCTGCCACTCTGTCTACCTAATGAGTGATCATCAACCCTTGTCTACTATTTAAGTAGAATCATTTCTCCTAATAAAGACAAGTTTATCCACATTTGTGTTGGCTTTAATATTCTTCAAGCCTTTTCCTTTCCTTTTTGCCAAAAGGGATTTCACATCTTTTATTCCAAGAAATTAAGGTATGTGCCCTTAATTTTGCCCTGAAGGCTAGCCCAAGGCTAGCTTTGAACCTCAAATCTTTTGTTATAAAGATTTCCTGCTGTGTCCTCCTGGATGTTGTCCCCAGGAGCCAAACACGACAAACTCAAAAGGGATCCAGCTCAAATCAAGGCAATAAATTATCCAGTAGATCTATCAGCATATGTGAGGGGAGTTCTTATACAGCCATAACATAGAATTAAAAAAAAACATATAGTCTTAACCACAGCCAAAGTGTAACCTCTTGACAGGAGGAATAATTAACTAACAGCTGCTAAAGCCAGCGGCAAAGCACCCAGGAGACCCCAATAGGATTGATCAAAACTAAAATATATAACTTAAATTTCAAGTCTCATAGGTGCAGTTGATTCAGGACCAGCAATATGCACAGAGATTGCATCCAATTATAATCAGCCAGGTGGCAAAAGCAAAACAGGGGAGGAAAACATGAAAGAATCTGACTGGTAAGTAAAAACCACTCACTTTTCAAGGTAGGAGAGCAAGAGCAAAAGGGCTTTCAACCCCAAAGAACAAGAAAAGTCGCCACAAGAATGTGATGCCCAGGACATCCAAAGCGCGCACATCAAGGTGCCCAGCAGAAAACTTATGGGCAATAGGTAAGTAAAAGTTTATAGGCTACTAATAAATTTCTATATTGAGTACCAGGTGATAACAGGTGCAGGCTGCACATTGGAGATGGAAAGAGCCAATACGCAGAAAACCATAGGAATAAAGATAATGGAGAAGGGCTGGAGAGGTGAGAGCGCAGGCTGACAGGTAGAGGGGGAGCTGGACAGAAAGGAGAAAAGCCTTCATAGAGGCGCAAATGGGCTGTGGGAGAATCAAGGTGGGAAAAGAGTTGCAGGTAAGCATATTTTTTTCCAAAATTCACAAAGTTGCCTGACCAGCAAGTTCAACCAGTGTCAAAAGGCCCAAATGCCTAGAAAAGCGGCTTCATCATTATGTGAGAATTAGAGAGCAGGTTAGGAAGAAATAAAACCAAGCTCTCAGCCACAATAAAATTGCAGTTTCAGCAACAGCCAAAAGGTTGCCACCAACAATTCCTGGGAGGCCAAAGGGGGGAAGGAATCAACTGAACACCAAAAGCAACAGAAAAAACCAAATGGTCAAATTAGACTAACAAATTTTGAACTTTATTAGAGTAGAGAATGAAGAATTAAGGTCTTTCACAACTCTTGCAATCATTTAAAGGGAGGGGGCGGAATTTGGGTGAGAAGTTTGTCATAACTGTGCTGTTTTAGCAGAGTTACAAGGGGGAAATGTTTAGAAACTAGATAATATTCTTTATTGAGATATAATGATTATATAGTTAATGTGAGTCATGGATAACAGGAAAATGATAGGGCTGATCACACAGTGGGATGGTGAAGGGGGTGGCTTGATCCTGGTAATGAGTCAAGCGCCAAAACAAGGTATCCACTGTAGGGGATCAGCATTTGTTCATGTTGTTGGATTTGCAATTTGAGTTGACTTCTTAGTCTGGCTTTGGGTGGATGGATAATTGGGTTGCAGGTCACAAACCTGCTTCCTCAAAACCTTGTTAGTGGGTCAAACCTGCTGTTTTGACAAGCTGAATGTCCAAAACTGATTGGCCAATGATATGAAGGAATATGGATGCATCTTTTGAGGCAGGAAAATCTGGAAAAATCCAAATGGACAAAATCAAAGGGAAAACTGACTCAGCTAAAAATTGAGAAACCTGTCTTGAATGCAATTGACACTGCTCCCGGCCGCTCTTGTACATGATATTTAACCAGAGGTGTCTCTTGGGTGGGTTAGGTGGGGCATTCTCAAACTAATTCATCAATTAATAATATGAGAGCCTTTCTTGGGGGGTTTCAGTAAATATTTAGAAAATATCCAGGAGTAAGTTGGCAGAGATTCCCAAGCATTTGGCAAGGATTGAAGTAGAGGCCCAAGAGGAAGGCGTAACTTTACAGTCATCCTAGCCTATACTGAAGAGATTCAGCCTTAATAAGCTGAACATCATCTACTGGCTGTCATGCCCACATATATTCTTGCCAACAGCTTGTCAATGTTATATGGTTTCATCTTATCTGAAATCACCCGCCCTTGGAGATCCAAGCATCAAGGAGCCAGGCCCACAAAAGTGCCTTTAAAGCATTGTGAGAGCATCAACCAAGCAGTTGATCAGCAGCGGGGTGTGGCCAAATTTGGGAACACTTTGACAAAAGTTGAAAAGAGCCAGTCTGTCATGGCTGGGCGTGGTATCAGACTTGGCTGTAAACAGGGTTGTGGGGTGAGCCTGGACCACCCAGTACACAACTGGGGCAATCCCCATCATGTAGTTCATAGCATAGGCCCAGGGTTGCCCAGCACCCATATAGGGAAGCACTTGTTCAGTGAGCCCCAATAGGGGGACATAGGCAAACCCAAGCTTCCTGTAATGATATGGGGAATAGAGGATTCCTTGATGGGCGGGCTGGCCTGCACAGATAAAGCTTTGGTCCAAGGGGGAAGGTGTGCCAGATATATGATTTGATCAAAAGCTCTGGCAGGAGAAGGAGGAACTGATTCTGTCTGAGCAAGGGCAAATGTCTCTTGCCTGGCGCTACTACAGACCAGACAAGTTTGGGATTCTTTTCTGTGGGAGAAGAACAGCAAGGCTAGTGTGGTAAAGGTATAATAAATCACTGAAATTTTCCAATGGCTAAGTGTAATAAACTGTAATAGTTTATTTGGTAAAGATGTCAACAAGGGAAGGGTTGTCAGTGTTCCCAGCTATATCCTACTGGGAAACTGCACCTGTAATTCCTGTTGACTCCTTATTGGCTGTCAAAGGGTTATTCTTAAGCTGGGCCCCATTGGCAGGCCCTGATTTGTCAGTTAAGAGGATTGATTCACTATTCTTGTCCTGGGGAAGATGATAGTTGATTTTGGGATCATTTGGCAGCCAAAGTCCCAATTCCTTGGTCACAGAGGGGGTGGGCCAATTAAAACCTTTTTTGCTTGGTGTTAGAATGGTTTCCAATTATCCCCAGGTTTGGCTCTGGCCAGGGTTCAATTCCCCACTTAACGTCAAATTTTTCTTTGAATCAATCAATTAATCAGTTTTCTATCCAATTGGTTGATAAATTGATCAGTTGCAGGCAACAAACCTATGTGGCATAGGGTTTGTCAGGCCCATTCTGGGCCCTGAAACGAATAAAGCCTTGAACCCCAGAGACTGGCAATCTGGTGTTTTTGGCCCCAAAATTGAAATGTGACGTCAAAATCTTTTTGGTCAGTTCATGGCTTGTGTTGTGTATATACTTCTTAGAAGTATAAAAAACAAAATAAAGGAAAAATTAAGACAAGAATAATGCTTTATTGATATGATTTTAGAGGATTATATAGTATCATGAGAAGCCACATGCTGTCCATGTACATCATGGTAGTCATGGGGCTTATCCATGTTCTATTTAGGGCTCAAAAGATTTGATCCCTGTATAAGATGGGCAGCTGATAAGAGTGCCACCAACTTAATGGTCAATTGGGAAATTACTTGGGAAATCACTTTACTGAGAGGAAGTAATTGTAGATGTTCCAACAGACCTATAGAAGGAGAGCTTGAAGTTAAAAATCTGTGCATCAATCTCTCATATATGATAGAAGATGAGAAGGTTTATACTTCACCTTTGACATGTGAAGGGTTCTCAGGATGTTCTGAGATAAATTACTATTTGAAATTGTGTGATGATACCAGAGAAACAAAGTTATCAGAAGATGTGAGTGGTGTGTTGGGGCAAGTCCATGGAGCAGGGCGGCTTACTAGAGGGCGGATTTTGAATATAACTATTAGCCTTTCAAAACCAACTTCTTCTTTTCTGAAAAAAACTAAGGATATCTGTCATGAGCCAAAGATATGGAATGGTATTAATTGCTTTGGGGCTGCTATCACTTGCCCATGCAACCCATCATAGATGTTTTTGGTTTGATGGCAGCACTTAGGTATTTTCTTTAATATTATAAGTTGCAGTTTCAAATCCTTAAATTGATGGATTATTTTTTAAAATTTATTAAAGCTAATGATCAATTAAAGTTTTGGGGTTGATTGTATTTTAACCTTTCTGAATAATTTGAATATGAATAATGTAATTAAGTTATAAAATATTTAATTTGGCGCTTAGGCATAACAAGAAAAATAATGACCTATTTGTTTCCTTTTGGCAGCCTGCTGACCAGTGGAGCTTGTTAATTAAATCATGAGAAGTGGTTGGTTTGAGGTTTGGCCAACTCGAGTTGTGAATCGTGGCTCGGATTGGAGCGAACTGGGAGGTGGGTTTAGCAGCTTCGAGCCATGCAGATGGGCCAGTAAATAGGTTTGGTCGGCTGCTGGAAAAAGTTCGGCTCCGGGAAATTCGAGACGAGATTCCAAAATCCAAAGATTGTTTTCGCTTCAAAGTGATAAATCCATACCCCATTCAAGTATTGAGTGACTACTCGTAAAGGTTACCGAGCTATGGAATTGGATAAGAAGATCTGGGCGGTATACGGTAAGAGTTTTCAAAGGAAGTTTGGTTGGGTTTAGCAGGCTTGCCGTGGGGTTTTGCTGCTCGGTATCGGGCAGGCCTTGGCTTGTCCGGATCTTTTAAGTTTTGCTGTCATCCGAGGGGAGTACGAGTTCAACATGTTGCAAATTTTCTGTTCAAATGTATATCTAAGCATACTTTATTTTAAAAACTTTGCCTTGTCAAAATATTTTTTACATTTTTTTGGAAAGGCCAAAGCGTTGTATATTTAGCTCTGGTTCAGCATCACCTTTCTAAGCAAGGGAGTTCAACAGTACGTTTTCAAGTTTAACACAAAAAATTGGTACTATATAAATAATGTTTTTTTAAAAAGTTAGCCATGAAAATCCCTTTTAATAAGTAACTTAAAATAAAAAAATCTGATGAGCAGGGTTCAAATAAAGTAACTTCATCTCCGTTGGGAAACAAACCATGCTAAAGCAACCTCGTTCGGTTGATCCGAAGTTATGCAGCTAATCAGGGTATTTAGATCTCCTGGAGAAGGATCGATATGATCTGGGGCTGGAAAAGATCGAACCTTTGATCAAGCAGTATCCCAACCATCCCTTTTTAGTTGTAAGTTTAAACAGTTTGGTCAGTCAATGAACAGTTTGGATTAGTCCTTGAAGGCATACATTCTTCTGAAATGTGGGCGGCAGGAAGAAGCCGTCCGTACCGCTTTCCGGGCCAAGACATTGGAGCCAATCGATATAGGCAGCCTTCAGAACCTTTCGGCTGTCTTCCGCAGTGCTGGCAAAGGTTAGTTAGATAGTGAGGGGTGAGGTTAACCTTGGGGCAGCTTCAGAAGCACTCGAACTGTTCGAGCGGGCCTTTCAGCGGTCGCCCAGCAACGACGAGTTGGGACAGAAGTATATGCACCTTCTTATCAAAGAACATCAATTCAAGACTCTGCAGGCGGTAAGGGCAATCAAAGCGTACTAAACAGTTCAGGTGGCATTGAAAATGCACCGCCAATCCAAGTCGCCCCAACACTGGTTTTGGGTCATCATGTGTCTTGTGCTACAGGTAAACATGGGTCTGAGTTGAAGTTGACGGTGTAGGCCGAATCGTTGCGTCTCCAGGACCCCATAGCTTTCCAAAAGGACATTTCTTATACGTTGGCCGAACGCTATCTCTTGAAGGCCAGCGACGATAAGCTTATCAAAGGATTTGAAGGTAAGCGTCAGTTGGATGTATACTCAACTCAAAAGAGCTGTATCTGTTTTATCTTGTCTACATGGGACAAGGAAAGGAGCAAGAAGCCCTCAAGCTATTAGATGGGCCGCTAGCCCAGATAAATAGAATTGCACCCAAAGTCCGTGATCTCCGCCTGGGCCTTCTTGAAAAAATGGGTTGCTATGCTCGGGTCAAAGACATCGCAGCACAGATCATTGAAGAGGACATGTAAGTGAGGACACATGTTAAAGTAATCTCACCTATAAAGTGATAACTGGATAGCCTATTTGGCATATACAAATGCAGTGGTAGCCATGCTCAAGGATAAGTAGCTAAACTGAAATCCTTGTCCTAACAGTGCAGTCCAGATTCTAGTGAAGGCCTTGTCGAGGCTCGTATGTTTTTAAAGACACTATCCCTGAAGTCTTCAGGTCTTGCTGCTCCCAAGCGTGGCCCCTTTTTGGCAGAAGTTGAGCTTGCGGCAAAGTGCAAAGGTAACAAACATATATTGAATTTAGCTGAGGGTTAGATTCTGTCCTGCCATTGACCATTGCTTACTTGGACCGTTTTGGCTCCAAAGCCTGTGCCTTTGAAGATTTGCTTCCTTATTTAAACTACCTTGCTTATGAAAGCTCTGATAAGAGTGACTTGATGAAATTAAAGGAACACATTGAAGAGCTTATCAAATCAACAGAGATTAAGGGCTTGGCTCAGGTATCCTCTATTCAAGGTCCATATTGACCTCCTTTAGAAAGACGCTATTCGGAACACTGCTGTTCTTTCCAACCTTTTTAAAATCGAGCGCTTCCTTGCCTTGTCTAACCCACGAGACAAAGCCACCCATCTCATGGGTTTATATCAACAGGCGTTGCCGCTGGGTAAGAAGCCCAAGATGGTCTAATCTCTCAGGCAACTCTTTAGAAAAGACCGAGAAGCAATACAGCGACGATTTTGCACTCCTCGCTGCTCACTATTTGCTAGATGCTCCTGGTGAAAATGCCCTTCAGGCAGCTTTGATCCTTGAATACGCCGTCAGTCATTCTCAGCATAACTTCCATCTCAAGTTCCTGTTGGTAAGGGCGTATCATCTTCTGGGTGCATACCAAAGGCCTTTTGATATCTACTCTTCCCTCGATGTCAAGCACATTCAATTGGATACTTTAAGGTAAGGTGTCTTGAATGTTACTAAAAGATAGTCACCTTGTTGTTGATACTGGGGCCTCGCTGGGACATTACAGTCAGACCTATTCAGCCTGCCATAGTTCGCGAGCCATCTATTTAAAGAATCGGGCCGAGGTACCTTCATGTTTTGTTCAGTGTTAACGGGTAGGTTCCGGAAATGATTGCCAAAGCCTTTCAATACAACACCTTCTCCAAGGCAAGCTTGGCATTTAATTCTATACTCACCTCCTTAGATTCAGGAGTTTATCAAGTTCCAGGCGCGCCTGGAAAATTCCCTGCAGCGTCGTGTGACTGATTTGGAGCTTCTGCGGTCTGAGATGCTACCCTCCTCGTCTTCTTTGGAGGCATGGCTGAATCTATTAGACTCAGTCCCTGAAGCCGCTCTGTCCGTCTCCCCAGGTATTACACATGTTTGAGCTTGCATGAATCAGAATAGACAAGCTTAGCGACAATCGTGATTTCGATGTCCTCCTCAGCTTTACGCCCTCCCACATGCCGCAGCACTCCGTCGATAGAAAGACAGAGCTCCTGTCTCGTCGCTCGGTACATTTGCACGGCAACTCTTTAATAACATCTAGGCAAATTGGGTTCTATTGACGGCTCATAAATTCAAGATGCTTAAAGCAGTGTCTCGTTCGGATTGCACCCCTGCTGACATCACTGCTCTATTAGAAGACTTCGTATCCATCACCAAGGTATTGAATCCAATCGCCCTATTAAGACATGGCAGCTCGAGGAACAGTGTCCTGTTGAAGCCCAATTCATTTCAGTTGTCCCCAGGCTGTTGAAACTAGCCTTGTTTATTAACGATGGCACAAGCCAACAGATTGATCATGTCGATTCTATCGCTACGACTTTTCAAAGTAAGTCATTACTTGCATTTGGCTAATTCCACTAGACGTTGTTAAGCTGCTAGAAGATCAAATCCTTGATGGATGCAGTGGTCCTTTGCTGCGTGATTTAGCTGCTTGCATCGAGGTAAACTATCATCCAAGCTTAACTTAATGTTTTAGTCGCTGTCGTATGTTTCCATCTTCTGTCGCCTGCTACTCTCCTCCTTTAAGCCCACGATGCTGGCTGAGTCCGAGCGCTCATCCCAAGTAAACGATATTTGGTCTCGCCATTGATTTCCTTCCTAGGTTGCTGACTTATTGAAGCAGAAAATCCTGGAAGTTTCCCTGCCAAAGCTTCATGAAATATTAAAAAAGATATCAGATTTACAAGCTCCTGGCTGCGACAAAGCGCTAAGCTGTCTACATTATCTTCCAGAATCAGAGAGGGTAAGCCCAATGCTAGTACGCCACTAACCAAAGACAGGAGAAAATTACTTCGCTAGTGAAAGAGAGCCTTGTCACATCCTGGCATGAAGCTGCTGCCCAATTCCAATGCTGCCTGGCCTCGTTATAGATTAAACCCACCCCAGATGGCATTTACACACCAGTTCTCTAGAAAACATCAACACCAAGTATCCTTTGTTTAAAAGTTGACACCAATTCCAGATTAATAGTATTTTAGTATTGCTCTCACCATGCTTATCATGCCAACTTCCCTTAAGTTAGTTCACTTTTAGTATTAGGCAATCAAACCACTAGATTCTAATGAACATGCCAAAGGTTACCAACTCATCATTTCCATGAATAAACTAGATAATCAAAAAGTACTTGCTGGCCCCTAATTCAATATACTTCCGTCAAGTTTAGTGTGGTTCCTACCTGCTGCCATAGAACCTTTGCCAAATGATAATTCATTTTTAACTATTGAAGAGGATGGCCAGTGACACATCTAATCCATAGCAACCCTAACCCAGAGCTTGGCACCTCATTGATTAAACAGCCTAGCTTCAAGAGCTGCCCAGGATACCTTTCCATCTGGAAAGTTGCTGGTATTCCTGTCAAGGCTTAGGAGATCATCTATGAATCATCTCCAATGCCAGCTGGAGCCCCCCACTAGGCTGCCCAGCAGAGCCTGTCAGTGGAGCTTTCAGGGGTCCAGTGGTATAAAAAGATGTAAAATGGGCTGGGGTGGCAGAGTCCCAGCTACCTCAGGCTTTCACCACCTGGCTGGAGCATTCTTCATTGCACTGCAGCTGGCTCTAAATGATCTATGCTGAAAGAATGCTTCAGTGGAGAAAAGGCTGCCAAAAAAGCCAGAAGAAACTTGCCCAACAACCTCCATTTTAAGTTTACCAAGTCACTCAAGCTAGCCCCTGGCAGTTCACCAAAACCAATTCTGGTTGTCAGGATACCAGGAGTACCATGGGGCTCCAGCAGATGAGGGAGGAGTCAAAGCGGGTACTGGCATGGCCCACCAGGTGATGGGACCTAACTTTACCAGGTAGGAAAGAGCCTTCCCAGCCACAGCCCAAGGCCCAGCTTCTGGCAAGGCAGAGTCAATCAATCCCGTGAGTGCAAGGTAAAGCACTCCCAGGAATTGACTACTCTGGCCAGAGGCATCAGAAGTGGGGGGGTTGAGATGGTTGGTTTGGGTGTTGGGGGCGGTTCCATGG